>CM061751.1:187241498-187968817 GCA_030979885.1 Lolium multiflorum | reverse complement strand
CAGCGAGGCGCAGCTAGGTACCTACTTCTTGCGATGCTTGGCGGAGAGGTGTGACTGCCCACGGTTGCATCCGCGGCAACGGCAACGTAAGTTTTGGAAAGATGGGCATCTCCTTGTGGGAAGAATGCTATGCCTTACTTTTCATCTGTATGTATAAGTCGAGTTCTGCACGCAAATCAGCAAATGGCTCCCATATGCTAAATCACACACAAATTATGGTAAATCTGCAACATTGTGATTCACTGGTCATTGTCTTGGAAGTTTGGAATTGCTTGTGAATCATATGTTATTGATGAAAGGAGATGCACTACTACATCATTGTTGTTGTGAATTATCGGTGGTGGCCACTTGCCTATCATCTTGGGTTGCTAAAAATAAATGTGCATCTAGGTAAATGTAAGACGCATGCTGCACGTACACACTAAATGGTTGTTTTCTTCTCGCATGGATCAACGTCTGGGTTGTCGACCCCATGATGCCGGTGGATTCCGAGGTCTAGGCAGTTTGCTCGGTTCTGATTGAACCCTATTTTATTCCGTTACAACAATCTAACGATTTTGTGATGCCATTGCAGGTGGCGCTGAGCCAAGCAGCTGGCCTTCTCCGCCGCGCCACAGCCTCACCGTCAACAAATCATCCCGATATGCGATGGGGTGGTGTCGATTGTGTCTCCATGATGCAAACAGACGACTAGCAGCAGCAGAAGCGGAGGGCGAGGCAGACCCAGATGGCAACAATTCCGTCAGAGAACGCCGCGGGGAGAGTTCGCTGGCAGCGGCAAACTCCTCGCGCCTCTGGTAGCTGCATCGTCATCGTGAAGAGAGCTGAAGCAGCAGAGAATCTGAACGCACAGGATGTTGACGACAATCCAAATGGAGTTGATGGCCTGATGCAGGTCTCAGGCATGCGCTGCGCCCAGTCAAAGTGTCGCTGATGATTTATTACAACCTATCTGGATGCATTAGTTCTTCTTTTATTATGAATGACCTACATATCTTTGACTTCAATTCTAGGCATGCTGTAGCTATCTATGTTTTGGCCAGCAGATTCCCGTCGATAAGGCCGCTAGAGGCGGGCGGTATGTTTTGTTTTCCTTCCAGTACTATGAGCAGGTATAAAGGCACTGATGCTGTCACTGGCAGTGGTAGCTTCTGAAGGCCGCTTGTTTGGGTCATACTGCAAGGAGACAGCTAGCAGCAACTCCCAGTGAGTTTTATGGGAGCGTATTTTTAATTATCACAGTAAGCTGGATGCCAGAAGCTAATGCTGAAAGGATCAACCTTGTTCTTTTGAATGGACTTGGTTGTCTCGACATGAGCATGAGCACCAAAGGCCGATCAGCCGGGTGTGTTTGAGTTATTTTTCACATCAGACACTTTGTGTAGTGCTAATGTGCTATCTGCTATTGGTCAAGGTCAGGAGGGTTGAGTTAAACTGCCATATTTTCTTCGTTTGGCTGCTGCACATGAGAGCAGAGAGGATTGACATGAATAGAACAGAGGCCCGCGGATCCGGAGGTCACCAAAATTGTGAAGTTGCAACCAAATTGATTGGCTACACTGAAGGTAACTTCTACGTATTCTCTGTACATAGAAGATCGATGGATCACTTTCAGAGAATGAGCATACTTAGTACACTTACATTATGTTACAGTACTTTTTTTTTCGTTGGGAGATGCTGATATTGCTACTTTCTTCTTCGACAGGGAAGGTTGCTACTGCTACTTTGTTTTATTCCTTCAGGTTCAAGATAAATTTCCACGAAAAGTGATAGATAGAGATAGACTGCTAATTTGAGTTCCTTCCAGAAGTTTTCTACTACTCGCTGGAATTTTGCTACCCCTTACTTACATATTTTTCTCTGAATTATACCACTACAAAGAAGGCTGATTCACAGTAATCCAATGGATTGCAATGATTCAAATCAATGGTCAAGAAAAGAGGTGACATTTTTTCTTGCTTCTTTCTTTAGAAGTTAGAGAAAATAAGCAAGTTACAAGTGACCATATTGTAAGCAAATGTAAGGTACATAGGAAAGTACATGTGGCCATTTTCGGCGGGGCATCATCGTAGGTTATGAGCTTGCCATGTTCATTCACGGGAAGAAGAAGGTCATGACAATGAGTCCTCTGAATGACCTAATGGAACATGCAAGACTGCACAAGCACATGAGGATCATTGACCCAACAAGAAGGTAAACATCCTTACATGGTTCTAGTACTTCCCCCTTTTCATGTGTTCAATGTAGTTGTGGATCTGAATCATGCTTCGAGTGAAATAGTCAAGCTAACGGATCACACAAAAATATGCTTAATTAAATTACATTTTTATGATTTAGCTAATGTTTCTTTGAAAACCTAATATTAAGCATTAACCGACATGAGGCAGATTAACTAAGGCATTTCAAACACGAGGCCAAATCGATGGACGAAGAGTTCCGTTGAATCGCAGATCGCGATATGACAACAACAACAAAATGGAGAGGTAACAACAGACTAATGATGATCTCACTTTATGCATCTTCCGAATACTTTGTCTGTTGTGTTTGTCGAGCATAAAAGTCGAGCATGTGTTTGTTTGCTGTGGCTTTACCGCTTCAGAAGAAAGAATGTGATACTGGCCACTTGTGTTGCAACCCCAAAGCATACAAGCATGAGGAGAAAAATTGAGGATTCGTGGAGTGGAAACGTCCCCAATTTGAGAATGTCCATAGCTGGGGTAGGTACGAAGTATTTGGTTGGACCATTTTTCATAGTAAAAGATGATTGTAAAATCTCTATATCTTTCAAGATGATAAAGACAAATGGATTGGCCCTTGAAGCCAATGAATACCATGTAGGTGTGATATAATGTTCTAATTCCATGGGAGTTTCTTGCAATATGCATAGGTTTTGCGTTCCTCATTTATCCATTTAATTGTTTCTTCTGATTTATCTTTCCTCCACTGATTACATCTATAAAATAACGTGATTCTTTTTGTCTACCTAACCGAGTTATCTAAAACAAAAATTGTTGGGTCTAAGTGACTTTGGGTGCATACCTTGGTAGTTTCTTTGTGGTACTCTTTGGAAAAAATAGACACGGTGAGATGCAGCGGCACATATTTTGAATATAATGAATTCACCATTCTATTTTATTCGTCTTTGGATGATTTGTGATCGTTCTTATGTTTTCCTTTTGATTGCAACCATAGCTTGTTCTTATGTTTTCCTTTGATTGCAACCATAGCTTGGTCAACCTACCCAGATCCTCTCGCCCCCATGCAAAGGAACCGCATGTGTTTCACATCATCTCGCTCAAGGTCCTATCATCATCTCATTGGTAGAAGATCTTTCTATCAGAGAAGCACACATTTTTTTCTTTTATATTTTGTTCAAATTTGTTTTCCGAACTTAATTATTTTTGTTTTTCTCGCTGGAAATGTGTTCAAGAAGTTAGACAAAAGGAGAAGCACCGAGAAGTTACACTATATCTTCTAGAACAACATTAGCTTGTCCCGTTTGCGTATAATTTTATGGATTGATCTCTATAGATAATGCTAGGAAGGGAAGAAATACTATACCTTTGCTGTAGACTGTGCACAGCTTGTACCCGTTTGCAAACCGGAAGTGTGGACATCCGATATTGCAATAGCTGTACCATGGCTTGCCGGGTACTGCCCCATATTGTTGGTCATGTGGTAAGGATCTTGTAATTATCTTTGGCTTCTATAAGGCTATGGGTTCTTGAAAGAATAAAATTATATATTTAATGATTTAGTTAAATATATATTTACGTATTCTCATGTCCTTGTAAGAACTGAACCAAAACACACGTGTTGCTAATTGTTTTATAATGATGGCTGACATGATGTCGTGTATTTGTAAAATGAGACATTGATGACGGTATGAAAAGGGATAGCAAACTATAAGTCGCTGCAGATGAAGGGTACCTTAAAATCAAATTGCCTTTTTATTTCTTGTTTTCTCGTGGCAAAGCACAAGCATTTAACTATTTATTGATGTATTATTAAAGTGCTTATTTCATATTTAAATGATGTCAACTGTATTGGTTGTTAAAATATGTGTTAAACAAGATATAATCTTATTGGTTTGTAGAATATATTGTGGTTTTTTTTAGACATGTGAAGTTTTGCATGTATTGTATTGACATGTTACGAGGAAAAATAGTGGCACACCCTTTTAGTCGTTTCATAGTGAGTTGTAAACTATATATGTGTATTGAGAAATAAAATTTGAGTGGCAACGCACGGCATTTGCATTAGTGTACTATAAAAGTTCATTTTCTTGGTTTTTTTCACCCTCTGATTTTTGGCAATTTCTTTTTTCTTTTGATCCCCTGCCGCCTCTCAAACGGTGATACCGCTGCTGCTAAATGGGACCCGCATGTCATCCTCTATGTACTATAAAACTTTCTTTTCTTGAATTATTTTTGGCTCCTCATATTTGGTCACTTGCCTTTTTCTTTCGATCTCATGCCACGTTTGAAACGTTGAGGAACCTGCTGGCTCATGGGACCCGCATGTCATCCTCTATGTGCTATAAAAGTTTATTTTCTTTATTTTTTTCACCCTCGATTTTTGGCTATTTCCTTTTTCTTTTGATCCTCTGCCGCCTTGGAAACGTTGGGTAAGCTGACTCATGGGACCCGCATGTCATCCTCTATGTACAATCAACTTTCTTTTCTTTTGATCTCAAGCCGCATTTGAAACGTTGAGACCGCTGCCGCTAAATGGGACCCGCATGTCATCCTCTACGTACAATAAAGTTTCTTTTCTTGGATTATCTTTGGCTCCTGATATTTTGTCACTTGCCTTTTTCTTTCGATCTCATGCCGCCTTTGAAACGTTGAGTAAGCTGCTGGCTCATGGGTCCCGCATGTCATCCTCTACGAACAATAAAAGTTTCCTTTCTTGGAGTTATTTTTACCCCTAATTTCTGGCTATTTGCCTTTTTCTTTTGATCTCCTGCCCCTCTGAAACGATGAGGACGCTGTTGGCAGGTCGGTCCCACATGTCATCCTCTATGAACAATAAAAGTTTCCTTTGATGGATTTATTTTGAACCCCTAATTAATTTCTGGATATTTCCCCTGCCGCCTTGGAATCGTTGAGGATGCTGCTGCCTCATGGGTCCCGCATGTCATCCTCTCAGAACGGTAAATGTTTATTTTCTTGGATTTTGTTGACCAAACGATTTTTGGCTTATTTTTTCTTTCGATCACCTGCAGCCTTTAAAACGTTGAGGACGCTGCTGGCTCACGGGTCCCACATGTCAACCTCTATGAACAATAAACGCTGAGGATGCTGCTGCCTCATGGGTCCCGCATGTCATCCTCTCAGAACGAAAATGTTTCTTTTCTTGGATTTTTTACCAACAGATTTATGGTTTATTTTTTCTTTCCATCCCCTGCCGCCTTTAAAACGTTGACGACGCTGTTGGCTCATGGGTCCCCGATGTCAGCCTCCCCGTACAAGAAACATATGATATCTTGATTATTTTGCAGACAATAAACAATGTATTGCGCTCTGAGCTATTTCAAACGGATAATTAAATCTTTATTTTTACATAAACAAACTTATATGTTGAATCTCCTTGTTTTTTTGTCTTTGCGAAGCATAGGACTTTCCTGTTTTTTTAGAAAATTCGGAACTTTCCTGTTTTGGAGTGGGCTGAAATTGTACGAGTCAAAAGGCCAAGCAGGATAGTTCGAAGGCCCAGATGTCCAGATGCAGCCCAATTGAAATCTTTCTTCTTGGATTTTTTTCACCCCCTGATTTCTGGCTACTTCATTTTTCTTTGGTTCTGTGCCGCCTTGGAAACGTTGAGACCGCTGCTGCAAAATGGGACCCGCATGTCATCCTCTACGTACAATAAAATTTCTTTTCTTGGATTATTTTTGGCTCCTGATATTTGGTCACTTGCCTTTTTCTCAAACGGTGATACTGCTGCTGCTAAATGGGACCCGCATGTCATCCTCTATGTACAATCAAGTTTCTTTTCTTGAATTATTTTTGGCTCCTGATATTTGGTCACTTGCCTTTTCTTTCGATCTCATGCCACGTTTGAAACGTTGAGGAACCTGTTGGCTCATGGGACCCGCATGTCATCCTCTATGTACTATAAAAGTTCATTTTCTTTGTTTTTTTTCACCCTCTGATTTTTGGCTATTTCCTTTTTCTTTTGATCCCCTGCCGCCTTGGAAACGTTGAGTAAGCTGCTAGCTCATGGGACCCGCATGTCATCCTCTATGTCCATCAACTTTATTTTCTTGGATTTTTTTTGACCCCCTAATTTCTGGCTACTTTCTTTTTCTTTTGATCTCAAGCCGCATTTGAAACGTTGGGACCGCTGCTGCAAAATGGGACCCGCATGTCATCCTCTATGTAAATAAAGTTTCTTTTCTTGGATTATCTTGGGCTCCTGATATTTTGTCACTTGCCTTTTTCTTTCGATCTCATGCCGCCTTTGAAACGTTGAGTAAGCTGCTGGCTCATGGGTCCCGCATGTCATCCTCTACGAACAATAAAAGTTTCCTTTCTTGGAGTTATTTTTTACCCCTAATTTCTGGCTATTTGCCTTTTTCTTTGATCTCCTGCCCCTTTGAAACGATGAGGACGCTGTTGGCAGGTCGGTCCCACATGTCATCCTCTATGAACAATAAAACTTTCCTTTGATGGATTTATTTTGAACCCCTAATTAATTTCTGGCTATTTCCTTTTTTTCTTTGATCCCCTGCCGCCTTGGAAACGTTGAGGATGCTGCTGCCTCATCGGTCCCGCATGTCATCCTCTCAGAACGATAAATGTTTTCTTTTCTTGGATTTTTTTACCAACTGATTTTTGGTTTTTTTTTTATTTTCGATCCCCTGCCGCCTTTGAAACGTTGACGACGCTGCTGGCTCATGGGTCCCCGATGTCAGCCTCCCCGTACAAGAAACATGTGATATCTTGATTATTTTGCAGACAATAAACAGTGTATTTCGCTCTGAGCTATTGCAAACGGATAAATTAAATCTTTATTTTTACAACTTATATCTTGAATCTCCTTGTTTTTTGTTTTGGCGAAGCATAGGACTTTCCTGTTTTTTTTTTGAGAAAAATCCGAACTTTCATGTTCTGGAGTGGGCTGAAATTGTACGAGTCAAAAGGCCCAGAAGGATAGTTCGAAGGCCCAGATGTCCAGATGCAGCCCAATTGAAATCTTTCTTTTCTTGGATTTTTTTCACCCCCTGATTTCTGGCTACTTCATTTTTCTTTTGGTCCTGTGCCGCCTTGGAAACGTTGAGACCGCTGCTGCAAAATGGGACCCGCATGTCATCCTCTATGTACAATAAAGTTTCTTTTCTTGGATTATTTTTGGCTCCTGATATTTGGTCACTTGCCTTTTTCTTTCGATCTCATGCCACGTTTGAAACGTTGAGGAATCTGCTGGCTCCCCGCATGTCATCCTCTATGTACAATAAAAGTTTGATTTCTTGGATTTTTTTCACCCTCTGATTTTTGGCTATTTCCTTTTTCTTTTGATCCCCTGCCGCCTTGAAACGTTTAGTAAGCTGCTGGCTCATAGGTCCCACATGTCAGCCTGTATGAACGATAAAGCTTTCCTTTCTTGGAGTTTTTTTTGACCCCCTAATTTCTGGCTACTTTCATTTTCTTTTGATCTCAAGCCGCATTTGAAACGTTGGGACCACTGCCGCACAATGGGACCCGCATGTCATCCTCTATGTACAATCAAGTTTCTTTTCTTGGATTATTTTTGGCTCCTGATATTTGGTCACTTGCCTTTTTCTTTCGATCTCATGCCACGTTTGAAACGTTGAGGAACCTGCTGGCTCATGGGACCCGCATGTCATCCTCTATGTACTACAAAAGTTTATTTTCTAGGGTTTTTTTTCACTCTCTGATTTTTGGCTATTTCCTTTCTTTTGATCCCCTGCCGCCTTGGAAACGTTGAGTAAGCTGCTAACTCGTGGGACCCGCATGTCATCCTCTATGTACAATCAATTTTCTTTTCTTTTTTTACCCCCTAATTTCTGGCTACTTTCTTTTTCTTTTGATCTCAAGCCGCATTTGAAACGTTGGGACAGCATGTCATCCTCTATGTACAATAAAAGTTTCTTTTCTTGGATTATTTTTCACCCTCTGATTTTTGGTCACTTGCCTTTTTCTTTCGATCTCATGCCGCCCTTGAAAACGTTGAGGAACCTGCTGGCCCATGGGACCCGCATGTCATCCTCTATGTACTACAAAAGTTTCTTTTCTTGGATTTTTTTCACCCTCTGATCTTTAGCTATTTCCATTTTCTTTTGATCCCCTGCCGCCTTGGAAACGTTGAGTAAGCTGCTGACTGATGGGACCCGCATGTCATCCTCTATGTACAATCAAGTCTCTTTTCTTGGATTTTTTTCCCTCTTATTTTTGGTCACTTGCCTTTTTCTTTCGATCTCATGCAGCCTCTGAAACGTTGAGGAAGCTGCTGGCTCATGGGACCCACATGTCATCCTCTATACTATAAAAGTTTCTTTTCTTGGATTTTTTTTCACCCTCTTATTTTTGGCTATTTCCTTTTTCTTTTGATCCCCTGCCGCCTTGGAAACGTTGATTAAGCTGCTGACACAAGGGGCCCGCATGTCATCCTCTATGTACAATCAACTTGCAAGATCTTGGAGCGAAAGAGCTTGTATAAGTGGGACCCATATGTCATCCTCTATGTACAATAAAAGTTTCTTTTCTTGGATTATTTTTTGCTCCTGATATTTGGTCAGTTTCCTTTTTCTTTTGATCTCATGCCGCCTCTGAAACGTTGAGTAAGGTGCTGGCTCATGGGACCCGCATGTCATCCTCTATGTACAATAAAGTTTCTTTTCTTAGATTTTTTTACCCCCTGATTTTTGCTAACTTGCCTTTTTCTTTTCGATCATATGCCGCCTTTGAAATTGAGGTCGCCGCTGGCTCATGGGTCCCACATGTCAGCCTCTATGAACAACAAACCTTTCCTTTGTTGGATTTATTTTTTACCCCTAATTTCTGGCTATTTGCCTTTTTCTTTTGATCCCCTGCGGCCTTTGAAACGATGAGGACGCTGCTGGCAGGTCGGTCCCACATGTCATCCTCTATGAAGAATAAAAGTTTCCTTTTTGGATTTATTTTTGACCCCTAATTTCTGGCTATTTGCCTTTTTCTTCTGATCCCTGCCGACTTCGAAATGATGAGGATGCAGCTGGCAGATCGGTCCCACATGTCAGCCTCTATGAACTATAAATGTTTCCTTTGTAGGATTTATTTTTTACCCCTATTTTCGGGCTACTTGCCTTTTTCTTTGAAACGTTGAGGACGCTACTGTCTCATGGGTCCCACATGGCATCCTCTCTGAACGATAAACCTTCATTTCTTGTTAACGACAGGTTTATCAGTATTATTTTCGCAGACTAATACAAGCTCTTTCGCTCCAAGATCTTGCAAGTTAATAGAATAAATCATGGAATTATTAGGATATGTTTTAAATTTCAAATCCACTTTATGAATTTTTGAAAATACCGTGATCTATGTGGGTATGGAGCGATCAAGGATTTTCATATTGGCCATGAGCAGTTTCAAAAATTGCAACCCAATAATTCAAAATAAATACAAACAACTTTTATGTAGAATCTCCGTGTTTTTGTTTTTTGCCAATCATAGGATCTGTGGTTCTTTAGAAAAGGGCCAACATTGCATGAGCAGAAAGGCCCATTTGTAGTTATTGGGCTTCGACAGCCGGAGCAAGTAGGCCTATAGCAAATACCTTGTAGATGGCCGTTGGAACCCAAAAGTATTTGTTGCCTAGACTTAGATGCCAAACTCAGCCTTATTGACATGAACCTTGCTATGCACACGACAATTTCAGTCCGATCCGTGTACGAAACACAAGATCCAACCCTTCGTGTGAGGAAGCAGGTGGCAGCACACCTCCAGATGCTCAATCGTACATACGCATATCATATAGGAGTTGTCGTATGTACATCAGTTCCGTATTGACATGTTTTTTTCTTTGGTTCACATGTGGGGTCCGCACAGTCACCTAGGTCGCACATCTACTTCCTTGCTCGTAGTTGATGCATGTTCGGTTTGGGGATGGGGTGGAACCGAACACACCCCCGTGCCAGTGGATGTACTTTACCCTTTAGCGGCGAAAAAAATAGGAATGGTCCTCTCATGAGTATGATCAACAAGAGGTGGCTATATTATAAAGGACGTACACACATTGTAATTATAGTGCTGAAATAAAGTCAATCCTAAAACAGCCATGCATGGGTTATAATATGAAGGCAACACGAAATACAAAAGCAGGGCAGTGTTCAAATAAACTGATTCAAACTAGTACATACTAAAAACAGTGTACTACTTCTCAACACTTCAAGCATAATAAAAAAGTGTCACTGTTTTTTTAAAGGTAACACCGAACGGGCAATGTTTAAAGCAGGCTTAAACCACATAGCCGCTTGTCGGACACTATCCCAACCATCCTTGGGAAGGCTGATAACTCCCACAGTCTCACCTTCATCTGGCTGGAGGTTGCAGCGCAAAATTTTAGGGTATTGATTATAACGAATATTCCGGTATGCTGTGTAGACGCAGTTTTTCCTCATGAATGGAACCAATGTGCCATCAGGAGCTTTGGATTCACGCTTCTTCAGGTTGGCAATGATTGGGTAATTGAGTCCGAGGAACAGAGAGTGGTCGCTGAGGCTGTTAACCTGCCTCCAAAGAAAGTCCCCTGCACGTGCAGTAGATAAGGGATCCAGCTCAAAGACGTAGGTGGCAACAGGAGGATACTGCCGTAGCTGAAGCCCATTAGCAGCATAGGGAATGTCAGGAGGTACTTCAGCATTGGCAATCCCAATCTTGTTTACTGTAAGGATGATCATCAATCGCTTGCCATCAGCAGATGGAGCGAGGAACCACGCGTACTGCTGATCATCCACCACCGGTGGCGGGATTACAAACGGGAGCATCAGGTTTTCTGCAATATTAGAAATGGAGACGAATAGGGTGTTACTGGCAACCATATTCAAACAGCAGCATTGTTCATCGTTCATGCTCACAGTATAAATACGACTATGTAAGCTAAGGACATTGGTCATTCATGTGTTCAAATCGAGTGTCCAATATATCAGTTATACTGCATCCATCCCACGAAACTAGTCTAAACTTCGCCAAAACTAGACACTAGTTAGTGTATACACAGTTATATACTACCTCTGTCCCACCGAAAGTGTCTGAGATTTGTCCAAATTCAGATGTATCTAGACAGTGAAAGCATATAGATACATTCAAATTTTGACAAATATATATCATCTTAAGTTTAAGTCCTGTGCTGTAGTTAATTCCCTTTGTCTTAAGTGATCTATTAGAGAGCTTCCCTGTGACCACCCGAAGGGTAAGAAATGTTTAACTGTATAAGTGGATTGCCTAGACCTTTCCATCAGTTCGGACTTTTGGTTGCGTTGGCTAGTCCATGAAGCTTGACATGGTGTCAGAGCCAGGGTCTCGAGTTCGAGTCCTGGCTTTCGCAATTTATCCTAAAATTGTTGTTGCCCCCTCGGAGTCCACGTATATGCCTCTTGAGCTATACCTCTGAGTCTTTCCACATGTTGACTTGTCTCCCATCACACGTGACGGGGGGTGTTGAATTGTATAAGTGGATTGCCGCCCTTGCGATCAGTTCGGACTTTTGGTTGTGTTGGTAGTGCATGAAGCTTGACAAGAAAGAAATGCTCTTTGTAGCTAACCCCAAGTCTGGTAACATTTGCAAAATAGGTATCAGATGCAGCTATCCATTCAGTAGAAGAATTTGCATTTTAGAGTTGAAGGTTCATAATCTCTTCTCTACTATTGATAGTAAAGGGTACACATGGTATTTGTTTACCTCATTTTCGCGTTCTAAAAAAGGTACGCTATATGGTTGTGCTAAGTTAAACTGATTTAAGTCTGTTCAAGTTTATCGAAAATTATACTACCAACATCTAAAACATCAATATAGGTTCATATATTACAAAAGATATTTAGATTTTCTTTTCTCGAACACATGCCTAGTCGTGCATCATTATATATTAGAGCATACAGGGTTGTAGCAAGGCTACGAAAAACTGAGAAAGCAAAAAGAAAGAACTATACAGGGGACTAGAGGCAGCTAACTTTGTTAGGCCTGCAGGTGCTAAATCTTATATATATATGAGGTTGTAGATATTAATCGTAAACTTACTCAAACTTAAATATCATTGAATTAGGAAAAAGATAACCTGAGTTATTTTGAATGAGGGGACGTCACAATCACTAATGAAAGATAATTGTGGGAAACTGAAATCTATTCAAGAAAATGGGAGAAAAAATGTATCAAAAACAAAATTAATTATACCATTCTGCAGATTGTTCACCGATATAAACAAAGAACTGTTTGATCTGCATGTAGGTACATCCAATCAAGGCTTTTTCCCCGATCTCTAGAAAATATAAGCTACGCATGTAATTACAAACGATTTTCTTCTATTTTTCTGTTTCTACGTTAACATTTGAGATACTTGTTAATTACATCCATATTCTGCAGTTGCATAGAGTTACTAATTCAGGAATGCATTCACATACGGAGTATACTATGTTTGCTGATGACTGACTAGTACTAATTCATTGCAAGCAACGGTTCATTCATATTCAGATAAAGGATGTGATCGTTAAGTCATATACTTATGAAAGTCCTTATGCATCTCTCTGATGCAGATGGCGGGGGTCTCTCGTCCTCCTTTTGGAGGCAAAATCAATTAGTTATATATGAAACAATGGGTGTAAAAGGTTATCAAAAAGGGTGCCTTCATAGTGCCACGTTATCTTTTGAGATACTGGTTAATTACACCCATATTCTGCAGTGGCGTAGAGTTACTAATTCAGGAATGCAATCACATACTGAGCATACTATGTTTGTTGGTGACTAATTAGTACTACTAATTCATTGCAAGCAACGGTTCATTCATATTCAGCAAAAGGGGGTGTGATCATTAAGTCATATAAGAAAGGTAAAATATAAACAAGGTAGTTCATGAATAACTTCATTGGTTAAGGCAGTGTATCATGCAATGCAACATAAGGACTGAAAAAATACCATTTGCGGTGTCCCAGAAGTACGTGGAGCCGTCAGTTTCGTCCACCGCAAAAACGTGGCCACGGAGTTCAATGGCATCACAGTAATTTGGATAATCAGGTGCAGGTGTAAGGGCCTCCAGCATTCTCCAGTCGCCACCCCCTTCAAGGTAGAAAATCGTTTTGTCGAACAAGGCGATGAGCTTGTAATCTGCGTACCTCCCACCTTTTGTGGGCACTTGGCAGATTACAATCTTCAACAAATAAATTGCTGGACCCCAGTTAAAAGAGTATGCAGGTCGATATGAAACAATACTATGATGAATCTTCGAATCAGGTAGGGATGGAAGGGGGATATGTCGCTCGGTGTAGACGTTCACGAGGCACCACTCATGATGATCGGCGGCGGCGATCCAGTCGCCGTTCGCGCCAAGCCATTTTCTGTCGTGCATGAACGGCAGGGCGACAGAACGGCGAGGATGGTCGAGGGGCACCAGGTCGTACACGGTATCATGCAGACGAGATGCTGTCGCCAGGTCCCAGTGTTCACCGAACCAATAAGCAGGCGGAGGCATCAGCAGGCAGGGTTCATCCCAATGGTGCATCTTACCTTCATCCTTGCTGATCATGTCGTAGAGCTCCCTGGAACATGCAGCAAGTCGGACGGTGTAGGTAACGTCCAGATGCGCAGCGATGAGGTCGATGTTGTCGCCGGTGAGAGCCTCCAAGTGGCCGTCCCCGCCGCCCCGGCAAAGCCTAGAATAATCCATCACGTGAAGATGGATTTAGGTGGATGGCGGATGCAACTGCGCTTGGGGTTTTCGGAGGAGAGGGCGAGCGCTATGGAAGGAACGATGCGGCGCGCGGCCGGCCGGGGTAAGGAGAGAAAGGTATACGGAGTAGTACTAGTGATGCGGCGTGGTGGGGATCGAGATCCTGCGCGTGCGCGTGATTCTGGGAGGGTGAAGAAGAAGATTTTTTTTTTGTAACGGGGTGAAGAAGAAGATGATAGACATGCAAGGGGCAAAAACTAGGTAGTACTCTAGGCTGCTGCTGCGACTGGGCGCCGATTTGACTGTTGGTAGACTAGCACGCCACCCATCTATAAATTTGCGACGACGTTTGGTGCAGTGATGTCTCGTCACATCAGGTTGACCAGAGAGGGCTTTTTTTTACAGTTTCCATTTCGATATATTTTTCGCCAATAATCGTAGTTCTCTACATGCCAGAGACACGTACCTTAACACGTGGGCAGCATGCAACCGCGCGAGCACCAAAATGGAATGAGAAATGTTTTAGAGCAGAACTTCATTTTCAATGCCTTTCCTAGCTTGGTTTGGAAACCGGACAGAGCTTCAGTGACTTGATGCTTCCAAGATACATTGTGACTGTGTCCCACCATCTACCATCCATTTGAGATCCAACGTTCCAAACTATCTCTTATTTCGAAGCTAAAAAAGAAAAACTATTCAGAAAATTTTGAAAAAAAATCCAGTAATATGTAGATTCCTTGTTTTAAAATCTATGAATATTTCATCCCATTCGGATGACTAGCTTGTGATTAAATAGATTCTTACGTACTCGAGCACTAGTTTAAACTAAATATATATTTGCTCACAAACCTATGATTCAAATCGAATGAAACTTCACCAAAATATAAATCGAAATATGCATGATTTACTGGAAGTTTTTCAAAATTTTCATGGTCCATGGGGTCCTCCAAAGTGCAAGCTTTTTTTTTCTTGGTTGGTACTTCAAAACCGAGTTTGGATGGTGGCAAGACTTGCACAAAGAGGATGTCAAAATTTTGGCCTTTGTGAACTTTGCAATCAACATCAAGTGTCGGACTCTCGAGAAAAAAATATGAGTTGGCGCCCACCTTTCTTTCAACCGTTGGTTCTCAATCCGAGGGTGGTCCAACTAGCTAACAAAATTGGCTTGGTATTCATGGTCTTGAACCAACGATTTGGCATGGCTTTCAATCGGTATGAGAGGTGATGTATGGAGGTGATTCATACGAGAGGGCAATAAAGAAATGTTTTGTCATCCTCGCAAAGCTAGTCTATTTGGAAAGAAATGAATAATTGGTTTTTCGCAACATTGCATGATACTAATTCATGATACTATGCATTGAAGGTGTTGTATCATAGACTAGTATCAGTCTACGATACTTCCCATTGTGACTAGTCTAAGTGCTTTTGCACCATGAACACTAGCTATGCACAGACCTCAAAAAACACTTCTCCATCATTCTACTATTCACACTTTCTTTTTCTAATAGAACTATGTACCATTGTTTTTAATATAATCTTGTGTCGAGAGTATATATTTCTAAAATAGTCATTTATGTTTCGCATAAGCTCAAAGAGGGGTACTTACTTATGAGAGATATCTTTCAACTAATACGTTGTAGGAGTACTTTAATTATGTGAGCTATAGTGTGAAATGCTTACTAGAACGAGTACAAAAGGTGTTTGATAACATTACAGGCCACACGCCCAGTGTAGCCTGCATTGTAGGAGCATTACATCAATTTAACAACTACGGAGGAGTAGCCTAGGTAGAGATAACAGGCAAAGGAAATAGTTCAACAGATAGTACAACACAACTACGGAAAGGGAGTAGCCTAGGTAGAGATAAACATGCAAATGAAATAGTTCAACAGATACAAATCTTGCATTACAACACGAGTATTACATAAAGTACATCAGCCCTTCTTTCTGGACCTGTGACGCGAAGGCAGGTTCCATTGCCGGGCGTTGGCGAAGCTTGGGATGAGCCACAACGGAACCTGCCGCCATGTCCATCTAATGTTGGTTTGGAAACCAACAGTACAGTCTTCAGAATTCAAACTGAAGCGGCAAATTTCTGGAGAAGGAGGATATGCAAGGCCTACTGCATGGTGCGATGTGTAAACAGAGTTGCTTCTCGCCATATTTGGACGGTCATGTTCTGCCCCGTCTTCTACTGGAATGATAATCGGATAGTTCACTCCAAGGAAGAGAGAATATGATCCAAGGGAAATAATCCTCCTCCATGGCCTCGGTGGCATCAACTGACTGGTGTCCATGCTGTACACCTCGCAGCCAAGTAAACCCTTACCATACCCGCGAATAGTGCGACCATGACGACCCTCAGAGGTAGCAGCAGCAGGTAAAATCCGAACCAGTCCAGTATAATCCCGCCCGTCAGTAACGCCCCAGGTATGGACCAGAAAAAGTCTAGAACCATCAGGAGATCGTGCTAACCACCAGGAGCCAAGATTGTACCGACCTTGTTCATCAAGTTCTGGCGGAATAGGTGCCGTGCTGATCAACAAAGGACCTTGCAAAGGAAAGCACAGCTTGAAGTCAGTTCAGCAAAACTTGATTAGTTCATTACATACATGAATAATGATGTAGCTAAAATACTGCCTCCGATCCAAATTAATTGACTCAACTGGATGTGTCTAGCTAGATATGCACAAATTAATTGACTCAAGTTTGTCTAGCTAGATGCACTGGCTAGACAAAGCTGAGTCAATTTGATTTGGATCGGAGGGAGTACTTTATTTTGACTCAAAGGCATATCGCTGCTGATTTTGATTGAATATAGAGGGGGAAAGGTACAGGCATGACACGAAAACTGCACAACAAAAAGAAAAAGGCTAAAGCTAAATCTGAAACTAGCAGGTAATAGCGAAAACACATCATATGAGATGAGAAAAATTACCCCAAGAAAGTTGATTCCATGCATAAACTTCGCCTGTCTGAGTTACAGCAAATACAATACCCTTGTGGATGATTGCATCGGAGTAGCCGTACGCTAAGAACTGGTTGTCAAGAACTGTCCATCTGCTAGAAGCACAGTGAAGGACTGCAATTGCCGCGTTGAAGATGGCAAGAACAGAGAAACTAGTATAATTTGAAGCAGCTGTTGGAACTCGGCAAATAGCTATCTTCAGCAGTTGAAGATGTTGATCATTAGACTCGAACACAAGTTTATCCGGGGTGGATTTAAACTCACTTATTGGTGGTAGAGGAATCCGGCGACCAGTGTACACATTGACAAGCTCCCAATTCCAGGGGAAGCCAAGAAGGGCGATCCAATCTCCATTCGCGCCTGCCCACATGCCCGTACCACCATCTGGAATCACGGCATCGGAAGAGATCCTGTCCAGCGGCGTCAGTTGGCACAAGGTACCCTTGCGATCTTTTGCATCATGCTGCTTGTCCTTCTGCGCACCCTGCTGCTTGAACTTGTGGACGCGGGAGAAGGGATTGTGCGCGGGCGGTACCTCAGTTTGGTGAGTATGAAGAACACAGGGCATGCCAAACGGCTGAGATGCAGGCAGAGCTACACTTTGTGTTGCTGAATCATGATAAAACTTGCATGAACCGACGAGGCTCGCGGCGGTGATGACATCGCATCGGGATGCGATTTCTTCAAGGGGGCCATCAGGAAACACCCAAGAACTGCCACTCTCATTGATCGATCTCGCCATTGGAAGGATGCGGTCAAGTGGGTGTGGGGGTGTGGGAGTGGGACGCTGGCGTTTGGGTATGAGGTATTGGAGGACAGTGCGAGCGGCAGCTGGTAGAGCGATATGGATAAAAGTCCACAACTCCTACTAGTACCATCAAACAGGTGGCTCGAGATGATCCGAAAAAGGCATGGCGGCGGTGGTGCAGGGGCTGCTGGTGTAGGCGGGGTCGCCAGAGAAGATGGAGATGAAGAAGACGGAGAAGCAGGCAAAAAAAACAATTTGAATTGAAATCAATAATACGAGTACTACGGGCGTGCCTTCTCTCTCTGGTCTCTGCTGCACTACTGCACCTGTCGTGAAGGCGTGTGACCCGAGAAGAAGCTAATGTACTGTATACTGTCCTTGCACGCCGTGGAGCTGTATTTTGTCTCATCAAATCAGCTCTGGACAGTTTCAGCAGAGAAAAGATCCTTTGCCATCATCATGATATATTACCACGGGCCCACGGCAGTGCACATTCATCTTGTACTACCATATACTGTACTGCTCTATATGTTGCACAAACCACCACTTGGACATTTTTTTTGCAGTTTCCACCATGTGGTGGTCTAATATGTTGCAAATTTCACCACTTGGTTATCTAATCAGCTAGTTAGTCATGTTGATAGCAAAATCGACAAGTGGGTTCAACATGTCAATGCTCCAATTAATGTTTTAGAAAAAATAAATTTTTCAAAATTCATACTTCTTTTATTTAGCTATTTAAAAATGCTTATTCATTTATTTCAACAAATATTGTGCGGTCTTGAATTTTTTTCAAACAAATATTATGGCATCGGGTTCGGGACTCCTGAAAAGGACTGGCCGTGGTACGGGAACCCGAAATGATGCCCACAACATGGTCGAAAGTGGCAAGGAACCCGTCGAGGTGGATGAACTCGGGAAACCTTGGTAGAGGTAGGGATCTTGAGGAGGCCATTAGGGTTAGCCTACCCCCCAATAAGCGTATGAACGAAAAAAATTCACATAAGTAGTAGCTATTATTAAAATTTCACAAATATTACGCGCTTTTGAATATTTCAAAAGTATTGTGGCGTCACGCTGGCCTTGCCCGAATTTTACCTTTCAGGCTGGATGTCACGAGCATGATCACTCAACCAACCGGGTCCAAACATATATATACAATTGGCCTCCTCGAGCCTACACCGACCAGATTGTCGCTGAAACTGGATCATATAGTTTCTATTGGATTGATGTCCTAAGGAAATATTCCAACAACGGAAGTTGTTTGATTCGTTGTATTATATTCCTTTGGAATCTTGTTGGGCTTGTTTGGTTCGAAGAAAATTCATAGAAATTTTGTGGGATTCAAATCTCAGTGGCTCCTTTGATTCTTGAATACATGATAATTCATACTAATTCACGTGTTTTTTGTGTAGCACTACAACCAAAGAACATGCAATTCAAATTTGTGTGATTTCTCTCATATAGGATTAATTCAACATGCAATCATATTCAATTCCTACATTATTTCTATTTTAACATTTTGTACACATCATGCATGCGACCCAAACAATGCGTACATGGTGGGGGGGTTGTTTCGTTGCAAAAGCAGTTGGTCACACCACAAACAAACATGCAACAATTAATCTAAATTCACGCGGTTTCCCCGCGATGCAACCAAACAATATTCGATGAAACTAAGCATGGCATAAACATATACAATACACACCATACATTTTGGCTGCTTTGATTATTCGCAAGATTTTCAAAGTGCGGGAATATGAAAATTGTATGATTAGAGAGTGATGATCATCTCCAAATATATAGGATTGAGAAACAACGGTATTTGGATCCAATAACATTTGATTGCGTGTGAAAACCAAAAGAAATACTAGTAGTAACATACGGTTACACAATGAAGGATTTTTTGTTTTTGTATAAAAATGTATTGTCAATGAATTCTGAAAATTGCAATCCTATGAATTAAACAATCAGAAATCGTGTCAGACTAATTCCTACGTTTCGAGATTCTAGTACGGAGTATGATTTCTTTGAAGGGGCGCAGAGGGACGTGGGTAGCAATGTCTAGTCCCTGTCTTGTCTGTATACACTGTACTTACGTCAGACTAGTGTTGCTCATGAAGTCTTAATCTGACGTACTCTGAAGCTAGATGCATCACCGTTTCCAGTCTCTGTCCTCGTTTTTTCGGCAAAATAGACAGAAATAACCCAAAGTCGAAAAGATTGGGAAAAACAAACTTTCGACATACTAGCAAGATTGGGTTATTTTTGTCCAAATTCTCGTTTTTTTCTCTTGGCTTCCCTACCCTTGAATCCATGTCACTTACGTGTGTTGCCCATGCATGCGTCATGTCCCACACTTCAGTGAGCACAAGTGACGTGCTGTACGTACGCAAACTCCCAGCGATCTTCTTTGTCAAGAGAAGACGCATCAAGATTCAAGACCCGATCGCATTTCTTGCTTTCAGCCTGGGGTCCTCCATGTAAAAGTTAGGGATTTAGATGTAATTTCATGTTTATTTTGTGTGCTGTTGTAAACTGTTGATTTTTTATGTCCATTTGAATCTTGGTCAAATCCTAGGTTTGACCTAGATTTAAACAAGTTTAAAACATGAAAATGAAAAAGTAAGCCTGGATCCTCCTTAGTCAATCCAAAATGAAGCTTTTGGGAGGTTTTTGAAATTTCCATGTTTGAAACCCAAAACCACTTCTTTTCATGCTAGACTTCATAAGACATAGTTTAGGGATAGGGGTAGATACATGATTTGTCTGGTTTCAGTATGTCTAGAGCTTGTTTATCCACTTGAATGCTTACTATATGACATAAGAAGACTATGTGCTATGGTTTTTCATTTATCTATTTTTTTGAATTTTATGCCCATTTGAATCTTGGTCAAATCCCAGGTTTGACCAGGTTTTAAACAAGTTTAAAACTTGAAAATGAAAAGGTGTAAGCATGGATCCTTCGTAGTCACTCTAAAATGAAGCTTTTGGGAGGTTCTCGAAATTTCCATGCATGCTTGAAACTCAAAACCACTTTTCTTCATGCTTGACTTCATAAGACAGAGTTTAATTAGGGTTAGGGGTAGATACACGATTTTTCTGGTTTGAATATGTCTAGACCTTGTTTATCAACTTGAATGTTTACTATATGACATAATTAAGAAGGCTATGTGTGCTTTGGTTTTTCATTCTTTAGATTTTTGTCTGAATTTTTATGCCCATTTGAATCTTGGTCAAATCCTAGGTTTGACCAAGATTTAAATAAGTTTAAAACATGAAAATGAAAAGATAAGCATCGATCCTTCTTACTCGCTCTAAAATGAAGCTTTTGGTAGGTTTTTGAAATTTCCATGTTTGAAACCCAAAACCACTTCTCTTCATGCTTGACTTCATAAGACGAAGTTTAGGGTCGATAGGGGGTAGATACATGATTTGTCTGGTTTGAATATGTCTAGACCTTGTTTATGAACTTGAATGCTTACTATATGACATAAGAAGACTATGTGCTTTGGTTTTTTTTTTTTTTTTATTTATGCCCATTTTAATATTGGTCAAATCCTAGGTTTGACCAAGATTTAAACAAGTTTAAAACATGAAAATGAAAAGGTAAGCCTGGATCCTTCTTAGTCACTCTAAAATGAAGCTTTTGGGAGGTTTTTGAAATTTCCATGTTTGAAACCAAAAACCACTTCTCTTCATGCTTGACTTCAGAGTTTAGGGTTAGGGGTAGATACATGATTTGTCTTATTTGAATATGTATAGACCTTGTTTGTCAACTTTTGAATGCTTACTATATATATATGTGACATAAGAAGACTATGTGCTTTTGTTTTTCATTTTTCTGATTTTTTTAATTTTATGCCCATTTAAATCTTGGTCAAATCCTGGTTTGACAATGATTTAAACAAGTTTAAAATATGAAAATGAAAAGGTAAGCATTGATCCTTCTTAGTCACTCTAAAATGAAGCTTTTGGTAGGTTTTTGAAATTTCCATATTTGAAACCCAAAACCACTTCTCTTCATGCTTGACTACATAAGACAAAGTTTAGGGTTAGGGAGTAGATACATGATTTTTCTTGTTTGAATATGTCTAGACCTTGTTTATCAACTTTAATGCTACTATATGACATAAGAAAACTATGTGCTTTGGTTTTTCATTTTTCTGATATTTTTTGGAATTTTGATGCACATTTGAATCTTGGTCAAATCCTAGGTTTGACCAAGATTTAAACAAGTATATATAGAACATGAAAATGAAAAGGGAAGCATGTATCCTTCTTAATTAGTCACCCTAAAATGAAGTTTTTGGGAGGTTTTTGAAATTTCCATGTTTGAAACCTAAAACCACTTATCTTCATGCTTGACTTCGTCATAAGACAGAGTTTAGGGGTTAGGGGGTAGATACATGATTTGTCTAGCTAGTTTGAATATGTCTAGACCTTGTTTATCAACTTTAATGCTTACTATATGACATATAAGAAGACTATGTGCGCTTTGGTTTTTCATTTTTCGGTTTTTTTATTTTATGCCCATTTGAATCTTGGTCAAATCCTAGATTTGACCAAGATTTAAACAAGTTTAAAACATGGAAATGAAAAGGTAAGCATCGATCCTTCTTAGTCGCTCTAAAATGAAGCTGAATTTTGGGAGGTTTTTGAAATTTCCATGTTTGAAACCCAAAACCACTTCTCTTCATGCTTGACTTCATATGACGAAGTTTAGGGTCGATAGGGGTAGATACATGATTTGTCTTGTTTGAATATGTCTAGACCTTGTTTATCAACTTGAATGCTTACTATATGACATAAGAGGACTATGTGCATTGGTATTTCATTTTTTGATTTTTATGCCCATTTGAGAATCTTGGTAAAATCCTAGGTTTGTTGAGCAAGATTTAAACAAGTTTAACATGTGAAAATGATAAGGTAATTAAGTCTGGATCTTTCTCTTAGTAACTCTAAAATGAAGCTTTTGGGAGGTTCTTGAATTTACCATGTTTGAAACCCAAAACCACCGTACTTCTTTTCATGCTTGACTTCATAAGACAGAGTTTAGGGTTAGGGGTAGATACATGATTTTTCTGGTTTGAATATGTCTAGACCATGTTTATCAATTTGAATGCTTACTATATGACATAAGAAGGCTATGTGCTTTGGTTTTTCATTCTTTCGATTTTTTTCTGAATTTTTATGCCCATTTGAATCTTGGTCAAATCCTAGGTTCGACCAAGATTTAAACAAGTTTAAAACATGACAATGAAAAGGTAATTAATCATGGATCCTTCTTAATTAACCAGCCAGTCTAATTAAAATGAAGCTTTTTGGGAGGTTTTTGAAATTTCCATGTTTGAAACCCAAAACCACACTTCTCTGCTTCATGCTTGACTTCATATATAATTAAGACAAAGTTTAGGGTTAGGGGGTACATGATTTGTCTGGTTTGAATATGTCTAGACCTTGTTTATGAACTTTTGAATGCTTACTATATGACATAAGAAGACTATGTGCTTTGGTTTTTTATTTTATTTATTTTTTTATTTTATGCCCATTTGAATATTGGTCAAATCCTAGGTTTGACCAAGATTTAAACAAGTTTAAAACATGAAAATGAAAAGGTAAGCCTGGATCCTTCTTAACTAGTCACTCTAAAATGAAGCTTTAATTTTGGGAGGTTTTTGAAATTTCCATGTTTGAAACCAAAAACCACTTCTCTTCATGCTTGACTTCATAAGACAGAGTTTATGGTTTTAGAGGGGTAGATACATGATTTTTCTTATTTGAATATGTCTAGCTAGACCTTGTTTATCAACTTTTGAATGCTTACTATATATATGTATGTGACATAAGAAAACTATGTGCTTTGGTTTTTCATTTTTCTGATTTTTTTGGAATTTTGATGCACATTTGAATCTTGGTCAAATCCTAGGTTTGACCAAGATTTAAACAAGTATAGAACATGAAAATGAAAAGGGAAGCCTGTATCCTTCTTAGTCACCCTAAAATGAAGTTTTTGGGAGGTTTTTGAAATTTCCATGTTTGAAACCCAAAACCACTTCTCTTCATGCTTGACTTCTTAAGACATAGTTTAGGGGTTAGCGGGTAGATACATGATTTGTATGGTTTGAATATGTCTAGACCTTGTTTATCAACTTTAATGCTTACTATATGACATAAGAAGACTATGTGCTTTGGTTTTTCATTTTTCTGTTTTTTTTAATTTTCTGCCAATTTTGTTTGACCAAGATTTAGACAAGTTTTACACGTGAAAACGAATAAGTAAGCCTGGATCCTTCTTAGTCACTCCAAAATGTACCAATTGATAGGTGCGTTAACTTTGCTTCATGGAAAAAATAATGTCATGTAAATGAGTTAACTTGGATTTCCTACCCTTGAATCCATAGGAAACTTTGTTCTAATGCACTATAATAATCAACCGAGCTTTTACACCAGCAGGTCTATCACTTACGTGTGGTGCCCATGCGTGAGGTCCCACACTTCAGTGAGCACAAGTCACGTGCAATAGGTACGCAAACTCCCAGCCATTTTCTTTGTCAAGAGAAGACGCATCAGGATGCGTATTGGAAGTTTGTGGGTCCTTCTGGATCCTTCGGTTGTCCCTCTCACAAAAAAAAACAAATCTCTCTCATTCTCGGCCTCGCTCGACTCGCTCGCTCGCTCGCTCGCACCTCCTGCTCACTGACAAACCCTGCACAAAAGTCAACATCATCACCCGAAAAAGGGGAGACACCATAATTCTCTCCCTTCTTCTCTCCTTCCGAGTGATCCCTCTTCCTCCGAGTTTCACTCGACGGGCAAACACACATGTGCTGCATAGTAATAATAAAAAGGTAGAAAAATCGACCTACGAATCTATAATTAAATAGGTTAAACTAGGGTTTTGCCCAGTACTACAGATCAAGGTTCAAAAAATCCAACTACGGGGTTCGAACAACCCCATTTCTAATCCAAGATTTTTTTCGACCTCATCCAATGGCCTCAAACTATAGGCCGGGTTAGCATCTAGTGCAGTATGTGTGAGAATGTATGCACTATGTGTGCTATAACTTGTGTGTCTTTCAAATTTGAACCAAATTTGAATAAGTTTGAAATATTTGAAATGGGGCTTTTGGCTTAAACGTTTGAAACCCAAAACGACTTCTCCTCATGCTAGACTTCATAAGACCGAGTTTAGGGTTAGGGGGTAGATACATGATTTGTCTGGTTTGAATATGTCTAAACCTTGTTTATCAACTTGAATGCTTACTATATGACATAAGAAGACCATGTGCTTTTGTTTTTCATTTTTCTATTTTTTTAAGAATTTTATGCACATTTGATTCTGGTCAAATCCTAGGTTCAACCAAGATTTAAACAAGTTTCAAGCATGAAAATGAAAACGTAAGCCAAGATCCTTCTTAATTAGTCACTCTAAAATATATGAAGCTTTTGGGACGTACTTGAAATTTCCATGTTTGAAACCCAAAACCAATTCTCTTCATGATTGACTTCATAAGACAGAGTTTAGGGTTAGGGGTAGATATACACATGATTTTTCTGGTTTGAATATGTCTAGACCTTGTTTATCAACTTGAGTGTTTACTATATGACATAATTAAGAAGGCTATGTGCTTTGGTTTTTCATTCTTTAGATTTTTTGTCTGAATTTTTATGCCCATTTGAATCTTGGTCAAATCCTAGGTTTGACCAAGATTTAAATAAGTTTAAAACATGGAAATGAAAAGGTAAGCATCGATCCTTCTTAGTCGCTCTAAAATGAAGCTGAATTTTGGGAGGTTTTTGAAATTTCCATGTTTGAAACCCAAAACCACTTCTCTTCATGCTTGACTTCATAAGACGAAGTTTAGGGTCGATAGGGGGTAGATACATGATTTGTCTTGTTTGAATATGTCTAGACCTTGTTTATCAACTTGAATGCTTACTATATGACATAAGAGGACTATGTGCATTGGTATTTCATTTTTTGATTTTTATGCCCATTTGAGAATCTTGGTAAAATCCTAGGTTTGTTGAGCAAGATTTAAACAAGTTTAACATGTGAAAATGATAAGGTAATTAAGTCTGGATCTTTCTCTTAGTAACTCTAAAATGAAGCTTTTGGGAGGTTCTTGAATTTACCATGTTTGAAACCCAAAACCACCGTACTTCTGTTCATGCTTGACTTCATAAGACAGAGTTTAGGGTTAGGGGTAGATACATGATTTTTCTGGTTTGAATATGTCTAGACCATGTTTATCAATTTGAATGCTTACTATATGACATAAGAAGGCTATGTGCTTTGGTTTTTCATTCTTTCGATTTTTTCTGAATTTTTATGCCCATTTGAATCTTGGTCAAATCCTAGGTTCGACCAAGATTTAAACAAGTTTAAAACATGAAAATGAAAAGGTAAGCCTGGATCCTTCTTAACTAGTCACTCTAAAATGAAGCTTTAATTTTGGGAGGTTTTTGAAATTTCCATGTTTGAAACCAAAAACCACTTCTCTTCATGCTTGACTTCATAAGACAGAGTTTATGGTTTTAGAGGGGTAGATACATGATTTTTCTTATTTGAATATGTCTAGCTAGACCTTGTTTATCAACTTTTGAATGCTTACTATATATATGTATGTGACATAAGAAAACTATGTGCTTTGGTTTTTCATTTTTCTGATTTTTTTTGGAATTTTGATGCACATTTGAATCTTGGTCAAATCCTAGGTTTGACCAAGATTTAAACAAGTATAGAACATGAAAATGAAAAGGGAAGCCTGTATCCTTCTTAGTCACCCTAAAATGAAGTTTTTGGGAGGTTTTTGAAATTTCCATGTTTGAAACCCAAAACCACTTCTCTTCATGCTTGACTTCTTAAGACATAGTTTAGGGGTTAGCGGGTAGATACATGATTTGTATGGTTTGAATATGTCTAGACCTTGTTTATCAACTTTAATGCTTACTATATGACATAAGAAGACTATGTGCTTTGGTTTTTCATTTTTCTGTTTTTTTTTGAATTTTCTGCCAATTTTGTTTGACCAAGATTTAGACAAGTTTTACACGTGAAAACGAATAAGTAAGCCTGGATCCTTCTTAGTCACTCCAAAATGTACCAATTGATAGGTGCGTTAACTTTGCTTCATGGAAAAAATAATGTCATGTAAATGAGTTAACTTGGATTTCCTACCCTTGAATCCATAGGAAACTTTGTTCTAATGCACTATAATAATCAACCGAGCTTTTACACCAACAGGTCTGTCACTTACGTGTGGTGCCCATGCGTGAGGTCCCACACTTCAGTGAGCACAAGTCACGTGCAATAGGTACGCAAACTCCCAGCCATTTTCTTTGTCAAGAGAAGACGCATCAGGATGCGTATTGGAAGTTTGTGGGTCCTTCTGGATCCTTCGGTTGTCCCTCTCACAAAAAAAACAAATCTCTCTCATTCTCGGCCTCGCTCGACTCGCTCGCTCGCTCGCTCGCACCTCCTGCTCACTGACAAACCCTGCACAAAAGTCAACATCATCACCCGAAAAAGGGGAGACACCATAATTCTCTCCCTTCTTCTCTCCTTCCGAGTGATCCCTCTTCCTCCGAGTTTCACTCGACGGGCAAACACACATGTGCTGCATAGTAATAATAAAAAGGTAGAAAAATCGACCTACGAATCTATAATTAAATAGGTTAAACTAGGGTTTTGCCCAGTACTACAGATCAAGGTTCAAAAAATCCAACTACGGGGTTCGAACAACCCCATTTCTAATCCAAGATTTTTTTCGACCTCATCCAATGGCCTCAAACTATAGGCCGGGTTAGCATCTAGTGCAGTATGTGTGAGAATGTATGCACTATGTGTGCTATAACTTGTGTGTCTTTCAAATTTGAACCAAATTTGAATAAGTTTGAAATATTTGAAATGGGGCTTTTGGCTTAAACGTTTGAAACCCAAAACGACTTCTCCTCATGCTAGACTTCATAAGACCGAGTTTAGGGTTAGGGGGTAGATACATGATTTGTCTGGTTTGAATATGTCTAAACCTTGTTTATCAACTTGAATGCTTACTATATGACATAAGAAGACCATGTGCTTTTGTTTTTCATTTTTCTATTTTTTTAAGAATTTTATGCACATTTGATTCTGGTCAAATCCTAGGTTCAACCAAGATTTAAACAAGTTTCAAGCATGAAAATGAAAACGTAAGCCAAGATCCTTCTTAATTAGTCACTCTAAAATATATGAAGCTTTTGGGACGTACTTGAAATTTCCATGTTTGAAACCCAAAACCAATTCTCTTCATGATTGACTTCATAAGACAGAGTTTAGGGTTAGGGGTAGATATACACATGATTTTTCTGGTTTGAATATGTCTAGACCTTGTTTATCAACTTGAGTGTTTACTATATGACATAATTAAGAAGGCTATGTGCTTTGGTTTTTCATTCTTTAGATTTTTTGTCTGAATTTTTATGCCCATTTGAATCTTGGTCAAATCCTAGGTTTGACCAAGATTTAAATAAGTTTAAAACATGGAAATGAAAAGGTAAGCATCGATCCTTCTTAGTCGCTCTAAAATGAAGCTGAATTTTGGGAGGTTTTTGAAATTTCCATGTTTGAAACCCAAAACCACTTCTCTTCATGCTTGACTTCATAAGACGAAGTTTAGGGTCGATAGGGGGTAGATACATGATTTGTCTTGTTTGAATATGTCTAGACCTTGTTTATCAACTTGAATGCTTACTATATGACATAAGAGGACTATGTGCATTGGTATTTCATTTTTTGATTTTTATGCCCATTTGAGAATCTTGGTAAAATCCTAGGTTTGTTGAGCAAGATTTAAACAAGTTTAACATGTGAAAATGATAAGGTAATTAAGTCTGGATCTTTCTCTTAGTAACTCTAAAATGAAGCTTTTGGGAGGTTCTTGAATTTACCATGTTTGAAACCCAAAACCACCGTACTTCTGTTCATGCTTGACTTCATAAGACAGAGTTTAGGGTTAGGGGTAGATACATGATTTTTCTGGTTTGAATATGTCTAGACCATGTTTATCAATTTGAATGCTTACTATATGACATAAGAAGGCTATGTGCTTTGGTTTTTCATTCTTTCGATTTTTTTCTGAAATTTTATGCCCATTTGAATCTTGGTCAAATCCTAGGTTCGACCAAGATTTAAACAAGTTTAAAACATGACAATGAAAAGGTAATTAATCATGGATCCTTCTTAATTAACCAGCCAGTCTAATTAAAATGAAGCTTTTTGGGAGGTTTTTGAAATTTCCATGTTTGAAACCCAAAACCACACTTCTCTGCTTCATGCTTGACTTCATATATAATTAAGACAAAGTTTAGGGTTAGGGGGTACATGATTTGTCTGGTTTGAATATGTCTAGACCTTGTTTATGAACTTGAATGCTTACTATATGACATAAGAAGACTATGTGCTTTGGTTTTTTATTTTATTTATTTTTTATTTTATGCCCATTTGAATATTGGTCAAATCCTAGGTTTGACCAAGATTTAAACAAGTTTAAAACATGAAAATGAAAAGGTAAGCCTGGATCCTTCTTACCTAGTCACTCTAAAATGAAGCTTTAATTTTGGGAGGTTTTTGAAATTTCCATGTTTGAAACCAAAAACCACTTCTCTTCATGCTTGACTTCATAAGACAGAGTTTATGGTTTTAGAGGGGTAGATACATGATTTGTCTTATTTGAATATGTCTAGCTAGACCTTGTTTATCAACTTTTGAATGCTTACTATATATATGTATGTGACATAAGAAAACTATGTGCTTTGGTTTTTCATTTTTCTGATTTTTTTGGAATTTTGATGCACATTTGAATCTTGGTCAAATCCTAGGTTTAACCAAGATTTAAACAAGTATAGAACATGAAAATGAAAAGGGAAGCCTGTATCCTTCTTAGTCACCCTAAAATGAAGTTTTGGGAGGTTTTTGAAATTTCCATGTTTGAAACCCAAAACCACTTCTCTTCATGCTTGACTTCTTAAGACATAGTTTAGGGGTTAGCGGGTAGATACATGATTTGTATGGTTTGAATATGTCTAGACCTTGTTTATCAACTTTAATGCTTACTATATGACATAAGAAGACTATGTGCTTTGGTTTTTCATTTTTCTGTTTTTTTTTAATTTTCTGCCAATTTTGTTTGACCAAGATTTAGACAAGTTTTACACGTGAAAACGAATAAGTAAGCCTGGATCCTTCTTAGTCACTCCAAAATGTACCAATTGATAGGTGCGTTAACTTTGCTTCATGGAAAAAATAATGTCATGTAAATGAGTTAACTTGGATTTCCTACCCTTGAATCCATAGGAAACTTTGTTCTAATGCACTATAATAATCAACCGAGCTTTTACACCAACAGGTCTGTCACTTACGTGTGGTGCCCATGCGTGAGGTCCCACACTTCAGTGAGCACAAGTCACATGCAATAGGTACGCAAACTCCCAGCCATTTTCTTTGTCAAGAGAAGACGCATCAGGATGCGTATTGGAAGTCTGTGGGTCCTTCTGGATCCTTCGGTTGTCCCTCTCACAAAAAAAACAAATCTCTCTCATTCTCGGCCTCGCTCGACTCGCTCGCTCGCTCCTGCTCACTGACAAACCCTGCACAAAAGTCAACATCATCACCCGAAAAAGGGGAGACACCATAATTCTCTCCCTTCTTCTCTCCTTCCGAGTGATCCCTCTTCCTCCGAGTTTCACTCGACGGGCAAACACACATGTGCTGCATAGTAATAATAAAAAGGTAGAAAAATCGACCTACGAATCTATAATTAAATAGGTTAAACTAGGGTTTTGCCCAGTACTACAGATCAAGGTTCAAAAAATCCAACTACGGGGTTCGAACAACCCCATTTCTAATCCAAGATTTTTTTCGACCTCATCCAATGGCCTCAAACTATAGGCCGGGTTAGCATCTAGTGCAGTATGTGTGAGAATGTATGCACTATGTGTGCTATAACTTGTGTGTCTTTCAAATTTGAACCAAATTTGAATAAGTTTGAAATATTTGAAATGGGGCTTTTGGCTTAAACGTTTGAAACCCAAAACGACTTCTCCTCATGCTAGACTTCATAAGACCGAGTTTAGGGTTAGGGGGTAGATACATGATTTGTCTGGTTTGAATATGTCTAAACCTTGTTTATCAACTTGAATGCTTACTATATGACATAAGAAGACCATGTGCTTTTGTTTTTCATTTTTCTATTTTTTTAAGAATTTTATGCACATTTGATTCTGGTCAAATCCTAGGTTCAACCAAGATTTAAACAAGTTTCAAGCATGAAAATGAAAACGTAAGCCAAGATCCTTCTTAATTAGTCACTCTAAAATATATGAAGCTTTTGGGACGTACTTGAAATTTCCATGTTTGAAACCCAAAACCAATTCTCTTCATGATTGACTTCATAAGACAGAGTTTAGGGTTAGGGGTAGATATACACATGATTTTTCTGGTTTGAATATGTCTAGACCTTGTTTATCAACTTGAGTGTTTACTATATGACATAATTAAGAAGGCTATGTGCTTTGGTTTTTCATTCTTTAGATTTTTTGTCTGAATTTTTATGCCCATTTGAATCTTGGTCAAATCCTAGGTTTGACCAAGATTTAAATAAGTTTAAAACATGGAAATGAAAAGGTAAGCATCGATCCTTCTTAGTCGCTCTAAAATGAAGCTGAATTTTGGGAGGTTTTTGAAATTTCCATGTTTGAAACCCAAAACCACTTCTCTTCATGCTTGACTTCATAAGACGAAGTTTAGGGTCGATAGGGGGTAGATACATGATTTGTCTTGTTTGAATATGTCTAGACCTTGTTTATCAACTTGAATGCTTACTATATGACATAAGAGGACTATGTGCATTGGTATTTCATTTTTTGATTTTTATGCCCATTTGAGAATCTTGGTAAAATCCTAGGTTTGTTGAGCAAGATTTAAACAAGTTTAACATGTGAAAATGATAAGGTAATTAAGTCTGGATCTTTCTCTTAGTAACTCTAAAATGAAGCTTTTGGGAGGTTCTTGAATTTACCATGTTTGAAACCCAAAACCACCGTACTTCTGTTCATGCTTGACTTCATAAGACAGAGTTTAGGGTTAGGGGTAGATACATGATTTTTCTGGTTTGAATATGTCTAGACCATGTTTATCAATTTGAATGCTTACTATATGACATAAGAAGGCTATGTGCTTTGGTTTTTCATTCTTTCGATTTTTTCTGAAATTTTATGCCCATTTGAATCTTGGTCAAATCCTAGGTTCGACCAAGATTTAAACAAGTTTAAAACATGACAATGAAAAGGTAATTAATCATGGATCCTTCTTAATTAACCAGCCAGTCTAATTAAAATGAAGCTTTTTGGGAGGTTTTTGAAATTTCCATGTTTGAAACCCAAAACCACACTTCTCTGCTTCATGCTTGACTTCATATATAATTAAGACAAAGTTTAGGGTTAGGGGGTACATGATTTGTCTGGTTTGAATATGTCTAGACCTTGTTTATGAACTTGAATGCTTACTATATGACATAAGAAGACTATGTGCTTTGGTTTTTTATTTTATTTATTTTTTTATTTTATGCCCATTTGAATATTGGTCAAATCCTAGGTTTGACCAAGATTTAAACAAGTTTAAAACATGAAAATGAAAAGGTAAGCCTGGATCCTTCTTAACTAGTCACTCTAAAATGAAGCTTTAATTTTGGGAGGTTTTTGAAATTTCCATGTTTGAAACCAAAAACCACTTCTCTTCATGCTTGACTTCATAAGACAGAGTTTATGGTTTTAGAGGGGTAGATACATGATTTGTCTTATTTGAATATGTCTAGCTAGACCTTGTTTATCAACTTTTGAATGCTTACTATATATATGTATGTGACATAAGAAAACTATGTGCTTTGGTTTTTCATTTTTCTGATTTTTTTGGAATTTTGATGCACATTTGAATCTTGGTCAAATCCTAGGTTTGACCAAGATTTAAACAAGTATAGAACATGAAAATGAAAAGGGAAGCCTGTATCCTTCTTAGTCACCCTAAAATGAAGTTTTGGGAGGTTTTTGAAATTTCCATGTTTGAAACCCAAAACCACTTCTCTTCATGCTTGACTTCTTAAGACATAGTTTAGGGGTTAGCGGGTAGATACATGATTTGTATGGTTTGAATATGTCTAGACCTTGTTTATCAACTTTAATGCTTACTATATGACATAAGAAGACTATGTGCTTTGGTTTTTCATTTTTCTGTTTTTTTTTTGAATTTTCTGCCAATTTTGTTTGACCAAGATTTAGACAAGTTTTACACGTGAAAACGAATAAGTAAGCCTGGATCCTTCTTAGTCACTCCAAAATGTACCAATTGATAGGTGCGTTAACTTTGCTTCATGGAAAAAATAATGTCATGTAAATGAGTTAACTTGGATTTCCTACCCTTGAATCCATAGGAAACTTTGTTCTAATGCACTATAATAATCAACCGAGCTTTTACACCAACAGGTCTGTCACTTACGTGTGGTGCCCATGCGTGAGGTCCCACACTTCAGTGAGCACAAGTCACGTGCAATAGGTACGCAAACTCCCAGCCATTTTCTTTGTCAAGAGAAGACGCATCAGGATGCGTATTGGAAGTCTGTGGGTCCTTCTGGATCCTTCGGTTGTCCCTCTCACAAAAAAAACAAATCTCTCTCATTCTCGGCCTCGCTCGACTCGCTCGCTCGCACCTCCTGCTCACTGACAAACCCTGCACAAAAGTCAACATCATCACCCGAAAAAGGGGAGACACCATAATTCTCTCCCTTCTTCTCTCCTTCCGAGTGATCCCTCTTCCTCCGAGTTTCACTCGACGGGCAAACACACATGTGCTGCATAGTAATAATAAAAAGGTAGAAAAATCGACCTACGAATCTATAATTAAATAGGTTAAACTAGGGTTTTGCCCAGTACTACAGATCAAGGTTCAAAAAATCCAACTACGGGGTTCGAACAACCCCATTTCTAATCCAAGATTTTTTCGACCTCATCCAATGGCCTCAAACTATAGGCCGGGTTAGCATCTAGTGCAGTATGTGTGAGAATGTATGCACTATGTGTGCTATAACTTGTGTGTCTTTCAAATTTGAATAAGTTTGAAATATTTGAAATGGGGCTTTTGGCTTAAACGTTTGAAACCCAAAACGACTTCTCCTCATGCTAGACTTCATAAGACCGAGTTTAGGGTTAGGGGGTAGATACATGATTTGTCTGGTTTGAATATGTCTAAACCTTGTTTATCAACTTGAATGCTTACTATATGACATAAGAAGACCATGTGCTTTTGTTTTTCATTTTTCTATTTTTTTAAGAATTTTATGCACATTTGATTCTGGTCAAATCCTAGGTTCAACCAAGATTTAAACAAGTTTCAAGCATGAAAATGAAAACGTAAGCCAAGATCCTTCTTAATTAGTCACTCTAAAATATATGAAGCTTTTGGGACGTACTTGAAATTTCCATGTTTGAAACCCAAAACCAATTCTCTTCATGATTGACTTCATAAGACAGAGTTTAGGGTTAGGGGTAGATATACACATGATTTTTCTGGTTTGAATATGTCTAGACCTTGTTTATCAACTTGAGTGTTTACTATATGACATAATTAAGAAGGCTATGTGCTTTGGTTTTTCATTCTTTAGATTTTTTGTCTGAATTTTTATGCCCATTTGAATCTTGGTCAAATCCTAGGTTTGACCAAGATTTAAATAAGTTTAAAACATGGAAATGAAAAGGTAAGCATCGATCCTTCTTAGTCGCTCTAAAATGAAGCTGAATTTTGGGAGGTTTTTGAAATTTCCATGTTTGAAACCCAAAACCACTTCTCTTCATGCTTGACTACATAAGACGAAGTTTAGGGTCGATAGGGGTAGATACATGATTTGTCTTGTTTGAATATGTCTAGACCTTGTTTATCAACTTGAATGCTTACTATATGACATAAGAGGACTATGTGCATTGGTATTTCATTTTTTGATTTTTATGCCCATTTGAGAATCTTGGTAAAATCCTAGGTTTGTTGAGCAAGATTTAAACAAGTTTAACATGTGAAAATGATAAGGTAATTAAGTCTGGATCTTTCTCTTAGTAACTCTAAAATGAAGCTTTTGGGAGGTTCTTGAATTTACCATGTTTGAAACCCAAAACCACCGTACTTCTGTTCATGCTTGACTTCATAAGATAGAGTTTAGGGTTAGGGGTAGATACATGATTTTTCTGGTTTGAATATGTCTAGACCATGTTTATCAATTTGAATGCTTACTATATGACATAAGAAGGCTATGTGCTTTGGTTTTTCATTCTTTCGATTTTTTCTGAATTTTTATGCCCATTTGAATCTTGGTCAAATCCTAGGTTCGACCAAGATTTAAACAAGTTTAAAACATGACAATGAAAAGGTAATTAATCATGGATCCTTCTTAATTAACCAGCCAGTCTAATTAAAATGAAGCTTTTTGGGAGGTTTTTGAAATTTCCATGTTTGAAACCCAAAACCACACTTCTCTGCTTCATGCTTGACTTCATATATAATTAAGACAAAGTTTAGGGTTAGGGGGTACATGATTTGTCTGGTTTGAATATGTCTAGACCTTGTTTATGAACTTGAATGCTTACTATATGACATAAGAAGACTATGTGCTTTGGTTTTTTATTTTATTTATTTTTTATTTTATGCCCATTTGAATATTGGTCAAATCCTAGGTTTGACCAAGATTTAAACAAGTTTAAAACATGAAAATGAAAAGGTAAGCCTGGATCCTTCTTAACTAGTCACTCTAAAATGAAGCTTTAATTTTGGGAGGTTTTTGAAATTTCCATGTTTGAAACCCAAAACCACTTCTCTTCATGCTTGACTTCATAAGACGAAGTTTAGGGTCGATAGGGGGTAGATACATGATTTGTCTGGTTTGAATATGTCTAGACCATGTTTATCAAATCCTAGGTTTGACCAAGATTTAAACAAGTTTAAAACATGAAAATGAAAAGGGAAGCATGTATCCTTCTTAGTCACTCTAAAATAAAGTTTTTGGGCGGTTTTTGAAATTTCCATGTTTGAAACCCAAAACCACTTCTCTTCATGCTTGACTTCATAAGACATAGTTTAGGGGTTAGGGGGTAGATACATGATTTGTATGGTTTGAATATGTCTAGACCATGTTTATCAACTTTAATGCTTACTATATGACATAAGAAGACTATGTGCTTTGGTTTTTCATTTTTCTGATTTTTTTAGAATTTTGATGCACATTTGAATCTTGGTCAAATCCTAGGTTTGACCAAGATTTAAACAAGTATATATAGAACATGAAAATGAAAAGGGAAGCCTGTATCCTTCTTAGTCACCCTAAAATGAAGTTTTTGGGAGGTTTTTGAAATTTCCATGTTTGAAACCCAAAACCACTTATCTTCATGCTTGAGCAAGATTTGACCAAGATTTAAACAAGTTTAAATCATGAAAATGGAAAGGTAAGCCTGGATCCTTCTTAGTCGCTCTAAAATGAAGCTTTTGGGATGTTCTTGAAATTTCCATGTTTGAAACCCGGCCAAAACGACTTTTCTTCATGCTAGACTTCATAAGATCGACACGGGGTACATACATGATTTGTCTGGTTTGGATATATCTAGACCTTGTTTATCAACTTGAATGCTTACGATATGACATAAGAACACTATGTGCTTTTTGTTTTTCATTTTTTTGTGCCTATTTGTATCTTGGTCAAATCCTAGGTTTGACCAAGATTTAAACAAGTTTAAAACATGAAAATGAAAAGGGAAACATGTATCCTTCTTAGTCACTCTAAAATGAAGTTTTTGGGAGGTTTTTGAAATTTCCATGTTTGAAACCTAAAACCACTTCTCTTCATGCTTGACTTCATAAGACAGAGTTTAGGGTTAGAGGGGTAGATACATGATTTGTCTTATTTGAATATGTCTAGCTAGACCTTGTTTATCAACTTTTGAATGCTTACTATATATATATATGTGACATAAGAAGACTATGTGCTTTTGTTTTTCATTTTTCCGATTTTTTTAATTTTATGCCCATTTAAATCTTGGTCAAATCCTAGGTTTGACAATGATTTAAACAAGTTTCAAATATGAAAATGAAAAGGTAAGCATGGATCCTTCTTAGTCACTCTAAAATGAAGCTTTTGATAGGTTTTTGAAATTTCCATATTTGAAACCCAAAACCACTTCTCTTCATGCTTGACTACATAAGACAAAGTTTAGGGTTAGGGGGTAGATACATGATTTTTCTTGTTTGAATATGTCTAGACCCTTGTTTATCAACTTTAATGCTTACTATATGACATAAGAAAACTATGTGCTTTGGTTTTTCATTTTTCTGATTTTTTTGGAATTTTGATGCACATTTGAATCTTGGTCAAATCCTAGGTTTGACCAAGATTTAAACAAGTATAGAACATGAAAATGAAAAGGGAAGCCTGTATCCTTCTTAGTCACCCTAAAATGAAGTTTTTGGGAGGTTTTTGAAATTTCCATGTTTAAAACCCAAAACCACTTAATCTTCATGCTTGACTTCGTCATAAGACAGAGTTTAGGGGTTAGGGGGTAGATACATGATTTGTCTAGTTTGAATATGTCTAGACCTTGTTTACCAACTTTAATGCTTACTATATGACATATAAGAAGACTATGTGCGCTTTGGTTTTTCATTTTTCATTTTTTTATTTTATGCCCATTTGAATCTTGGTCAAATCCTAGATTTGACCAAGATTTAAACAAGTTTAAAACATGAAAATGGAAAGGTAAGCCTGGATCCTTCTTAGTCGCTCTAAAATGAAGCTTTTGGGATGATTTTGAAATTTCCATGTTTGAAACCCAAAACCAATTCTCTTCATGCATGCTTGACTTCATAAGACAGAGTTTAGGGTTAGGGGGTTAGATACATTATTTGTCTAGTTTGAATATGTCTAGACTTTGTATATCAACTTGAATATATTATTGTACCATGTCTCCACACAGCCCAAAATGCACATATTTTCAAAAGTTTTCATGCATGAGTACTTGTAACTAGTAAAAATAGAAAGTAAAAATAGGAACCCCATGTATGAAGGATACTAAAAAGAACTCTTTCACATTTTTTTGGTATAGATTATGAGTTTGCTTGGCTTCATACACAAGTGAGTACATGTCATGCAAAAATTAACACGAAATTTAGTTATCATGACCCATTTTTGGCAGGCATTGTGCATATCGCCTTGAGAAACATCTTTGCGAGCTAGTGTATTAAACGTTTATTCACATATAATGGATTTTTTTACTTTATTAGTGCACACAATGACAGAATCGGCCAAATGTGTATGATTTTTGTGAAGGTGCTAGAAAAACAAGATGCACTACGATGAAGCATGAAAGGAGGCAAGGGGAGGGATAGTGAAGAGGTGGGAGAGACCGAGAGATGAACCGCAAGGTAATTAAAAAATTGGGGCCAAAACGATTCCAACTTCCTAGGCATTGACCAACTTTGCCCCTCTTAACCCAACGTGGCAGTGAACCCGTATAAGCAACAACTTCCTCTTACTCCGCTTCTCCGAAATGGTAAGAGAACCTCTCCAGCTTAAGTGACCAATCGACATAGCTATGGCCTTCCGACTTGGCTCTGGTCGCCGCGCGCGTAGTCCTACCACCGACGAGGAAGCGGAGCATCAGCGCCGCCTTCGCTTCGTCCATCGCGCACCAAGGCATAACCCGCCCGCTCTGCACTGGCCGGTTGTTCAGCCCGCGGCGGCGGCGCTGGCCGTGGAGCCCCTCGCCAGCCGCTTCCCGTGCGGGCCGATGGATGCAGAGGCAGGGATCTCCCACGCAACCCCGCATGCGACGCCCGCTCGGCCCTGGCCGGCTTTTCCGCCCGCGCATGCCGCATGGTTTTCTTTGCCAGCAGGTGAGATCCCCTTCCCGGCCGGCGCGAACGATGCGGAGGCAGGGAGCTCCCGTGGCCAGCCGCCTAATCCGACCGCACTTCAGGCGGTGCCGGCCGTGGAGCCAGGCCGTTCTTTCGAAGCGCATCACGGCGACGCCCTTTGCAGGAGCAACACCGCCAAGGAGCTCGTATATAACGTGATGTTCCCGGCACTCTATAGATGCCGGGATGCTCTGCAAGCTTTCGTGCAGGCTAAGAATGCGGCGGCTGCAAATCCCAGGGACGCAGCATTGCAGCGGCGCGCCGATGAGGCTAAGGTGGCGCACGCTTTCCACCAGGCGTGCCTCGACAGGCTTAACATCCAGCACGGCTTCGTGCAACCGCCAAACGCCGCTCCAGCTAAGATCCAAAAATACTCCGGTGAGCATATCACTCCGGAGTAGAACAATCCAATTTCTAGTACTGTAGGAGTACTTTATTAGTGCACAAACCTGGCGAAATTAAAGGTGTGTTCTTTGTGTGTGATGTAAATCTAAAAATTTGAAGGTTCTAGCAAAAACATTTCTTCACAAATATTCGATGTGTTTGCTTGGCCTTATCTATATATCCGGTGAGCATATATGGATGCCAAATCCTTTACAAACTTAGGGCTCCTTTGATTCATAGGAATATGAAGAGTGTAGGAATAGGAAAGGTGTAGGATTGGAATGTCATGCCAAGTTGAATCCTATAGGAATATGGTGTGTCTTTGATTGTAGCAAAGGAATTTTTCCATGAGGTATGAGCTAATGCTTTTTTCCTATAGGATTTGTACTACAAGATTCCTATAGGAATAATTCCTATAGGATATGTTCCTATGAATCAAATGACTTGTATAGAAATTTTCCTATAGGATCCAATTCCTACATAATTCCTATATCAATCCTATGAATCAAAGGAGCCCTTATATTTTTTAAAAGATCGATGTGCATGCATCTATCTCGCCATGGTAAATTAATGAAACAAGTTGCATATTTGCCAGAATTCCAAACTTCGTGAGCAGTATAGAGATCGAGACCTTAATTAATTATTATGGGTAGGATGCATGCATGCATGGCCATTTTCTAGGGTTTTAAAGGATACTAGAGCTTTTCTAGGTTAATTTGCAACTATATGTATATTTGTTTTCTAGTTCTGGGCTGATCATTAAACTCAACATTGAGTTGTAGATTATGTGAAATTAGTACATGCCATAAAATATAGTAATTTTTTATGTACCCTACGAGGCAGTACGTGTGGTGTACCCTTAATTATTAATTGGTAGACATGTACCGTTGGCATGTTTGAAGAAAATTTGAATTTGGAAGAAGTTTTTTAAGTAAAATTAACGCAAGCACAAAATCATGTGTGATGGTGAAATTTCTAGAACAAATTAATACAAACCTAGTAATATGAGTTTGTTTGGCTTTCTGCCCACAAGTGAGTATTGTGCGCATGTACTTTGATGCAAAATCCCGCCATACAAAACTTTTTAGTTATCATATGACCTCAAGTTTGGAAGAGATCGTATTTTAAGCAACTTCACAAACAAGAGATTCTAACAATTATATGCATGCATGAAAGAATGATTTCCCTTTTTTATTACTGTACAAAAATGGCTAGATGTGTGTTATTTGTGAAGGAGGGCTACCAAATTTTAACAGTTGCACATTATTGTCATAATTCCACCTTTTGGAAGCAGTAGGGTAGACATGCTTTCCGCTTGGTAGGATGTGTTAGTGCCATCAATTTTGTAGATATAGGTTCAAGGATTTGTTCATCTTAATCTGCAACTATATATGGATTTTTAAGCTTTTGCCTAGTAATTAAACTCATAATTGAAATAATGTAGGTTATTTAACTACATACATGCCATAAATTCTGACAGGAAATACTTGGACGTGCCTTGCGAGGGTGGTAACAAACAAGAACACAATGACCAAACTTCAAATGCCAATCCACCCACCAAGCTATACGATTGGCATGTACAATCGATCGACTCCTTCTAATCAAATTTGAATACAATAGAAGAAGTTTTAAAAAATTTCAAAATGAGATCAACTTGTGCATTGAGTCATCCTTTGTTATTTATTTGCTTGTAAAAATAGAAACATAGGCATATGAATGTATTCGAAACACTTCACTTTTCAACGGGGAAGGGACCCGAAGGTCCCAGAAAAACAAAAAAAGATTACAATAGTAGTACTCCTTTGAGAAGGCAGTAGAAGAAGGATCCTCGAAGAGCCAAATGCTTTTATTATCCACAGCTGTTCGGCTCTTTTCCTTCTCGTGTAAGCTATCGCGCAATGATTATACTAATGGTCGGATGGTAGTACAACCATTTTCGCAAACTTCTGCGCCCTTCGTCATGTCAGCATCGTATCCCAGTGTGCAAGCAGTCTGCTCGAATGAAATACTCCTAAGTACGTACGGTATTCCCTCCAAAGACACACCACACGGTATTCCCTCCAAAGACGCACCGTCGCCCCGATCTGCTCGAATGAAATACTCCAAAATACTTCTGCGCCCTTCGTCATGTCAGCATCGTATCCCAGTGTGCAAGCAGTCTCCTATGAAATGGAGACGACATTTTGTTGAAAAGTGTCGGTGCATGCTATATACCACACTAGTATGAGAGTTTTTACAGCATTATTCCGATTTCCACAGAATGCATTAAATTTGGACGCGATGCCACACTGACAAGAGTGGTTTAAACAAGGCCATTATTTTTATTATGTTATATTACTACAATACTCCAAGGTAGCACTAGTAGCCTTCGGTTGTACTCTGCCGGTCGCGCTGCCTCATTCGACCAGACTTTATTCTTCTTCTCATATATATATACAAAATACTGTCTGCCGAGGTTCGATGACCGCACCGTCGCCCCTCTCCGCGCCGCCGTCTTGGGCCGCGCCACCATTCTCCCCGCCGAGTTCTCCCCCGTCCCCGACGCACCACCGTCAAGCACCACCGGACCGATCTTCGCAGGTATGTACATCTCCAACCTCCGGCGAGTACAGAGGTTCATCGGTCATTGTGTTCGATATAACCTTAATTTGGGGATTGCAATGTGAGTAACTTACTGGGTTTTCTAGGAAATGAAAACGGCGTCGCTCGATGCCTACACTGCGTCGGCGGATACATGGAAAGCGGAGACGGATGCTCTGCATGCATCGGCGGAGACATGTAAAGCGGATGCGGATGCGGAGGCAAAGGCGAAGGCGGTGGCTAGGACGGGCCCGGGCGCTGTGGCGCTGGCAAATGCTCGTATCGAAGCTGCATTTTGTTGGAAAGTCTTGGCGCGTGCTTCGAGAGTTTTGGCGGCGCAGCCGGGAGAACCGTCGGAGGCTTCGAAGCTGGCTGCTTTGAACGCGTCGAGAGCTTGGATGGTGACTTCATCTAAGGCGGCGCTTGTTGCATATGATCGTGACTCGTCAACCCCTTTGTAAGTTCTACCTTCCCCAACTGCAATGAGGTTAGATCTGGTGGATTGGGTTTTTTGCCCAAACCAGACGTGATGATGCATTGAGATGTTTTTGTATTTTTGATGATGCATTCTGCTTCTTTTGTAATTTGGGTGATTCATTATGCTTTTTAGGTAGTAATTTTTCTGATGCACTCACCTCTTCAGGAATTTTTCATGGTTTTTTTTGTTTTTGTTTTTCTGTCAACCTAGCTAATGCTCTCTGCTGTTTAGCCAAAAGTTGGATGATGCATTGTACTGTTTACATATATTTTACTCTGATGATGCATTTTGCTCTTTTAGCCTTTTAGGTAATTTTTCTGATTCCTTGAACAGTGTGGGAAATTTCGATGAAGAATTTTGCTGTCAACTTAGATGATGTATTGTGCTGTTTACATTTTATTACCTATATCAAAGCTAACCCCATCTGATGTTACCACAGCGTTTTGGGTCCTGTAGAGGTCTCTTTTTCCTCCAATCGTGTTGACACGTTAGCAATTATTACTGTATATGCGAGATTGCCTTCCGTTGGTGCGTCCTATTTTTGTGGTGTTTTTTTTTTGCAAATTAAGGGCTTCATTGATTATGCAACAGGATTACAATTGCATTGTCCTGTTTACAATATTTTGATTTTGCTGATGCATTGTGCTGTTCACATTATTTTGATTTTGCTGATGCATTGTCCTGTTTACATTATTTTGATTTTGCTGATGCATTGTGCTGTTTACACTATTTTGATTTTGCTGATGCACCGTGCAGTTTAGGAAACTTTGATGATGAATTAGATGATGCATTTTGCTGCTTAGTCAAATTAGATGTTGCATTTTGTTTTAAAAAATAGATGATGCAGTGTGCTGTTTACATAATTTTGACGATGCATCGTGCGATTTGCATAATCCTACCAGCTTCAGTCGAAGGACACCCACAACAATCAACGATCTGCCTGGAGATGTAGTCTCTCAGATTCTTGTCAGGCTTCCTCCCCATCCAACCTGCTTACTAGCTGCATCAGGCACCAAGAAAGCATGGAGGCAATGTATGGGAAGCAATTATTTCAGAAAGCTAACTGTGTCACACAACGGAGGAAACCCGTTGCTAGGGTTTTTCACCAACAACTCCGAGGACAATCGATTCATCACAGAGCATGATCTTCACCCGGCCATCTTGAAGATGCTGGCAATCCCGTCTCAAGTGAACGGTCCCAAAATCTATGTCCTGGGATGCCGCGATGGTATGGTGCTACTCCATTCTAATGTATCCAGTGGGTATATATCAGTCTGGGATCCAATTAGGCAAGTTCTCACAGCGATACCAGAACCACCATTGTGGCGCAATCACACAATTGAAAGCAGCGGCTCAATTCTCTGTTCGAGAAACAACTCTGAACCGTTTACACATTGTGGCAAGTTCTCGGTTGTTTGGATAACAACTAAACGTTACGATGCACAGGCTCATATCTACTCACCAGATTCAAAAGAATGGGAGTTTCTAGCTCGATCAACTCCGATGCTGTCAGAGATTGACCGTAGACCGGCAACTCTCATAGGGGGTATTTTGTACTGGCCAACGAAGTCTAGATATATCATTGAGCTTGACCATGCAAAGAAGGCTCTGAAATATATTCAGTGCCCTCATGAGACGCATGATATATTCATGCTTAACATTCACATCTTCAAGGGACATAATGGAGATGTTGCCCTTGCTGTTATAAGAGACTTCACCCTACAAACATGGGCCAGTACAAGATCATCAACAGGCGATCACGAGTCATGGACATGTCATATAAATTTTGAATTGGATACTTTTTTTGGCCTTGACACATCATTTCCATACAATTGGAAACATGCAGTAAGGTTACTCTGCGTATTTGAGGACAAAAATGAGCTGGTTGTACGGGCAAAGGAGGGAGTATTCCAATTAGATATGAGCAACTGGCAGTGGAGAAAGTACAATTCTGCTAGACGTTGGTGCACTTTACATCCCTACTCAGTTAGACCGGGTTAGTCATTCATATGTAACCTTTGCATTCATTTACATATGACTTTTGCTGATCAATTTGTTCATTTCCTGACAGTAACCGACCTGATCCAGAGTGCAACATCAAGGACACGAAAAAGAACGCGCTGTCAGGAACCCATCTAATTCAAAGTTCAACATCCATAAGAGAAAAGGAAGTCGCATATGAAGGAGCAAGGCTTGTTTGGGCAAGAAGTGATAGCCCAGCTTTTGTTTGGTCTGATGTCTTTTAGTTTTCGTTCTGGTGGAAATGTCGCTGCACCATTTGTTTGTACTGCAGCTCCATAGTGCTAGCTGCTAGTACGTTGGCGCTGTCCTACGTCTGCTTGTTTTGGGGGCATAAATATGCCACGAAACCTTTGTTTTATGTGATCAAACGGTCATCTCTGCATGTATATGTTCGGGTTCTGATGAAACCTTTTTTGTGATCTGTACATATATTTGAGTCAGTCTGTGTTTTGTTTTATGATGGGCAGGAGTATTTGTTTTACTACACCATTGTTTATCCGAATTGTATTACTCACTCTATTCAAAAAGTTAGCGGCTCACCTTTTTCCTTCAAGATACGGATGTATCTACACACTAAAAACATATATAGATGAAACCATCTTCAGACAAAGTTTAGTCACTTATGTATGGACGGGGGTAGTATTATTTATGTTGTGCTCCCAAACAAGCAGACATCGGACAGCGCCTGTTTAAAGTTCATATGTGTAATCTTATTCCCTTTGGAAGTTAAGCATTAAACTCTACTAGTACAACCGTGGTGGTCTTGTGATGTAGTACTCTTTTGATGCATTTGTGATGTAGTAGTACAGTACTTTTTTTTGAACTGGTATAGTACTATCTAAGAAGAGTACTCCCTCCGATTCACATTCATTTTACACCAAGAAATATGGATCGGAGCGAGGGAGTAAATTAAACATGGCATCTCGTGCATGAAGCTTGACAGATCGATCAGGTTGGCTAGAATGGCAATACAATGCTCCTCATTAGGCAAATGCATGCCATGTACGATAGTATACATCCAGTAAAGAAGTCTATACTGACATAAAAAAGACTACATTGGGGATGAGAGTCAATTGGGGAATCTACAATACATAAAATCTTGCTCGTAGCTGATTTTGGCTAAGAGGGTTTTACTCACATTACACGTGCCACTTTCCTTGTCTGCAAAACAAGTTCCAATAAAGGAAGAGGAAAGAAGAGGACATTGTGGGCGAGATTGAACACCTTTTTATGTGTTAAGCTGAGGCCTTGTTTAGCTGAGGATTTCGACTTAGGCCTAACAGCTCAGCACACCCAGAAATAAATTTCCTTGCGCGCACCACTGTCAGCAAAAATAACAAAATTAGCACGCAAGATTAAGAACGAAGTGAATTTAAGTAACTTGGTTAGCTTTTCAAGCAATATATTCAGAGAAAGAGCACACATGTCCGGCTAGAAATAATCGTAAGAGAAGAACAATAAATCTAAGGCATCCCACTTCATATGCAGAAGGGACGCGACAGCGCATGGATTCATACCTTGAGTCGACTCTGGCTCGTAGAAGGGCGGTCGCGCCTCGAGGATGCCGGCGACGTCTCCACCTCGATCTCACATGTGACTGCTTCTCGGTGGGCGGTGCGCCACGCCATGTAGAAGATCTATCAAAAGAGGAGAGCCCGATGACGCTACCGACGCCTCAACCTTGATAGCACCGGCTTGTTGCTCCGCACCGAGATGCGCCACGTGCAAGATTTAGCGGATGCGCCAATTTTAGAGATATGTCATGATCGTTGTAACAAATTTCAACATGATGATGATTTGATCCTGCACTCGGCCTTGAACATAAGTACTAGTACAGTCTCACAATTTTTTTATCATTATACTTTGCGAGATTTAGCGGATGCGCCAAATTCAGAGATAGATCATGATCATGGTAACACAATTTTCAATGTAATGATGATTTGATGTTGCACTAGACCTTGAACATAAGTACTAGTACGGTCTCACAATTTTGTATCATTATACTTTGCAAGTTTTAGCGGATGCGCCCATTTTCAGAGGATCATGGTAACAAATTTTCAACGTGATGATGATTTGATGTTGCACTCGACCTTGAACAGAAGTACTACTACTGTCTTACAATTTCTTTATCATTATACTTTGCAAGATTTAGCAGATGCGCCAAATTCAGAGATAGATCATGATCATGGTAACAAATTTTCAACGTGATGATGATTTGATGTTGCACTCGAACTTGAACAGAAGTACTAGTACAGTCTCACAATTTTTTTATCATTATACTTTGCGAGATTTAGCGGATGCGCCAAATTCAGAGATAGATCGTGATCATGGTAACACACTTTTCAATGTAATGATGATTTGATGTTGCACTCGACCTTGAACATAAGTACTAGTACGGTCTCACAATTTTGTATCATTATACTTTGCAAGTTTTAGCGGATGCGCCCATTTTCAGAGGTAGATCATGATCATGGTAACAAATTTTCAACGTGATGATGATTTGATGTTGCACTCGAACTTGAACAGAAGTACTAGTATGGTCTCACAATTTTTATTATCATTATACTTTGAAAGATATAGCGGATGCGCCAATTTCAGAGATAGATCATGATCATGGTAACAAATTTTCAACGTGATGATGATTTGATGTTGCACTCGGCCTAGAATAGAAGTACTAGTACGGTCTCACAATTTTTTTTATCATTATACTTTGCAAGATATAGCGGATACGCTAATTTCAGAGATAGATCATGACCATGGTAGTGACCAATATTCAAGGTGATGATGATTTGATTTTGCACTCGGCCTTGAACAGAGGTACTAGTACGGTCTCACAATTTTTTATCATTATACTTGGACCTTAGCGAAATTCAAAATCTCATAGCGGCAAAACTTCCCGCCTACAAAATACAAAAATTTCACACGCTTCCAAATTCCCATTCTACCCCTGTGGAGATGACAGCAAAGTCGGTTGGTGGGGGGGTCTGCCCGTCATTTTTTGGATCACCACCTCCCTAGCCCGGAAACCCTCCCAAAAAAATTCATTTCCCTCAGACCACCCACCGGAACTTCCCAAGTCCCTCTCTCCCACCTCCACGACCACCGCACCGGAACATCCCCGCCGGACTTCCCTGGCCTACCCGAGCCCTCGCGATCCTCGTCATCCGGCTGCCTGCCGGAGCCGCTTCATCGACGCCGTCATCAACCGGACCGGATCATCCCCGCCGAACCTCGAAACCATATGCTCATCTAGCAGTCTACCGCAGTCGCTTCAGCTGCGGTATCGTCCACCCCACCGGAGCCGCTTCGCCGGATCCGTCGTCCACCGCATCGGATCTTGCTCACCGACACCGCTGTGCACGAACCGGATCTGCTTCACCGGCGCCGTGCATGATCTAAACTCTTCTACTGTCGCTTTTCTATTGCTTGCCTGCAAGTTCTTGTTTAATCTTGGGGGAACCTGTTTGTGCTAACGACGCGCCGTTACGTTTTTGCAGATGAGATGAGTAATCATGAAGTGTAATGGCCGTCTCTCCAACCCCAAGTAGCACATGTAGCGTACTTCATCACCGGATCTATCAACCCCAGGAAGATCTGCTGTGACTCCCACAGAGTGCTTCTCCTAATGTAAGTCCCTTGTTTTAGCGCCATGTTCTGGGTTCAGATGCTTGTTTGTCTGAAGCTCTTTTAGTTCATTCCTAGCTATGACCGTAACACGTTGCTATTTTCTACTTCATTGCTAACTTTAAGCGATTGAACATTTTGGTTTGCATTCCCTGCTCTGTAGATGTAGCCATCATAACTTCTATCTTGCTCAGTCGTTGTTACAAAAATTATAGGTATTATAGTAACATCCTGCTATTATTTAGTTCATGGCCAATTTTAAGTAATTGCACATGTTGGTTCGCATTCCCTGCTCTATAGCTTTTGGCATCGTAACTTCTATATTTGGTTTACATTCCCTGCTCTGTAGATCTAGCCATCATAACTTTATCTTGCTCAGTCGTTGTTACAAAAATTATGGCCTGCTACTATGTTGTTTGTGCCAATTTTTTACTCCATGAACATGTTGGCTTGCATTCCCTGTACTACAGGTGATGCCATTGTTTTGTATCTAGTTCATTGTAAGCTAACAAAGTAAGGACTTAGTTTGGCATGCTATCACTCTGCTATCTAGCCTGTAGTACAAATAAACTTGTCATACTACTAGATAATAATTTTGCGTGCCATCTTGTTCTTCAAAAGCTGCATTATTGACTTGTTTCTCTGACTTGGCATGACGCTCACATATGGAAAGCTGAACATATTGGTTTGCATTCCCTCTTATACAAGTTCACAGGTGATCCCACTATATTCTGTATCTGGTCCATCCTAAGCTCCAGCATTAACTATCCTCTATGTGTTGCTCATTACAAGTTTATATCCCGAAACATCTTGATTTGCATCCCCTTCACTATAAGTTCAGGAGTATTATTTAGTTCACGGCCAAAATGAAGTAATTGCACTTGGCACATGTTGGTTCACATTCCCTCCTCTTTAGCTTTTGCCATCGTAACTTCTATTTTTGGTTTACATTCCCTGCTCTGTAGATGTAGCCATCATAACTTCATCTTGCTCAGTCGTTGTTACAAAATTTATAGCCTGCTACTATGTTGTTCATGCCAATTTTGTACTCCCTGAACATGTTGGTTTGCATGGGACTCGACAGTAGTAAGTCTGCTGTTTCATTCTAACATGCTCTGTTATATTGGCTGTTGGTATGCGGCATGCACTCTTTGTTTGCTTATTGTGCGCATTACAATGATCTTGTTATAACGACGAAATGATGAGTTCCAAATTCTTTGGCAAACAATATTGTAGTGTCTTTGCCTTTCCATTGTTGCTGTCTTAACTTGTAATGTCTTTGTTTCGGATATAGGTGCTGCATGGACAACTTAAAAGATTGCCGGATCCCTTCATTGTATTGCTAGGTTTAATTACCATTCAATTTCTCTGGGTTCTGTAATATTTTTTCAATGCCTTGCAGCTGATGTAATATTTAGTTAGTTTTTATAGTTCTTTCGCGCATTTTTTCTTTGGTGCTTGTGGTAAGTGAGGCTATCCGACAGAAATCAATGCTGCGTAAATATTCTCAGTATCTAAATCACGAATTCCCATCCCTTAAACGGCCCAATTAAGCGAAATCACATATGTGCCGGCCCGCAAAATCCTAAAGCGCCTATTACGCCGGCATATAAACAGCAACTAAACGGGCTGGCCCACTTACTTATTGGGCCAGCCCACTTGATTTACTGTGGACCCCACACTTTTATTGGGCCGGCCCACTTGCTTTAAGGTGGACCCCACCCACTACTGGGCCGGCCCACTAACTAGTTGGGCCAGCCCAATTGCTTTTGTGGTGGTCCCCACATACTAAACGGGCCGGCCCTTTAAGACGAAAGTGGGACCCACCTGTGTTTTTGGCCCGGCCCACTAGCTTGTTGGGCCGGCCCACTTGCTATATGGTGGACCCCACATACTAAATGGGCGGCCCTTTAACAGGAAAGTGGGACCCACTGTGTTTGGCCCGGCCCACTAGCGTGTTGGGCCGGCCCACTTGCTATACGGTGGACCCCATACTAAATGGGCGCCCTTTAACGGAAAGTGGGACCCACTGTTGTTTTGGCCCACCCACTATCTTGTTGGGCCGCCCACTTGCTATATGGTGGACCCCACATACTAAATGGGCCGCCCTTTAACTGGAAAGTGGGACCCACTGTGTTTTTGGCCCGACCCACTATCTTGTTGGGCCGGCCCACTTGCTATATGGTGGACCCCACATACTAAATGGGCTGGCCCTTTAACAGGAAAGTGGGACCCACCTGCTTTTGGCCCGGCCCACTTTGTTGGGCCAGCCCATTTGATCAAATGTGGACCCCACGTGCTAAATGGGCCGGCCCGATAGCAGGAAAGTGGGACCCACATGCTAATTGGGCCGGCCCAATAACTTCTTGGGCCGGCCCAGTTGCTTTAATGTGGACCCCACTTTGTAAATGGGCCGGCCCGATACCAGGAAAGTGGGTCCCACATGTCTTGTGGGCCGGCCCTTTTGCCTGTTGACCGGTCAATCGAGTGCATTCGGCCCGGCCCATATGCTTAGTGGGCCGGCCCATTAAAGTTTTGACCAGTCAACCTTAGAGGTTAGGCCCGGCCCACGTAACTAATGGACCAGCCCAGCTATATAGTTGACCGGTCAAACTAAGTCAGCTGGCCCGGCCCGCAAACTTAATGGGCCGGCCCGCTTAAGACGTGGCAGGCCTCGTGTGGGCCTACCATCTACCACGGGGTTTCAGCCGGTTAAACTGCCAGTTAACGGCGTCTGCCACGTGTCAGTTTGCATGACGTCAGCAGTCAACGGGCTCCCGGAAACACTTGGGCAACGGTCCGATTTTCCGTGGCGGAAGGGCGCCCAAGCGCGACGGACCGAAAAAATCGTCGTAGGACTTTGCCTGACGCAGTTTCCACAACAGAACCCATATCGTCGGGTTAGGCCCATAGGCGACGAAAAATACCCCTTAGCGGACGATTTTGAGACGTTGTCTATCAGAACTTTTCTTGTAGTGTTAGTTGGGGACCAACAATCCAAAATTTGATCAATAGGTGCTTGTTGGAGGGCATTGGAGACTTGGCTACATCATGAAGAATTAAGGGATCTTCATCATTTATATTATCTCAAGCCAAGTCTTTTGGTTATCTTGCTTCTATCATGTATTCAATGTTCCTCCTTGCGGTAACATGTTCTCAACTCACTTATATTGAAAGTTACTCGCCCCTTTGCATGTGTTAGTTTTGTTCCTAGCATGTGTTTGTATATGTTGTGCTTCCTACTTGCTTTTCTTGAGAAATCAAGTCTATGTATGTTGGGTTGCACACCGTGTACTTGTGTTTGTGTTGGAGCCTCTTTGCATCTTGTTGTATCTTATATGGCTCTTATGAGAGATTAATGGACTATCCCGTTTTGGGGGAGTGATATTCCTTTGGGAATTTCATGATCCTAACAATGTGTGTACATGAGGAATATCACTTAGAATTGATATTGCAAGATTATCTAGTCTCTATGTGGTATGTCATCTTCATGAGAAATTCAAATTCCAATGTCCATTAATATCTCTAGTTGGATCTTATTTGCCTCTTGTGAAAATATATTATTTATCACATTATGGGGGAGTAATAAGCTTTGTGCATATTACAAGCCTAGGAAATGTGAACATTTGAGGTTGTGTCACATAGAATTGATATTGTAAATTATCTCTCATATGTGACATGTTTTCTCAAACAAGTTCCAATTTGCTTAAATGGCTTCATTGCTAATATCTTTGTGGATCTTATTTGTGAAAGTTTTTCTTGGCATGGTTTTTCACAATGTGTCCCTCAATACATTTTTGGAAAACCATATGCTTCAAGTCATACTATTAATTGCTTTGCATGTTGGTATGAATACTATTAATTGCTTTGCATGTTGGTATGAATACTATTAATTGCTTTGCATGTTGGTATGAATACTATTAATTGCTTTGCATGTTGGTATGAATACTATTAATTGCTTTGCATGTTGGTATGACTAATTGAAGCTATCAAGAAACTCTCTTTGCATGATGGTTAACTCTTATCTTTTACCATATGCTTTATTTGGTGTAAATATGATCTTACATATACTTACAAACTACCACCGGGAAATATTTCCTAATACCTTGTGTCCTAGGACAATTGGCAATCTATTATGAGGTAGAAATTTATTGATCATATTTACATTGGCTCTTGTGTTTAAATTGTCTTATTTATTGCCATGAATGTGTTGTGCTTTGACTCCCATGTGTCTTCCTTGCATCTTATGGATCTAAGTTGTCTATTCAAACTTTCTTAGCATTGTTAGTAGATATAGGTAGCGTGATGATCCTAGTTTTGTGCATTTTGTATCCATATTCTAAATCCTAGATAATGCACTAATCTTGGGGGAGCTCTCCTATATTTGTTATAATGCTTAAACTTCTCTTGATCATTATCAAAAATTTGGTTTTGGGAGACATAAATTTTCTTTTTGGTACTTTGTGCCATCATAAAAAGTGTCGAGGGTTTGGTTTATTTGTTGGAACCTTGCTCTCTTGGGAGTTGGTTATCTCATTCCTTTGTGCTTAGGCTTAATTAGCTTCTTATAATGAGATAAGTCTTTGGAGTCAATCTTGTGTTGATTTGATTCTTTGATATAATTTGGACAACCATTGTCTCTTGGTTTATTTGGTGTTTTGTCCAAATTGTATCTTCCTTTGGTTCTTGAAAGTATTGTGCATGCATATTTAATATATGTATATCTTATGGCATGTGTCACTTTCTTTGATCCAATATATAGGGTAAACTCCATCAAATCCTAATTTGGCTAAGATGTGCATGAAATTCAATTTCATATCTATATGCACATAGAATTGTGGAGTTTGTCCTATATGTTGTAGTGTGTCTAACTACTTCGGACCCAATTAGTTTGGGGACCATTTTGTACTTACCTTTGTGTTAGGTACAATGGATATGCATTGGATGCTTGTCTCACTCTTGGAAAGAAGTGGTGACTCAATGGTAACTTGAGGCAAGCTAGGATGGTCAACGAACACATATCTACTACATCCACACCAATGCTATCTTGGTAACAAGTATCTTCTCATGCATACTTTTCTTGTATCCAACCTTATGGTTGCATCTTGGCATGAATCTCTTGATTTGCAAATGTTGTGCTTCTTGCAAAAGTCTTAACGAAACCTCTTTATTGCGAATGTGAGTAGTTTGAGATGAGCACATATGTTGGGAAGTATATAAAATCATGATCATGATTCACCCATCCCATCTATGCCTATCTAGCAATTTTATTGCATATCAATTCCTCAAGCCTCTCACATGTGCAATATCGATGAAAGTGCAAATTGAGTTATTTCTTTTAGTATCCTCGTTTGTGATACTTGTTGCCTTTCTCAAATGCATCCCAACTATCTTCTATCCCTTGTTGATATTTGTGATGTATTTTAGTTGTTTGTGGTTGAAGTTCATGAATGTACAATAAGATAAAATTGAGCCTTTGGCCATGCTATTAAGCAAAAATTCTTATTGGTATATTGCATGACTTTGTCTTGGATATCATACTATTTTTCTTGCGTATCTATTTTGTGTGTGCATGTTTCTTTGTGGATAAATATCTTTGTGATATTGCCCACTTAGAGAAACTTATACACATAAGAGATGATACATCTCCTTTTGATATCTTATTTATTTATTGCGTGTTGATTGGTCATGCTAAGCAATATAATTCATTGAAGACTATGATGATGCTTTTTGCTCATCCTTGTAATAGTCTTATAATATGCTTTATCATGCCTTTCACATATCATCTTGGTTGAGCCTTTTTATTATGGTGCCTCTTACTTGTTGCTCAACTATTTGTTTGTTGCAAGTGTTTAGCTTACTTTTCTATCTATGATCTATTACAAATGTTTGTGTTTTAAATGAGGGAGTGAGGATTCCATGTTATGCATATTGTATTCAAATGCAACATTTTATTTTATGCATGTACCTTGGGGAGCTTCCTCATTTGATTTAGAACACTATCTTGTGGTGATCATTAGAGTTTGATTCACTTGGTATCTTTTGTTTTTGAATGATATTATGGGAGTGATGATTCCATGTTTGTGCACTTTATACTCCAATGCAAATTGTCTAGTTTTGTGCACAAACCTTGGGGAGCTTCCTCATATTATTTAGAGCAATCTTCTTGATCTTATCATAATATCTATCTTTCTTTTGGTATCTTCCTTGTGGTTCATTTGGTTGCTTGCTTCATTTGTTGAAGCTTCTTGACTTTGTTATCTTTTTGCAATCTTTGATCCTATCTATAGTGTGATTCCTTCCGAATATTCATCATTGGATATGTGCATTTGATTCCACTCAAATTATGAGAAATGCACACGCTATGGAGGAACTCTCACTATATTGGCCTTCTAAATTTTTCACCCATTTCGGCAATTGGTGCCAATGGGGGAGAAGTTTGGAGGGTTTAAGGGAATTTGGTTATGTCTTTGCTTTGTGCTTAAGCATGTGCCTTTATTGCATTGCATCTTGTTGCTTTGCATAGTTGAATATTTAGAGGAAACTCCACTAGGCTTTGAATGCCAATATATGCAATGAAAGTCAAGATCATTCACACATGCATATATTATGGGGGAGTTTGCTCTATATATTCAACTTATTTGTTACTTAAATTCCTTATATAAACCCTCTCAAAGAGATTGTCATCAATTACCAAAATGGGGGAGATTGAAAGTGCATGGAGCCCCCATGTGTGGTTTTGGTAATTAATGACAATCCCTATGGACTAATGTTTGCATTGAGTTATATTTGTAGGAGTTGTCCATAGGCAATTCTTGAACCATTTGTTGGCTTCAAGGTTGCAATAAGAAGAAATTGATGAAGGATATCAAGTGTCAAGTATGTCTTGAAGATGAAGATGAAGTGAGCCCTCAAGTTACTTCAAGACATCAATATGATGAAGAATGAAGAATGAAGTGCAAGTTCAAGATGAGCCAACTCGAAGAGTTCATAAGCTTGAAGCTTGCCATGGAGAAATGAAGTGCAAGTTCAAGATGAGCCATCTCGAAGAGATCCTTTGCTTGAGTCTTGCCATCCATATGGTGATCATGGATATGTGAAGATGCGCCGAAGAAGAAGCTCTCCCATGGTGGATTATGGGGGAGCAATCCATCCACATGGTGGTCATGGTTATGTGAAGATGCGCCGAAGAAGAAGCTCTCCCATGGTGGATTATGGGGGAGCAATCCACAAGACTTCATCAAGCAAGCACAAGCAAGAAAGGCGTTCCATCTTGTTGAGGTCAAGATCGTCGTCATCGAGCTCAAGTGGAATGCGCAAGTATAAGGTTTGCTCTTGATAGGGTTTCTTTCTCACCGGTCTCATAGTGTAGTTGGAGACCGGTTTATAGTTTAGTTGCCGTACTATCAAGAGGGCTCTCGAGTGAGTAACTCGATCGTATCGTTCGGAGAGAGCTCAAACCTTTGCATCCTTGCATCATCTTTCTTGGTTGTTATTTGGACCTTATCCATGTGATGTTTTAGAGCTTGTGCTTATTCTCATGACAAGCTCTAGTTCATCGAAAACGGATTTCGCATAGATCACTTGTTGCGTTTTCGAGTTTGGTTCATCATCTTTCTTGGTTGTTATTTGGATCTTATCCATGTGATGATTTAGAGCTTGTGCTTATTCTCATGACAAGCTCTAGTTCATCAAGAATGGTTTTTGCACGGGCAACTTGTTGCATTTTCGAGATTGGAGGTTTTACCGGTATGTCTTTTTTAGATAGGTCAAACCTTTCATCATTTGTTTCTATCCTCCCTTGTTGGACTATGATGGTTTCCTGCATGATCTTGTAGAGCTTGTTCCTAGCTTCAAAACAAGCCCAAGATCATCAAAATCGGAGTCCGGATGCTAAAGTTATGCCCGTTTTAGTTTTGGTGTTTCTGCAGTTTGCTTAGGCCGGATTATCCGGGCCGCAGGAAATATCCGGCCCCCTCGAAATCGGCTAAGGACCTGAGGAATTGTTGCTCAGTATAGGGGCCGGACATTTGCCCGGATATTGTCCCGGTTTTGTCCCAGGGCCGGATTATCCGGGCCGGACATTTCGGAAATATCCGGCCCCTCGAAAAATGGCTAAGGACCTGAAGAAAAGCAAGTCTGATGTGAGGCCGGACTTTTGGCCGGATTTTGACCAGGTTTTGTCCCTGAGGCCGGATTATCCGGGGGTGGGGCGGATTATCCGGCCCTTACTAAGGCCGGATTATCCGGCCCTGGTTTTGCCCAACGGCTCGATTTTCTTGGGGGGTATAAATACCCCCCTTCTTCCTCCTTGGGCTGTGGCTTCTCTCACTCTCTCTCTCCTCCATTGTTGAACTAGAGAAGCTTGCACTATCTCTCAATCCCTCCATGATTCTTGCCCCCATTTGAGGGAAAAGAGAGAGGAGATCTAGATCTACATTTCTACCAATCAAATCCATCTCTTTGTGAGTGGAACTCTCTAGATCTTGATCTTGGTGTTCTTTGTGAATTCCTTTGTTCTTCCTCTCTTATTCCCCCAATAGCTTTTGTAGCTTTGTTGGAATTTGAGAGAGAAGGACTTGAGCATCTTTGTGGTGTTCTTGCCATTGCATTTGGTGCATCGGTTTGAGTTCTCCACGGTGATTCGTGGTGGTGAAAGCAAGAAGGTTGTTACTCTTGGGTTCTTGGAACCCTAGACGGATTCTACGCCTTTGTGGCGATTTGTTGGGAGCCTCCAATTAAGTTGTGGATGTGTGCCCCAATCTTTGTGTAAGGCCCGGTTTCCGCCTCGAAGGAAATCCCTTAGTGGAACCGTGACCTAGGCCTTTGTGGCGAGGGTCACCGGAGATTTAGGTGAGGCGCCTTCGTGGCGTTCGGTGTGTGGTGTGAGTACCGCATCTTGGGGTGAGGCCTTTGTGGCGTTGGTGTGCATCGAGCAACCACACCTCAAGGTGAGCCTCTTGTGGCGTTCGGGAGCACTAAGCAACCGCACCTCTCCACCGGAGATTAGCACTCGCAAGAGTGTGAACTCCGGGATAAATCATCGTCTCCCGCGTGCCTCGGTTATCTCTATACCCGAGCTCTTTACTTATGCACTTTACCTTGTGATAGCCATCGTGCTTGAAGTTATATATATATCTTGCTATCACATACTTGCTTGTATTGCTTAGCATAAGTTGTTGGTGCACATAGGTGAACCATTGCTTAGAATAAGTTGTTGGTGCACATAGGTGAACAATAGTATATAGGCTTTGGGCTTGACAAAGTAAACGCTAGTTTTATTCCGCATTTGTTAAGCCCATCTCGTAAAAGTTTTAAATCGCCTATTCACCCCCCCCCCCCTCTAGGCGACATCCGTGTCCTTTCAGTTAGGACACAAGCCTACAACGCAAAAAGATAGGAAATTTATATCAATTATGTGGCTCAACCCCTAGTTCTTATCAGATCCTAACAAATCAATCAATTCAGCTCACAGATGAAAAAATCCTAGCCCAAATACCAAGATAAACTAGGGCAAAGAACATCTAATCAACGTACAGTAGAAATCTACCACGAATTTCAAATCGAAGGATATGCTCACAGAGTACTAACCGTACTGGTCGGGCACCGCGCTGCCTAAGACGCGGAGGCATCAAATCGACGGCTGGAGAAGCCATCGATCTCCTTCGCAACCGCCGGCCGCTGCCGCACCGAAACTTAACATTTTCCCAGTTCGGGACTAATCCGCTCGTCCGTGGAAACTTCATGACCCACCGAGCGTTTTACTCTTTTAAAAACTTTCAGTAGTTAGTTGGTTAGCTTTTGGTGGTGAGTTTTGGCAAGGCTTTTTCTTAGTGATGGTTTGTAACTCTATGGATTTGGTCAACGCTGTGCCTGAGGGGGTGTGTCGTGGTAGTTTTTGTTTTGGATGTTTAAAAGACTTTGTTTGACATTATGGTTTCATTTGTTATGAAATGAAACCGAGGGGATGTCTCCCTGTAAATCTAAAAAAAATTGACACCCCAAGCTAGAAAATCACATGACAACCAAATGTCAACCATGAATGTAGTTCTACTATGTACTTTGAAGCCTGACAGAAATCATGCAAGTAAACAATACGGTAAGTGAGTCCTGAAATCAGATTGGAGAAAGTACAGAAATATAGCACCATGGTAAGTGAACCCATCTTCTTGTCACAAACTACAATAAGGGCGCGTTTGGTAGGCTTCATCCCCCTTGGCTCGTATCGAGCCAGCAATTTTCAGCCCGTTTGGTGCCTGGGCCGAGCCGCGTTGTTGCAGGAACCGCTTCTCAAAACAGTGTCGGGCTAGGCCCTGGAGGAACACCCGGTTCGGCAGTTTCCAGCGGTGCAGGCAATCTCCACGCCCGCTGATGCAAAGTGGAATCTTCGGCGCACGGGCGGAGACGAGAATGGAGATGGCGGGAGCTGCGACGCGCATCGGGGAAAAGCGAAAAGGGAGGCGGGAAGGATTCCGTCACCTCCCGCTGCTCGCCATGGCCTATTTCTACCCTCCACTCTCCCCCCAAATTTCGAGCTTCTCCCCCGTCGGCAAGCAGTAAGAGGCGCACGCATCTCCGGTCGGTGACGGTTGCGCGGCCGGCGAGTACATCGGGCTACCTCCTGGTCCAGCGCATCTTCACCTCCGGCCATGACTGTAAGCCATCCCTTATCCCCGTACCGCGGTGATGTTTAGATCTAGGTTAGGAGTGTCAGATCTGGCCTAGGGTTTGGTCTTGTAGCAGGGGTTAGTTCGGATTGTAGTGAGCTATCATGATCTAGCTAGGATTCGACATTTCCGTATTCTACTGCCATGATCTTGCCTAGGGTTTGTTCTTGTAGCAGGGGTTAGTCCAAAATGTGCTCACCTGCCATGATCTTGCAAGGGTTTGTGCTATTCACCGTTGCAATGAACTGCTTGTCTGATTTAGGTTGTACTACGATGTGTGTAGGACTCTTTCTCGCGATGACTTTAGCTAGGCGCTTGTCTGCGTTGGGGACTCTCGATCCCTTCCCAAGTTCCCGATTCGCAGCCCATGTATGAGTCCAAGGTCACCCTCTGCCCGTGTCTGAACTGGTGGCTCAGGTAGCGGCAGAGGTGGCGGCTAGGATGGCAACCTCTAAGAAGAACAAGAACCGCAGGGAAGTGGAGAGGCCTTGAAGACCGGGCAGGAAAGGAATGCCACCATGAAATGGCTTCCATTCATGCCCAGCTTCGTGTTGGAGAAGATGTGCGGCTTGATCCAGAGCGGAGTGAGAACTGACAAAGACTTCAAGGAAGTCCATCTCAATACTATGGCGAAGGGCCTAGCTGACCACTGTGTGTGACCGTCTGCTCCACTCAGGTGTACAACCACATGAGGAAGTGGAGGCAGAGGTGGCTCACCATTAGCAGGCTCCGCGACCTAAGCGGTGCTCAGTGGTGCGAGGACACCAAATGCATCGTCCTTGAGGGTGAGCACTATTGCGGGCACGTTGCGGTGAGCACCTCACTAACTCAGTCCTCCTCACTAACTTTCTTGATCAGCCACGAGTAGAACTAACATGATTGTCCCTTCGTATCGTAGGATCACCCAAAGGACGCGGAGTTCCTGAATGTGCCCATTGCCAACTACAACGACATGCATACCATCTTCTTCTTCGGCCTCGCCTCCGGCAAGTACGCCATGGGATCCAGTGAGCCCCTAGGCTCGGCTGCACCATCTCCTGCACTTGAGGATGCTGACACCTAGGAGTCCGACACGGTCAACCTCGATGCTGACAAGCCCACCGACGCGCCTGAGAAGCCGACCGCCGGCAAGAGGAAGAGAGGTGCCTTCGCGGACGACGAGCTGGTGGCCTTCACCAACATGACTGTTGCTGTGAAGGAGGTCGCACAGGCCATCAGGGCGAACAAGCCCACGGACATGCACCCTGACCTGTACAATGCGGTCATGGACATGCTTGGCTTCACCGAGGATGATCTGATGGTCGCCCTCAACCACCTCGTCGACCAGCAAGGCCCAGGGATCTAGCTTCGTCGGCATGATCCAGCTGTAGGGATTCGTTGCATAGAAAACAAAAAATTTCCTACCGCGAGAACGCAATCCAAGACAAGATGCAATCTAGAAGACGGAGCAACGAGGAGATCATCGAGACTCACCCTTGAAGATTTCCAAAGCCTACAAGATGAGGCTCTTGTTGCTGCGGTAGACGATCACTTGCCGCTTGCAAAAGCGCGTAGAAGATCTTGATCACGGCGCCACGATCGGGCAGCACCTCCGTACTCGGTCACACGTTCGGTGTTGATGAAGACGACGTCCTTCTCCCCGTTCCAGCGGGCAGCGGAAGTAGTAGCTGATACGTCTCCGACGTATCGATAATTTCTTATGTTCCATGCCACATTATTGATGTTATCTACATGTTTTATGCACACTTTATGTCATATTCGTGCATTTTCTCGGAACTAACCTATTAACAAGATGCCGAAGTGCCGTTCCTGTTTTCTGCTGTTTTTGGTTTCAGAAATCCTAGTAACGAAATATTCGGAAGGACGAAATCAACGCCAACTGTCGTTGCCTAATCGACGGTACCTCGGAGGAGGGATCCTCACGAGGGGGAGAAGAAGTAGGGGCCATAGGGCGGAGTGCACACGGGACGGTGGTACGCGAGTTACCCAGCTTCGGAACACCTGCACGATGACAGGGCCTACTGCTGCTTGTCTGGAATTATCTGGGCGCTTTCGCGTTGTTACAATGAGTTGTGGTTGTGCCTCTAGGGCTCCCGGGATCCGGCTTATAAAGGCGCACGGATCTAGGGTTTACATGGAGAGTCCTAGCCGGATTACAGACAGCCTAGCTACGGTACAATATCTTGCCGTGCACGTCACGGATCCGCCTTCCATACACGTCGTACTGGATCCGGGTTCCTCATGGGCCTCCCTGGATCCGGGTCACTCCTAGGTCGGTACGGATCCGGCCGCTGATCCTGGGCTGGACTTCTTCCTGCATGATCAACAGCAACTGGGCCGCCCGATGGGCCACATGCCTCATCACCGTCTGTGGGCCACCCGGGCTTGCCGGATCTAGGCACTGTCGATGGTACACCCATGAAGTATACCCACAACAGTAGCCCCCAGAGTTCTCCGAGTTTCGCCTGCAGTTTCCGCCATGCTTGTTCCTTAGATTTCCGGCATCATCGGCAACGCGGAGAAACTTGAAGAGCTCAACTGCATTTTCTTCTTTTTCCAACTTATAGCCGGAAAATGCTCTCATCCTGCGGGACTTCATCCATCGACGTTCCAAAGAACATTTCCGGGTTACTCCCTGCTCGCGAATGAGAGCCAACTTATCTTCACGCAATTACCCGGAATCTTAAAAGACTCAAACGGTTCCGCCAATTCTGGCGCCATTTTCGCGCGATTTCGCGGTAACTTATCTCTAGCCATTTTTACCGCTAGGGTTTGGGACACGTGTCACGCATCCAACGGCGCGACGCTTGCGTTCCGACCACAGGATGCGGAACACGAATCTCATCCCCTCTGCCTATAAATATCAGCCGTCGACCCCTTCTCACCTCATTCACCCCCTTCTTACCTCTCTTCCGAGCGCCGCCCGAGCCATTCCTCCGCCGCGCCGGAAACCACCGAAAGTCGCCGGAGCATCGCCGGAGCGAGCCCTCCGCCGCAGTGTTCTTCGTGTTCTTAACTCCGGCGAACCACCGCGCGGAAAACTCGCCGCCGGCAACTCCGACCACCGCACGCGCCATTACGGTAAAACCTCGAGCTCAAACTTCGCCGTAGTTGGTAGGGATAGACTTGGGGAAGACGAAGTGAGATCCGACTAAGGAAAGTTTCCGCCAACCTTTTTCTTCAGATGTCTTCGACGACTCCGCCTCCGAGCTCGGAACCGATCATGGCGACGCCAATTCCTCCGCCCCTCCTCCCTTTGTCCCCATCCTGGATCCTTCAAAGGATTCCGGCAAGGAGACTGAGAGGACCTCCGCGCACCCGGAGAAAACCTCTGGGCGGGCCAGTCGGAGCAGCAAACAGAAGAAGCTGCCAAGAAGTCAAAAGCTCGGAAGCGCGATTCCGAAGCTAAGGGGAAGTGGTGGCCCTGCACCACCACCGAGATGGAATTGAAGAATCTCGAGTCGGAGGGCTTCCTGCAACCCGGAAGCTGGAGGACAGTTCCAGATGAACCAGCTCCGGCTCCAAGGGACGACGAGATGGTGCTGACGAAGGCACTGGTGGAGCGCGGATTTTCATTTCCGCCTTCGGATTTCTTCCGGAGATTCTGAAGACGTATGGACTCCAACCCCACAACATATCTCCGAACAGCGTGCTCGCCATCAGCAACCACGTCGCTCTCTGCGAAGGTCACCTCCGGGTAACTCCAGAGCTTCCCCTCTTCCAATATTATTTCTCGGTTAAGAAGGAGAAGATCCGCCAAACTTCCGAGTTGGCGACTTGCGGATCTGTCACCTTCATCATCCGCCCGGGCCGCGTCTACCCCCCCACCGACCGCCACGAATCCGCGAGATACTGGTCCGGGGGTTTCTTCTATCTGAAGGACGTCTCCGACCCCGCGAGCAACAAGAAACTACCACCTTTCAAGAACTGCCCCGCCACCGAGCTTCCGTCATGGACGCACTGCCCCCACTTCTCCGACTCGCCTCAGCTGACCCGCGCTGTCAGGCGGATCTGCAAGCTCACGGAGGAGGGGCTGACGGGGAAAGACCTAACCCTCTCCTGGTTCACGAAGCGGATCCAGCCGCTGCAACATAGAGACCGCCTGATGTTCGAATACACAGGCGTGACGATCCGATGCGCGCCACCAAGGATAATCTCTCCGCCGACGCCATCGACAAGAGGATCCGGGTCCTCATCAAAATCCCACGTGAACTCCACGTTCACGTATGCAACAAAGACATCCACACGGAGGGATCCGGAACTGCGGTACGTCGTCTTGACTTTGGTTTATCGTTTTTCTTCAAACTTTTGCTAAGTGTAACTTTGAACTAGCTCGAGGCGCTTGAGGAAAATGAGCTCGGAACTCTCCTCCGAGTCCCATCCACCGGTCACGCGGATCCGGAGGCCACGTCAGAGGCGGAAGCTCCTGAAGCTCCACGTCCCGCGAAGAGGAAGAAACCAGCCCCTTCCAGCCCTTACGCGAAACGCCCCCGCGAAACGCTCAGCATCGCGGCTACCCGGAAAGCTGAGGCGGAAAAGAAGCGCCTCGCGCTGATTAATACCAGCAACAAAGGGCAGCCTGCCATCCAGCACTTTTTCAAGCCTTCCGGGTAAGCGTCTTCTTCCGAGACCCAAGTTCTGGTTTAACACTTGCTCTTATATTTGTATGCTTTTCCTGAAGTTCCGGAAGCCAACCTCCCAAGGCCCCAAGGGTCATCAAGAAGAAAGTCAAACCATCTCCGGCTTCCTTCCCTATCACTCCTGAGGTGGAAGTTCCGCCTAAGGCTTCATCTGCCAGCAAGCCAAATCCGAAGGACATCATTGACCTTGATGACCTTCCGGAAGACCCTGCCCACCATGGCGACTCCGCCCAGAGGACCTCCTCACCCATGCCTCCACCAGATCAACCAAGTTCCGCTTTCGCGGGACCTACTGATGAGGAGCAAGAGCAAAAGGCCAAGCTCCTCCAAGTTACCAATGCGACCCGCGTCAACCTCGAGCCAACTCCATCCCTCCAAAACTTACCCGCAGAGCGTCACGCGGAAGTTTCCGCCATGCTGAACAAGGTATGGGGGAAGCCGGAGGAGGAGGTGGGTTATCTCGCGGAACTGGAGGACAGCCTGAAGGAATTTTTCGTCAAGCACAAGGAAGTGCGGCAGGTAATACTAGCCCCCAAGCATTGGGTGATATAGTTCCGTGTAACATGTATTAGCCGATGCTTTCTCAAAATGTACTGTTAGGCGGAAATTTGAAATCTTCGCCAAGTCTTCGAAATCTTTGCCAGCCCCCCAGATTTTAATATCCGACTCTCTCTGCTGCTTCTCAGTCCACGCGGAAACTGCACGAAGATTTGCGCATTCACGTGCTGGAGCAAATCAAGGAGATCGAGGGACTGCGCGAACACGCGGAAAATAGCCGAAAGGCTATCCAGCTGCTTGAGACCCGACTTCAAGGTACGAGATCCGGATCTTCGCTTTTTGTTTTGCGCTGACAGTTGTTCAAGGTGCATAACATGTTCAATTCTGCTTTCAGAAGAAACTGCCAAGCATTCCTCGCTTGATGAACTATCCGCCAAGGTCAAGGTGCTTGAGGCGGAGAACGAGTCCCTCCAAAACTTCATGAAAGAATCTTCAAGCAAAGAGACTGAGGCGAGGAAGGAGCTCTCCGAGAAGCACGCCCGTGAGAAGGCGGAACTGATCGACAAGCTGGAGAAAAGCCAAGGCCGCGCGCTCCCCGATTGCCAAGAACAAAGCCCTGGAAGCGGAGGCGGAAGCCATTGACAAGCTTATCTTCCGTAAGCATTTTTCCGCGTCGTTGCTCCGACCACCTTGCATGTTTTCTCTGACGGAACTGAACCTCTTTCTTTCACAGCAAGCCTTGGCTTTGAGTGGACAAAGGACTCAAACCTGACGAGGACGGAGGCGTACGATGAAGCGCGGATCTCAATTGATGCGCTGTTTGGAGCTTGTCGCGGATTGCCACGGCTCTGCGGCTAAAGAAGGCCAAAACCACAGTCATCGATACGATGACCAAACTTATGCGACAGGTGCCGGAGTTCATGAAGGACTGGCAGAAGTCTTCAGCGCGCGGAGCCGCCTCCTTAGTCCTGGCCACCTGCAAGGCTTTCTTCCCCTCACTCAACCTGGCGCAAGTTGCACGCGGAGCCCCCGAGAGTTCCGACATGAGCGCCCTCCTCGCGGAAACTGAAGGCTATGAAGAGCTGTTTGTCAGGCGAGTGGATCACTCGTTCTGGTACAACAAGCACAATCTGCCCGAAGGTTTTTCCGATGCAGAGGAGGAAGCAGGCGAGCCGAGTTTTATGGGGAAGGATCCGGGATCCAGCGAGCACTCCGGAGAAAACTCTGGAGAAGACTCTGAAGCCGGATCTGGTGGCAGCGACGACGGCTCCAGCTACCAGCAATCTGAAGAGGAGGACTCCGAGTAGAGTTCCTGTTTGAAACATTGAAACAAGTTGCATCATTTTGGCCCCGGAGTGGGTTTGTAATAAGACTAAATTCTTAAGTAGCTAGGAACGAAACGATAATGCATGGGGCGGAAACACTTATCCTGCTATCCGTTAAATATTATGTGCATGTTTCGTTTTATGTCGGAAAGCAAGTGCTGATTCGTTATTTTCCGGCTTGCTCGCTTGACCTTCCACGAGCCGGAAAACCTTAGCCGGAAACGCTCGCCAGCGGCGACGAAGCCCAATGGCAGTCCGTCCATAACCGCGGAAACAAGCCCCCAGGCATAGGTGCCGGAAATCGCTACTAGGAATCCACGAGTTCGCAACAGATAACAACTTAATCAGAAAACTTAAGCTTACGTCCTAAAGGACGATTTTGAAAATCACAACTTTCATACACGCCTAGGCGGAAATATCCAGCTCTGCGGTTTTAGTCGGAAAACATACACGATCTAAAATGAACAAGTAAAGGAGGTAAAAGACTCAAAGAGTGAACCATAAGCTTTATTTCATTGATCATGTATAACTATTACAGAGTTTATAACTCGGAAAATATATGCTAAGTGTAGAAAGGACGTAGCTGTGCGATATTCCAAGGGCGATCTGTTTCATCGTAGATGTCATCCGGATCCTCACGCTTGCGTTTCCGGTGCCAGTTAGCAGGTCTATCCCTTAGCTCGCGGAAATCAACAAGGTAGTACGACCCGTTATGAAGCACTTTGCTAACGACGAAGGGTCCTTCCCATGGAGATTGCAGCTTATGGTCTTTCACCTGTCGAAGGCGGAGGACCAGGTCTCCTGCCATGAAGGAGCGTTTCCGAACTCGACGACTGTGATAACGTCGGAGCTTCTGCTGGTAGATGGCGGATCTCTGGTCAGCTAAGTTCCGAGCTTCCTCGATCAGGTCCACAGATAGCTGTCTGGCCTCGTCAGCTGTTTCTTCATTGTAGGCGGAAACTCGCGGTGAATCGTGGATGATGTCGGAGGGAAGCACGGCTTCGGATCCGTATACCAGGAAAAATGGGGTAAACCCTGTTGATCTGTTAGGGGTAGTTCGTAAACTCCACAGAACAGCCTCCAACTCATCAGCCCAAGCTCCAGCTGCTCGTCGCAGCGGTCCTTCAAGGCGTGGTTTAATTCCTGATAATATTAGGCCGTTAGCCCTTTCAACCTGACCATTGGACTGTGGATGAGCCACAGATGCGAGGTCCAGCAGATCCCCATTGTTTCACAATAATCCCTCAATTCTCCTTGAGCGAAGTTCGTGCCATTATCTGTGATTATGCTGTGTGGGATGCCGAATCTCATCACGAGGCTGCAGACGAATTTTAGTGCCGTAGCACCGTCGGCTTTTCTCACTGGCTTAGCCTCGATCCATTTGCTGAACTTGTCAACAGCGACCAGGAGGTACTCAAAACCGCCAGGAGATGATCTTTTTAACTTACCAACCATATCAAGCCCCCAGACCGCAAATGGCCAGGTGATAGGTATGGTCTTCAGCTCTTGGGCTGGAGCGTTTGGTTGAGTAGCGTAGTACTGACAACCTCGGCAGGTCTTGACTATTTTATCAGCGTCTTCTTTAGCTGTAAGCCAATAGAAACCTAACCGAAAAGCTTTTGCAACGAGTGATCTGGGAGCGGCGTGATGCCCGCAATCCCCTGCGTGGATCTCTCTGAGGATTTCAATGCCATCTTGATTGGAGACGCATTTAAGAAATACCCCTGCTGCACTTCGTTTGTAGAGCTGTCCATCAACTATTGTGTAGGTTCTTGCTCGTCTGACGATCTGTCGTGCGAGGACCTCGTCCTCCGGCAACTTCGATCGATGAGGTAGTCCAGGAAAGGCTGGGTCCAAGCCGGAATGATAGCCATCACTTCCCTAGCCGGAGACACTGCCACCTCTGGGTTTTCCGGGTTAGCGCCCTAACCGAGGGTATCCGGAGATGCTCCAGGAAAATGCCAGGCGGAATTGGTTTCCTGCCGGATCCGAGCTTGGATAGCATGTCTGCCGCTGTGTTATCGTCTCGCCTGACGTACTTGACTTCGTATCCGAGGAAGCTCTTGGCGATCTCGTCAACTTCGTCTCTGTAGGCCGCCATGACGAAATTTCTGGCGTTCCAGGTTCCAGCTACTTGTTGTGCCACCAGGTCGGAATCTCCACAGCATATGATGTGCTTGATCCCAATTTCCTTAGCGATGCGCAGACCGTGTAGTAGAGCCTCATATTCCGCCATGTTGTTGGTAGCTTCGAAGTGATCTGCAGAACATACTGCAGTTCTTCTCCGGTAGGGGATTTCAGGGTGACTCCGGCTCCTGAGCCTTGATGCTGCTTGGATCCGTCGAAGTGCATGACCCATGTTTCTGGTTCCGGCTCCAGACTTGCATCCGGAGCTTCTGTCCAATCTGCAACGAAATCTGCCAAGACTTGGGATTTTACCGCAGTCCTTGGCTTGTAAGCGATGTCGAAGGCGGATAATTCGATGCCCCATTTAGCCGTACGTCCTGTTGCGTCAGCGTTGTTGAGAATTGTTGACAGCGGAGCCTTGCTCACAACTGTTACTGGATGCTCTTGGAAATAATGCCTCAGCTTCCGGCTGCCTAGGAACACGCCATAAGCTAGCTTCTGAAAGTGAGGATATCTCTGTTTTGATTCCGTCAGCACCTCGCTAATGTAGTAGACAGGTCTCTGGACGTCATATTCATGACCTTCTTCCTTTCGCTCCACCACGATGACGAGGCTGATGACTTTGTTGGTAGCTGCCAGATAAAGGAGCATTGGCTCTGACTCTGCTGGAGCTGCCAAGATAGGTGGGGAGGTGAGTATTTCCTTCAACCCTCGAAGAGCTGCGTCAGCTGCGTCGTCCCAGACAAATTTGTCTGTTTTCTTCAGCAGCTTGTACAGAGGTAGTGCCTTCTCGCCAAGACGGCTAACAAACCTACTGATTGCCGCAACACAACCAGTTAGTCGTTGCACATCTTTGAGACAAGTTGGCCTTTTGATGCACAGGATTGCCTTGATCTTTTCCGGGTTAACCTCAATGCCTCTGTGAGAGACTATGAAGCCAAGGAGTTTTCCGGCTGGCACGCCAAAGACGCACTTCAGCGGATTCAACATCATCTTGTACCTGCGGAGGTTGTCGAAGGTTTCTGTGAGATCGCTGATCAAGTCGGATCCTTTCCGGGTCATGACCGCGATGTCGTCGACGTAAGCGTGCACGTTCCGGCCAATTTGGTCCTTCAGGCACCGCTGCATCGTACGTTGGTAGGTGGCACCTGCATTTTTCAAACCAAAAGGCATAGTAACATAGCAGTAAGTACCAAACGGGGTAATGAATGAAGTCGCCTTTTGGTCGGATTCCTTCATCCGGATCTGATGATACCCGGAATACGCATCAAGAAAACACAGAAGTTCCGCCCCCGCCGTCGAATCAATGACTTGGTCAATGCGCGGCAAGGGGAACGGATCCTTCGGGCAATGTTTGTTCAAGCCAGAGTAATCGATGCACATTCTTAGTATTTCAGTGTTCTTTTTGGGTACAAGGACGGGATTCGCGACCCAATCGGTATGGATAACTTCTATTACAAAACCTGCTTCTAGTAACTTTGCTAGTTCCATTCCTATGGCGCGGCGCTTCTTATCTCCAAAGCGTCGCATAGCTTGCTTCACCGGTTTGGCCCCCGGATTTATGTTGAGGTAGTGCTCGGCGAGTTCCCTAGGTACTCCGGACATGTCAGAAGGTTGCCATGCGAAGATATCCATGTTAGCGCGGAGGAACTCGACGAGCGCGCTTTCCTATTTGGGGTCCATGTTGGCTCCGACTGAAACCTGCTTGGAAGAGTCACCTGGGATGAGGTCATGCTTCTTGGTTTCTATCGCGGCCTTGAAGGAGGTTTTCTGCTCGGAGATTTGCTTCTTGGTGGTCTGCATTTCAGTCGGATCCACCGCGGCTCTGTAGCCTTTCAGCTCTTCTCCGGATATCACAGACTCTGCGAAGGCGGCTTCGCCTAACTCGCACTCATGAGCCTTTTTGTAGTCTCCGGATACGGTAATCATACCTTTAGGACCCGGAATCTTGAGCTTGTTGTAGATGTAGCACGCTCTTGCGTGGAACTTGTGGTAGGTGGGCCTGCCGAAGATGACGTGGTAGGAGCTCTTGAAGGGCACAACTTCAAACGTGATCTTTTCTTCGCGGAAATTATGAACATCGCCAAAAGCCACGGGAAGTGTGATGCTGCCGAGGGAGTTCGCCTTCTTACCCGGAACCACGCCATGAAACTCAGTGGTGCTGTGTTTGAGCTGTTCCTTGGTGAGGTTCATCCGCTCTAGAGTCTCCAGGTACATGATGTTCAGGCTAGCTCCACCATCCATGAGGCACTTGGAGAAGTCATACCCATCGATGCGGGGACTTACAACCAAGGCGTAGCATTCCTTCGGCACAATTGCGGGATGATCCTTCCGATCAAATGTGCACGGGATTTCCGACCACCTGACGTACTGCGGCACAGCCGGAACTATGGCGTTCAGGATCCGGGTAGCTGACTTGGAGGCGCGTACTGTTGGGGTTCCGAGGAAAGTGTGGTAAGCCCCCACGCTCTTTTTGTCGAATGGGTTGGATTTTCCTGCGGATCCTGCCTTGGGATCCGGCGAGTTATCATCCTCATCCATCGCCTCGGAACTATCGTCCTCCTTGTCCTTGTTCTTGCCCTTGCCACCTTTTCCGCGAGGGCGGTGCTTCCGGGCGCGCTTGTATCCGGCCTCCGGGTCGTTCTTTAGATCATTGACCCACTTGCAGTTGCGGTTGGTATGAGTGGACTTCCCTGTAACCGGATCCAGATGGGCCAGGCAGGGCATGTCTCTGTACTCCTCATAGGTTTGCGGTGCGCGGGATCCGGCAGCAGTGACCTCGGAGGTATGCTGCTGACCCCTGCCGGCTCCGCCTCCGCGTCCGCGTCCTCTTCCGCCTCCTGGACCTCCGCGTTGAAACGCCATGGCGACCATCTCGGATCCGCCACTCTTCTGGTCATCAGGGTTCTTGCGCTTATGGCTGCTGCTGCCGCCATTGTCACGGTTCTTCTTTTGTTGGTGCAGGGGGATTGCTGTAGCTGCGAGATCACCGCCTGCGTCGTCATCGGCGGCGGTGATCGCTAGCGATGGTGATCATGTCATCCAACGTCAGTTGATTTGCATTGACCATGCAGGTTAGCTTGTGTCGCAGCAATCCTCCTCGCTGCAAGCCCCCAATGAAGGCGTGCATTGCTGTGCGGTTGTCAACGTTCTCGCACTCGTTTCTGCATGCCAACCATCGGGTGAGGAAATTCCTCGATGTTTCGCCCTTCTTCTGGATGCAAGCCTGTAGGTCGCTTGTTGTGGCAGGTCTCTTGTAGGTGCCCCTGAAGTGTTTCTCAAAAGCGTTCTTCAGGTCGAACCAGCAAAAGATGGAGTTCTTCTCGAGGTCGCTGAGCCAGATCCGGGCTGGACCTACAAGGTACAACTGGAGCATGCGGCAGGCGATGTTAGGGGTTCCTCCGGCGAAGGTTACTGCATTGTAGTAATCCTCAATCCAGGTATCCGGCCTTTCGGTGCCATCATAATGCTTCAGATTTCCGGGTAGCTTGAGGTTCATCCTTGGCTTTGGTTCCTCTCGAATCATCCTGCCAAAGCACTTCGGACCAATGTAGTCGGTTCTGTACTCGTTGAGGCGGTCCCGCGCGTCGCGCGAGCCGTGGCGAGGAGACTTTGAGCGAGAGCGAGATCTCCGGCCATTGCCTCCGCCTCCACCTCCGCCGCCACCGCTAGGTGGTGGTGAGGGAGACCTGCGAGGTGGGCGGTCTGACTTCTTGCTTCCGCCATCTGAATCTCCTCGGCCTTCCTGGTGCTGACTCCGGCTCCTGTGGCTGCCTTCGCCTTGGCGCTGGCTGCCCTGGTCGTTCCGGCGAGGCTCCGGGTCACGGCTCCGACGAGGCTCTGGGTCCCGGCTCCTGCGAGGTTCTGGGTCGCGGCTCCGACGAGGTTCGGATCGCGGTTCCGGCGAGGCTCTGGACCGCGGTCTTCATTCCGACTCCTCCTGGGCTCGGGCTCATGAACATTGTTCTGATTCCGGCGAGGTTCCGGCGAGCGCTCCCTGTTTCTGTTTCTTGGCAGCACGTTGTCGCGGATAACAAGCGCACCATGCCCTACGGGCCTGGTGTTTCCGGCTGGACTACGGCGGCGAGGGGGTCGCGGGTAACCGTTGGGTGGAGGTGAGGGGTTGCGGTATTTGTCTCTTCCGGAGTACATCGCGTCCTTTCCCTTCCTTGGATCCGACGGAGGCGTCTGTGACGGAACGGGGATCGGATTTGGGTGCTCCCTGGCCCTTCTTCTGCGCTCCGAGGATCCGGTGTGCGATTCATCGTCCTTCTGCGCGGTAGATACACAGTTATCCGGATTGGATTCCAACCTGCGCGAAGTATCTGCCTTGCTCTGCTGCTGCATTGCTGAAGCGACAAGTGTGCGGAGATAGTTGATGTCAACTTCTTCGTCCTTCTTCTTCAGCAATTCCGCTGCTTTCTGTATGTTGTCCTTGGGAGTTTCCAGCGGCTGGTGATCTGCGGGCGTGTTGAAGGGTATTCTGCGAGGCGGAATTGCTTCTCTAACAATTCGATCGGCCTCCGCCTGCGCATAGGTCATCTTTACCTCCCACTCAGCCCTCATGCTCTTGACCTGCTCGAGTGTGGCAGCAATCTCGCGGTCCTGTCTCTCGAAGTTTTCCGTCCAGGCTGCATGATCTGCCCTTCCTATCCTTAACGCAGCTTCGGTATCGGCGAGCCTCTTGGCTGTGGCCAGCATTTCCTTTCTGGCGGTCTCTAGGGCCTCCAGATCTGCGGCGTCGCCCGGGGTTATAGGTGTGTTAAGAACTGCTCGCGCGGCCACCTCCTCTGCTGACAAGATTTCCTCCGAGGGAGAATCCCTTTGGGGTCGCACCCGAGACATTGGAGATCCTTGATGGGATGGTTGGGGGTCAGATTGGCTGACTTGGTCTCCGGATCCAGTTTGTCCCAGCGCTGCTACCGTTGCGAGAACCTGCTTGGGCTGGGCGGAGTCGACTTCAGGCTGATCGCCGTATCCGTACTCCCTTATCTTGCGAACGAAGTCATCAGATTCCATGGACGGGGTGTCGCCGGAAATTGGGCTTAGATTGCCTAAAATCGATTCTTCAACCGGAGTTTCGCTTTCTCCGACAAGCTCAGCCTGATCCGGATTCGCGTTGTGCTCCGGTGCCTCTACCTGCTCAGGACCAGCTCCGACTCCTTGAGGGGCGGTTCCGGCGGTATGGGCCAAGAAGTGTACGAAGTGGCACCTCTGCTTTTCTAACACCTGGGAAACCCAGGCGGATCTGCATTGGTCTTCCACCTTTGTTTCCTGCTCAGGGGCGGATTGGGTGGGCTTTGAAATTTCCAGATCCAAGGCGGAATCTTCTTTGGGAAGCTCCTGCATCTCAGATCGGATCTTCGCGACAGCGTCCAGCTCTGCGGTGGTCGCGTCTGCGTTACTTACCAGTGGGTTTCCGTCGGAATCGACGGTTTCCCCGATGAAGATGTGTATGCCGCCAATTGGGACGATGGAGAGCTTGACGGGGTTTGTCCTAGCCGGAATCCAGCACTCATCCGGAGGGACGATCGGCAGATTTCCGGCGTAAAGGACGCGCCCCACAGCGATGGTGTCGTCGTAGCTTCCCATGGCGGAACCCTCCCGGTTCCGGCCTCCAGACGCCACAGGCCCCACGGTGGGCGCCAACTGTCGTTGCCTAATCGACGGTACCTCGGAGGAGGGATCCTCACGAGGGGGAGAAGAAGTAGGGGCCATAGGGCGGAGTGCACACGGGACGGTGGTACGCGAGTTACCCAGCTTCGGAACACCCGCACGATGACAGGGCCTACTGCTGCTTGTCTGGAATTATCTGGGCGCTTTCGCGTTGTTACAATGAGTTGTGGTTGTGCCTCTAGGGCTCCCGGGATCCGGCTTATAAAGGCGCACGGATCTAGGGTTTACATGGAGAGTCCTAGCCGGATTACAGACAGCCTAGCTACGGTACAATATCTTGCCGTGCACGTCACGGATCCGCCTTCCATACACGTCGTACTGGATCCGGGTTCCTCATGGGCCTCCCTGGATCCGGGTCACTCCTAGGTCGGTACGGATCCGGCCTGCTGATCCTGGGCTGGACTTCTTCCTGCATGATCAACAGCAACTGGGCCGCCCGATGGGCCACATGCCTCATCACCGTCTGTGGGCCACCCGGGCTTGCCGGATCTAGGCACTGTCGATGGTACACCCATGAAGTATACCCACACCCAGGTTCCTATTTTGCCCGGAAGCATCCAGAACACCCGAGAGCCACCAGGGAGGGGGCACAGGCCCACCAAACCCTAGGCCGGCGCGGCCAGGGGGGCCCGCGCCACCCTATGGTGTGGGCACCCCTTCGACCCTCTGGCGCCGCCTCTTCGCCTATTTAAAGCCTCCGTCGCGAAAACCCTGATACGTTCGACGAAACCCACAGAAACCTTCCAGAGCCGCCGCCATCGCGAGGCCAAGATCTGGGGGACAGGAGTCTCTGTTCCGGCACGCTGCCGGGACGGGGAAGTGCCCCCGGAAGGCTTCTCCATCGACACCGCTGCATCTCCACCGCCATCTTCATCACCGCTGCTGCTCCCATGAGGAGGAGTAGTTCTCCATCGAGGCTCGGGGCTGTACCGGTAGCTATGTGGTTCATCTCTCTCCTATGTACTTCAATACAATAATCTCATGAGCTGCTTTACATGATTGAGATTCATATGATGATGCTTGTAATCTAGATGTCGTTATGCTAGTCAAGTGAATTTTACTTATGTGATCTCCGGAGACTCCTTGTCCCACGTGTGTAAAGGTGACAGTGTGCACCGTGTGGGTCTCTTAGGCTATATTTCACAGAATACTTATTCACTGTTGAATGGCATAGTGAAGTGCTTATTTATATCTCTTTATGATTGCAATGTATTTGTATCACAATTTATCTATGTGCTACTCTAGCAATGTTATTAAAGTAGTTTTATTCCTCCTGCACGATGTAATGGTGACAGTGTGTGCATCCGTGTTAGTACTTGGTTTATGCTATGATCATGATCTCTTGTAGATTGCGAAGTTAACTATTGCTATGATAGTATTGATGTGTATTATTCCTCCTACATATGCATGAAGGTGACAGTGTGCATGCTATGTTAGTACTTGGTTTAGTCGAATTGATCTATCTTACACTCTAAGGTTACTTAAATATGAACATTGAATTGTGGAGCTTGTTAACTCCGGCATTGAGGGTTCGTGTAATCCTACGCAATGTGTTCATCATCCAACAAGAGTGTAGAGTATGCATTTATCTATTCTGTTATGTGATCAATGTTGAGAGTGTCCACTAGTGAAAGTCTAATCCCTAGGCCTTGTTCCTAAATACTGCTATCGCTGCTTGTTTACTGTTTACTGTGTTACTACTGCTGCAATACTACCACCATCAACTACACGCCAGCAAGCTATTTTCTGGCACCGTTGCTACTGCTCATATATATTCATACCACCTGTATTTCACTATCTCTTCGCCGAACTAGTGCACCTATTAGGTGTGTTGGGGACACAAGAGACTTCTTGCTTTGTGGTTGCAGGGTTGCATGAGAGGGATATCTTTGACCTCTTCCCCTGAGTTCGATAAACCTTGGGTGATCCACTTAAGGGAAACTTGTTGCTGTTCTACAAACCTCTGCTCTTGGAGGCCCAACACCTCTACAGAAAAGGAGGGGGCGTAGACATCAAGCTATTTTCTGGCGCCGTTGCCGGGGAGGAAAGGTAAAAGGTACTCACACTCCGGACCTCGGCTACCAAGCTATTTTTCGCCGTTGTAAGTACTCGAAGCTATTTCCTTTAGATCCTGCAATTGCATCTTTTTGTTTCTTGTTTACACTAGTTTGGCATAATGGACAAGAATGAGCTTCTTATGCTATTTCCTGATTTAAAACATGGATTGTTTGATGCGAAAATTAAAAAACCTATGGAATCTTATTTGCATGCTGGTAGTAATATTAGTATGAACGCTTTGAACACCATTGTTGATAATGATATAGAAAGTTCTAAGCTTGGGGAAGCTGGTTTTGATGAGCATGATCTTTTTAGTCCCCCAAGCATTGAGGAGAAAATTTTCTTTGATGATACTTTGCCTCCTATTTATGATGATTATAATGATAGTAATCTTTTAGTACCGCCTGTTATGGAGGATAAATTTGATTATGATTACAATATGCCTCCTATATTTGATGATGAGAATAATAATGATAGCTACTTTGTTGAATTTGCTCCCGCTACAACTAATAAAATTGATTATGCTTATGTGGGTAGTAATAATTTTATGCATGAGACTCATGATAAGAATGCTTTATGTGATAGTTATATTGTTGAGTTTGCTCATGTTACTACTGAAAGTTATTATGAGAGAGGAAAATATGGTTGTAGAAATTTTCATGTTACTAAAACACCTCTCTATGTGCTGAAATTTTTGAAGTTACACTTGTTTTATCTTTCTATGCTTGTTGCATTATGCTTCTTGAACTTGTTTATTTACAAGATTCCTATGCATAGGAAGCATGTTAGGCTTAAATTTGTTTTGAACTTGCTTCTTGATGCTCTCTTTCGCTTCAACTACTATTTCTTATGAGTGCATCATTAAAACTGCTGAGCCCATCTTAATGGCTATAAAGAAAGAACTTCTTGGGAGATAACCCATGTGTTATTTTGCTACAGTACTTTGTTTTATATTTGTGTCTTGGAAGTTGTTTACTACTGTAGCAACCTCTCCTTATCTTAGTTTTGTGTTTTGTTGTGCCAAGTGAAGCCTCTAATCGAAGGTTGATACTAGATTTGGATTTCTGCGCAGAAACAGATTTCTATCTGTCACGAATCTGGGCTGTTTTCTCTGTAGAAAAATCAGAAAAATATGTCAATTTACGTGCGTGTTCCTCAGATATGTACGCAACTTTCATTAGTTTTGAGTTTTCTGATCTGAGCAACGGAAGTATTTATTAGAAATTCGTCTTTACGGACTGTTCTGTTTTGACAGATTCTGCCTTTTATTTCGCATTGCTTCTTTCGCTGTGTTGGGTGGATTTCTTTGTTCCATTACCTTCCAGTAGCTTTGAGCAATGTCCAGAAGTGTTAAGAATGATTGTTTCACCTCTGAACATGTGATTTTTTGATTATGTACTAACCCCTCTAATGAAGTTTATGAGAAGTTTGGTGTGAAGGAAGTTTTCAAGGGTCAAGAGAGGAGGATGATATACTATGATCAAGAAGAGTGAAAGTTCTAAGCTTGGGGATGCCCCGGTGGTTCACCCCTGCATATATCAAGAAGACTCAAGCGTCTAAGCTTGGGGATGCCCAATGCATCCCCTTCTTCATCGACAAATTATCAGGTTCCTTCTCTTGAAACTATATTTTTATTCCATCACATCTTATGTGCTTTGCTTGGAGCGTCGGTTTGTTTTTGTTTTGTTTTGTTTGAATAAATGCTTGTGTGGGAGAGAGACACGCTCCGCTGGTTCGTATGAACACATGTGTTCTTAGCTTTTAGTATTCATGGCGAAGTTTCTTCTTCGTTAATTTGTTATATGGTTGGAATTGGAAAATGATACATGTAGTAATTTGCTAAAATGTCTTGGGTAATGTGATACTTGGCAATTGTTGTGCTCATGTTTAAGCTCTTGCATCATATACTTTGCACCCATTAATGAAGAAATACATAGAGCATGCTAAAATTTGGTTTGCATATTTGGTTTCTCTAAGGTCTAGATAATTTCTAGTATTGAGTTTGAACAACAAGGAAGACGGTGTAGAGTCTTATAATGTTTTCAATATGTCTTTTATGTGAGTTTTGCTGCACCGGTTCATCCTTGTGTTTGTTTCAAATAACCTTGCTAGCCTAAAACTTGTATCGAGAGGGAATACTTCTCATGCATCCAAATACTTGAGCCAACCACTATGCCATTTGTGTCCACCATACCTACCTACTACATGGTATTTCTCCGCCATTCCAAAGTAAATTGCTTGAGTGCTACCTTTAAATTTCCATTCTTCACCTTTACAATATATAGCTCATGGGACAAATAGCCTAAAAACTATTGTGGTATTGAATATGTACTTATGCACTTTATCTCTTATTAAGTTGCTCGTTGTGCGATAACCATGTTCACTGGGGACGCCATCAACTACCTTTCATTGAATTCCATGTGAGTTGCTATGCATGTTCGTCTTGTCTGAAGTAAGAGCGATCTACCACCTTATGGTTAAAGCATGCATATTGTTAGAGAAGAACATTGGGCCGCTAACTAAAGCCATGATCCATGGTGGAAGTTTCAGTTTTGGACATATATCCTCAATCTCAAATGAGAAAAATTAATTGTTGTTACATGCTTATGCATAAAAGAGGAGTCCATTATCTGTTGTCTATGTTGTCCCGGTATGGATGTCTAAGTTGAAGAATAATCAATAGCGAGAAATCCAATGCGAGCTTTCTCCTTAGACCTTTGTACAGGCGGCATAGAGGTACCCCTTTGTGACACTTGGTTAAAACATGTGCATTGCGATGATCCGGTAGTCCAAGCTAATTAGGACAAGGTGCGGGCACTATTAGTATACTATGCATGAGGCTTGCAACTTGTAAGATATAATTTACATGATACATATGCTTTATTACTACCGTTGACAAAATTGTTTCATGTTTTCAAAATCAAAGCTCTAGCACAAATATAGCAATCGATGCTTTTCCTCTATGGAGGACCATTCTTTTACTTTCATTGTTGAGTCAGTTCACCTATTTCTCTCCACCTCAAGAAGCAAACACTTGTGTGAACTGTGCATTGATTCCTACATACTTGCATATTGCACTTATTATATTACTCTATGTTGACAATATCCATGAGATATACATGTTACAAGTTGAAAGCAACCGCTGAAACTTAATCTTCCTTTGTGTTGCTTCAATACCTTTACTTTGATTTATTGCTTTATGAGTTAACTCTTATGCAAGACTTATTGATGCTTGTCTTTAAGTGCTATTCATGAAAAGTCTTTGCTTTATGATTCATTTGTTTACTCATGTCATTACCATTGTTTTGATCGCTGCATTCATTACATATGTTTACAATAGTATGATCATGTTTATGATGGCATGTCACTCCAGAAATTATCTTTGTTTATCGTTTACTTGCTCGGGACGAGCAGAAACTAAGCTTGGGGATGCTGATACGTCTCCGACGTATCGATAATTTCTTATGTTCCATGCCACATTATTGATGTTATCTACATGTTTTATGCACACTTTATGTCATATTCGTGCATTTTCTGGAACTAACCTATTAACAAGATGCCGGTGTGCCAGTTTTCTGCTTTTGGTTTCAGAAATCCTAGTAACGAAATATTCTCGGAATTGGACGAAATCAACGCCTGGTTCCTATTTTGCCCGGAAGCATCCAGAACACCCGAGAGCCACCAGGGAGGGGGCACAGGCCCACCAAACCCTAGGCCGGCGCGGCCAGGGCCCGCGCCACCCTATGGTGTGGGCACCCTTCGACCCTCTGGCGCCGCCTCTTCGCCTATTTAAAGCCTCCGTCGTGAAAACCCTGATATGTTCGACGAAACCCACAGAAACCTTCCAGAGCCGCCGCCATCGCGAGGCCAAGATCTGGGGGACAGGAGTCTCTGTTCCGGCACTTTGCGGGAAGTGCCCCGGAAGGCTTCTCCATCGACACCGCTGCCATCTCCACCGCCATCTTCATCACCGCTGCTGCTCCCATGAGGAGGGAGTAGTTCTCCATCGAGGCTCGGGGCTGTACCGGTAGCTATGTGGTTCATCTCTCCTATGTACTTCAATAGAATAATCTCATGAGCTGCTTTACATGATTGAGATTCATATGATGATGCTTGTAATCTAGATGTCGTTATGCTAGTCAAGTGAATTTTACTTATGTGATCTCCGGAGACTCCTTGTCCCACGTGTGTAAAGGTGACAGTGTGTGCACCGTGTGGGTCTCTTAGGCTATATTTCACAGAATACTTATTCACTGTTGAATGGCATAGTGAAGTGCTTATTTATATCTCTTTATGATTGCAATGTATTTGTATCACAATTTATCTATGTGCTACTCTAGCAATGTTATTAAAGTAGTTTTATTCCTCCTGCACGATGTAATGGTGACAGTGTGTGCATCCGTGTTAGTACTTGGTTTATGCTATGATCATGATCTCTTGTAGATTGCGAAGTTAACTATTGCTATGATAGTATTGATGTGTATTATTCCTCCTACATATGCATGAAGGTGACAGTGTGCATGCTATGTTAGTACTTGGTTTAGTCGAATTGATCTATCTTACACTCTAAGGTTACTTAAATATGAACATTGAATTGTGGAGCTTGTTAACTCCGGCATTGAGGGTTCGTGTAATCCTACGCAATGTGTTCATCATCCAACAAGAGTGTAGAGTATGCATTTATGTGATCAATGTTGAGAGTGTCCACTAGTGAAAGTCTAATCCCTAGGCCTTGTTCCTAAATACTGCTGCGTTACTACTGCTTGTTTTTTCACTGTGTTACTACTGCTGCAATACTACCACCATCAACTACACGCCAGCAAGCTATTTTCTGGCACCGTTGTACTGCTCATATATATTCATACCACCCGTATTTCACTATCTCTTCGCCGAACTAGTGCACCTATTAGGTGTGTTGGGGACACAAGAGACTTCTTGCTTTGTGGTTGCAGGGTTGCATGAGAGGGATATCTTTGACCTCTTCCTCCCTGAGTTCGATAAACCTTGGGTGATCCACTTAAGGGAAACTTGCTGCTGTTCTACAAACCTCTGCTCTTGGAGGCCCAACACTGTATACAGGAAAAGGAGGGGGGCGTAGACATCACTCCTCCTTGAATCCGGCAGCACGACGGCGTGGTGGCGGTGGCGATGGAGAACTCCGGCGGAGCATCGCTAAGCGTTGCGGGAGAGGTGGAGGAGAGGGGGCGACTAGGGTTTGGGAGAGGGGGGCGCCGGCCACTAAAGGGTGCGGCCACCTTGTGGTCTTGGGGTGGCCGGCCCCCTCCCCTTGTCCCTCATTATATAGGTGGAACACCCAAGAGTTGGTCTACAAGTCTTCGAATAAGACCCCAAACCAAAACCTTCCATATGACATGAAACCTACCCAAGGTGGGATTCCCACTTGAGGTGGGATTCCCACCTTTCCTTGGGAGGGGGTGGCCGGCCACCTTTGGTGGAGTCCACCTGGGACTCCACCCTCTAGGGTTGGCCGGCCATGGTGGTGGAGTCCCTCCGGGACTCCGCCTTCCAAAGTGATTTCTTCCGGACTTTTCTAGAACCTTCTAGAACCTTCCATAAATGCACCGGATCATTTTCAAACTTATAAAATGACTTCCTATATATGAATCTTATTCTCCGGACCATTCCGGATCTCCTCGTGATGTCCGGGATCCCATCCGAGACTTCGAACAATACTTCGAACTCCATTCCATATTCAAGTTCTACTATTACAACATCAAACCTTAAGTGTGTCACCCTACGGTTCGTGAACTATGTAGACATGGTTGAGATCTCTCTCCGACCAATAACCAATAGCGGGATCTGGAGATCCATAATGGCTCCCACATATTCAACGATGACTTAGTGATCGAATGAACCATTCACATACGATACCAATTCCTTTTGTCATGCGATATTTTACTTGTCCGAGGTTTGATCATCGGTGTCATTCTATACCTTGTTCTACCTCGTCTCCTGACAAGTACTCTTTACTCGTACCGTGGTATGTGGTCTCTTATGAACTTATTCATATGCTTGCAAGACATTAGACGACATTCCACCGAGAGGGCCCAGAGTATATCTATCGTCATCGGGATGGACAAATCCCACTGTTGATCCATATGCCTCAACTCATACTTTCCGGATACTTAATCCCACCTTTATAACCACCCATTTACGCAGTGGCGTTTGATGTAATCAAAGTACCTTTCCGGTATAAGTGATTTACATGATCTCATGGTCATAAGGACTAGGTAACTATGTATCGAAAGCTTATAGCAAATAACTTAATGACGTGATCTTATGCTACGCTTAATTGGGTGTGTCCATTACATCATTCATACAATGATATAACCTTGTTATTAATAACATCCAATGTTCATGATTATGAAACTAATCATCTATTAATCAACAAGCTAGTTAAGAGGCTTACTAGGGACTCATTGTTGTTTACATAACACACATGTATCAATGTTTCGGTTAATACAATTATAGCATGGTATATAAACATTTATCATAAACATAAAGATATATAATAACCACTTTTATTATTGCCTCTTGGGCATATCTCCAACAGTCTCCCACTTGCACTAGAGTCAATAATCTAGATTACATTGTAAGGTACCTAACACCCATGGCATTCTGGTGTTGGTCATGCTTTGCCCTAGGGAGAGCTTTAGTCAACGGATCTGCTACATTCAGATTAGTGTGTACTTTGCAAATCTTTACTTCTCCATCTTCGATGTACTCGCGAATCGAATGATAACGCAGCTTGATATGCTTCAGCCTCTTGTGTGACCTTGGTTCTTGTGCATTAGCGATGGCACCCATGTTGTCACAGTAGATGACTAATGGGTCCAATGCACTAGGAACCACACCGAGCTCTACAATGAACCTCTTCATCCATACCGCTTCTGATGAAGCCTCTGAAGCCGCTATGTACTCCGATTCTGTTGATGACTTCGCCACCGTGCACTGCTTCGAGCTTGCCCAGCTTACTGCAGCACCATTCAATATAAACACGTACCCAGACTGTGACTTAGAGTCATCAGGATCAGTGTTCCAACTTGCATCGGTGTAACTTGTTACAACGAGCTCTTGGTCACCTCCATAACAAAGAAACATATCCTTAGTTCTTTTCAAGTACTTCAGGATATTCTTGACCGCTGTCCAGTGTTCCATTCCTGGATCACTTTGATATCTGCTAGTCAAACTAACAGCATGTGCTATATCCGGTCTAGTACATAGCATGGCATACATGATAGAGCCTACTGCCGAGGCATAGGGGATCTGACTCATCCTTTCTCTTTCTTCTGCCGTAGCCGGACCTTGAGTCTTACTCAAGACCTTGCCTGGTAACATAGGTAAGAATCCTTTCTTACTTTCGTCCATTCTAAACTTCTTTAGAATCTTGTCCAGGTATGTACTTTGTGATAGCCCTATTAGACGTCTTGATCTATCTCTATAAATCTTGATGCCTAATATATACGATGCTTCACCAAGGTCTTTCATTGAAAAACTATTATTCAAATAACCCTTTACACTGCTTAATAGTTCTATATCATTCCCAATTAATAATATGTCATCTACATATAATATCAGGAATGCTACAGAGCTCCCACTCACTTTCTTGTAAATACAGGCCTCTCCATGACACTGTATAAACCCGAAGTCTTTGATCACCTTATCAAAACGTCGGTTCCAACTTCTTGATGCTTGCTTCAGTCCATAAATTGAACGCTGAAGTTTGCATACTTTGTCAGCATTTTTAGGATCAACAAAACCTTTGGGTTGTACCATATACAACTCTTCCTCAATGTCTCCATTAAGGAACGCCGTTTTGACATCCATCTGCCAAATCTCATAATCGAAAAATGCAGCTATTGCTAACAAAATCCTCACAGATTTTAGCTTCGCTACAGGTGAGAAAGTCTCATCGTAGTCAACACCTTAAATTTGTCGGAAACCCTTTGCGACAAGTCGAGCTTTATAGACAGTAATATTACCATCAGCATCTGTTTTTCTCTTGAAGATCCATTTATTCTCGACAGCCTTGCGGCTATCAGGTAAGTCTACCAAAGTCCACACTTTGTTATCATACATGGATCCCATTTCGGATTTCATGGCTTCTTGCCATTTGTTGGAATCTGGGCTCATCATCGCTTCTTCATACGTCGCAGGGTCTTCATCATTGTTGTCCACAATCATGACATTTAGACAAGGATCATACCAATCAGGAGTGGCACGTTCCCTTGTCGATCTGCGAGGTTCAGTAGCTATCTCGTTTGAAGTTTCGTGATCATCATCATTAGCTTCCTCTGTTGACGGTGTAGGCGACAGGAACATCTTCCGGTACTGCGCTACTCTGATCAATGAGTGAAGATTCATCAATCTCATCGAGTTCTACTTTTCTTCCAGTCACTTCTTTAGTGAGAAATTCTTTCTCAAGAAAGGTTCCGTTCTTAGCAACAAAGATCTTGCCTTCGGATCTGTGATAGAAAGTATACCCTATAGTTTCCTTAGGGTATCCTATGAAGACGCATTTCTCCGCTTTGGGTTCTAGCTTGTCCGGTTGTAACTTTTTTACATAGGCTTCGCAACCCCAAACTTTTAGGAACGACAGCTTAGGTTTCTTATTAAACCATAATTCATACGGTGTCGTTTCAACGGATTTTGATGGTGCTCTATTTAAAGTGAATGCGGCTGTCTCTAATGCATAACTCCAAAATGATAACGGCAAATCAGTAAGAGACATCATAGAACGAACCATATCTAAGAGAGTTCGATTACGACGTTCGGACACACCATTTCGTTGTGGTGTTCCCGGCGGTGTCAATTGTGAAAGTATTCCGCATTTCTTTAAATGCATGCCAAACTCATAACTCAGATATTCACCTCCGCGATCAGATCGTAGAAATTTAATCTTCTTGTTACGTTGATTTTCTACTTCACTTTGGAATTCCTTAAACTTCTCAAAAGTTTCGGATTTATGTTTCATGAAATAGATATACCCATATCTACTCAGATCATCTGTGAAGGTTAGAACATAACGATAACCACCGCGCGATGCTACACTCATTGGTCCGCACACATCGGTATGTATGATTTCCAATAAGTCTGTAGCTCGCTCCATAATACCAGAGAATGGAGTCTTAGTCATTTTTCCCATTAGACATGCTTCGCATCTATCAAGTGACTCAAAGTCAAGTGATTCAAGTAATCCATCGGTATGGAGTTTCTTCATGCGTTTCACTCCAATATGACCAAGACGACAGTGCCACATATAAGTAGAATTATCATTCAATTTAATTCGCTTAGCATCAATGTTATGTATATGTGTATCACTACTATCGAGATCTAATAGAAATAAGCCATTCTTTTCAGGTGCTCGACCATAAAAGATATTATTCATAAAAATAGAACAACCATTATTCTCAGACTTGAATGAATAACCGTCTTGCATTAAACAAGATCCAGATATAATGTTCATGCTCAACGCGGGTACAAAATAACAATTATTGAGGCTTAAAACTAATCCCGAAGGTAGATGTAGAGGAAGTGTGCCGACAGCGATCACATCGACTTTGGATCCATTTCCAACGCGCATCGTCACTTCATCCTTTAGTAGTCTTCGTTTATTCTTTAGTTCCTGTTTCGAGTTACAAATATGAGCAACCGAACCAGTATCAAATACCCAGGTACTAGTGCGAGAACCAGTAAGATAAACATCTATAACATGTATATCAGATATACCATCTTTCTTCTTCTTCACAAGGCCGCTCTTCATATCCGCCAAATACTTGGAGCAATTACGCTTCCAGTGTCCCTTCTCCTTGCAGTAATAACACTCAGCATCAGGCTTAGGGCCAGTCTTAGGTTTCACAGGAGGCGTGGCAGCTTTCTTGCCACCCTTCTTGAATTTTCCCTTAGACTTGCCCTGTTTCTTGAAACTGGTGGTCTTGTTGACCATCAACACTTGGTGCTCTTTCTTGATCTCAATCTCAGCAGATTTCAGCATGGAGAAGAGTTCAGGTAACTCTTTGTTCATGTTCTGCATATTGTAGTTCATCACAAAGTTCTTGTAACTAGGTGGCAGTGATTGAAGGACACGATTAATCCCCAGTCGGTTAGGAATCACTATTCCCAAATCACTGAGTTTCTTCGCATGCCCGGTCATGGCGAGCATGTGCTCACTAACGGAGCTGCCTTCTTCCATCATGCAACTGAAGAAGTGTTTCGATGCTTCATAGCATTCCACGGCCGCATGAGTTTCAAAGATAGTTTTCAACTCATTGATTAACTCATGTGGATCGTGGTGCTCAAAACGTTTTTGAAGATCGGCTTCCAGACTGCACAGGATGGCACACTGAACTTGAGAGTACCGAGTTTTCCGAGTCGCGTAAATATTCTTTACTTCATCGGTTTCAGTTTCTGCAGGAGGGTCACCTAGCGGTGCATCAAGCACATATTGCAGATTTCCGCCATTGAGGAAGATCCTCACATGATGGAACCAGTCGGTGAAGTTGCTACCGTTGCTCTTAAGCTTTTCTTTCTCTAGGAACTTGTTAAAATTGATTGGGGACGCCATATCTACAACATATATTTGCAATAGTTTAGACTAATGTTTATGACAAATTGAGTTCAAATTTTAATTCAACATAATTAAAAACTAGGTGAACTCCCACTCAAAACAATATCCCTCGCATTGTCTTAGTGATCACACGAACCAAATCCACCACACCAAGTCCGATCATCACGAGACAAGATGTAATTTCAATGGAGAACACTCAAAATGTTCATCATATCAATCATATGATTCATGCTCTACCTTTCGGTATCACGTGTTCCGAGACCATGTCTGTACATGCTAGGCTCGTCAAGGCCACCTTAGTATCCGCATGTGCAAAACTGGCTTGCACCCGTTGTATGCACTTGTTGAGTCTATCACACCCGATCATCACGAGATGCTTCGAAACGACAAGTCTTGGCAACGGTGCTACTAAGGATGAACACTTTATTATCTTGATATTTTAGTGAGAGGGATCATCTTATAATGCTACCGTCGCGATCTAAGCAAAATAAGATGCATAAAGGATTAACATCACATGCAGTTCATATGTGATATGATATGGCCCTTTTGTCTTTGCGCCTTTGATCTTCATCCGCAAAGCACGGACATGATCTTCATCATCAACGGGCATGATCTCTATCATCGTCGGCGAAGCACCAAGGTCAATGGCGCCGTCTTCATGATTGTCCTCCATGTAGCAACTATTACAACTAATTTGAAATACTACTCAACATGAAATTTAAAGACAACCATAAGGCTCCTGCCGGTTGCCACAATACAATAATGATCATCTCATACATAGTCATCATCACATTATGACCATATCACATCACCAAACCCTGCAAAAACAAGTTAGACGTTCTCTAATTTGGTTTGCATATTTTACGTGGTTTAGGGTTTTCGAGTGAGATCCAATCTACCTACGAACATGAACCACAACGGTGATACTAGTGTTGTCAATAGAAGAGTAAATTGAATCTTCACTATAGTAGGAGAGACAGACACCCGCAAAGCCACTTATGCAATACAAGTTGCATGTCGAGCGTGGAGCAAATCTCATGAACGCGGTCATGTAAAGTTAGCCCGAGCCGCTTCATCCCACTATGCCACAAAGATGCAAAGTACTCAAACTAAAGACAACATAAGCATCAACGCCCACAAAACCATTGTGTTCTACTCGTGCAACCATCTATGCATAGACACGGCTCTGATACCACTGTAGGGATTCGTTGCATAGAAAAAAATTCCTACCGCGAGAACGCAATCCAAGCCAAGATGCAATCTAAAAGACGGGAGCAACGAGGAGATCATCGAGACTCACCCTTGAAGATTTCGAAAGCCTACAAGATGAGGCTCTTGTTGCTGCGGTAGACGATCACTTGCCGCTTGCAAAAGCGCGTAGAAGATCTTGATCACGGCGCCACGATCGGGCAGCACCTCCGTACTCGGTCACACGTTCGGTGTTGATGAAGACGACGTCCTTCTCCCCATTCCAGCGGGCAGCGAAGTAGTAGCTCCTCCTTGAATCCGGCAGCACGACGGCGTGGTGGCGGTGGCGATGGAGAACTCCGGCGGAGCTTCGCTAAGCGTTGCGGGAGAGGTGGAGGAGAGGGGGCGGCTAGGGTTTGGGAGAGGGGGGCGCCACTAAGGGGTGCGGCCACCTTGTGGTCTTGGGGTGGCCGGCCCCTCCCCTTGTCCCTCATTATATAGGTGGAACACCCAAGAGTTGGTCTACAAGTCTTCGAATAAGACCCCAAACCAAAACCTTCCATATGACATGAAACCTACCCAAGGTGGGATTCCCACTTGAGGTGGGATTCCCACCTTTCCTTGGGAGGGGGTGGCCGGCCACCTTTGGTGGAGTCCACCTGGGACTCCACCCTCTAGGGTTGGCCGGCCATGGTGGTGGAGTCCCTCCGGGACTCCGCCTTCCAAAGTGATTTCTTCCGGACTTTTCTAGAACCTTCTAGAACCTTCCATAAATGCACCGGATCATTTTCAAACTTATAAAATGACTTCCTATATATGAATCTTATTCTCCGAACCATTCGGAACTCCTCGTGATGTCCGGGATCCCATCCGAGACTTCGAACAATACTTCGAACTCCATTCCATATTCAAGTTCTACTATTACAACATCAAACCTTAAGTGTGTCACCCTACGGTTCGTGAACTATGTAGACATGGTTGAGATCTCTCTCCGACCAATAACCAATAGCGGGATCTGGAGATCCATAATGGCTCCCACATATTCAACGATGACTTAGTGATCGAATGAACCATTCACATACGATACCAATTCCTTTTGTCATGCGATATTTTACTTGTCCGAGGTTTGATCATCGGTATCATTCTATACCTTGTTCAACCTCGTCTCGACAAGTACTCTTTACTCGTACCGTGGTATGTGGTCTCTTATGAACTTATTCATATGCTTGCAAGACATTAGACGACATTCCACCGAGAGGGCCCAGAGTATATCTATCCGTCATCGGGATGGACAAATCCCACTGTTGATCCATATGCCTCAACTCATACTTTCGGATACTTAATCCCACCTTTATAACCACCCATTTACGCAGTGGCGTTTGATGTAATCAAAGTACCTTTCCGTATAAGTGATTTACATGATCTCATGGTCATAAGGACTAGGTAACTATGTATCGAAAGCTTATAGCAAATAACTTAATGACGTGATCTTATGCTACGCTTAATTGGGTGTGTCCATTACATCATTCATACAATGATATAACCTTGTTATTAATAACATCCAATGTTCATGATTATGAAACTAATCATCTATTAATCAACAAGCTAGTTAAGAGGCTTACTAGGGACTCATTGTTGTTTACATAACACACATGTATCAATGTTTCGGTTAATACAATTATAGCATGGTATATAAACATTTATCATAAACATAAAGATATATAATAACCACTTTTATTATTGCCTCTTGGGCATATCTCCAACACGAGCCACACCGCGTCCTCTGGCTGAGGAACTACCTTGGCAAGTACCACGGCAGGGTGTAGTGGTTCCCTTGAGGGGGTGGTTCAGGGTTGCATGCATGGAGATGGTGGTGATGATGATGATGATGTATATTCTGGCAGTAGCTAGGATGAAAAACATTTGGCCCCCTTTTGTAAGTATGATGAGGTGGTATATACTAACCCCTCAGGTGATGGTACACTTTGCGGTGTTAGGATGAGACACCCACTTTTGTTGTGGTGGTAGGACGACGCCACGGTAGTGTAGGATAAACTTCTGATTGACTTTTGGAATGATATGCATGCCCCTGTTAGTTTCAGATTTGTCAACACTTGTCTTGTTCTATTGCTCATTTCTGAATTGCTTCATTGTTGTGATTGCTAACTTCTTCTTTTGCCATGCTAGTGGCATGTGGTGTTTCGCGGGCGGGTTCGAGGAATCTACAGATCATGGAGAGTTTGTCAAGATCAGGTCAATGGCTACTCCAACAACAGCTACCGAGGATATGCAACATTGGAGGGGGCACAACAAGAGTACCTCGGCTTCCTGGAAGATGAGCTACAGGAAGATCATGCCATCGATGAGGCAGTGCCATTAGCACAGCTGCCGCCGGAGGAAGTACATGCTTTACAAGGAGCACCGTCTGAGGTACGTCCCAGCCGGGTGAAAGATTACATCATCGCCTTCCTCATCGTGGTGATCGTCAGGATCTTGTTCTTCTGAGTGGTCTCTGATCATATGTAAGATTCCATGACATGGTAATCTCACCCTATTTGAATTGTGGTAAGGATATGGACTTGTGATTTGAGCAACCAAACAGCAGATTCCTGTTTTCCTGCGTGCAAGATAGGCTGGAAACGGGCAACCAAACGATGGGGCCTGGGTTCCTTCTCCGGCGCGCAAAAGGCCGCACAGGCTACCAAACGACCCGCTAAAAGTGGCCCATGGTCCGTTCGCGACGCGCAATGCATTCCATCTCGCTGGCGCGGGCATGCAGAATTTCGGCGGCAACCAAACCCGCCTAAAAAGACCGACCGTAGAGGAATTTCTGGACATCCAAAAGACACTCAGTCCAAACGATTCATAAATTTCCAGCAGAGTCAGGCCAAGGCACAACAGACACCAACTACACAAGATAAAATGGTGTCGTGATGCTTCACGCACGTGCATTCTCTTCCAGTCTGTGAATTAGTTTGTCTCATTCCATGATCCATCCTCCAGATGACACACCTCGAAAATGACTACTACGAGCAGCTAACCACATCAACATCTTGATTTCAGGTGGAACTTTTTTTTTCTACAGGAGCAAAAGCTTTGCCCATTTTCATTAATTAAGAGAGTAAAGTACAAGAAAAATAAAGTGTATTAAACATCAACAACTCTCGCGGCATCAAATAACTCAACTGTTTCGCACCGGCCAAATCCAAAGGTTCGACTCAAATTTGATCTTCCCAATAATCACCGAAGAAGGGGCATGCTTGTTTTTGAAGACGCGGGCATTGCGCTCATTCCAAATTTCACAAGATGCAAGGAGGGTGATGGAGGCCAAATCCTTGTGTTTAGTCATGGTGCTCCACCAAGAGAAGATAGTGTGCATCGTCCATGCTTGGTGGTCAATGAAGTGGAGCCCGAGACAATCCTCAATGAGCCCCCAAAGCCTGATGGTAACTCTACAATGAAGGAAAAGGTGGTCCACCGACTCGGGACACGCTTGCAAAGGGGACTCCAAGAGATATCATCTCCCACTCCATCTTGAAGGTTGACTTGCCAAATTAAAGCCCAATGCAGAAGGTATTGGCAGATGTGATCCATCGAAACCGATGCAATCATGTTGATCTTTGAGATCCATCCATCATTATGAAGAACTTGCTTAACATTCCATATTTTCCTTGTAGAGATAATGAAGATAAGGGCCACCACATCTTTAGGCTTCCTACCATGAAGCCATAGCATCTCCCAAAAATGGGTTTTCTCTCCATTACCCAAACATATTGTAGTGGCGGCGGCGTAAAAGAGCTCCATGTCCATCTCATTGCATGGGTTCCCCGATCCCACCCAAATCTTATTTGGGTCTTTCCATTCAATCCCTGGCCAACACAACCGAAGGGCTCTATCAAAGAAGTCGGTGTTGAGGATGCTCATGCCTCCCATATTATTGGGCCTACAAACCGTGTCCCAATTGACTTTTACATTTGCCACCGGAACCCTTATCGGTGGCCTCCCATAAGAAAGCCCATTCAATCTTCTTGATGCTATGCAAGGTGACGGGGGGCAATGAGTGAAGTTAAGTGGTAAATCGGTTGGGAAGTAAGGGCCGACTTAACAAGGACGGTGCCGGTGTGCCCTGCCGTTGTGACAAACTTTCCATTCCAAGTCGGTATTTGCCTGCCACTTTGTCCTTAAGGTGCTGAAAATCCAATCTTCGAACCGATAGGGACAATCCAAGGTATTTTAGAGGAAAAGAACTCCGCTCAACCAGAAGGCCCCAATGTATTTTAGAGGAAAAGAACTCCGCTCAACCAGAAGGCCGCCAAACACCTCATCAATATTTATTTGGGCGCATCCAATTGGCATCACGGAGCATTGCACTGAGCACTATATTTTAAAAATTGGTAGAAACAATACTTATCATCATGAGCATAAAGTTCCGCCTGAATGAAGTGCTCCGTGCAAAGCTGATTGTGCAAAGTTGGAAATGGAATCCATACTCAATTGATCAAACTCAGTATACAGAGCTATCAATTAACAACAGTCAGCAATTTCTCACATACGAATACTAGCACGGTGGCACAGCACATAAGCGAGCTTTTAAGTTAGCTTTTCAAAGGATTTTTAAGTTAGCTTGAGCAGTTCATAAATACTCCATCCGTTCCATAACTCTTATTGTGGTTTTAATTTAAATTTAAAATACAATAACGATAAGAATTATAGAACGGAGGGAGCAACTGATTAAGCATACTCAGCAGCTTATACGTACAAAAAGAAGTGTATGCCATCCATCTGGGTGAATATCAGTACATACAAAATCATTATCTAGTGAAGTCAAAATAATGATATGAAACATCCCAAATAAAGCAATATGCCTGCAGCACATTGCTAACTGATCTCAAACAACAGGTTAATGCCTGCATTTGATATTAGTCACAAGAGAAGGCATAATGGGAGGACTGTTTTTAACTTTTCTTACCCAATGGTGTGACTATGACTATTTAATCAAAGATATTATTGCACTTCATGGTTGATTTAGTAAGAACTTGTATGAAATGCTGCAAAAAAGGGATCCAGGCTACTCTGTCAACCGCACGTAGGAGTACATACTTCGACGATCACAGGACAAAAGAAGACAATGGAGATACTACGAGAGTTTGATTGTATTTAAGATAAATTATTTACAAATCCTCTGTGCTGGAGAGTCCCCAAATAACACCTTGGACATTATAAGATACTTTCTTATCCTAGAAGATATATTTATGTATCTGCAATCTTTTCTGGGGTGTGAATCAGTCAGCCTCATCCTGTGATCCATCGTCCAGATGACACATACAAATTGAAAATGGCTTCTCTAGCAGCTGAACACATTAGCACCTTGGTTTGAGCACGAACTTAAGTTTTCCACAAAAACTCGTGACAGGAAACATATATTATTCTACCGTTTTAAAAATAAAGTGTTGTGTGCATCAAATGCTGATCATGCAAAGTCGGAAATGGTATCCATAATCAATTTATCATACTCAAATGCTTGTATGTCCATACAAAGCATCAATTGACAACAATCAGCAACTTCTCATGAACGAATGCTAGCAGCCTAGCACAGTGGCACATCACATAGATGAGCTCCTAGGTTAACTTGAGTAGTATATAAATAAGTTACTCCCTAGCAAATACATCCATTTTTGGGCAATTATTTTGAATCGGAGGGAGTATTAAGAAGCCTTGTCTGCTTATATGTACAAAAGGAAGTGTGTGCCATTTTGTGATCCGTGAGATTGCCAACCTAGAGCTGGATGAATGAATATCACTACGTACAAAATGAATCATCTGGTGAGGTAAAGGAGACATGTAACATCCAAAATAACACAATAATATCTGCAGCATGAGCACCATTGCTAACTGATCTCAAACATCATGTTAATGCCTTCACTTTATCTTAGCCGCGAGAGAGCACCACAAAAGTTTTTAATTTCAACACACATGAATCAACAGATACAACTACTGTAGTCCCGGATTTTTTTACTACAAATTCATATAAATCACAGCAAAACAATGATCCAGGCTACTCGGTCAATCTAAAGACTAAAACACAATCATTTACACCTCATCCGCATATACATGCTTTGATGATCACAGGACAAATAAATATGAATATACATGTTACCAAAGATTTTTTTGGATAGAGAGAAATTATTTTCAAATCCTTACTACCAGATAACTAAAGCACTTCAAATTAAACTTAATGATCTAGACAATATTAGTTTATGCATCTGTACTGTCTTTTAAAAATTAAAACCCTGAAATACCCAAAACAAAAAGTTCCCCATTCTATCTTATTATTGAAAAAATCTTGGAAGAATCATAGTGTGGCAAAGAAATCAACTTGACAAACATAGCAGATATCATGAACACAGATCCAACATGTAGGATATTAAGCACCATGAGCTAAGTACGGTCGATACAAAACAGAAGTTACAAAAATGCAAATCCGATATCACTAGTACTATAGGAGCAAGAGGAAAAACATGCATAACTAATAGCAGCAACCATTTTCTTTGTAAAATAGCGAGAAATAATTACTCAGTCATCTGTAGCAGCAAATGGATCATGTGATGGTCCTGTCTCCTCGCCAATGGTTCTGGAAACCAAGCGCTGCAAATCAGCCATGACTTTGTGCTCTCTCTTGGACTTCTCCTCATAGTTAAACATGGCCAGCGCCCTCTTATCCTCTGCACTATAAACCTGGTTTTCCTTCCTTATACGGATAGCATTCATCCTCTGGTGCCTACTCCCACTCATCACATACCCCAAATCTTCAAACTTCTGAATCTCATCTGCAGACAGACCAACCTCACCACGCCGTGGGATACGCTTCCCCTGCTGTACATACTGTGCAATAGCATCACCTTCACCAGGTCTCAGTGCACCACCATAGCTAATATGACCATCTGCACGCGGAAGTGGCATCGGTCCAACTGGCATCTCATTCTCCAACGCAGCCTTCTTCTGGGCCTCGAGCATTTCCTTGAACTTAATTGCCTCTGGGTCAATCTCTGGCTCATCCGTGTTCTCAACTTCCTTATCATCAGCGTTAGCAACAGCATCCATAGGGATCGAATCTTCGGAATCAGATGGTATATCCAGACTCTTACTCTTCTTCTTCCTTGAGCTCTTGTCCGACTTCTTACTGTCCATTGAGATAGGGCTAGAGCCTGAAACCTCCACCTCCTCAGAGCTTCCATCAGATGGTACATCCAGACTCTTACTCTTCTTCCTCCTGGAGCTCCGCCCCCTCCTCTTAGACTTCTTGTGCTTCCGTGACCGCTTCCTCCTCCTATCCCTCGAGTCCTCCGAATCATCAGAACCCTCCGAATCCTCGCCGTCACTTCCACTCCCTATATCAGACGATCGGCGGCGACGATGGGAACGCCGGCTACGCTTGCTGCTGCGGTGTCTACTCTTACGGCCTTTCTTCTTCTTCCTAGAGTAATCTGATTCGCTGGATTCGGACAGGCTATCGGACTCACCAGACTCAGATTCGGACGAATCCTTCTTCTCCTCGCCCTCGCTCTTATCAGAGGAATCCTTCTTGGGCGATTCCTTCTTCTCCTTCTCCTCGTCGTCGCTGTAGTGGTACTCGTCGGCCTCGCCGTCGCGCCGAGGGGGGCTGGGCGTGATCTTCCAGATGCAGCGCTTCATGTTCTTGCGGAGCTTCTGGCGCTTGGCGCAGCGGTACTCGAAGTAGGTGAGCCCCTTGAGGTCCTCGTCGTCGTCGTCGGAGGCGGACCACTCGCCGCCGCCGCCACCGCCGCCACGGCGCGCGGGGGGTTCAGCCCGGTCCCGGTCCGTGTCCCGGCCGCGGTCATTGTGGTAGGGCGACCACTGGCGGCGGCGGTCACGGAAGGGGCTGGGGGACCGGTCGCGGCGGCGCTCGCGGTAGGGGCTAGGGGACCTGTCGCGGCGGCGGTCGCGGTAGGGGACGGGGGACCGGTCGCCGCGGCGGACGGGGGACCGGTCGCGGCGGCGGTGGCGGCGCGGGGAGGGCGACGGGGAGAGGGAGCGGCGGCGAGGGGAGGGCGAGGCGGAGACCCTGGAGCGGCCGGGGAGGCGCACGACGGCGGAGGCAAGGCGGCTCCCCGTGCGGGACATGGCGACGGATCGCCGATTAGGTCGGCTTCGGGAGTTTGATTTGGGGAAGATAGATTGCCAATTTGCGATGTGGAATCGGTGGAGGTGAGGAGGGGCCGGAAAGGCTTGTCGATGTCGGTTTGGATGGATCGGGCCGGGCCTGTTGTCTATTGATAGGCAAGTCTTTGTTGACAAAACTTGTCGATTTGTTCTTTAAGCGGGTGATCAAATGGGCTATATGATGGGCCGGGACTAGTTGTCAGTCCAGTGTATGGAAAAGCTAGGCCCAGGAGAAAAACAAAACAGAGAACCATAGGCCACTGGAAAAACAAGAGTAAGCTAGAGATTTCAAAAAAAAAAAAGGAGAGTAAGCTAGACCCGAAGGGAAAACAAAATAGTTTAATTTCCCATGTCAAAAAAAATACTAGTTTAATTTCTCCCATCTCACTGTTTAGGAGTAAATTTTAAAAACAAATATACCTACTTCGGCCGTCATAACAAAAAAAGAATGTATTTGTAATAAGATTTAAAATAGCATGCTAAAAGAAATAGCGGTGGTCTCTTCCAAATGTTATACACGCTATATCGTGGTAATATCGTGCTATATCTTTAATAGAGTTTTGAAGAAAAAATGCTAGACATAGCCTAAAAATAAAGGATTTCAATAAAAATAAAGGAATTAGTCCAAAAGTGACAGATCAATATATATGTAACCACATTCATAAAATAGTTCTCCAATTCGTTTAGAACCCTAACATCAATATTTCACGAGGCAACAACATAGTATAAATTATTTATTAAAAATCATCAACATTAGCGATATTATCTTCCGATCCAAAGGAGGAACCAGCATATTGCAGCACGTCACCACAATAAACATAAAGCAACTTCTTCGTTCTTTAATAAGGAAAACTTGTTCCCTTGGCTAATAGAGAAAATAGCACGCCAACACTAGTGTTTTAGCGCGATATAGCATGCTATTTCACAAGTAGCATCACGGCGAGCAAAATTACTAAAATTTAGTGTTAATTCTTCATCTATGCTATGGTGTGCTATTAGCATAGGAATAGCATGTTATTCTAAACCTTGCCAACAAGTCTTCTCAAAGAGAAGTTCATTATAGAAATGGACGCACTAGGAAACATAATAATAATCAACAGAATACAACTAAAACAAGGTGCATATATGGCTAGCGAGTTGAACTAAAAATAAATGTGATTGAATGATCAACATGAAGATATGCCAAGTACTTCAGGACAATATATTTAGGTTTCAGGATGCATATCTGAGATAACTTGTATGTCACCGGTGGAACATCTAATATGTATATCTTACACATACAAAAATGAAACAATATATTCAACTAATGCTAAATCCTGCTAGTTGTGCCTTTCTACTTCTTAGTGAGCTCTTTTGACATCATACAATTTTGGTTCAGTAGGCCAAAGTAACCCACTGAGCCAAGGACGGGGCTAGGAATGATACTTAAGGGGGACAAATGAACATTATGCTGCTTGGAGGGGCCCGTTATAGCTAATTTGAGTCAATTAGGGGGTAAACAACACAGATTATTGAGTGATTTTTACACAATTAATTTAGCATTTGGTGGGAGGGGGCAATGGCCCCAGCTCGCCTCCCCCCTAGCTACTGCAAAAAGCTGACACTATCTGCTCTCTAAATTTGCTAGCCACACGAAAGGCATCTCTCTCTTCTCCCTAAATTAATGCATGTCCCATAGTAGCATGTATTTTGCAGTTAAAAAGAGCACTACCGCTGAGCAGTGGCAGACATATATGGACAAGTTGAAAATAATGAAATGTGTGGACGGACCAAACGAACGCAAATCGTGTCCGAAATATGTTGGGCCGCTGGAGATGTCTGATATGTGTATTTTAATTGTATACAATCCTACATTGACTTCAAGACTAAATACGCCTAGGTAACAACAAATATCGATTCCAATGTTTCTTGGTTGCACCGAGTGTGCAATGGTGCATCGGGGTTTGTGGTGTATACCCAACCTCAGTTACCCTGTCCAAGTATTGAGAAATTATAAATATGTCATCACAAGCACAACATGCAATGGTGCAATGTGCAATGGTGCATCGGGGTTTGTGGTGTATACTCAACCTGTCCAAGTATTGAGAAATTATAAATATGTCATCACAAGCACAACATGCAATGGTGCAATGTGCAATGGTGCATTGGGGTTCGTGGTGTATACCCAACCTCAGTTACCATGTCCAAGTATTGAGAAATTATAAATATGCCATCACGAGCACAATGGTGTATACCTAACCTCAGTTACCATGTCCAAGTATTGAGAAAATATAAATATGCCATCACAAGCACAACATGCATCACACCCGGACAAGGCTTTCAGAAAGTAAAATAAGCATCTCCACACGACCACACAGCAGGCACCAACACGGAGAGAACAACTACAACCCTTGTCAGCCACCTTCAGCATATGTCCATCCTCCACAAGCCTGGTTGTTTCTCTCATGCTATGTTTTGAACTTGGATTAAAGTCTTGCAACACGGTACTGTTCTACTCCTGTGGAAAACCAGAATTATCCGCCGAGAATTCGTTTGGAACTTTGGATACACATCAGTCCACCACAAAACCATGATGCACAAAGTATACGCTGTCGGGTTAGACTGAAATTCCTGAAGATAATGCAAAGTTAATTGGAAAACGGTTTGTCGCCCAAAAAAGCTTGGGGGCCTTGGAGTCATTAGCTTGGATAAGTCTGCCACGGCCCTCCGGCTCCGTTGGCCTTGGCTTGAGTGGACCGACAACACCAAAATTTGGAGGGGCGCCACGAACCCTTTTACCAAAGATGACATGGACATCTTCTATGCCGCCACCTCCATCACCCTTGGCAACGGGAGTAAGATGCCCTTTTGGGCGGACCCTTGGCTCTGAGGTCGGAAGCCTATTGACATCAGCAGAATTGTGATTCTCAACTGAATTGCATTGTGTGTGGAGTCTGTTACAAATAGAGAGATACAGAGAGGATGCATGATGTGCTAGAGATCCGGATTACAAGGAGCACTATCTCTAGGCAGTACAACGGTATTACAACGTGACATATTTGAATCGTTCAACAGCCCCCCGCAGTTGGAACGACGCTCTCGGCGACGTTTAAACTGGAACGAAAATCTTGAAATACCGTAGTTGGCAGCCCTTTAGTGAAAATGTCGGCGAACTGGGAGCTGGTTGGCACATGAAGAACACGAGCTTCTCCTAAGGCAACACGGTCACGGACAAAATGGAGATCAATCTCAACATGTTTCGTCCGTTGATGCTGCACAGGGTTAGAGGACATATACATTGCACTGACATTGTCACAATATACCACAGTTGCCTTTGTAGGAGTATGATGTAGTTCCTGAAGGAGTTGCCGTATCCAGCAAGATTCAGCAATACAGTTAGCCACGGCCCTGTACTCAGCTTCGGCACTGGACCTTGAGACCGTAGGCTGCCGTCGAGAGGACCAAGACACCAAGTTGGAACCCAGAAACACACAGAACCCAGAAGTTGATTTCCTTGTGTCTGGGCAACCGGCCCAATCAGCATCAGAGTATGCAATAAGCTCATGGGTGGCCGACTTGTGAAACTGGAGACCATAGTGGGAGGTTCCTTTGATGTAGCGCATGATCCGTTTGATCAAATTATAGTGAGCATCCCTGGGATCATGCATGAATAAGCACACTTGTTGAACGGCATAGGATATGTCCGGGCGGGTGAGAGTGAGGTATTGTAAGGCACCGGCTAGACTCCGATAAAGGGTGGCATCCGGGAATTTGCAACCTTGTTGGGAGGAGAGTTTGTTTTTGGTGTCGATGGGTGTGGAGATGGGATTGCAGTCTAGCATTTTGGCTCGGTCTAAAATCTCTAATGCATATTGTTGTTGGGAAAGAAACAAGCCAGCACTAGTGCGATGAACATTGATGCCAAGAAAATGATGAATGTCACCTAAATCACTCATAGAAAACTCATTTTTAAGGGATGAGATGATGGAGTGAAGAAGGGTGGTGGTGTTGGCGGTGAGGATGATATCATCGACATACAATAGCAAATATGCAGTGGAGGAGCCATGATGTAAAATAAACAAGGAGGAATCACATTTAGAGGCAACAAACCCGAGAGAGGTGATAAATGTGGTGAATCTATGAAACCAAGTGCGAGGTGCTTGTTTGAGGCCATATAGTGATTTATGGAGTTTGCAAACATGGGTGGGAGAAGAGGAGTCGAGAAAGCCGGAGGGTTGCTCACAATATACCGTTTCATGCAAGTGTCCATGGAGGAATGCGTTCTTCACATCAAGTTGATGTATGGGCCATGACTGAGAGGCTGCAAGACTGAGGACCACACAGATGGTAGCTGGCTTGACCACAGGGCTGAATGTCTCAGTGTAATCCACACCATGCTGCTGAGTAAATCCACGGACCACCCACCGTGCCTTGTAGCGAGCAAGAGAGCCGTCAGGATTGAACTTGTGGCGAAAAATCCACTTGCCGGTCACCACATTAACACCTGCAGGACGAGGAACTAGAAACCACGTGTCATTCCGTATTAGGGCATTATATTCATCAAGCATAGCATTGTGCCAATTTGGGTCTTTAAGAGCGGATTTATATGTGGCGGGAAGTGGAGAAATAGTGGTAGAAGAAGAAGAGAGGGCAAAGTTTTTGTTGGGCATGATAAAACTTCGTTTGGCTCGGGTGACCATTGGGTGTGGATTTTGGGGTGGCTGTACCGGTTGTGCTTTGGGCGGGAGAGTGGTGGGACGTGGCGAGTTGTGAGTGGGCTGGGTTGGCTGTCCAGGGGACAGATTGGGAGAATCTGGCGCAGGTGGGGTGGGCGCGACAGGCGAGGGAGAAGGCGACGCGGCAGTCGAGGGGGAAGCGGTCGGAGCAGCGGGGGCAGGCGATGATTGGTGCGGAGATGGGATGGTGGGCTGGGCTGGCGCGGTAGTGCGCTGAGCAGGGGCAGACCCGTGGGTGGGTGGCGGGCCAGCGAGGACAGGTGGAGGCGGAAGAATGGCTGGGCTGTACGAGGTTGTCGGTGGAGGGATCCCGAGGGGGATACGGCGGCCAGGAGGTGCAGAGCTGGGATTTTCTGTGGCTGGAGTGCTGCAATCTATAGAAAAATAAGGAAATTGTGACTCATCAAAGATGACATGTCTAGAAATTATAATTCTGCGCGATGATAAGTCGAAACAGCGATATCCTTTGTGTTCGCGCTGGTAGCCTAGAAAGACGCATTTGGTGGAACGTGGGGCGAGTTTGTGGGTGGAGGTGGCATAGAGGTTGGGGTAACATAAACATCCGAAAATACGGAGATGATCATAGGATGGGTGGACACCGTAGAGGCAGAAGTGCGGCGTGTCATGAGAGATGGAGCGAGATGGGCGCAGGTTGAGAAGATGAGTGGCGGTGTGGAGGGCTTCCACCCAAAAGGGTGGTGGGAGGTTGGCTTGGAGTAGGAGGGTGCGGATAATGTCGTTGGTGGTGCGGATGAGCCGTTCGGCTTTGCCATTTTGGGGTGAAGTGTGAGGACAGGAGAGGCGAAAAGAGACACCGTGGCGCGCAAAATAATCACGGAGAGTGCTAGTTAGGAATTCACCACCATTATCACATTGCATACACTGGATAGTGACATGAAATTGAGTATGTATGAAGGTAAAGAAATTCTGAAGGGTAACACAGGTGTCGGATTTATTTCTCAAAGGGAAAGTCCATGAATAATGAGTAAAGTCATCTAAGACAACCAAGTAATATTTATAGCCTGAAAAACTAGAAATGGGTGATGTCCATAAGTCACAATGTATGAGTTGGAATGCAGCGGAGGTGTGGGAGGATGAGGTGGGGAAGGGGAGGCGTGGTTGTCGACCACGTTGGCAGGCATCACAAATGGGAGAGGAACTAGAGGAAACATCATTATTACAATGGTTGAGAAAGTCTAAAGGTAAACGGGAAAGGGTAGATGTGCTAGGATGTCCAAGTCTTCTATGCCATAGATCGCCCGAGGTGATGGAGTAGACGGCGTGTGTAGGTGTCTTGGTGCCGAAGAAGGGGTAGAGGTCGCCGTCACTATTGGAGCGGAGGAGGAGGGTCTTGGTGGCTAGGTCCTTCACGGAAAAACCAAACGGATCAAATTCAATGGATACATAGTTATCACGGGTAAATTGGCGGACAGAAATTAAATTCTTGACAATGTGAGGAGAAACAAGAACATTTTGCAAGAGGAGGGGAAGGGAGGAGATGCGGACGGAACCAGTGCCAATGATAGGAAGTTTAGACCCATTGCCAACAACAATATACTGAGAATTATGTCCTAATAAGGGATGAGTGGTGGTTAAGTTACCCATCTTACCAGTGACGTGCGATGATGCCCCGGAGTCCATGATCCATTCAGGTTGGTGCGGCTGCTGCGGCATGTTGCTCATGGCGGTGAACCAGGGCGGCGTGCGAAGGAGTACGGAGGCAGAGGGCAGGGCGAGGCAGGGTGCTGCATGGGGTACGCCGACGTGGGATGCTGCAGGGCGCCAGAGTGGATGGCGGGGTACACCTGAGATGCAGGGCCGGGCCGGGCGCCGAGGACACCTGAGGAGTTCGGTGCTGTCCAGGACGGGCGCGACGTGGGGAAGGGAGCGCCCACAGGCGCCAAGTAACCCATCCACGCAGGTTGCGAGGTGCTGCCGGTGCGCCCCCCGTAGTCGTGGCCACGACCAACGGAGAGAGGTGAGCCGCGGCCGCGGCTGCCGCCAGGGCCTCCGTGCCCGCTGGTGCCATGGTCACCGCCTGGGCGGAAACCGGGGATCGGGTTGCGGCCGCGATAGTTGGGACTGACCCCGGGGATGGAGTGACGAGCAGGGCCACGGCTGGTACCAGCATGGCCGGCGGAACCGCCGGTGTGGCTGCTTTGGCCGCCAGCACGGTCACCGCCGTGGGCAGCGAAGACTTGAGCGCCGTTGTCGGAGGAGATCTCGGCGAGCTGGAGGCGGGAGCAGGCGTCGGCGAACGACGGCAGGTCCAGCTTCATGATCTCGGCCTGCATCTTGTATTGTTCGCCGAGGCCCTCAACGAACTGAAGGGCCAGGTCGCGATCATCCACGGGGCGCCCGATGGCATCCAAGTCATCAGCAATGGCCTGTAGCTTGCTGGCGTAGGTCGAGATGGACATGTCGCCGCGAGGTGTGGTGCGGAGTGCCTTGCTGAGGAAAATATACCTCGAGGTTTGGTTGTGGTAGAAGAATCGATGCAGGCGAGTCCACGTGCCGCACGCCGTCGCGTCGGACCCTTGGACGAGGCGGAGCAGATCGTCAGTGAGGGTTGCCATAAACCACAAACTGATGTGGATGTCGACGGCGCGCCAACTGCCGTCGGGATCGCGAGGGGCAGCGCCCTCGGTCACATGATCCATCACCTGGTACATGGTGAGCAGGAGGCAAAAGATCTGACGCCACTTGGAGAAATCCGCGCCGGCGGGGTTGACCTGAAATTTGATGTAGTCCTGGATGTGGACGTTGAGGATGGGGTGGGAGAAGGAGGTGGCTGGGTGGGCTACGGGGAGTGGAGGGATTGCGCCGGTGAGAGGGATCTCCGGCAGGTTATCGGCGAGGCCGTCGAGGTTTAGGGAGTCGCCAAATTGGGGAGTGGGAGGGGCTCGGGGCATTGTTGAGTTGGTTGGCCTGTTTTGGAGAGGGGTTTGGGGATCGGAGTCGAGGGGGTTGATGGTGGTTGAGAGGGTAGAGAGGGTGGCTGGCATGGTGGCCGCCGAAGAGGAAGAAGGTAGGGTTCCGGCCATGGGGAGGTCGAGCGCTGCGCTCTGATACCAAGCAGAATTGTGATTCTCAACTGAATTGCATTGTGTGTGGAGTCTGTTACAAATAGAGAGATACAGAGAGGATGCACGATGTGCTAGAGATCCGGATTACAAGGAGCACTATCTCTAGGCAGTACAACGGTATTACAACGTGACATATTTGAATCGTTCAACAACATCGCCCCTCTTATTTGCAACATCTCTAAGAGAAAGAGTTGGAAGGTTTGCGATGCTCTTAATGGGAATGCTTGGGTGCACAAGATCACCTTGGATGAAAACTTCACTATGGACCATCTATCCCAATTTGTCGACCTTTGGTCCTTACTTCTTCATGTGCACCTTGATGACCAAGTGGAGGACTCCATCTGTTGGAACCTCACGGCGAACGGGCAATATTCGGCCAAGTCCGCATATGAGGTGCAATTCATTGGTTCCACCCTCTCCATCATGCATAAGACGGTGTGGAAGGTTTGGGCCACCCCGAAAGCGAAGTTCTTTGCATGGCTTCTTCTTCAAAACCGGATTTGGACCGCCGACCGGCTACAAAAAAAAGGGGTTGGCCCAATTGTGGTGTATGCCCTCTTGCAAGCAATCTATGGAGTCGGTGCACCATCTCTTTGTGGAGTGTCGATTCACCGCTCGGCTTTGGATCTCGTTAAGGACGTGGCTTGGCATCCCCGACATTCAACCACCACAATGGGTGGGCCTCTCGGTCAAGCAATGGTGGTCTTCCATGACTAGCGGAGCGACGCCTAACCGCAAAGCCGTTGCCTCCCTCACACTCCTTGTTACTTGGGAAATTTGGAATGAACGGAATGCACGTTTATTCCGCAACAAGCATACCCTCTTTTGTTTTGTTAGATAAGATTAAGAAAGAAGCCCGCTTGTGAGTGTTGGCGGGTGCTAAACGCTTGGGTGAAATCATGCCGGGAGAGTGAGGCCTTTCCTCCTTGTTTCGTTTTGTAAGGACTATCTTGTCCAAACACTCTTTCTTAATTAATGGATTGGGGCAAAACTTTTGCTCCCGTTTCAAAAAAAAAAAAAATCTCGAAGATTCCTACTCCGTACTGGCTAACCATGACCCTGTAATCGTAACCAGGCAGCTAGCAACTCTTGAAACTGGAACCATGCACCCGACGTTCGTTATCAATGGTGTGTAGTACTGTTACACATACACTTACACTCAAGATACAATTATTTCGTGTCAGCAACAAGCTTCTCTGATCCGGTACAGCGCTCGACTGCTCGAGCTACAAGCTAGCCGATGGAGCAGTGTCGCCGTCCGACAAAGGCAAGGGGGCCACATGGGCCGGTTCAGGTCTTGGGCGGCCGCCCCGCGGAGAGACATGCAACGAGGGCTGGCCGCGTGCTGCTGCCTGTAGCTAGGAGGATCGTCTTCTTCGATCGATCGATCGATCGGTCGCTACAATTTTAGGTGAGCGGCATTCAATGCCTGCGGCAGACATCCGTGGTGCCGGCCGCCGGGCGCTGATCAGTGATCACTTGCTGGTGACGACGGGTACCGATGGTTGGGGTGTGGTGGTACGAGCTTGTACGCGCTAACGCGCATCTAATGGCGAGGGTCCGGGATTTGGGCGGCTGCCCTACCCAGTACCCATGGTCCTACTCGTGTATTAGTCTATCTACCACCCCACTGTGATCCTGATGGGCGCGGCGAGGAAGAGAACAGGAGATCGTGTGAACATTCGACGTGTGTTCTGTAGATGCAGACTAGGAATCCACTATGATCCATCATCGAGGCCAATGAGCGAGTGACCGACCATTGTTTGGATGTGATCATAGTAAGAGTTGTTAGACTTCTAGGACCTCTAGTTGTTGCATCTAGAGAGTAATTGCATCTAATCGGGACTAGTACTAGATGAGAGACAGTCGGGTCGCATACCGTCGGTCTTCGTCGACGAGGAGCTCGCCATGGCGGCGACGGAGGAGTGGCGGCGATGTCGGTGGTGCTTCCCGCCGCTACAGCGCCTCACCAGATCGGATGGTCTAGGGTTTGGTGTGTCGGTGGGGAGAACGGCAGCGGACGACCTTGGCGTCCGTGCCCCGGCCCTCACCTCTTTTATATGGCGCTGGCGACGGGGGCCCACCAACCATACGGGTTGGGCGCCCCCGATCAGGGCGCGAGACAAGGTCGTGATCGACCATTGGGTCGATACGTGGAAGATCAACCTAACATTCTCCCCCTTGATCTCATCTTACTTTAATCTTAATCTTAGACTTAAACTTTTCTTGGTACCCATTTTATCACAGATTAGCATATAGAGCATGTCTCGTCATGATAGCCAGTTACGCACCATCAGATTCAACAGCTACTACACACCTTTCCATTTTAAAATAGATTCTTCCTCTAGGCCCTTAATATCCATGTATCATAGGCTTTTCCGTAAACCCATGCCGGCTACGTGTTCACTGAACACACTGGGTGGTAAGCCTTTCGTAAGCGGATCCGCGAGCATTCTCTTTGTGCTTATATGCTCTAAACTTATGATATGATCCTGGATTCTATCTTTCACAACATAATACTTGATGTCAATGTGCTTGCCAGCATCACTTGACTTATTGTTGTGAGCATAAAATACTGCTGGCTCATTGTCGCAGTACATTCTAAGTGGTCTTTGAATGCTGTCTACCACTCTCAACCCGGGTATAAATTTCTTTAACCAGTTTGCCTGCCCCGATGCCTCATAACATGCTACATACTCAGCAACCATCGTGGACGGTGCCGTGATAGATTGCTTGAAGCTTTTCCACGATATAGCTCCACCTGCGAGAGTGAATACATAACCTGATGTGGATTTTCTGTCATCTACATCTCCCGCAAAGTCTGCATCTGAATACCCTTCTATCTCAAGGGAATCAGTTCTTCTATATGTCAGCATGAGGCCTTTCGTGCCTTGCGCATAACGCAATGCCTTCTTCACCATTTTCCAGTGATCTATTCCTGGATTACTTTGGAATCTGCCAAGTACCCCGGTAACAAAAGCTAAGTCTGGGCGCGTACATACTTGAGCATACATTAGGCTTCCGACAGCTGAAGCATATGGAACCGATTTCATTTGATCGATCTCATATTGGTTCCTGGGACATTGAAAATCCCCAAATCTATCGCCCTTGACTATAGGAGCAGGCGTGGCATTACTCGCATGCATACCATACTTCTTTAGAACTTTCTCTAAGTATGCCTTTTGCGATAATCCTAAAACCCCTCTTTGTCTATCTCGGTGAATTTCAATTCCTAGAACGAATGAAGCTTCACCAAGATCTTTCATATCGAAGTTCGAGGACAAGAACTTCTTCGTCTCCAATAGTAGACTAACATCACTACTAGCAAGCAGAATGTCATCCACATATAGGATAAGGAAAATGAATTTCCCTTTCTTAAACTTTGTATATACGCAATTGTCCTCTCTATTCTCATTAAACCCAAAACTTTTAATTGTCTCATGGAACTTCAAGTACCATTGCCTGGAGGCTTGTTTTAACCCATAAATGGATTTCTTCAGACGGCATCCCATATGTTCTTTTCCTTCCACGACAAAACCCTTGGGTTGTGCCATGTAAACATTTTCCTCCAAGTCTCCATTTAAGAATGCCGTCTTTACATCCATTTGATGCAACTCTAAATCATAGTGTGCCACTAAAGCCATTATAATTCTAAAAGAATCCTTACATGAGACCGGAGAAAAGGTCTCATTATAGTCTATTCCTTCTCTTTGAGTGAAACCCTTCGCAACAAGTCGTGTTTTATATCTTTCAACATTCCCTCTAGAGTCACACTTTGTTTTGTAGACCCATTTACAACCTACTATTTTGGCTCCTTTAGGAATTTCTTCTAAATCCCAGACTTTGTTGCTACTCATTGATCTCATTTCATCAACCATGGCCTCAATCCACTTCGATGAATGAGCACTTCTTGAGGCTTCTTCAAATGTGGTGGGATCACCCTCCATTTGAACTTCTTCACTGACATAGATCTCAAAATCGTCAGGAATAGCTGGCTTTCTTGCTCTTTGAGACCTTCTAAGGTTCTCGATCTCTGGCGCACTATCTATGTGGGGTTGTTGCAGCTCTTCCTCGTGTGTGGTAACATTCTCTCTATTTTCATTCATTGTTGCCACGGGAGAACTAACAACAGGTGTCGCAATGACATCGTCCTGTGTCGGTGCAGCAGCAGCAGGTATCGAGAAAAATGGTTCCTGGATCATCGGAGTGGGTGCATACACCCGCTTCTCCTCAAGGTTGATTTCTCGGGATACCGTGCTCCCCCTGATCATCTCATCCTCCAGAAACACAGCGTGTCTCGTTTCTACAAACTTAGTGAGTCTGTCTGGACAATAGAAACGATAACCTTTCGACTTGTCTGGATAGCCAATAAAATGGCAACTTACTGTCTTAGGATCTAATTTCCCAATGTTCGGGTTAAAGAGTTTAGCCTCAGCTGGACAGCCCCACACTCGCAAATAATTGAGTGAAGGTTCTCGACTAGTCCACAATTCATATGGTGTTTTAGACACCGACTTACTAGGAACTCGATTAAGTATGTGAATAGCGGTTTTTAACGCCTCCATCCACAAACTAACCGGTAAAGTGGAGTAACTTAACATGCTTCTCACCATATCCATCAGGGTACGGTTTCGTCTTTCAGCTACTCCATTCTGCTGAGGCTCGCCCGGTGTAGAATACTGGGCAACTATGCCATGTTCCTGTAGGAACCTTGCAAAAGGTCCAGGAACTTGGCCATATGGGGTGTGCCGACCGTAGTACTCCCCACCACGGTCAGACCTTACTATTTTAATCTTTATGCTATGCTGATTTTCTACTTCAGCCTTAAATATCTTGAATTTATCCAATGCTTCTGAATGCTCTTTAATTGGATAAATATAACCATAACGCGAATAATCATCCGTGAATGTTATGAAGGAATCATATCCATCCACAGATTTCACAGGAAACGGACCGCATATATCCGTATGAATTATTTCTAAAACTCCTGTGCTTCTTTTGGCGCCCTTCTTTATGTTCTTTACATACTTTCCTTTAATGCAATCGATGCATTGTTCTAAATTCGAAAATTCCATAGGCGGAAGGATTGATTCTTTTACTAAGCGTTCTATTCTCCCCCTCGAAATATGGCCTAAACGACAGTGCCATAATTTCGAAGAGACTTCATCAATTCTCTTCCGCTTATTATTTTCATTCAGGGATGTGGAGACATTCTCATTATCAGCGCTTAAAACATTCACATTCTCATCACAAAGTGACAATAAATAAAGCTTGTCTTGTCTGAAGGCAAGACCAACAATCTCATTATTAAACTTGATCTTACATTGACCATCACCAAAATGGCAAGCAAAACCATCATCATCTAAGCGCGATACACTTATTAAGTTCCGATGCAAAGAGGGTACATAAAGCACATCTACTAATAAAAGTACAAAGCCATTAGCTAATACTAATGGGAGATCTCCAATGGCTTCGACTTCAGCTTGGACGCCGTTTGCTACTTTAATGCATCTTTCTCCTCTTTGCAGGGTCTGTCTCATACGGAATCCCTGTAATGAATTTGCAACATGAACAGTTGCACCTGAGTCAATCCACCAAGTAGATTTTTCATAACTTAAAAATAAGGATTCATCTACAAATGTAATTAAATCCTCACCTTTCTTGCACAGATGTTTCAGGAATGCCACACAGTCTTTCTGGTAGTGGCCCTTTTCCTTGCACCACTTGCAAGTGTCCTTGGCCACCTCTTCATGCGGCTGGTGATCTTGAGCTTTTCCATGCGGCTTAGTAGGAGGAGGATTCCACTGAGGTTTCCCTTGTGGCTTGGAACTCTGAAAGTTCCTCTTCTTGGTTGGGCTTAGGTAATTGATAGAATCACCAGATTGCCCCTTGATCCTCTCTTCTTCTTGCACACACATGGCAATCATCTTCTCAATGGCCCACTTTTCTGGCTGTGCATTGTAGTTCACAGCAAAGGTCTCAAATTCTTTTGGGAGTGAGGCAAAGATCAGATGGATGATGAACTGTTCTGGAAGCTCCATCTCCATAGACTTGAGCTTGGAAGACATATGGCTCATCCTCAATATGTGATCCCTTACTCCACCACCAGTGTACTTTGTAGTGACAAGCTTTCTTATGAGAGTGCTAGCATAGGCCTTGGAAGACCCAGTAAACTGACTCTCTACCTTTTTCAGGTACTCACTGGCGGTGTCGCACTGTGGGATTGCTCCCCTTATAGCCTCCAAAATGGAGCTCTTGATCACCATCAAGCACTTTCTGTTGGACGAGTCCCACTTAGCACGATCAAGATCGTACTTCATTCTTTTTGGTCCATGGTCAAGAACCCTTTTGTTGAAGTCATCTTCACTTTCTTTGTCGCCCCTCACGGGGTCCTTAGGTTCTATGGGACAAGCCTCTATCAGTGCCAAGTCGAGGTCAAGCAAAGCAAGCCCCATCTCAACCTTCTCTCGCCACGAGCCATAGTTCCCTCCATTGAGGGGCTCAATAGCCGAGATAAAACTCATAGGATTTCCTGAAACAAAATTTCCATCAAAATGAGTTAATTCAACGTTGGTCAAATTAAAACATGGCACTTCTCAATATTAATTCTACATCACCGTTGGGCAGAAATAGAACCAATAATGATAATTCTGAATCTTGCGGAATACAATTTTATTAACAACGTTGGTCATTAAATAAAATCATCATACTCAAAATTAACTCTCATTTCCTAATTTAATTTTCCCGTTGGTTCCAATTAAATTAGGAAACAATAAAATATGACTTCAACTTAACTAACACAGCGGAAACTTAACTTAATTTTCGAACTTTAACCCACAGGAAAAAATTCCATATCTCACTTTATACTTGCTACTAAACTATTTCCAGAAAATTAAAAACAGAAAAAATACTGGAAACAAAGGAAAACAAGCCAAAACAGCCCAACTGGGCTCTGTCTCTGTTGAAAACGCGCAGGTGGGCGGAAAAACGATCCGCGTCGCCGGACGGGCCTGGCCCAGCAACCGGCCCATCCTCTCCTGCTCTCACTTTGGCCCGTGGGAGGCTCCCGACCGCTCTGGACCGTCAGATGAGATCCGACGGCTGTGCGCCGAAATCGGCCACACAAAACCGGCCGGAGAGCCCCAAACCCTAGCCCCTTCGTTCATTTCCCCTGCCTCCATCTCTCAACACCCGACGACGCGAGGCTGGCGATGGAGAGAGGTTTGACGGTGGCCGCCGAGCGGGCCGTCGCGGAGGGGGATGGCGGCGCCGTAGCCGGTCCTCTCGCCGGTGTGCGCGTTCCCCTCACGGGTGGGCGCGCCGCTGCCGAGCGGACTAGCCGCGGTGCCCTAGCACGGCGCCTCTACGGAGGCAGAGGCCACTGCCCGGTGTTCGCCGGTAGGTGGAGGCCGGCAAAGATGCGGCCTCCCTATCTCTTCCCCTTCTGTCTTATCTATCTCATGTTCTACTCGGTGTATTACCGATCTAGGGTTATGGTCTGCAAGAAATTAAACCTTCTCTGTTTTGATTCTATCCCGGCATATAAACTACCTCATCTAGATCAACGATACTAGACATGCTCTGATACCATTGTTAGACTTCTAGGACCTCTAGTTGTTGCATCTAGAGAGTAATTGCATCTAACCGGGACTAGTACTAGATGAGGGACAGTCGGGTCGCATACCGTCGGTCTTCGTCGACGAGGAGCTCGCCATGGCGGCGACGGAGGAGTGGCGGCGATGTCGGTGGTGCTTCCCGCCGCTACAGCGCCTCACCAGATCGGATGGTCTAGGGTTTGGTGTGTCGGTGGGGAGAACGGCAGCGGACGACCTTGGCGTCTGTGCCCCGGCCCTCACCTCTTTTATATGGCGCTGGCGACGGGGGCCCACCAACCATACGGGTTGGACGCCCCCGATCAGGGCGGGAGACAAGGTCGTGATCGACCGTTGGGTCGATACGTGGGAGATCAACCTAACAAGAGTGTCTTGATTGCGAAACGGAAATTGCTCAGGAGAGTGCGAGGCCCGGAAACCCGGATGGTTTCATGCATATGGCCAGTGATGCTGGTTGGAACATGTTCAGATTTGATGCTGCCTAATGGATTTGAAACCAGTGGGTGTGTATGTACCACCACCCCGAAATATGAGGGAGAGCGGTAGTTTGTGCGGCCGAAATTATGGCTTATCCTTGAACCAGAAGTGCTCAAAAAATTCAAGACTGACTAGGAAGCATTGGCACGGCGCCACGCCATGCCTGTAGGATAATCAAGATACGATTAATGGAAAAAATCAGCAACAATTTTCTCGAATAGAAGAGACGAGACATAATGTAGTAATATTTTTGTCCAAGTTGTTGTGGAAGAAGGTAGTATTATTCTCGCAAGATAACCGTGACATGATCAACACAAGGTACAAATATATTTTTTCTCTCAAAAAAAAGGTACAAATATTTTTTTGAATAAAAGAGGCAACGAATAGTGGAGTATTTAATTTCTCACGATTACAGTTATAGACGGAAAATTACGATTGGGAAATTGCAGTTGAAAATTGATGCCTCTGCACCTTTGGAAATTACGCATAAGATATTGCCACTGAAGATTGCTCCCGAGCACGTCTGAAAATTTCGGTTGAAGAATTACGCACCGTCAAAAAAGAATTGTTAACAATTACTATATGAAAAATATTATTGAGGTTGATGATTTGTGTCAAATAACTACCGGCGTGTCGATGAAGGATTACAATCAAATAATCAGTGCTGAGGTCAAAGATTTGTATTGAGAAATAACCATCAAAGAAGTCGACAAATCACCTTCAAAGTTACTATAGTAAAATTACGGCTGGAAATATGTTTCAAAGAATTAATGTGAAAGAATATAAAATGAACAAAAAACAAATACTAAATTAATGCTAAAGAATTACGCGTCGTTGAAAAAGGTACCGTTAAATAGTTACTGTATGGAAATTTCTATTGAGGTTGATAATTTAAATTAAATAACTATCGGCACGCCAATGAAGGATTAATGTTGAATGATCATAGCTGAGGTCGAAGATCTATGTCGAGAAATAACCATCAAAGAAGTCAAGAAACTCACCATGGTGAAATTACGGCTGCAAAATTGTATCAAATAATTCTTTTGAAAGAATAGAAAAAAACAAAAAACATTCAAATTACTATCGAATGATTATTGTTAGAGAATTACTCACCGTCGAGAACGTACCATAGGTAACTACCAGTGAAATATTATGGATGGAAAATTATCTCAAAAAGTTACCTTCCTAGAATAAAAAGAGAAAAACATAAAAAAAAGTACGTAATTTTTGTAGTTAAGGCTGACATGTCGTACGCGGTTAAGGAGACGTGGCAAACTCTCATTGGAATTCATCTTTCTACGGTAACCATGTGCGAGGCCATGATTTCCACCACCCTAGCTCCTTTACACACAACATTACATTTTTTAAGCATGTTTGTTTACTGTTTTTGCATAAGTACTAATAGGATTTTGGTACTTTATCGCGTTCGCGACGCCTTTTATGTTAGTATTCAACATGATCCCTGAATGGAAGGATGGAATGGAGTCAATCAATCGAGAGGCTTTTTTTTGGACACAAATACACCAACTGAAGGCCATTAAATTAATAAAGGTATTTACCTTAGCACTTGGGGAAAACGTCGTAGAGAAACAAGTCAAAACAAAGCAATCAAAGAGTTTGGCCATCCTTGGTATGGCAGGGCCGCCCATACGGTGCGGTCGTATGACCCTTCATGCGGTGACCCAACATACCACTGCATGGTGTAGTACGCAAGTCGTTGACATAACACAAGTGAAACACCGTTCCATTCGTATTACATCTCTCAGAGTGGTACAACAAAAGGATACACGAACTGTTTACAGAAGATCAACATAGCCTCCTACTTTACAGTGAGGTAAAACTTCAAATAAAGCTCCAAAAGAATAACTCGTAGTCTAACTTATTGCTAACTCTAGCTCTAGAGCTACTAGGCTTGCTATAGAACTCTAGCTATTTAGGTACTAGGATTAGGGAAATGGTTCCCTTTTATTACTAGTCTAAGTTTCCACTCTAGATGATGCAGAAGTTGACTCTATTGACTTCATTGATTGGGTTCTCCATCTTGTTGTAGTTGACTCCTTTGTCTTCGAGTTCCACGGTAGTTTCTCCTTCGGTGATGATGTCTACGGGTGCTTCTATTCTTGTAGACAGTGTTGGGCCTCCAAGAGCAGAGGTTTGTAGAACAGCAAGTTTCCCTTAAGTGGATCACCCAAGGTTTATCGAACTCAGGGAGGAAGAGGTCAAAGATATCCCTCTCAAGCAACCCTACAACCACAAAGCAAGAAGTCTCTTTTGTCCCCAACACACCTAATAGGTGCACTAGTGCGGCGAAGAGATAGTGAAATACAGGTGGTATGAATAAGTATGAGCAGTAGTAACAGTGCCAGAAAAGTGCTTTGTTGCCCAGACTGGCGTGTGGTTGATGGTGGTAATATTGCGACAGTACAGATGCAGTAGAACAAGAAACAAGCAGCGATAGCGTATTTAGGAACAAGGCCTAGGGATTATACTTTCACTAGTGGACACTCTCAACATTGATCACATAACAGAATAAATAGATAAATGCTATACTCTACACTCTCTTGTTGGATGATGAACACCACTAATTGTGTAGGATTACACGAACCCTCAATGCCGGAGTTAACAAGCTCCACAATATTCGATTAACCACATAGCTACCGGTACAGCCCTTAGCCTCGATGGAGAACTACTCCCTCCTCATGGGAGACAGCAGCGGTGATGAAGATGGCGGTGGAGATGGCAGGTGTCGATGGAGAAGCCTTCCGGGCACTTCCCCGTCCCGGCGGCGTGCCGGAACAGAGACTTGTCCCCCGCATCTTGGCTTCGCGATGGCGGCGGCTGGATTTCTCGTACCGTGGCTCTTCCGTGTCGAAGATTTAGGTCGGGACCTTATATAGGCGAAGAGGCGGAGTCGGAGGTCGACGAGGCGACACACTAGGGGGCGGCCAAGGCATGGGCCGCGCCACCTGGCCTGGGCCCACAGTGGCCCTCCTCTCGGTGGCTCTGAAGCTTCGTGAGATTTTAAGATCCTGGGCGTTGATTTCGTCCAATTCCGAGAATATTTCCTTACTAGGATTTCGAAACCAAAAACAGCAGAAACAGAACTGCACTTCGGCATCTCATCAATAGGTTAGTTCCGAAAACGCATAAAATCATCATAAAGTGTGAACAAAACATGTAGGTATTGTCATAAAACAAGCATGGAACATAAGAAATTATTGATACGTCGAGACGTATCAGCATCCCCAAGCTTAGTTCCTACTCGTCCCCGAGTAGGTAAACGATAACAAAGATAATTTCTGAAGTGACATGCCATCATAACCTTGATCATACTATTGTAAGCATATGTAATGAATGCAGCGATCAAAACAATGGTAATGCAATGAGTAAACAAATGAATCATATAGCAAAGACATTTCATGAATAGTACTTTCAAGACAAGCATTAATAAGTCTTGCATAAGAGTTAACTCATAAAGCAATAATTTCAAAGTAAAGGTATTGAAGCAACACAAAGGAAGATTAAGTTCTAGCGGTTGCTTTCAACTTGTAACATGTATATCTCATGGATAGTTGTCAATGCAAAGTAATATAATAAGTGCAATATGCAAGTATGTAGGAATCAATGCACAGTTCACACAAGTGTTTGCTTCTTGAGATGGAGAGAAATAGGTGAACTGACTCAACATAAAAGTAGAAGAATGGCCCTTCAAAGAGGGAAGCATCGATTGCTATATTTGTGCTAGAGCTTTTATTTTGAAAACATAAAGAGAGCATAAAAGTAAAGTTTTGAGAGGTGTTTGTTGTTGTCAACGAATGGTAGTGGGCACTCTAACCCCCTTGCCAGACAAACCTTGAAAGAGCGGTGATACGTCTCCAACGTATCCATAATTTCTGTTGTTCCATGCTTGTTTTATGACAATACTTACATGTTTTGCTTGCACTTTATAATGTTTTTATGCGGAACTAACCTATTAACAAGATGCCACGTGCCGTTCCTGTTTTCCTGTTTTTGGTTCCGAAAGGCTGTTCGGCAATATTCTCGGAATTGGACGAAATCAACGCCAAACATCCTATTTTTCCGGAAGGCTCCAGAACACCGAAGAAGAGTCGGAGAGGGGCCGGAGGGCCACCACACCATAAGGCGGCGCGGCCTGGCCTCGGGCCCGCGCCAGCCTATGGTGAGGAGCCCCATGCACCCTCCTGCGCCGCCTCTTCGCCTATAAAACCCCTTTCGACCTAAAAACACAGTACCAATTGACGAAACTCCAGAAAGACTCCAGGGCGCCGCCGCCATCGCGAAACTCCAATTCGGGGGACAGAAGTCTCTGTTCCGCACCTCTGCGGACGGGGAAGTGCCCCTAAGCCATCTCCATCAACGCCACCGCCTCCATCATGCTCCGTGAGTAGTTCCCCTATGGACTACGGGTTCTAGCAGTAGCTAGTTGGTATTCTCTCCTCTATGTACTTCAATAGAATGATCTCATGAGCTGCCTTACATGATTGAGATCCATCTGATGTAATCGGTGTTGTGTTTGTTGGGATCCGATGGATGATACATTATGATTAGTCTATCTATAAAGTTTGTGAAGTTATTGTTGCTGCAATCTTGTTATGCTTAATGCTTGTCACTAGGGCCCGAGTGGCATGATCTTAGATTTAAGCTCTATATGAATTGCTTAGATTGTATCTACAAGTTGTATGCACATGTCGCTGTCCGGAACCAAAGGCCCCGAAGTGACAAGAATCGGGACAACCGGAGGGGATGGCGGTGATGTGAGGGACACATGTTTTCACCAAGTGTTAATGCTTTGCTCTGCTCTATTAAAAGGAGTACCTTAATATCCAGTAGATTCCCTTGAGGCCTGCCACCGGCTGGTAGGACAAAAGATGTTGTGCAAGTTTCTCATTGCGAGCACGTACGACTATAATTGGAAAACATGCCTACATAATTAATAATCTGGATGTTCTGTCTTAATGCTTTGATTCCTATCAATTGCCCAACTGTAATTTGTTCACCCAACACTTGTTACTTGTTATTGGAGAGTTGCCACTAGTATAGATCGCTGGGAACCCCGGTCCATCTCTCATCATTACAAACTCGTTCTACATGTCATTGGAAGTAGTATCAACTATTTTCTGGTGCCATTGCTCTCATATTGCTATTATCGCTGTGTTACTGTTACTACGCTCTCATATTATCGCTACTTTCACATCACCCCGTTGCTAGTGCTTTTGTGTGCAATGAATTGACAACTCAGTTGTTAAGGCTTATAAGTATTCTTTACCTCCTTGTGTCAAATCAATAAATTTGGGTTTTACTTCCTCGAAGACTGCCGCGATCCCCTATACTTGTGGGTCATCAAGACTGTTTGCGCCGTTGCCGGGGAGGCATAGCTCTACTCATAAGTTCACCTGGGGAGTACACTTTACCTCTCTCTCTGTTTTTATTTTGTTTTATTTTGTTTTGCTTAGTTTACTTTTATCTAGTTTATTTGTGCTTAGTTTATTTCTGTCTAGTATTATTTTGCTTAGTTTACTTTTGCTTAGTTTCTTTTTGTCTTGTTTTACTTTCCTCATATACCCAAAAATCCATAAAAATTTGAAAAATCTAAAAATTAAAAACTGCTGTTATGGGAGAACCTACAACCTACTTGGAGCTTATAGAATGTTATAATAATTATAGAAAATCAAGAGCTGGTGAAGTAATGAGTGCTATGATAGAAAAAGTGAATACAATTGCTAAAATCTTGCTTAAACGCCATGATATAAACTGTTGCTCTCAACAGGATACTAAACATCTTAAATTTCAATGTGGCTTTAGTGAGGAATTTTTAATTAAGAACTATAATCGGAATTGCTATATTCATTATGGGTTTGAAGAGGTAGAACAATTTGTCGTATTTATGGGAGCTTCTGAGATCGAATCCTTCATGGTTGAGAATTATGAAACTTGTGTTGTTTGTAAGGACCTTAAAGATTATGTCTCTTCTATCCTTAATTGTTGCATAGAATGCTTCAGTGATAATCCTTATATCATTGATTGTAAAGAGAGACTCATTAATGCACAAGAATGCACTCACAATTTGCAGGAACCTGTGGAAGAAGAAATTGATGAACCTGAAAGCTCATTGGATGAAAAAGAGGAGGAAATTGATGAACCTGAAAGTTCATTGGATGAAAAAGAAGAGAAGAGCGACGAACAAAAGGAGGAAGAATGGATTAGCTACCCATGCCAACCTTCTAATGAGAGTAACTCTTTATCTCTTACACTATTTGATTGTCCTCCATGCTTACCGAAAGAGGTTGAATGTTATGTTCCTGTGGATTCTCTTGAAATATTCCCTATGAGTAATACTTGTGAGAATAATTATGCTACTGTTATTTATGATAATCCATGCTACTTTGATAAATCTTATGATAATGCTTTGTTTGTGCCTGATGTCGAAATGCATGGTACTAAAGAATTTTGCTTAGCAAATGTTTATGATAAATCTCTAGATGATGGTCCTATGTTACTTGATAATATTAATTGTACTACTAATTAAAATGGGATTGGAGAGTTCTTGACTTATTCTATGAGTCCCATATCTCTTGAGATTGATCAACTACCTTGTTATATTATTAATAAAAGAAAGTTTGAAAGTTTTAATTCCACTATTCTTGAACTTGATAAAAATTATATGTTTGTGGATCATGAAAAGTATGCTGCATGTGATAGTTATATTGTTGAGTTTATTCATGAAGCTACTGAAAATTATTATGAGAGAGGAAAATATGGTTGTAAAAATTTGCATGGTACTAAAACACCTCTCTATATGCTTAAAATTTTGAAGTTACGCTTGTTCTATCTTCCTATGCTTGTTACTTTGCTTTTCATGAACTTGTTTATTTACAAGATTCCTTTGCATAGGAAGCATGTTAGGCTTAAATGTGTTTTGAATTTTCCTCTTGATGCTCTCTTTTGCTTCAAACACTATTTCTTGCGAGTGCATCCTTAAAACTGCTGAGCCCATCTTAATGGCTATAAAGAAAGCAACTTCTTGGGAGATAACCCATGTGTTATTTTGCTACAGCACTTTGTTTTATATTTGTGTCTTGGAAGTTGTTTACTACTGTAGCAACCTCTCCTTATCTTAGTTTTGTGTTTTGTTGTGCCAAGTGAAGCCTCTAATCGAAGGTTGATACTAGATTTGGATTTCTGCGCAGAAACAGATTTCTATCTGTCACGAATCTGGGCTGTTTTCTCTGTAGGTAACTCAGAAAAATATGCCAATTTACGTGCGTGTTCCTCAGATATGTACACAACTTTCATTAGTTTTGAGTTTTCTGATTTGAGCAACGGAAGTATTTCTTTAAAATTCGTCTTTACTGGTTGTTCTGTTTTGACAGATTCTGTCTCTGTTTTTTGCATTGTCTCTTGTGGACTTTAAGCGAGGTTTTCTAGACGTGGAGAGCTGTAGCTAATGTTTTATTGAGTTCTTGCAATGTGTCACTACAGGACCAAGGTGGATTCAAATTTTTTGAGTACTAACCCTCTAATGAAGTTTATGAGAAGTTTGGTGTGAAGGAAGTTTTCAAGGGTCAAGAGAGGAGGATGATATATGATCGAGAAGAGTGAAAAGTCTAAGCTTGGGGATGCCCCGTGGTTCATCCCTGCGTATTTCAAGAAGACTCAAGCGTTAAGCTTGGGATGCCCAAGGCATCCCCTTCTTCATCAACTTATCAGGTTTCTTCTATTGAAACTATATTTTTATTCGGTCACATCATATGTGCTTTACTTGGAGCGTCTGTGTGTTTATTTTCGTTTTGATTGTGTTTGAATAAAGATGGATCCTAGCAATCCTTGTTTGGGAGAGAGACACGCTCCGCTTTTTCATATGAACACTTGTTCTTCGTTTTACTTTTAATGTTCAATGATAAAAGTTGGAAGCTACAATACTTATGGTTATTTGGTTGGAAATAGAAAATGCCTCATAATGTCTTGGATAATTTGACACTTGGCAATTGTTTTGAGCTCTCAAGTAGATCATGATTAAGTTTTTTCATGTAGTTTAAACCTATTAGTGGAGAACTATTGTAGAGCTTGTTAAAATTGGTTTGCATGATTGGTCTCTCTAAGGTCTAAATATTTTCTGGTAAACGTGTTTGAGCAACAAGGAAGACAAGTAGAGTATTATAATGCTTGCAATATGTTCTTATGTAAGTTTTGCTGTACCGGTTCATACTTGTGTTTGCTTCAAATAACCTTGCTAGCCCAAAGCCTTGTACTGAGAGGAAATGCTTCTCGTGCATCCAAATCCTTGAGCCAAAACCTATGCCATTTGTGTCCACCATACCTACCTACTATGTGGTATTTCCTGCCATTCCAAAGTAAATTGCTTGAGTGCTACCTTTAAACAATTCAAAATGCTTCTCAATTTGTGTCAATGTTTTATAGCTCATGAGGAAGTATGTGGTGTTTATCTTTCAATCTTGTTGGGCAACTTTCACCAATGGACTAGTGGCTTCATCCGCTTATCCAATAATTTTGCAAAAAGAGCTGGCAATGGGATTCCCAGTCCCAAATTAATTAACAAAAAATAGACACTCCTCCATGGTATGTGATTGTTGGACGGCACCCGAGGATTCGGTTAGCCATGGCTTGAGAAAGAAAAGGTGGGGAGGAGTGTCATCATAATAAAACTAAAATAAAAAGGCACTCCTTCATGGTATGAGATTGTTGGAAGGCACCCGAAGGATTCGGTTAGCCATGGTTTGTGAAAGAAAGGTTGGAAGGAGTTCCACACAAAAATAAAAATAAAATGGGAGCCGCTCTTTGAAGGTTTGTCTAGCAAGGGGGTGATACGTCTCCGACATATCGATAATTTCTTGTGTTCCATGCCACATTATTGATGATATCTACATGTTTTATGCACACTTTATGTCATATTCGTGCATTTTCTGGAACTAACCTATTAACAAGATGCCGAAGTGCAGTTCTGTTTTCTGCTGCTTTTGGTTTCAGAAATCCTAGTAAAGAAATATTCTCAATTGGACGAAATCAACGCCCAGGGTCCTATTTTGCCACGAAGCTTCCAGACCGAAGAGGAGACGAAGTGGGCCACGAGGTGGCCACACCTAGGCGGCGCGGCCCAAGCCCGGCCGCGCCGACCTGTAGTGTGGGGCCCTCGTGTGGCCCCCTGACCTGCCCTTCCGCCTACTTAAAGCCTCCATCGCGAAACCCCCAGTACCGAGAGCCATGATACGGAAAACCTTCCAGAGACGCCACCGCCGCCAATCCCATCTCGGGGATTCAGGAGATCGCCTCCGCACCCTGCCGGAGAGGGAATCATCTCCCGGAGGACTCTACGCCGCCATGGTCGCCTCCGGAGTGATGAGTGAGTAGTCTACCCCTGGACTATGGGTCCATAGCAGTAGCTAGATGGTTGTCTTCTCCCCATTGTGCTTAATTGTCGGGTCTTGTGAGCTGCCGAACATGATCAAGATCATCTATCTGTAATTCTATATGTTGTGTTTGTTGGGATCCGATGAATAGAGAATACTTGTTATGTTGATTATCAATTTATATCTATGTGTTGTTTATGATCTTGCATGCTCTCCGTTACTAGTAGATGCTCTGGCCAAGTAGATGCTTGTAACTCCAAGAGGGAGTATTTATGCTCGATAGTGGGTTCATGTCTCCGTGAATCTGGGGAAGTGACAGAAATCTCTAAGATTATGGATGTGCTGTTGCCACTAGGGATAAAACATTGGTGCTATGTTCGAGGATGTAGCTACTGATTACATTACGCGCAATACTTAATGCAATTGTTTGTTGTTAGCAACTTAATACGGAGGGGGTTCGGATGATAACCTGAAGGTGGACTTTTAGGCATAGATGCATGCTGGATAGTGGTCTATGTACTTTGTTGTAATGCCCAATTAAATCTCACAATACTCATCATAATATGTATGTGCATGGTCATGCCCTCTCTATTTGTCAATTGCCCAACTGTAATTTGTTCACCCAACATGCTGTTTATCTTATGGGAGAGACACCTAGTGAACCGTGGACCCCGTCCAATTCTCTTTACTAAATACAATCTACTGCAATACTTGTTTTACCGTTTTCGCAAACAATCATCTTCCACACAATATGGTTAATCCTTTGTTACAGCAGGAGATTGACAACCTCACTGCTTTCGTGGGGCAAAGTACTTTGTTGTGTTGTGCAGTTCCACGTTGGCGCCGGAATCTCTGGTGTTGCGCCGCACTACATCCCGCCGCCATCAACCTTCAATGTGCTTCTTGACTCCTACTGGTTCGATTAAACCTTGGTTTCTTACTGAGGGAAACTTGCTGTGTGCATCACACCTTCCTCTTGGGGTTCCCAACGGACGTGTCAACTACACGCATCAAGCAAATTTCTGGCGCCGTTGCCGGGAGATCAAGACACGCTGCAAGGGGAGTCTCCACATCCCAATCTCTTTACTTTGTTTTTGTCTTGCTTAGTTTTATTTACTACTTTGTTTGCTGCACTAAATCAAAATACAAAAAAATTAGTTGCTAGTTTTACTTTATTTGCTATCTTGTTTGCTATATCAAAAACACAAAAATTAGTTACTTGCATTTACTTTATCTAGTTTGCTTTATTTACTACTGCTAAAATGGCTACCCCTGAAAATACTAAGTTGTGTGACTTCACAACCACAAATAATAATGATTTCTTATGCACACCTATTGCTCCACCTGCTACTACAGCAGAATTCTTTGAAATTAAACCTGCTTTACTGAATCTTGTTATGCGAGAGCAATTTTCTGGTGTTAGTTCTGATGATGCTGCTGCCCATCTTAATAATTTTGTTGAACTATGTGAAATGCAAAAATATAAAGATGTAGATGGTGACATTATAAAATTAAAATTGTTCCCTTTTCTCATTAAGAGGAAGAGCTAAAGATTGGTTGCTATCTCTGCCTAAGAATAGTATTGATTCATGGACTAAATGCAAGGATGCTTTTATTGGTAGATATTATCCCCCTGCTAAAATTATATCTTTGAGAAGTAGCATAATGAATTTTAAACAATTAGATACTGAACATGTTGCACAAGCATGGGAAAGAATGAAATCTTTGGTTAAAAATTGCCCAACACATGGACTGACTACTTGGATGATCATCCAAACCTTCTATGCAGGACTAAATTTTTCTTCGCGGAATTTATTGGATTCAGCTGCTGGAGGTACCTTTATGTCCATCACTCTTGGTGAAGCAACAAAGCTTCTTGATAATATGATGATCAATTACTCTGAATGGCACACGGAAAGAGCTCCACAAGGTAAGAAGGTAAATTCTGTCGAAGAAACCTCTTCCTTGAGTGATAAGATTGATGCTATTATGTCTATGCTTGTGAATGATAGGACAAATGTTGATCCTAATAATGTTCCGTTAGCTTCATTGGTTTCCCAAGAAGAACATGTTGATGTAAACTTCATTAAAAATAATAATTTCAACAACAATGCTTATCGGAACAATTCTAGTAATAACTATAGGCCATATCCTTATAATAATGGTAACGGTTATGCTAATTCTTATGGGAATTCTTACAATAATAATAGGAACACACCCCCTGGACTTGAAGCTATGCTTAAAGAATTTATTAGTACACAAACTGCTTTTAACAAATCTGTTGAGGAAAAACTCAATAAAATTGATATTCTCGCTTCTAAGGTTGATAGTCTTGCCTCTGATGTTGATCTTTTGAAATCGAAAGTTATGCCTAATAGGGATATTGAAAATAAAATTGTTACTACAGCAAATGCCATCCAAGTTAGAATTAATGAGAATATAAGATTGATGGCCGAATTGCGTGCTAGGTGGGAAAAAGAAGAAAATGAAAAAGAAGATAATATAGCTAAAGTTTGGACTATTACCACGACTAGTAATGCTAATGCTACACATGTTGCTGCACCTCCTACTATTAATAATAAAAGAATTGGTGTTAGCAATGTTTCCACTTCTAATGCAAAGCGCGAAAAACTGCCTGAAACTGCTAAAACTGCTGAAACTGCTGCTGAAATTTTTTCCAACATTGGGGATGATGATCCCATTGCTTTAGATTATAATGGTTTGAATTTTGATGATTGCCACATCTCTAAAGTTATAAAGTTCTTGCAAAAACTTGCTAAAAGTCCTAACGCTAGTGCTATAAATTTGGCTTTCACGCAACATATTACAAATGCTCTCATAAAAGCTAGAGAAGAGAAACTAGAGCGCGAAGCCTCTATTCCTAGAAAGCTAGAGGATGGTTGGGAGCCCATCATTAAGATGAAGGTTAAAGATTTTGATTGTAATGCTTTATGTGATCTTGGTGCAAGTATTTCCGTTATGCCTAAGAAAATTTATAATATGCTTGACTTGCCACCTGAAAAATTGTTATTTGGATGTTAATCTTGCTGATCATTCTACAAAGAAACCTTTGGGGAAAGTTGATAATGTTCGCATTACCGTTAACAATAACCTTGTCCCCGTTGATTTTGTTGTCTTGGATATTGAATGCAATGCATCTTGTCCCATTATATTGGGAAGACCTTTTCTTCGAACTGGTGCTATCATTGATATGAAGGAAGGTAATATTAAATATCAATTTCCTCTCAAGAAAGGTATGGAACACTTCCCTAGAAAGATAATGAAGTTACCTTTTGATTCTATTATTAGAACAAATTATGATGTTGACACTTCGTCTCTTGATAATACTTGATACACACTTTCTGCGCCTAGCTGAAAGGCGTTAAAGAAAGGCGCTTATGGGAGACAACCCATGGTTTTTACTACAGTACTTTGTTTTTATTTTGTGTCTTGGAAGTTGTTTAATACTGTAGCAACCTCTCCTTATCTTAGTTTAGTATTTTGTTGTGCCAAGTAAAGTCTTTGATAGTAAAGTTCATACTAGATTTGGATTACTGCGCAGAAACAGATTTCTTTGCTGTCACGAATCTGGGCTGTTTTCTCTGTAGGTAACTCAGAAAATTATGCCAATTTACGTGAGTGATCCTCAGATATGTACGCAACTTTCATTCAATTTGAGCATTTTCATTTGAGCAAGTCTGGTGCCTCGATAAAATTCTTCACGAACTGTTCTGTTTTGACAGATTCTGCCTTTTATTTCGCATTGCCTCTTTTGCTATGTTGGATGAATTTTCTTTGATCCATTAATGTCCAGTAGCTTTATGCAATGTCCAGAAGTGTTAAGAATGATTGTGTCACCTCTGAACATGTTAATTTTTATTGTCCACTAACCCTCTAATGAGTTGTTTCGAGTTTGGTGTGGAGGAAGTTTTCAAGGATCAAGAGAGGAGTATGATGCAATATGATCAAGGAGAGTGAAAGCTCTAAGCTTGGGGATGCCCCGGTGGTTCACCCCTGCATATTCTAAGAAGACTCAAGCGTCTAACTTGGGGATGCCCAAGGCATCCCCTTCTTCATCGACAACATTATCAGGTTCCTCCCCTGAAACTATATTTTTATTCCATCACATCTTATGTGCTTTTCTTGGAGCGTTGGTTTGTTTTTGTTTTTGTTTTGTTTGAATAAAATGGATCCTAGCATTCCTTGTGTGGGAGAGAGACACGCTCCGCTGTAGCATATGGACAAGTATGTCCTTAGGCTCTACTCATAGTATTCATGGCGAAGTTTCTTCTTCGTTAAATTGTTATATGGTTGGAATTGGAAAATGATACATGTAGTAAATTGCTATAATGTCTTGGATAATGTGATACTTGGCAATTTTTGTGCTCATGTTTAAGCTCTTGCATCATATACTTTGCACCCATTAATGAAGAAATACATAGAGCATGCTAAAATTTGGTTTGCATATTTGGTCTCTCTAAGGTCTAGATAATTTCTAGTATTGAGTTTGAACAACAAGGAAGATGGTGTAGAGTCTTATAATGTTTACAATATGTCTTTTATGTGAGTTTTGCTGCACCGGTTCATCCTTGTCTTTGTTTCAAATAACCTTGCTAGCCTAAACCTTGTATCGAGAGGGAATACTTCTCATGCATCCAAAATCCTTGAGCCAACCACTATGCCATTTGTGTCCACCATACCTACCTACTACATGGTATTTCTCCGCCATTCCAAAGTAAATTGCTTGAGTGCTACCTTTAAAATTCCATCATTCACCTTTGCAATATATAGCTCATGGGACAAATAGCTTAAAAACTATTGTGGTATTGAATATGTACTTATGCACTTTATCTCTTATTGTTGCTTGTTGTGCGATAACCATGTTCACTGGGGACGCCATCAACTATTCTTTGTTGAATATCATGTGAGTTGCTATGCATGTTCGTCTTGTCTGAAGTAAGGGAGATCTACCACCTTATGGTTAAGCATGCATATTGTTAGAGAAGAACATTGGGCCGCTAACTAAAGCCATGATTCATGGTGGAAGTTTCAGTTTTGGACAATATCCTCAATCTCATATGAGAAAAATAATTATTGCTACATGCTTATGCATAAAAGAGGAGTCCATTATCTGTTGTCTATGTTGTCCCGGTATGGATGTCTAAGTTGAGAATAATCAATAGCAAGAAATCCGATGCGAGCTTTCTCCTTAGACCTTTGTACAGCGGCATGAGGTACCCCTTTGTGACACTTGGTTAAAACATGTGCATTGCGATGATCCGGTAGTCCAAGCTAATTAGGACAAGGTGCGGGCACTATTAGTATATTATGCATGAGGCTTGCAACTTGTAAGATATAATTTACATGATACATATGCTTTATTACTACCATTGACAAAATTGTTTCATGTTTTCAAAATCAAACCTCTAGCACAAATATAGCAATCGATGCTTTTCCTCTATGGAGGACCATTCTTTTACTTTTATTGTTGAGTCACCACCTATTTCTCTCCACCTCAAGAAGCAAACACTTGTGTGAACTGTGCATTGATTCCTACATACTTGCATATTGCACTTATTATATTACTCTATGTTGACAATATCCATGAGATATACATGTTACAAGTTGAAAGCAACCGCTGAAACTTAATCTTCCTTTGTGTTGCTTCAATGCTTTTACTTTGAATTATTGCTTTATGAGTTAACTCTTATGCAAGACTTATTGATGCTTGTCTTGAAGTACTATTCATGAAAAGTCTTTGCTATATGATTCACTTGTTTACTCATGTCATATACATTGTTTTGATCGCTGCATTCACTACATATGCTTTACAAATAGTATGATCAAGGTTATGATGGCATGTCACTCCAAAATTATCTTTGTTATCGCTTTACCTGCCGGGACGAGCAGAACTAAGCTTGGGGATGCTGATACGTCTCCGACGTATCGATAATTTCTTGTGTTCCATGCCACATTATTGATGATATCTACATGTTTTATGCACACTTTATGTCATATTCGTGCATTTTCTCGAACTAACCTATTAACAAGATGCCGAAGTGCCAGTTGCTGTTTTTTGGTTTCAGAAATCCTAGTAAAGAAATATTCTAATTGGACGAAATCAACGCCTGTGGTCCTATTTTGCCGAAGCTTCTAGAAGACCGAAGAGGAGACGAAGTGGGGCCACGAGGTGGCCACACTGGGGCGGCGCGGCCCAAGCCCCGGCCGCGCCGACCTGTAGTGTGGGGCCCTCGTGGCCCCCTGACCTGTCCTTCCGCCTACTTAAAGCCTCCGTCGCAAACCCCCCAGTACCGAGCCACGATACGGAAAACCTTCCAGAGACGCCGCCGCCGCCAATCCCATCTCGGGGATTCAGGAGATCGCTCCCGCACCCCGCCGGAGAGGGGAATCATCTCCCCGAGGACTCTACGCCGCCATGGTCGCATCCGGAGTGATGAGTGAGTAGTCTACCCCTGGACTATGGGTCCATAGCAGTAGCTAGATGGTTGTCTTCTCCCATTGTGCTTAATTGTCGGGTCTTGTGAGCTGCCGAACATGATCAAGATCATCTATCTGTAATTCTATATGTTGTGTTTGTTGGGATCCGATGAATAGAGAATACTTGTTATGTTGATTATCAATTTATATCTATGTGTTGTTTATGATCTTGCATGCTCTCGTTTACTAGTAGATGCTCTGGCTAAGTAGATGCTTGTAACTCCAAGAGGGAGTATTTATGCTCGATAGTGGGTTCATGTCTCCGTGAATTGGGAAGTGACAGAAATCTCTAAGATTATGGATGTGTTGTTGCCACTAGGGATAAAACATTGGTGCTATGTTCGGATGTAGTTACTGATTACATTACGCGCAATACTTAATGCAATTGTCTGTTGTTAGCAACTTAATCTCGAGGGGGTTCGGATGATAACCGAAGGTGGACTTTTAGGCATAGATGCATGCTGGATAGCGGTCTATGTACTTTGTTGTAATGCCCAATTAAATCTCACAATACTCATCATAATATGTATGTGCATGGTCATGCCCTCTCTATTTGTCAATTGGCCAACTGTAATTTGTTCACCCAACATGTCGTTTATCTTATGGGAGAGACACCTCTAGTGAATGTGGACCCCGGTCCAATTTACCAAATACAATCTACCGCAATACTTGTTTTACTGTTTTCAAACAATCATCTTCCACACAATACGGTTAATCCTTTGTTACAGCAAGCCGGTGAGATTGACAACCTCACTGTTTCTTTGGGGCAAAGTACTTTGGTTGTGTTGTGCAGGTTCCACGTTGGCGCCGGAATCTCCGGTGTTGCGCCGCACTACATCCCGCCGCCATCAACCTTCAACGTGCTTCTGACTCCTACGGGTTCGATTAAACCTTGGTTTCTTACTGAGGGAAACTTGCCGCTGTGCGCATCACACCTTCCTCTTGGGGTTCCCAACGGACGTGTCAACTACATGCATCAGGGGGTTAGAGTGCCCACTACCATTCGTTGACAACAACAAACACCTCTCAAAACTTTACTTTTATGCTCTCTTTATGTTTTCAAAACCAAAGCTCTAGCACAAATATAGCAATCGATGCTTCCCTCGTAGAAGGGCCATTCTTCTACTTTTATGTTGAGTCAGTTTACCCACTTCCTTCCATCTTAGAAGCAAACACTTGTGTCAACTGTGCATTGATTCTTACATACTTGCTTATTTGCATTCATCATATTACTTTATGTTGACAATTGTCCATGAGATATACATGTTGAAAGTTGGAAGCAACTGCTGAAACTTATATCTTCCTTTGTGTTGCTTCGATGCTTGTACTTTGAACTTATTGCTTTATGAGTTAACTCTTGTGCAAGACTTTTGATGCTTGTCTTGAAAGTACTCTTCATGAAAAGGTTTGCTATATGTTATCTATTTGTCAGCAACTATAGATCATTTCCTTGAGTCACTTCATTCATTTCATATGCTTTGTAATAGTATGATCAAGGTTATGTAAGTAGCATGTCACTACAGAAATTATTCTTTTCGTTTACCTGTCGGGACGAGCAGGAACTAAGCTTGGGGATGCTGATACGTCTCCAACGTATCCATAATTCTTTGTTCCATGCTTGTTTTATGACAATACTTACATGTTTTGCTTGCACTTTATAATGTTTTTATGCGTTTCCTAACTAACCTATTAACAAGATGCCACAAAGGCTCCTCGTGCTGTTTTTGGTTCCAGAAGGCTGTTCGGCAATATTCTCTGTTGGATGAAATCAACGCCAAACATCCTATTTTTCCCGGCTCCAACACTCGAAGAAGAGCCGGGAGGGGCCGAGGGCCACACACCATAAGGCGGCGCGGCCTGGCCTGGGCCCGCGCCAGCCTATGGTGAGGAGACCCCAGGCACCCTCCTGCGCCACCTCTTCGCCTATAAAACCCCTTTCGACCTAAAAACACAGTACCAATTGACGAAACTCCAGAAAGACTCCAGGGGCGCCGCCGCCATCGCGAAACTCCAACAAGTCTGTTCCGGCACCCTGCCGGACGGGGAAGTGCCCCGGAAGCCATCTCCATCAACGCCACCGCCTCCATCATGCTCCGTGAGTAGTTCCCCCATGGACTACGGGTTCTAGCAGTAGCTAGTTGGTATTCTATCCTCTATGTACTTCAATAGAATGATCTCATGAGCTGCCTTACATGATTGAGATCCATCTGATGTAATCGGTGTTGTGTTTGTTGGGATCCGATGGATGATACATTATGATTAGTCTATCTATAAAGTTTGTGAAGTTATTGTTGCCGCAATCTTGTTATGCTTAATGCTTGTCACTAGGGCCCGAGTGGCATGATCTTAGATTTAAGCTCTATATGAATTGCTTAGATTGTATCTACAAGTTGTATGCACATGTCGCTGTCCGGAACCAAAGGCCCCGAAGTGACAAGAATCGGGACAACCGGAGGGGATGGCGGTGATGTGAGGGACACATGTTTTCACCAAGTGTTAATGCTTTGCTCCTGTGCTCTATTAAAAGGAGTACCTTAATATCCAGTAGATTCCCTTGAGGCCCGGCTGCCACCGGCTGGTAGGACAAAAGATGTTGTGCAAGTTTCTCATTGCGAGCACGTACGACTATAATTGGAAAACATGCCTACATAATTAATAATCTGGATGTTCTGTCTTAATGCTTTGATTCCTATCAATTGCCCAACTGTAATTTGTTCACCCAACACTTGTTACTTGTTATTGGAGAGTTGCCACTAGTGTAGATAGCTGGGAACCCCGGTCCATCTCTCATCATTACATACTCATTCTACATGTCATTGGAAGTAGTATCAACTATTTTCGGTGCCATTGCTCTCATATTGCTATTACTGCTGCTGTGTTATTGTTACTCGCTCTCATATTATCTGCTACTTTCACATCACCCATGTTGCTAGTGCTTTTCCAGGTGCAGCAATTGACAACTCAGTTGTTAAGGCTTATAAGTATTCTTTACCTCCCCTTGTGTCGAATCAATAAATTTGGGTTTTACTTCCCTCGAAGACTGTTGCGATCCCCTATACTTGTGGGTCATCATTTATTTTATTATTTTGTGTGGCACTCCTTCCAACCTTTCTTTCACAAACCATGGCTAACCGAATCCTCGGGTGCCTGCCAACAATCTCATACCATGAAGGAGTGCCTTTTTATTTTAGTTTTATTATGATGACACTCCTCCCCACCTTTGCTTTCTCAAGCCATGGCTAACCGAATCCTTCGGGTGCCGTCCAACAATCACATACCATGGAGGAGTGTCTATTTTTTTGTTAATTAATTTGGGACTGGAATCCCATTGCCAGCTCTTTTTGCAAAATTATTGGATAAGCGGATGAAGCCACTAGTCCATTGGTGAAAGTTGCCCAACAAGATTGAAAGATAAACACCACATACTTCCTCATGAGCTATAAAACATTGACACAATTCAGAGGTGATAAATTTTGAATTGTTTAAAGGTAGCACTCAAGCAATTTACTTTGGAATGGCTGAGAAATACCATGTAGTAGGTAGGTATGGTGGACACAAGTGGCATAGTGGTTGGCTCAAGGATTTTGGATGCATGAGAAGTACTCCCTCTACAAGGTTTAGGCTAGCAAGGCTATTTGAAACAAACACAAGTATGAAGGTGCAGCAAAACTCACATAAAAGACATATTGTAAACATTATAAGACTCTACACCGCCTTCCTTGTTGTTCAAACTCTTACTAGAAATTATCTAGACCTTAGAGAGACCAATTATGCAAACCAAATTTTAGCAAGCTCTATGTATTTCTTCATTAATAGGTGCAAAGTATATGATGCAAGAGCTTAAACATGAGCACAACAATTGCCAAGTATCAAGTTATTCAAGACATCATACCAATTACTACATGTAGCATTTTCCGTTTCCAACCATATAACAATTAACGAAGCAGTTTCAACCTTCGCTATGAAAATTAAAAGCTAAGAACGCATGTGTTCATATGAACCAGCAGAGCGTGTCTCTCTCCCACACAAGCATTTATTCAAACAAAAAAAAAACAGACGCTCCAAGTAAAGTACATAAGATGTGGCAATAAAAAATATAGTTTCAAGAGAAGGAACCTGATAATTTGTCGATGAAGAAGGGATGTCTTGGGCATCCCCAAGCTTAGATGCTTGAGTCTTCTTGAAATATGCAGGGATGAACCACCGGGGCATCCCCAAGCTTAGAGCTTTCACTCTCCTTGATCACCTTGTATCATCCTCCTCTCTTGACCCTTGAAAACTTCCTCCACACCAAACTCGAAACAAAGTCATTAGAGGATTAGTGCATAATCAAAATTCACATGTTCAGAGGTGACACAATCATTCTTAACACTTCTGGATATTGCCCAAAGCTACTGGAAGTCAATGGAACAAAGAAATCCATCCAACATAGCAAAAGAAGCAATGCGAAATAAAAGGCAGAATCTGTAAACAGAACAACAGTGTAAAGACAAATTTTATTGAGGCACCAGACTTGCTCAAATGAAAATGCTCAAATTAAATGAAAGTTGCGTACATATCTGAGAATCACTCACGTAAATTGGCATAATTTTCTGAGTTACCTACAGAGAATTAGGCCCAGATTCGTGATAGCAAGAAATCTGTTTCTGCAAGAATCCAAATCTAGTATGAACCTTACTATCAAAGACTTTACTTGGCACAACAATGCAATAAAATAAGATAAGGAGAGGTTGCTACAGTAGTAACAACTTCCAAAACACAAATATAAAACAAAATTACTGTAGTAAAATAAACACATGGGTTATCTCCCAAGAAGTTCTTTCTTTATAGCCATTAAGATGGGCTCAGCAGTTTTAATGATGCACTCTCAAGAAATAGTAGTTGAAGCAAAAGAGAGCATCAAGAGGCAAATTCAAAACACATTTAAGCCTAACATGCTTCCTATGAAAAGGAACCTTGTAAATAAACAAGTTCATGAAGAGCAAAGTAACAAGCGTAGGAAGATAGAACAAGTGTAGCTTCAAAAATTTCAGCACATAGAGAGGTGTTTTAGTAACATGAAAATTTCTACAACCATATTTTCCTCTCTCATAATAACTTTCAGTAGCATCATGAGAAAACTCAACAATATAACTATCACATAAAGCATTCTTATCATGAGTCTCATGCATAAAATTATTACTCTCCACATAAGCATAATCAATTTTATTAGTAACAGTGGGAGCAAATTCAACAAAGTAGCTATCATTATTATTCTCATCATCAAATATAGGAGGCATATTGTAATCATAATCAAATTTATCCTCCATAACAGGTGGTACCAAAAGACTACTATCATTATAATCATCATAAATAGGAGGCAAAGTATCATCAAAGTAAATTTTCTCCTCAATGCTTGGGGGACTAAAAGATCATGCTCATCAAAACCAGCTTCCCCAAGCTTAGAATTTTCCATAGCATTACAACAATAGTGTTCAAAGCATTCATATTAATAACATTCCCATTAGCATGCATATAAAGTTCCATGGGTTTTTAATTCTCTCTTCAAACACATCATGTCCTAATTCAAGATAAAGTTCATAAAGATCTCTCATATTTTTGTTGTTTTCCATTATGCCTAACTAGTGTAAACAAGAAACAAAAAGATGAAATTGCAGGATCTAAAGGAAATAGCTTCGAGTACTTACAACGGCGCCGAAAATAGCTTAGTAGCCGAGATCCGGAGTGTGAGTACCTTTTACCTTTCCTCCCCGGCAACATAAAAGTGCTTGATGTCTACGGGTGCTTCTATTCTTGTAGACAGTGTTGGGCCTCCAAGAGCAGAGGTTTGTAGAACAGCAGCAAGTTTCCTTAAGTGGATCACCCAAGGTTTATCGAACTCGGGGAGGAAGAGGTCAAAGATATCCCTCTCAAGCAACCCCGCAACCACAAAGCAAGAAGTCTCTTGTGTCCCCAACACACCTAATAGGTGCACTAGTTCGGCGAAGAGATAGTGAAATACAGGTGGTATAAATAAGTATGAGCGTAACGCCATAAAAGTGCTTTGCTGCCCAGGATCGTGTGGTTGATGGTGGTATTGCAGACGATACAGACAAGAGAAGAACAAAGCGATATAGCAGATTTAGGAACAAGGCCTAGGGATTATACTTTCACTAGTGGACACTCTCAACATTGATCACATAATAATAAATAGATAAATTCTATACTCTACACTCTCTTGTTGGATGATGAACACCACTAATTGTGTAGGATTACACGAACCCTCAATGCCGGAGTTAACAAGCTCCACAATATTCGATATTCATGTTTAAATAACCTTAGAGTGCATGATAGATCAACACAACTACACCAAGTACTAACATAGCATGCACACTGTCACCATCACACTATGAAGGAGGCATAGATCACATCAATACTATCATAGCAATAATTAACTTCATAATCTACAAGAGATTACAATCATAACCTACGCCAAGTACTACACGATGCACACACGTCACCATTACACCGCAGAGAATAGACTACTTTAATAACATCACTAGAGTAGCACATAGATGAATAGTGATACAAAACTCATATGAATCTCAATCATGTAAGGCAGCTCATGAGATCATTGTATTGAAGTACATAGGAGAGAGATTAACCACATAGCTACCGGTACAGCCCTTAGCCTCGATGGAGAACTACTCCCTCCTCATGGGAGACAGCAGGTGATGAAGATGGCGGTGGAGATGGTAGCGGTGTCGATGAAGAAGCCTTCCGGGGCACTTCCCCGTCCCGCGCATGCCGAACGAGACTCTGTCCCCCATCTTGGCTTCGCGATGGCGGCGGCTCTGGATGGTTTCTCGTACCGTGGCTCTTCCGTGTCGAAGATTTAGGTCGGGGACCTTTATAGGCGAAGAGGCGGAGTCGGAGGGTCGACGAGGCGGCGACACACCAGGGGGCGACCAAGGCCGGGCCGCACCACCTCGCGCCTGGGCCCACGGGCCCTCCTCTGGTCTCGGTGTTCTGGAAGCTTCGTGGGATTTTAAGATCCTGGGCGTTGATTTCTTCCAATTCCGAGAATATTTCCTTACTAGGATTTCTGAAACCAAAACAGCAGAAAACAGAACCGGCACTTCGGCATCTCGTCAATAGGTTAGTTCCGGAAACGCATAAAATCATCATAAAGTGTGAACAAAACATGTAGGTATTGTCATAAAACAAGCATGGAACATAAGAAATTATCGATACGTCGGAGACGTATCAGTGACTCCATAACTAAGCAGGAGATTCAAAGAGGGATGAGTACGAGCGTACTCAACAAGTTCATTATAGAAAATAGGTGTATCATGCACTAGCTACAGGCACAGACTAGAAAGTCATAGGCGGATGCAAGTTTTCGAAATCATTTCTTCAAATGGTTTATTTTATTCTGAAAACTATGTCCATCTTCACAGGTTGACCAGAACTTCATGAAGTTCCTTTCATGCCGCGCCGTAGTTCCTTCCCGAAACAGGGAGTGACAAGTCACGCTCAATACACTCTGTATGTGTTACCTTACCCATAAGAGAACTTATCCTTGTTGCCAACCGAGTTGAGACTCGTCCACACTTCCTTGGTGTGAGGTCAGGTATAAGAACCAAGCCAATCACTGCCTTCTCCGCGACCCCGCATACCCACCCTTTTGTATTCAGAGGGCCCTCGATCGCTTACTTATCTAGAGCGCTTGATCCTCGGCCATGATACAATCCATCATAGACCCTATTGCACAATGACGTCCACCTGGGACCGGAGAGCTTTATGGCCTCTCAACCTTACCGGGCCAGCAGCACCCACATCACCGACAAATAGGCATCCGTTGATATGCGAAAGGAAGAAGATACAACTGACTTCCCCAGAGCCATTATAGATCTTATGGTTAACACGTAATATACGGCGCTGGAATCACTGGATGACATTGGTTATTAATCCTATGTGAATACTTTCCCAGTTGCAATGGAATTACTTGATGACATAGTCATATTCATAATTGTAAAATAATATTTTGCTTTTCAATGCAGGAGTGATAAGTATAGTACTTTGCATATAGTTTGATAAAAATAATCAAATGACATGAGCAAGCGATGAACTTTCCTTTCTTGAATGCAAGATTATGCAGGCAAAAGCTTCGATGCGTGATAACTCCAAATTCTGAAATACCATCATTATCCGGTAAGAATAATTTTTAAAGAACTAGCAAAGATGCTATAATGCATAGTATGAAATGCAATTGACCCGAGCGTAACCTAACCCCGATGATTTAGGATTGGGTGAGTTGTAAAGATTTCTTTAGGGTGTGTTGCACTTTTAGAGTGTTTCCACAAACAAGGTTCTTATTCAGGTTTGGCTATCTTAGTATCATAAATAAGTGACATAAGACATCATAACAATCATACACATAAAGGAATAGTGGTTGCAAAACATGTAAAGAGTAGTTGTCAGTTTTAAGTTCTACAGGACATGGTTGATGATTACTTCAAAAGAATAAATTTTGAAGAACATGTTATATAAGAAATAAGAAGTATTTAAAGTAAGAACTATGTGCTTCTAGGGTTTACTAGGATTCATTTAGTTCACTAATAGGGACTAGTTGGTTCTAAAGGTAGAATGGGTTTATATGCAGCAAGTATTGACATGTTTATTACTAGGGTTGATCATAAGGTATTATATCAAAAGATGGTTATCTAAGTGGTGCCATGAGTTAAACATTAGAGTTTACTATACCATCTCATTATTTCACAAAGTAATCAATAATGGTTCCTAAACTAGGTGGTTTATTAACCCCAAGTAGAGTTTAGTTGAGTAGAAGCATGTAGCGTGGGTTACTATACAAGATTGGCATTGTGGTTGATCACTATGGTTCTACTAAGTTGTGGGTTAAGGTTGAGGATATACAACTAACAAGTTAATTAGGATTCACCATTGGGTTCAATTGATTTGATGTTATTAATAACTTTGAAATAAAAATAAGTATGGACTTAACATTTTATTAATTTAAAAGAGTTAATAACTAAAATAAATAGTATTTAAAGTTTAATTCAGGAATTAGGATTCTATGATTGTTATTTAATTTTAAAATAATCACTTGTTAACTAAAAAGGTTGAAGTAAATAAATAACTTTACTAAAATAATACTGGTTTTTAACATTTTCCTACTTAATTATTATTTAAAGAACTGGTAAATGGTAATTTTCAATTAAGGTTTATAAAATGCCACTAATTATTGAATTCAAATGGTATTTTAGGATAAAAGAAAAGGCATAATTAATCAAGGTTTAAATAATTGAATTTTTATTTAGACAAACATTTCATATTATATTTTTATTGGATATAGTTTATTTTTGTGAGCATTTTGTTATCTTATTTGCATTTTTCTGAGTTGATATGAATTTCATAATTTTTTGCCAAAGTTTCATTATTTTTCTGGATTTTGAATTATGTGGAAATATTAAGCGTACCGGTTCATATCCTAGCCCTAGAGATAGACATGTGGACCGTTGACTAGGCCAGTTGCCACGATGGCAACGACCGGTCAACCAACGCGGGAACCCACCGCCACGTAGGCTTTGCCTGGCTTGGTGTCGGCGACCAGGAGACGATGGTGACGCCGATATACTGCTCTCGCGGACGCGAGGCTATGCTTAAACGAACAAGGACAACGAGGCGATCCACTGGAGGTAATGCTTTTCTCAGGGGACCACCGGAACATCGCCGCCGGCGACCACGTGCTGCGGCGATGCTCACCGGCGAACTGGGTAAACGGAGCTGATGATCCTATGAAGTGAGAGTAGGCTCTAAAGATGCGTGGCTCACCCTGAGAATGATGGTGTGGTCGTGAGTTGATGACGATGGAGACGAGCTCGATTTCACCATGGCGAGGTGCTGCGGAAGGGAATGATCGAATTTCCCTCCACCTTGAAAGTGCTTGCATGATGCCTCCTCGACGCTCCTCCTCGACCAAGCTACGAGCTCCGGGGTTGCTCCATTCGATGGCTCCATGGTGGTCACCGGCGATAGACTATTGATAATGTCGAGGGTTTGCACGGGTTAGAAAGGAAATGGAGAGATGGAGAAGAACTAGGGTTTCCAGGAGAATCTCCCAATGGTATTTATAGAGCTTGGCGAGGCTTCTCTCGTCAATTCACAGGCAGTGGCCCAGATGTGATGACATGGTGGTTTTCCCGGGGCGAATCTTGACGATTATGGATGAGACGGACGCGAGAGATTGGGAGAGGTTCTGGGATGACTGACGACGTCCGGGCGTCCTTATCGACGGCGATAGACGTGGCCGATCTCCATGCATTGTCGACCCAGGAAGAAGAAGACCTAGGTTTTCTTCTCCCACGAAACGGTATGGTGGGTGGGGCTCCTATGGCCATTGCTTGGCGGCATCGTGGGCAGTGGCCTGCTTTGGCAAGGTCGTAAGCTCCTTCTCTCTCCTTTTCTATTTATGTTTTCTTTTTTATGTTTTATTTTTCATATTTGAATTCAAATATTCTATGGAGGATTTGAATCTTGGAAAGTTTCACAAATTTATTAGAGATGTTCTAAGATATTGACATGTAGTAAGAATGGTAATATATTTGTGTTATTTATATATGAATTTAAAATGGGCACATATGTTGGAGTTTATTTTATTATTCTTCCATTTTTCGTTTGGAGTAATTATGAATTCATATTTTATGTTAATAGTTACCAACAATGAGATTCAAAACATCACCTTGTATTAGAAGATTTATTTATATGGATTGGTGTTGTTGTATTAAATATCTAGAATAGAAATGTTAAAGAAGATGGTGTTATGGTCATGATTTCATATGCCAAATTATTTATAAATCTTGGAATCTATTTTGGTTTATTCTAGGGTTATAATATGGTTTACTTAACACCTTGAATTGGAATTCCTAGACATATCATGTGATTCTTATAATTCAGACATTTTCTAAAATGGATACTTTAGTTATATGGTACTTAGCAAATTTGACCACTAAAATAGAAAGGGTAGGGTTTCCTATTAGTTTTACGCTAATCACTTAAATGGTATTTAGGGTTAGGGTATATATGGCTAGGGTTTATACTTGTGATCCAGGATACACAAGTTAGAGTTTGAGCATAGATTCTATGTGGGTATGATCTAGGGTTTCCCTTATACTTATCATTTGGAGCAATAAGGAAAATATGAACGTGGTCTAGGTTTTTGGTTATATTTATTAATTTAAACATAAATGGAAATGAGGTGTGGTAGGGTTCTACTTAGGATCCCAACTGATTCATGGATTGGAACTCAAATGGTCTAGGTTTTAGTTGTGATCACCGAAGTGATGCACAAACTAGATTTAGGATATAAGCATAGGCTATGGTATACTTAATTTGCTAGAGTTACTCTTCCTTAACATTGATAGGATTCTTGGATCAATTCAATACTAGAGTTGTCCCATGGCTTTGGATAAGTAAGGTTTCAAACATGATGCCATTACTCATCTGCTCAAGGTATGAGGAATGATCTAAGGTTAACTACTAGTGACCTACCTATCATTTCATGTGATGGATAAGATCTGCTTATCACATAGATTTAACTTATCATCTAAATCTACAAGGCATGGTCATGCATTAGACATGATCAACTTACTCCTCACTAATACCTCTTAATTATTCCTCTCATCACACTCATTTAGATTCTTAGGGTTTATGATCATTACCAAGGTGTGATGATCATGGCATGGTTCTCCTAATGAATTATAAGTAAAATAGGTTCCCACCTCACATCAAGTGTTGGCTTGGTCAAGTAGGGTTTAGTACTTCTTTTGTATTCTTGTATGGACATGGCTATGGTTAGTATTATAACTTCTCTCACTTCTCATTACTTTGACACGTCATAGGGCTCTACTCAAAATATGATGATATGATCTTGTGAATATATTGTCTGCCTAGGAATTCTACCTTGCAATCTTCTGTAGCTTGTTCTTCAGGAAATCTGATAAACATGCATCTTGTGGTATGCCTCCACCTCCTAGCTTCTTCATCTTGATCCTAGCTAATGTATGGAGGGTCTCAAAGTTTTGGTTTCCTTGTATCATGGTACTAGATGATCAAATGGATGAAGGGTGTGGCTCCTTTTATAGGCTTGGGCAAGCTCTAGTATCATGACACATAGGTGGGTGACTCTTGTTTTAATTTGATGAATAAGGTGCTTGGTTGTCATGTACTCACCCATAGAAATCCTTTGAGCATGAGGTGGCATAACTTAGGAGGCAAGCTATGTAGATTTTTTCATCCTATGTTGCATGAGCATTATCCTCTCCTATGATTTGTTTTGGATAGCCAATTGGCATTTGTAACTAGATGTCTTGTGAATACTTTTATACTTGTGAATAATGCACCATATCATATATGATTGGATTTATGTTATAATATTGTCAAAAGTCAAGGTTGAGGGTTATTCCTCAATTTTGGATAGTTGGTGTTTGATTTCACCAAGGCATGATCATATGAGTTTCAAAATACTCATAGTTAGTTTTATTCAAATAGTTTGAACTATAATTCGTAATGTACAGATTTAGTTATATGATATTCCATATATTTAATAAGTTATGATTTAAGTAAGAATGTGTGGATTTTATGCACTTTAGACCTTGTGGTTTACCTTATTTCATAATAAGTTTAGAAGTGAATTAAATTACACACAAAGGTAGTTGCTAAAAGTGTTAATAAGTTAGGATTTGATTCTTAAAGAATGTGTTGTTGTAAGGAATACCATGTTATGATCCTTTATAGGATTTGATATTTGATCCTCACTTAAAGTGTTATGTAATAGTTCTAGTTCCATTTGATCCAACATATGGATCAAATTATGTCTACCCAAAACAAGGTTTTAGCAAAGGTCACATTGAGGTTTATAGCGCTTGACTTGATAAGCTACTTCAATTCCATCAAGTCAAGTGAAACTTCAGTTACTGTAACAAGTTTTATTTGAAAGCGTGAAAATTCCCCGGATTTTCTATGCATGAATGCAATGCACACAACTCTATTCTCTCTTTTTGTAGCCTCTAAACCTGGGATATTACAGCCTCTCCCTTAAACTGAACTTCGTCCCGAAGTTCAAACGCTCTCATGTTTCGGAATCTAGAAATGACTTGTACATATCACGCTCTCTTTCGAACTCCACAAAAACTTATGAGACACAGTTGGATATAACTCTTGTCCATATTCTTCCCGAGTCTTCTGGTGTCTGACACTGATTACTATCTTCAATTCTATGATTTCTTCCAAGACTATAAGAGTGTTGTCTTTCTTTGAAGATCCTTTGATTAGGACATCTTCTTGTGCTTACGAACTTTACTAATAGTTGTGGTGACAGTTTCCTATCTGGATATCCAAGGCTTGGTTCTAAAAGGTTTGTTTAAAGGTATTGTTTTTCCTTACTACCATCTATAGTAATGGTACTTAGCATGGTATTTACAATTGACAAAGGATTAACTTATCAATGCCTACAAATTGTAGACTAGGGTTTTAGTCGGAAGTAGAGGGCAAGTAGATCTCGAAGGTTTCAGCCGAAAAGTGCTCGACAATGTGAAAACTATGGTTGCGTGGAACAATGAATCGATGATCTTGTCCCTCGACTCCCCCTATATAGGAGGTGGAGTCGAGGGATTCATGATACACAAGTTACAGAGTCCGGGAGGGTTTCCAACCCATCCCGTAAGATTACAAATATATCTTTCCTAATACAACTCTAGCTTTCCTCAATACTAACTTGGGCTTCCGAATCTTCATATCCATCGAGTCGTGGGCCTTCAGTAAACCCCGGTACCAACTTCGCAGCCCATTGGGGATGCCTATGTCAACCCCGAGATTTTGCTTGAATCGAAGAATCAGGAAAATCTCCAACTTTATAGCCATTCAATAACTCTGTCGAATTTATCACATATCTTTGGATACACAATTATATATTGTACATGGATAATGGTAGTTGGGGCTAGTTCATCTGACGGATCAGGTACTAGTTAACTGCTCTAGTGGCAATCCGCAAAAACCTACTTCAAGATCACGTCCCTGGACATGATCTCGGATATCGGTTAACTTCGACAGTGCCGCTTAAGGTCTTACCATCTGTCGAGTCCCGTCATATTTTATCGGGTACCTAACGCGTCCGTTAGGATTTTTCTTCGTATTTGTTGATACGGAAAAAGTAGCAAACCGACGTCAGAGACGGCGCCACGCCGCTCAGAACGGATCTGGGGTCTTACCTTCGCAAAATTTTGCGGCATTCAGAGTTTATTCGCAACTTTGGCGCTCTGAGAATATATTGTCGAGTACTTTTTCGGCTGTTGGAGTAGCACATTTTATTGAGTCAACGGATGACTTATCTTGCCTTCCCGATGGGAGTATATGCAGAGTTATTTGTATAACTCGAAATATGCTCACTTTTTCTTCTTCTCTTTTTTTATAATTTCATCGGGCACGCGAACGTTCCCGATGGGAGTAGCTCGAGGCTACAGCCAAGGACTAGTGCTTGGTTGTAGGCTCAACACTTTAACGCCTTATGTCGCTATATTGTCATTCTTTCTCGAACTTTTCATATCTATCGGGTGCGCGACCAGCGCTCCCGATGGGAGTAGCCCCGAGGCTATGAACAAATGCTTGTATTTGGTCATAGGCTCTCGCCATTTCTATTTTGTCATACTTGAATTTTTCTTTTTCCAAAGTAGCCCCCGAGCATTTGAGCAAAAACTTGTATTTGATCAAAGGCTTCTCAAAATAATCAATAGTCCTTGTCTGCAACCAATTTTAGTAACCTTCATAGCCGAGATTTTTCTTTAAAAAGGTGACATCACTACTGACGATAACCACGATCCTTGTATTGGGAAGACGCGAGAGCTGTCCGTTCACTGACCTGCGGGCCCAAAACCTGCGACCGTTGACACGTTACGCAAGTGGGAGACACACGTCCTCCGCTTTTTCTGCTCCACGCGCTGTAGCGCCTGTTCAGTTCCATCATGCACTACAAGAAATGTGCCATAATATGACGTTTTTTTTATGACTGGAAATCAAAATGTCATAGGTTTATGACGTTCCTAGCTTTGACCGTCCTTGGCCACTCCGGGGGGCAAAACCCTAGAAAATCGTGACGTTATTGGGCAAAAACGTCATTGGCAATTTAGGTCAAAACGTCATTAGCAAAATTAAGTGGCCTACGACGTTTTTCCAATGCCGATTGCGACAAATCAATAGCGTCATTGGCATTTGGCTCAATACAATGGTATGTGTTTGGCTGCCATGTCATCCATTTTGCCTATGTGTCCCTTTTCGGGTCCCACGCGCCTCACACGTGTCACTGGAAGCAACTGGCTTGAACTAACTGACATGTAGGACCAACTGATACTTGTGGGACAAAGGCGTCTTGTTATTTTTTTCTCTGTGCCGTCCACCATTTTAATGGGCTGCTGGTGATATCCTCCTCTTTTGGGCTGTCCTCTACTAGGCTGCTGGCTGCTGGCCTACCCCACGACGGCCCATCCGGGGGTTGAATTGCTGGCCCGACGGCCCATCCGGGGGTTGAATTGCTGGCCCGACGGCCCATCCGGGGTTGGAGTGGCTCCCGATGGAAATAACTGGCAAAAATTGCGCTTGCGGGGACTCGAACCCTCGACCTGGCGCTGCCGCACTACCACTCCCTACCGCTTTGCTACAATAGTGTTGTTGACACAAGTATGGTTATCCATGTATATAGACATGATAGACTAATCAGTTGTCTTCAAAATCCCTCCACCTCGACCAAAATCCCTCCGACCAGGTGCATCTAGCTAGGGTTCCTCCTCCGACCAAAATCCCTCCGACCAGGTGCATCTGTTGCATGGCGGCGCAGTTCCCAGCCTGCTCGGGCAGTTCTTCTAGGTCAGGAGCGTCGTCGCGTCGCCGGCGGCGGCCGGGCACGCCCATCCCGTATCGGCAGCGGCCATTCGATTATGAGCCCGCCGACGTATGTGACTGTGGCGAGAAGATGCCGCAATGGATTTCTTGGAGTGATCCGAATCCTGGGAGAAGATACCGGAACTGCAAAATTCGCTCGGTTAGTCTTCGAGCACGCCCCCCCGCCCCCATTCTGAATTTCGCCCGCCGTCTTCTGAAGTTTCTTTTCTACTATGGCTTACTTATCCTCTTTTGTTCTTCATCTGTCAGATTGCTGGTGGAATAGGGTGTAAAGTGTTTAAGTGGATTGATGATCCGCTGGATGCACGTCACAAAGAGTTAGTTCGTGATCTGCGTGATGCTGTTTGGGATCGAGATGAAGAAATTGAGAGGCTCCAGGTAGAAATTGAGAGGCTCCAGGAAGAAAAGTTTCTGCTTGCTGCAAGGAAACAGAGCAACCCTGAACCAAAGAAAATGGGAGGCTTCATGGTTTGGGTGCTATCTGTAGCTTTTGTCATCTGTTGTACCTGGGTGATGTGTAGGAACTGAAATTAGGGTGAATTCAGTGATCTGTTGGTCAGGAGGAGAAGAAGCTAGAGTATATGCTAGAGTTATTGTGTTGTAATTCCAACCATTTGTCTGTTCGTGCCACAATGTTTAGTTCCTGAATTTGAACCATGTCTATGTATGTGTGCAATTCTGTTCAGTTGAAAATGTGTTCTGTTGAAAATGAGTTCTGTTGAAAATGTGTAGCAGCTACTTTTGCACGGCGGCGCCGCCCATATATGGTCGCCGGCGTCAGCCATGCACGGCGGCGCCGCCCATATATGGTCGCCGGCGTCAGCCATGTATTGAAAAAATTGGGCATGGATTCCCCTAAAAATTGGGCATGGAGTCCCCAAAAAATTGGGCACAAATTCTGGGAACAAATAGCTGACATATTCAACATAAATTCTGGGAATATTGAACATAAAAATTGGGCACAAATTCTGGGAACAAATAGCTGACATATTCTGGGAACAAATAGCTGACATATTCAACATAAATTCTGGGAACAAATAGCTGACATATTCAACACAAATTCTGGGAACAAATAGCTGACAAATTCTGGGAACAAATAGCTGACATATTCAACACAAACTGCTACTCATCTTCTTCGAAAACTTGACGCTTCCTAGTCCTATTTCCTCCATCATCATCATCATCATCCTCATCGCTGCAATATTGGTACATTGTCTGATCAACCTCCTCGATTTCTTCGGGCACAACCTCTTTGCTATGTTTCTTCAGTTTGTCCACAATGACTTTTTCAAGTAGCACACGTTCCTGGTCACTTCTCGTCCTACTCCGTGCAGTGCCTTCTTTTTCTTGCACAGGAACTTGACTGGAATCTTCATCTTGATATGATAGTACAGCAACACCGGGTCCCTGTTCATTTTCTTTTACACTCCATAGATGTCTATGGTGAAATTTCTGCACAACTTGCCATTTTCCTTTCAACTTGGTGTCTGGCACATAAAAGACCTTGGTTGCTTGTGATGTCAGAAGGAAAGGATCAGTCTTGTACCAAAACTTTTCTGTGTTAACACTCTTGAAGTGTCCATCATCGTCGAGCCCGGGTTTCCTACCACCAAGGTCAAACCAGTCACACCGGAAGAGGACAACTGACCGATGGACGCCACCGCTGGAGTTGTATTGCAATCTGATGATGGATTTGAGCTGACCAAAGAAGTCAATGCTGTTGCCATCATGATCTCCCTCAGAAACGATTCCACTATTTTGTGTCTTCCTGTTCTTCTCGCGGTCAACAGTATGGTACCGAACACTGTCAACAACACATGCCGAATATAGTCTCACTCTAAAATCTGGTTTGCACGCCAAAGCATAGAGATCAGGACAGACATCATTTCGCATTTTTCCAATCTGCATAAAATCAACCGGGGGTGAGTAACACACACAGCAAAATTATATCATGAACTTTTCCAATCTTCAGAAATAAACCAGCTAAAGATCTCACATGAGTATGAAACCATCTAGCAAAGTTCTTGGCAAGCCATCTATCAACATTGATCTGACCACCTTGTTGGTTCAACTCTTGTTTGCACAGGCTGGAATGGCAACAGAAAATAGATCCTAATTATTATTTGGAGAGGCTGCAATAACCTATCTATATAAGGGGATGAAGAGAAACGTACTCGATGTATGGATCAACCTCAGGGCAACTTCGGAGCACATACCACACCATGTTGTCATAGTCCTCACCAGCAAACACATATTGAGAGGCTCCAATAAATTTCACACCGTGTTTGAAAACAGACACATCACCAATATGTGAATCATCCCGCTCCGGATTTCTGCTTGGACGGTTGAATCTTGTTTCAACATCGTCGAAGTATCTCGAGCAAAATGTCAGGCACTCATCAACAATATATGCTTCGGCAATCGATCCCTCCGGCCTGGCATTGTTCCGGACATAACGCTTCAATGTTAGCAACCTTCTTTCGACTGGGTACATCCAACCGTAATGCACTGGGCCTCTAAGCCTTGCCTCTTTTGGTAAATGGATGGCCAAATGCACCATCACGTCGAAGAAAGATGGGGGGAAGATCTTCTCAAGTTTGCAAAGAATAACTACGATTTCCTTTTCAAGTCTGTCCAGAACGTCTCTCTTCAGTGTTTTGCAGCACAGCTCTCTGAAGAAATTTCCAAGTTCAGCAACCGCTTCATATATGTCTTCATGGATTGTTCCTCGAAGGCCAGCCGGTAAGATCCTTTGAAGCAATATATGACAGTCATGGGTCTTCAGCCCTTGAAGCTTGCACTTATCAGAAGCAACACACTTGGATATGTTAGACGCGTACCCATCTGGAAACCTCACAGCTTTTATGAATTCACAAAAAGCAATTTTTTCTTGTTTACTCATTGTATACCACGCCTGTGGCATCTCAAAAGAGTCAGCTGAAACAGGCTGCAAATGCAAGTCACCTCTTATGCCCATGTCTTCCAAATCAAGCCTTGAATTCACAGTGTCTTTGGTCTTGCCTTGTATGTTCATGAAAGTACCAAGCAAATTGTCACAGATGTTTTTCTCGATGTGCATTACATCGAGATTATGCCTCAGCTTTAGATCTTCCCAGTATGGCAAGTCCCACAAACATGATCTACGGCTCCAACACTGACCGTCCTCACGTTTCCTTTTCTTCTGAAGCTTGCCTGGTATCACATCTCTAACCCTATCAAGCTGTTGCTTCAGCTCTTCTGGAGTGAATTCCGCTGGCTTCTCACGGCTTTCAGAAGCACCATCGAATTCTTTGCTATTTCTCCAAGGATGGTGCCGAGGTAGCCAACGGCGGTGCCCAATAAAGCAGATTTTGTTCCTTAATTTCTTGGAGCAATTCTCTTTGTCACAACGCACACATGCCTGGTAACCAGCTGTGGCCCTCCCTGACAATGTGTGCAGTGCCGGATAATCATGAATACACCATAAGATTGCAGCACGGAGATCAAACTTGTCTGGACTATTGGCATCATACGATTTTACACCTTTCCAGAGCTCCTGCAGCTCTTCCATCAAAGGCTCCATGAAGACATCAAAATCTTTTCCTGGAGAGGATGGACCAGGGATTAGCAATGCAAGCATGAAGTTGGACTGATCCATACATGCCCACGGCGGAAGGTTGTATGGCACCACGAATACAGGCCACATGCTGTAGGAGTTGCTCATATTCCCGTAGGGATTAAAACCATCCGTGGCAAGTCCAAGCCTTATGTTCCTGGCATCAGCGGCAAAGTCTTTATGAATATTGTCAAAATCCTTCCATGCATCCCCGTCTGCTGGATGACTGAGATCATTCTCCACGTCTTGCCGCTTCAGTTTGTGCCACTGTACTTCCTTTGATTGCTCCTTTGAAAGAAACATTCTTTGCAGCCTTGGAATCAATGGGAAGTGCCTTAGCACCTTCTCTGGGATCTTTCTCCTACCATCAGCATCTTTCCATCTGGAGGCTTTGCACTTGGGGCAATTATTCTCCTTGGCATAATCCTTCCGGAACAATACACAGTTATTCGGGCACACATGGATACTCTCATAACCAAGTCCCAACCTGCCGACTATGCTAAGTGCCTCCTCGTATGACTTTGGTATTGAGCTATTAGGGTATTGCAAGGCCAAAATCAGGAGTATCGCGTTGAATGCAACGTTGCTAATCCGGTAGTACGACTTGGCCTGAAGTAACTTGACTGTGAGTGAAAACCTTGACATTGTACCCCCATCGCTGGCTGCGCGCTTGGCTTCCTCTATCAACTCAGCAAATATAGTGTCCTTTCCAGCACCTTGCGGTTCTGAGTTGTACAAATCAGCAAGCAGATCAGGAATTCTATCATCTTCGTAACCATCTTCCTCTTGCAAACCATAATAGTGTGCCTCTGCATCACCTCCACCAACATGGTGTGCCCCTGCATCACCTCCATGTCCAGCCTCAGGTTCACCTCCATGTCCAGCCTCAGGTTCACCTCCATGTCCATGTCCGGCTTCAGGTGCACCTCCTTGTCCTCCATGTCCAGCTTCAGGTACAGGATGTAATGGTTCTCCATGGAAGACCCATCGGTCATAAGTGCTTGCCATCCCAAAAAGAAGCAAATGAGACTCTACTACATCTAGAGGTTTTGTGCACCGGTTGAGACAGCTACGACATGGGCACAGCACCTGATCAACATTGGCAGCATTCAAGCGAACAAACTGCATAAACTCTGCCACTCCCTTTGTGTGTTCAGGGGAAAGCCTTCTAATTCTTGTTGTAATCCAGCGTCTGTCCATCTGCGGAAGAACAAAATGATGCAATTAGCACACACCTAACTGCACAGCAGTTCCAATTTCAAGCAATGCACAGCAGTTCAATTCGATTTTGTGAACTGATGAAGAAGAACAGATCGAGAGGGGAGAGATGAGAGGGGTGCAGACCGGGAGATGCGGAGGGGCTCGTCCTGGAGAGGGCGAGGGGCTCGTCCTCGGCGAGGCAGATGGACAGCAGATCCCTTGCTCGGACGCAGCGCCACACCGCCGTCACCTCGGACTCGGTACTTTAGTCCTAGTAACAGCACATATTGGATCACAGAGATTCGATATTGTGAACTGACGAAGAAGAACAGATCGAGAGGGGAGAGGTGAGAGGGGTGCAGACCGGGAGATGCGGAGGGGCTCGTCGTCGGAGAGGGCCGGGGCTCGTCGTCGGAGAGGGACGGGGCTCGTCGTCGGAGAGGGACGGGGCTCGTCGTCGGAGAGGGACGGGGCCGCCACCGCCGCCACCGCCGCCGCCGCCGCCGCCGCTCGTCGTCGGAGATTCGAATTTCTGCTAGGTTATCGGAGGGAGTTGGATTCGGAAGGGATATTTGGGCTTCTCCTGGGCGCCAAAAAAAAATCAAAAAGAGTGAGGGCTGGGACTCGAACCCAGCACCTCTAGATGTGTCAACGTGCCAGTTAACCAGTGGAGCTATTGGAGAGATCTTGTCAGCTTACCATCCTTTATCCTTTACATAGTGGAACTAAGGCAACTTTTTTTTTATAGTTATGGATATGATCTTGTTACATAATCTATCAGAGGGGATACTGATTTAGGACAACAGTTAATTTGTACAGGAGCATTAGCTAAGCAACAGGCTAATATATGACTAATAATTAATTACGGCTAGCAAACTATATATATCTATATATACTCCAGCATATATAGACCACCAAAAGCACATTATATTACACATATATAGTGCCAGCCTTGAGCTCAATAACATAGTACCAAAAGGACACGTTAATTATAGATACTACCGAGGAGGTTCAACGCTCATTTACTTGAGCACATTACATAGACCAACAGGCCATTAGATAGTACCAGATCGATCGATAAGAGGTTCAACGCTCATATTACTTGAGCTCATACACACATATATATAGTACTACTAGCTTAATTAGAGAGGTTCAGCCTGCTAGCTCATTTCTCGAGCTTCCTGACATACAACTTGAGACCGCCCCGGGCGCGAATGCGGAACCAAAACACAAAGATATCATTTGCCTTCATCTTGCTCTTCCGCACCACAGCACTCCAGTTTGTTGTGATCACTGCACCGTCAAACTTCCCTTTGCCCTGGAAAATCCTCACTTTCACACCATGTCTCTCACTGTAAGAGACAAGAAAGTCATTATCTGGAAGCTGCATATTCTTCGAGATGTACTTCTTGGTAAACTTCCGGTTGAAGTACTGCAGATTATAAGATGCAAAACTTCGTTCAGATGAAGTAATTGTCAACATATAAAGATGCAAAAACATCCTTGATCGAGATGGAGTAATTATATTTACCATTCTGGAACAGCCTTCCACGGTACTTGCACTCTTTATAGTGCACACATAAAAAGGAATTGCGGGGCGCTTTTCGTCAACAAGATATCTCAGGGTATCAACTTGTGTAGGATTCATTTCCACTAGATTGGGATACATGCAAAAGTCATCCCATTCCTCACCTGCCTCTATCCTGGGACCTACATATATAAGGAAACCAGGGAATAAGGCCTAGTTTAAAGTTTTCCTAAAACTGAAGTATATCAAACCAACAGTATTTATAGAAACTGAAGTATTCCTTGAATGCTACAAATTGACTAGCTATTATGCCAAACCGAGACTAATTAAGCATTTGACCTATATCCTGCATCTATAACTACTATATATATATTTTACCTCGACGAGTCAGATGGACATCAGCAGGAGGAGGAGGAGCAACTTCCTCATGCTCAGCTGCACAATCCATTGCTGCAGCATCATCAGCTTTCTCTTGCTTGACGTGAACCCTATCTAGAGCACCATCCTCACCTTCGGAGGATGAGCTGATGTCGATGGTCTCAACGGCCTTCTTGGATGGGACCAAAATGGCAACTTCATAGTCATAGGGGTCCATGGTGTCGACCTAATAACAAGCAGTGAACAATTTGAGAACTATGAAACTATTAATTACACATTAATTAAAACTAAGTTGGGATGTTTAGGTTCAGATTGACATTCGCACTAGCAGCACTAGCACATGTTTTGAATCAATCTAAACCAGGAAAATCTACTCTAGCACTAGAATCTACTTTGAATCGATCAAACCCTAGGAAAATCGCCGCTCGGACAAAAAACCCCAATTAAAATCCCCCGAGATTAAGTACGGCAAACCCTAGAAAATCCCCCGCTCATCCCCCAAATTAACCTGAGCTTCGGCCGACGGAGGCAGTGGAGCTTCGGCCGACGGAGCTTGACGGAGCTGCTTGACGGAGCTTCGGCCGACGGAGTTGGGAGAGGAAGAGGCGGCAGTGGCGGCTGGGTTGGGAGAGAGAGAGTGAGACAGGGGAGAAAGTTGCTTTTGGTATAGGACATTTTGGGGTGGGTGGGGCAAAATGGCACCCACTGACGTGTGGGGCCATCTAGCAGTAGATACCACTGGGTTGGGCCATTTCCGGTAATTTTATGTGGATTAGGGGCCAGCAGGTAAAATGGAACCCTCATTCTCTGTTTTTACTAATTATAATAAATCAGAAATTCCCTCCTCCGCCTCTCCGCTTCTTGACGGTTCCACTCCGCTTCTTGCCGGTTCCACTCCCACTAGACGAAAAACCCTCCTCCGCGCCAAGACGCTTCTGCCTCGCCGCTTCTGCCTCCTCCGCCGCTTCCTCCTCCGCCGCTTCTGCCTCCTCCGCGCCATGGACGCTGCTTCTTCTTCCTCTTCCTCTGTTCCGCAACCGCTTCTGCCTCCTCCGCCGTCAGCAATGCAGGCCATTACTCAGATCAGGACCTTCACCGTCCATGGCGGCAAGGAGATCGATGTTGTCTACACAAACGAGGAGGAGACGATGAGCAAGTACCTGAAGATGTACGCGCAGTGGTATGCGGAAGAAGAAGAGAACAAGTTTGTAGGATTGGATCTCGAGTACACTCCGGAGGACCCCAACCACGAAGAAGACAACTACCTCGCCGTCGCTCAACTGTGCATGAGGAACCACGTCCTCGTCTGCCACTTTTCCTGGTTTGTAGACCTTAATCTTGCTCTGATTTACTTAATCTTGCTCTGATTTTGTTAATCTTGCTCAGATTTTAGTTAATCGCTAGTGCATGATGAACCAAGTCACCCTCGAGTGCTCTGTTTTAGTTAATCTTGATCTGTTTTAGTTAATCTCGAGTGCAACAAATTAAACTACAAACCGTGCTAGCTGCAAAACTAGTTTTGTTTCTGTGTTTTGTGTAACAAAAGCCACAAAGCATGGTGTGCTGATCTTGCAGATTGAATCTATCCATATGCTCATCTAGCATGTACTGGATTTCATTATACCAAATTAATTATATGATGCAAAATGATATTTCAATGACTAAAAAATTTGCACTTGCACATTTCATAAAAGTGTTGGTCATGCATTCTTTTAGTACCAAATGGATTATGACTAGATAATTTTCAGACTCTTGATCATGCACTTACTAAACTTATGTCAATTTTATTCAAGTTATGAGATTGCATAGACTAAACATTCGTATTCCCAAATTTTATTCAAGTGTTGATCTCGCAAGTACTAAATTTTTGCATCAAATTGAATCTATCCATATGCTCATCTAGCATGTACTGGATTTCATTATACCAAATTAATTATGACAAGCAAATTTCCGGAGTCTTGATCTTGCATTTAATAGAATTTTGTTAGTTTCAAAATTATATGATGCAAAATGAAATTTCAATGACTAAACAATTGCACTTACACATTTCATAAAAGTGTTGTTCATGCATTCTATTAGTACCAAATGAATTATGACTAGATAATTTTCAGACTGTTGATCATGAACTTACTAAACTTATGTAGTTTCAAATTTTATATTCAAGCTATGAGATTGCATATAGACTAGCTTCGTAGTCCCAAATTTTATTCAAGTGTTGATCTCGCAAGTACTAAATTTTTGCTTTCAGGACCAACGGGGAATGTCCGGCGCTGCGCTCATTCCTTCAAGATCAAGGAATTGTGTTCTGCAGCGTTGACAAGAGAGCAGATTTTATAAAGTTATATTACGAGAAGATTATAATTCCTAGGGAGAACTGGATCGATATCCAGGAAATTGTCATCGTCAAAGGTCTCAACGAGAGAGGAAACTTAATGAGGGATGGAATGGCTAGTCTTGCAACTAGCATCATCGACGAGTCGTACAGCCAGATGAAGAGCAAATTCCCTCGAGAGAGGCACAATTACTGGGAAGAGCAGCCGTTGTCTGATTTAAACCTGGAGTATGCAGCTAAAGATGCTTACGTGAGCTACCAGCTCTACGTTAAGATATGGTTCTTCCTGCGTTACCTTGTGTTTTGCCCCGGTTGCAAGAAGGAAGACGAGCTGAGGGGACGTCTGTGTTGCAAATGCAGGGTAGCAGAGATCGAAGCTGAACATGCACAGAGAAATGCTGCAGCTGAAATAGCAAGGTTAAATGCTGAACTTGCAAGCGCGCAGGCTGAACTAGCAATCTTGAAGGCACCAGCTTCCAGCGACAACACCCAGCAGACAAGTCCCCCTCATGGCAAACGGACGAAGATGAATGATGAGCAGTGGCTGGAGCGTAGTGATGCGCCGAAGAGTAGTGATTATTGGCAGAACCTGAGGAAGTCGTGGACTGGTGCTGATCAGAAGAGTGATGATCCGTGGACGACGGAGATGAGTGATCAGCAGAGCCCGAAGAGTGATAATCCGTGGCTGACGAAGCCAGGCAATTACTGACGACTTCTCCAAGATCCATGCCTAGTTAATTATTTGTATTTGCTTGTCAAGAAACTTTGCTTCTATCGTCTCAGATTATCAGAGAAATCATACTTTTCCTGATGTGAATAGTACTGTCAGATCTGGTTGAATATTCACACCCAGATTTATCTTTTTTGTTTCTCTAAGTGTACAAAGTGTGTTTTCTGTGGGGAACAGGAGACCATTCAACACCTTTTTATTGAATGCCCTTTAGCTAAACTCTTATGGCGTACTGTGAATTTTACTTATGCTCTCCCACCTCCCACCAATATTACCAATATGTTTGGTAATTGGTTGAATGGAGTCGATAGACAATCAAAAGCTTTTATCCGGATTGGGGTTTCTGCTTTATGTTGGTCTATTTGGAAGAGTAGGAATGACATAATTTTTAATAAAAAACCTTCCTTTCATTTTTTGCAGGTTATTCATATGGTTTCCCATTGGGTCCAACTTTGGGCCCTACTCTCTCCGGAGGGGCAGCGGGATGCCATGGCTTCTGGATGCACACGGCTCCTGATGGTCGCTCAGGATATCTTGTGCCAGGCTGGTTGGCGTCATACTAGAAGACTATGTTGATGTGTAGTCTTACTATGTGTTTCTTTCGATGGTTGATTCTTGTATCAATCCTCGATGATGAGTGATTTGTAAACATTTATACTTTAAATTTTTTTTAATAAAAGGATGTGTGCATCATCATGATGCAGAAGCCGGGGATGACCCCCATTTCGAAAAAAAAATGTCGAATTTGAATTTGAAGTTACATGTACATCTCCATAATATATGTGTATGCCTCAAGTTTCACGAGAAATCTAGGGGGTAGACCCGCCGGGGCACACGTTCCGCTGTTTTGGGGGAAGGAGGGGGAGAACGACCGCCGGAGCACCGGAACCCCACCAAATCTTGCATGTGGACCTATGATATGTGTTAAAGTGTGGTGCAAGGTCTAATGGTGCAAAAGTAGCTCCCCTAAACCCTAAACCCTAAACTGGGGAGGCTTCGAGCCCTAATCCCCTCTAAATCCCTAAACCACGACGCCGGAGCTACGGAACCATGCATCATAAACCCTAACCCTAACCCTAAACCCTAATCCTATACCTAACCATAAATACTTACCTTTAACCTAAACCCTAGCCCTACCCCTAAACCCTAGCCCTAACCCTACACCTAACCCTAACCAGTAGATCAGGCACACCCTCGATCGTGTGATAATGGCTCTAGCTGCGGGTATATGTGCCAAAGGGTCCCAATCTTGGTTCTACATGTGTATATGTACTAAACAAACCTAAAAGAATGAAAAGTTACATTGGTGCACCCTCGCGCGGAGAAATCTAGGGGGTAGACCCGCCGGGGCACGCGTTCCGCTGTTTTGGGGGAGGAGGGGGATAACGACCGCCGGAGCACCGGAACCCCACCAAACCTTGCATGTGGACCTATGATATGTGTCAAAGTGTGGTGCAAGGTCTAATGGTGCAAAAGTAGCTCCCCTAAACCCTAAACCCTAAACTGGGGAAGCAGCTACATGGCGCGCATTTCAGTATCGCGCGGGACCTCCGCGCGGCGGTAGGATACCTCCTACGCACCACCTATCACATGCCGTATGCGCGCGGAAGCCATCTGGGAATCCCACCCGCTTCCTGCGGTGCCCCGCCGAATCCGCTGGAAACTGTCCGGATCTGAACTGGCGACACTTTCCTTCGCTCAATAAATGGAGGGAAAAATGTTTTTAGGTCTAGGACGCGTCATTTTATGTGCTAAATGTTTTCCGTTTCGCGCGTTGGCGGACGGGTGCACGCGCGCGCCCGGTACGGCCATACCGCATGTCCCGGCGGCCCCGTTTTGCGCAGTTGGCAAAGCAAACGGAGCCAAAAAATCGAGCGGAGCCGCGTGGCGTCATTTTATGTGTCCTGGTAACCACTGCAAAAGACGGAACTGGGATACGGCAATTATCTTGGAGAACCCTTCACGAACAGGGCTATCTCGTCCGGAGTTCTATGGCTTTTAGGGGAAATGAGTAGGAAACGGCCCGTTTCACCACATAGTTTGTCGGAACGAGGCCATATTTGGCACGTGCGTGGGCCTTAGGATGGGAAGCAAGGCCCCGGTCGCGGATTTCTAATCCGAACCACGGGCGACGGTTTTTCCATTTTCGGTGCCGGAAGGGCTTTTTTTGCAGCTACATGGCGCGCATTTCAGTATCGCGCGGGACCTCCGCGCGCGGTAGGATACCTCCTACGCACCACCTATCACATGCCGTATGCGCGCGGAAGCCATCTGGGAATCCCACCCGCTTCCTGCGGTGCCCCGCCGAATCCGCTGGAAACTGTCCGGATCTGAACTGGGGCGACACTTTCCTTCGCTCAATAAATGGAGGGAAAAATGTTTTTAGGTCTAGGACGCATCATTTTATGTGCTAAATGTTTTCCATTTCGCGCGTTGGCGGACGGGTGCACGCGCGCGCCCGGTACGGCCATACCGCATGTCCCGGCGGCCCCGTTTTGCGCAGTTGGCAAAGCAAACGGAGCCAAAAAATCGAGCGGAGCCGCGTGGCGTCATTTTATGTGTCCTGGTAACCACTGCAAAAGACGGAACTGGGATACGGCAATTATCTTGGAGAACCCTTCACGAACAGGGCTATCTCGTCCGGAGTTCTATGGCTTTTAGGGGAAATGAGTAGGAAACGGCCCGTTTCACCACATAGTTTGTCGGAACGAGGCCATATTTGGCACGTGCGTGGGCCTTAGGATGGGAAGCAAGGCCCCGGTCGCGGATTTCCAATCCGAACCACGGGCGACGGTTTTTCCATTTTCGGGGTGCCGGAAGGGCTTTTTTTGTGAAGCAGCTACATGGCGCGCATTTCAGTATCGCGCGGGACCTCCGCGCGGCGGTAGGATACCTCCTACGCACCACCTATCACATGCCGTATGCGCGCGGAAGCCATCTGGGAATCCCACCCGCTTCCTGCGGTGCCCCGCCGAATCCGCTGGAAACTGTCCGGATCTGAACTGGGGCGACACTTTCCTTCGCTCAATAAATGGAGGGAAAAATGTTTTTAGGTCTAGGACGCGTCATTTTATGTGCTAAATGTTTTCCGTTTCGCGCGTTGGCGGACGGGTGCACGCGCGCGCCCGACGGCCATACCGCATGTCCCGGCGGCCCGTTTTGCGCAGTTGGCAAAGCAAACGGAGCCAAAAATCGAGCGGAGCCGCGTGGCGTCATTTTATGTGTCCTGGTAACCACTTCAAAAGACGGAACTGGGATACGGCAATTATCTTGGAGAACCCTTCACGAACAGGGCTATCTCGTCCGGAGTTCTATGGCTTTTAGGGGAAATGAGTAGGAAACGGCCCGTTTCACCACATAGTTTGTCGGAACGAGGCCATATTTGGCACGTGCGTGGGCCTTAGGATGGGAAGCAAGGCCCCGGTCGCGGATTTCCAATCCGAACCACGGGCGACGGTTTTTCCATTTTCGGGGTGCCGGAAGGGCTTTTTTTGTGAAGCAGCTACATGGCGCGCATTTCAGTATCGCGCGGGACCTCCGCGCAGCGGTAGGATACCTCCTACGCACCACCTATCACATGCCGTATGCGCGCGGAAGCCATCTGGGAATCCCACCCGCTTCCTGCGGTGCCCCGCCGAATCCGCTGGAAACTGTCCGGATCTGAACTGGGGCGACACTTTCCTTCGCTCAATAAATGGAGGGAAAAATGTTTTTAGGTCTAGGACGCGTCATTTTATGTGCTAAATGTTTTCCGTTTCGCGCGTTGGCGGACGGGTGCACGCGCGCGCCCGGTACGGCCATACCGCATGTCCCGGCGGCCCCGTTTTGCGCAGTTGGCAAAGCAAACGGAGCCAAAAAATCGAGCGGAGCCGCGTGGCGTCATTTTATGTGTCCTGGTAACCACTGCAAAAGACGGAACTGGGATACGGCAATTATCTTGGAGAACCCTTCACGAACAGGGCTATCTCGTCCGGAGTTCTATGGCTTTTAGGGGAAATGAGTAGGAAACGGCCCGTTTCACCACATAGTTTGTCGGAACGAGGCCATATTTGGCACGTGCGTGGGCCTTAGGATGGGAAGCAAGGCCCCGGTCGCGGATTTCCAATCCGAACCACGGGCGACGGTTTTTCCATTTTCGGGGTGCCGGAAGGGCTTTTTTTGTGAAGCAGCTACATGGCGCGCATTTCAGTATCGCGCGGGACCTCCGCGCGGCGGTAGGATACCTCCTACGCACCACCTATCACATGCCGTATGCGCGCGGAAGCCATCTGGGAATCCCACCCGCTTCCTGCGGTGCCCCGCCGAATCCGCTGGAAACTGTCCGGATCTGAACTGGGGCGACACTTTCCTTCGCTCAATAAATGGAGGGAAAAATGTTTTTAGGTCTAGGACGCGTCATTTTATGTGCTAAATGTTTTCCGTTTCGCGCGTTGGCGGACGGGTGCACGCGCGCGCCCGGTACGGCCATACCGCATGTCCCGGCGGCCCCGTTTTGCGCAGTTGGCAAAGCAAACGGAGCCAAAAAATCGAGCGGAGCCGCGTGGCGTCATTTTATGTGTCCTGGTAACCACTGCAAAAGACGGAACTGGGATACGGCAATTATCTTGGAGAACCCTTCACGAACAGGGCTATCTCGTCCGGAGTTCTATGGCTTTTAGGGGAAATGAGTAGGAAACGGCCCGTTTCACCACATAGTTTGTCGGAACGAGGCCATATTTGGCACGTGCGTGGGCCTTAGGATGGGAAGCAAGGCCCCGGTCGCGGATTTCCAATCCGAACCACGGGCGACGGTTTTTCCATTTTCGGGGTGCCGGAAGGGCTTTTTTTGTGAAGCAGCTACATGGCGCGCATTTCAGTATCGCGCGGGACCTCCGCGCGGCGGTAGGATACCTCCTACGCACCACCTATCACATGCCATATGCGCGCGGAAGCCATCTGGGAATCCCACCCGCTTCCTGCGGTGCCCCGCCGAATCCGCTGGAAACTGTCCGGATCTGAACTGGGGCGACACTTTCCTTCGCTCAATAAATGGAGGGAAAAATGTTTTTAGGTCTAGGACGCGTCATTTTATGTGCTAAATGTTTTCCGTTTCGCGCGTTGGCGGACGGGTGCACGCGCGCGCCCGGTACGGCCATACCGCATGTCCCGGCGGCCCCGTTTTGCGCAGTTGGCAAAGCAAACGGAGCCAAAAATCGAGCGGAGCCGCGTGGCGTCATTTTATGTGTCCTGGTAACCACTGCAAAAGACGGAACTGGGATACGGCAATTATCTTGGAGAACCCTTCACGAACAGGGCTATCTCGTCCGGAGTTCTATGGCTTTTAGGGGAAATGAGTAGGAAACGGCCCGTTTCACCACATAGTTTGTCGGAACGAGGCCATATTTGGCACGTGCGTGGGCCTTAGGATGGGAAGCAAGGCCCCGGTCGCGGATTTCCAATCCGAACCACGGGCGACGGTTTTTCCATTTTCGGGGTGCCGGAAGGGCTTTTTTTGTGAAGCAGCTACATGGCGCGCATTTCAGTATCGCGCGGGACCTCCGCGCGGCGGTAGGATACCTCCTACGCACCACCTATCACATGCCATATGCGCGCGGAAGCCATCTGGGAATCCCACCCGCTTCCTGCGGTGCCCCGCCGAATCCGCTGGAAACTGTCCGGATCTGAACTGGGGCGACACTTTCCTTCGCTCAATAAATGGAGGGAAAAATGTTTTTAGGTCTAGGACGCGTCATTTTATGTGCTAAATGTTTTCCGTTTCGCGCGTTGGCGGACGGGTGCACGCGCGCGCCCGGTACGGCCATACCGCATGTCCCGGCGGCCCCGTTTTGCGCAGTTGGCAAAGCAAACGGAGCCAAAAAATCGAGCGGAGCCGCGTGGCGTCATTTTATGTGTCCTGGTAACCACTGCAAAAGACGGAACTGGGATACGGCAATTATCTTGAAAAACCCTTCACGAACAGGGCTATCTCGTCCGGAGTTCTATGGCTTTTAGGGGAAATGAGTAGGAAACGGCCCGTTTCACCACATAGTTTGTCGGAACGAGGCCATATTTGGCACGTGCGTGGACCTTAGGATGGGAAGCAAGGCCCGTGTCGCGGATTTCCAATCCGAACCACGGGCGACGGTTTTTCCATTTTCGGGGTGCCGGAAGGGCTTTTTTTGTGAAGGGCTACATGGTGCGCATTTCAGTATCGCGCGGGACCTCCGCGCGGCGGTAGGATACCTCCTACGCACCACCTATCACATGCCGTATGCGCGCGGAAGACATCTGGGAATCCCACCCGCTTCCTGCGGTGCCCCGCCGAATCCGCTGGAAACTGTCCGGATCTGAACTGGGGCCACACTTTCCTTCGCTCAATAAATGGAGGGAAAAATGTTTTTAGGTCTAGGACGCGTCATTTTATGTGCTAAATGTTTTCCGTTTCGCGCGTTGGCGGACGGGTGCACGCGCGCGCCCGGTACGGCCATACCGCATGTCCCGACGGCCCCGTTTTGCGCAGTTGGCAAAGCAAACGGAGCCAAAAAATCGAGCGGAGCCGCGTGGCGTCATTTTATGTGTCCTGGTAACCACTGCAAAAGACGGAACTGGGATACGGCAATTATCTTGAAAAACCCTTCACGAACAGGGCTATCTCGTCCGGAGTTCTATGGCTTTTAGGGGAAATGAGTAGGAAACGGCCCGTTTCACCACATAGTTTGTCGGAACGAGGCCATATTTGGCACGTGCGTGGACCTTAGGATGGGAAGCAAGGCCCGTGTCGCGGATTTCCAATCCGAACCACGGGCGACGGTTTTTCCATTTTCGGGGTGCCGGAAGGGCTTTTTTTTGTGAAGGGCTACATGGTGCGCATTTCAGTATCGCGCGAGACCTCCGCGCGGCGGTAGGATACCTCCTACGCACCACCTATCACATGCCGTATGCGCGCGGAAGCCATCTGGGAATCCCACCCGCTTCCTGCGGTGCCCCGCCGAATCCGCTGGAAACTGTCCGGATTTGAACTGGGGCCACACTTTCCTTCGCTCAATAAATGGAGGGAAAAATGTTTTTAGGTCTAGGACGCGTCATTTTATGTGCTAAATGTTTTCCGTTTCGCGCGTTGGCGGACGGGTGCACGCGCGCGCCCGGTACGGCCATACCGCATGTCCCGACGGCCCCGTTTTGCGCAGTTGGCAAAGCAAACGGAGCCAAAAAATCGAGCGGAGCCGCGTGGCGTCATTTTATGTGTCCTGGTAACCACTGCAAAAGACGGAATTGGGATACGGCAATTATCTTGAAAAACCCTTCACGAATAGGGCTATCACGTCCGGAGTTCTATGGCTTTTAGGGGAAATGAGTAGGAAACGGCCCGTTTCACCACATAGTTTGTCGGAACGAGGCCATATTTGGCACGTGCGTGGACCTTAGGATGGGAAGCAAGGCCCGTGTCGCGGATTTCCAATCCGAACCACGGGCGACGGTTTTTCCATTTTCGGGGTGCCGGAAGGGCTTTTTTTGTGAAGGGCTACATGGTGCGCATTTCAGTATTGCGCGAGACCTCCGCGCGGCGGTAGGATACCTCCTACGCACCACCTATCACATGCCGTATGCGCGCGGTAGCCATCTGGGAATCCCTCCCGCTTCCTGCGGTGTCCCGCCGAATCCGCTGGAAACTGACCGGGAGGATTTGAACTGGGGCCACACTTTCCTTGGCTCAATAAATGGAGGGAAACATGTTTTTAGGTCTAGGACGCGTCATTTTATGTGCTAAATGTTTTCCGTTTCGCGCGTTGGCGGACCGGTACGGCCATACCGCATGTCCCGGCGGCCCCGTTTTGCGCAGTTGGCAAATTAAACGGAGCCAAAAAATCGAGCGGAGACGACATTCTAGCTAGGAGAATCCTTCACGATCGAACTGCCACGTTCGGAATCTTGATGTATATAGAATGGGATAAAGCTTGCATATGCCTTATGATAAGCATATAATTAGTGTGTGCAAGAGACATATATTATTTGACCTAATTAACCAAACATTTTCTGATTTTTTTATATAATTTAATTATTAAGGATTCTAGGAGTTTCATATATCCCTATATTATTATCATTAAAGGAATGAAGGTGACACACGTTTAATTACATGATATTCTGTTTTTAAAAATATTTTAACCTACACCAAATTATATGCATTATTGCGCATTTAATTATTATTGTTTTGCACAAAAAAGCCCCAAAAATTCCCTCCAAAACCCCAAAACCCCAAAACCCTCCAAAACCCCAAAACTCTCCCGCCCAGCTTCTCCCGCCAGCTCCAGCGAAATGTTTTGAATCCACCCGCCAGCTCCAGCGAAATGTTTTGAAACCTAAGCTGGAAAGGAGGGCAAATGTCCGAAACGCCACTAACCTAAGCTGGAAAGGAGGGACATTTCAGTCAAATCCCGTACGAGCTCCCTCAATTCCCCAATTCCCCTCCCACTCCGGTGCGATACGAACCCCAATTCCCCTCCCACTCCGCTCATCCCCACCCGCCGACGGCCACCGACGAGCGGCGCTCCGACGAGCGGACGAGCGGAGAGCTACCCGCCGACGACGGCCGCGCGTGCGTAGACGCTCGCCACAAGATCTTCAGGCGAGTTCCCTCCTCAACCCGACCCCTCGCCCCCACTTCTATGGCCTTTTCTTGGCCTGCTTAGGGTTTCGTCGGCCATGGCTAGGGTTACGGTTTGCTTGGCATGGCATGGTTAGGGTTAGGGATTTCGTGGCATGGCTTCTTTCCTTGGCTTGTCCAGGGTTAGGGTTGCTCGGCCTGTCATGGTTCTTGCTGCAACCAGTCCATGGTTGCTTCGGATCTTGCTTGGCATGTTCTTGCAGCAACCAGTCGATGATTGCTGCGGATCTTGCCTGGCTCAGGCTCTGTAGATTTTAGATTTGGTTTTCTGCAGTACCTATATGATTACCTGCTGCCGATCTTGCTTGCTATATGCAAGCAGTCCATGTTTGCTTCGGATCTTGATTGGCATGTGTCTTGCTGCAACCAGTCGATGATTGCTGCGGATCTTGCTTGGCTCAGGCTCTGTAGAATTTAGATCTGGTTTACTGCAGTCCCTATATGATTACCTGCTGCCGATCTTGCTTGCTGTATCCAACCAATCAATTAGTGATGCGGATCTTGCCTCGCGTGGGTCTCGCTGCAACCAGTCCATGATTGTTGGGGGATTTTACTTGGCTTGGGCTCTGTAGATTGTACATCTAGTTTACTGCAGTCCATATATGATTAGCTGCTACAGATCTTTCTTGCTGCAACTAGTACATAATATGATTACCTGCTGCGGATCTTGCTTGGTACAGATCTTTACCAAGGCATGCCCTTTTATATTTCGTCGATGAACATTTATATTGCCCTTTTATCCTGTGTTGATGAAACTTCTCCCAAACAAAGTTTGGGAGCCCTGTTTATCTGTACATGCCTACAGCTTTTTCTGTGTACATGTCTATTGTTGTATTAAGGGATATGTCTAATGATTATAACCTGTTATCTTCTTAGGTAATACTATCAAGGTCTGACCTACTTCAAGGAGCAAGGTGAACCAGGTGATTGTTGATCCACATGAACCTATGTTGCTTGGTTCTTTAATTGCATCCATATGTTGTATCTGCTGTCACTAATTGTTATTCTTTTCGTGCCAGCACATATCCAACCCATCAACATCAGGCATGGCAAAGACTGGGAAGAAGCAGCTGGCTGGTATGCGGCTTCATCCTAACATCATTGTGTCTAATTGATGCTTTTAATCGGGTGCTGGGGTTTTTTGGCTCTGTCTGAATATTTCTGTACCCTAGGATTAAATGAAACTAAAAGTTGAAAATTGCTATGATTAAACAATTTACCTTAGTTGTTCGAGTTGGCTTGCTTCTATGCATTTCAACCATCAATCTAATGGTTACATATTTTTCTCATACATGTAAAGAAGCGCCCCTCACCGAGATAGAGAAGGACAGGGCTAGGACAATGATGCGGAACAACCGTGTCTTACAATCCCTGGGTATCCCCGCCGTAGTGTCAATTTTTAGGAAGTCACATGGTGGTCGAGGTGGAGGTCGTTCCACACTTTCAAATGATGAGTCATCTGCCATAACACAAGGCGAGAGCTCAGATTATCATCCGAGCAATGACCAATTGGTTGACCAGGAGGATGGGGAGGTTGAAGGGAGTATAGGGGAACACATTGAGAAGGTGCATTCTGCTTATCATCTTTGGAGCGCTGGCATTATTTGTATCTGTTTTCTTATTTCTGTTTTGCTATAACCTGTGATGTAATGCCATTTTGTTTTGCTATTTTTGCGAGGCATTGAAGGATCCCAAGAGTAGAAAGAAAAAGGCTTCTGTTAGAAAGACAAGCCCAGGGAGGAGGAGTAAGAGGTTGCAAAAGGAACAAAGTTCAATGCCTCCTGTTAGAGTGTTTGCTGATGCTCCAGGAGGGAGAAAGAGGCATCTGGAACCTGTTGCTGAAGTTCCTTCCAAAAGAGTCACCAGGAGGACATCAAGTGAAGCGTCTGCAACCAACAATGAAGATACTCCGCCCCGCAACAATCGCAGTAGCTCACCGCAGATTGATGAAAGGATCGATGAAGCAAGCACTGTTCGCAGGGACACAGGTCCTACTGCATCTGATGTCATGGTCCATCAGCACTTTGATTCTGATGGTTTTCTTGATCCTGAGGATGATGAAGGCAAGTTTTTGTTGGACAGCTGTCCACACTATCTACTGCCTTTTTTGTTTATCTTTATAAACTCTTTTGGTTGTGGGTGCTGCTTTCTGACATGATCTTTGTATGTATGCTATTCAGGTGGAACCACTGCTGCAGGTGGCCGTAAAAGGAAGGGCACCGGGCTGGAGCGGATTTGCAAGGGGATGGGAGTCAAGCTTACCATTGAGATTCCTCCAGGGCTGAAACGTCCTGAGAAGCCTTTGCCTGCTGCCAAGTTTGCATCGGAGGGTGGAATGCTTGCAAGAGGCCAGATGCCGCTCCTTCCGCATTTCAAGTTGTACAAGAGGGATGAGAATTTGTTGGCCGACTTCGTTGGAAAGATGGGGGTAATCTTCTTCATCACCAGTTCATTTGTTAGATGATAGGAGTGCTTGCTTGATTGTTCATAGTTCATGATAACTAACCTCGTCCTTGCCCTTGTTTGCTTTGTAGGCAAATTTCAACATGGACACAGAGTCGGAAGACATCCAGAAGGCTTGCTATGACGTACTGCGGAAAGTGTCGAAGAACAGGCGCTACATCCTGAAAAGGGACTACTTCGACAAAGTACCAGCAAATGAAGTCAGCATCAAGTCCCCTGTTAAGGATGTCTCAGATGAAGAATGGGAAGCTCTAACTGCTCTGTGGGTAACCCCAAGACACAGGGTATGTTCTTTGCTTCAGTTGCAGTCATTAGTGCTTGCATGGTAGACATGATGCTCATCGTTATAGTGTGCACATTGCTGAATATCATGATTGTGCCCTTCTGCAGAACACATGTACCAAGAACAAGGACAGTCGTGCTGCGGTCAAATTTGGCCAAAAGACTGGCTCTCGTAGCTATGCTGCTCATCTGTATGCAACTGTAAGAACACTCTTACAGAATTTCCTTTTGCATCTTACTCTTGTCTCCACAAGCTTATGTTCTGATTCTTGGTGAACATCATTTCCAGAGGGAGGAGCGCAGAGGTGAAGAGCTAGATGCAGTCGACATCTTTAAGGCGACCCATCACAGCAAGAAGGATGGTTTCTCTGAGGAAGCTCTAGCTGCAATAGTAAGTGACTTGTTCATTTCACTTTTGTGAACCATTCTTGGACCTGCGCGTTTCCTGAATTGATGAATCTTTTGGAAATGGATCTCCAGGCTGATATGGAAGCTGAGATGGCTATTCCTGTGCCAGAAGGTGCACCGCCAAGGTCTGCAGTCGCTGTTGTTGCAAAGGTTCTTAGCAAGGAAGCCAAGCACAGCACTTTCCTGAAGAATGCTGGACTTCAGCCCAGTTCCACTGTCAAGCTCAACAAGCCCACCGCAGCTGCTGTATCGGCGCATGTTCATGACCTGGAAGCACAGCTGAAGAGGTCCCAGGAGGAAGCTGAACAGATGAAGCAGCAGTTTGCTGCCATCATGGAAGAAGCAGCTGCCCAGAAGGAGAAGCAAGCGGCAAATGAAGCCGCACAAGCTCAGCGTGACAAGGACTACATGGAGCTCCTCAAGCGGACTGAGGAAAGTGATAGGAGGCTTGCTCACATGATGTCCATCTTCGGAGCATCTGCGAATTAGCTCCTGCTGCTGGTCGTATCCCTTTTTTGTGTCCCGCCATGGAACTTGGTCATATCCTGGCAGCGTGACAATAACTTCTTACTGTGAATCTGTGAACTTCTTACTGTGAATCTGTGAACTTTCTTGGCATGTTGGTGAATCTGTGAACCTGGTCATTTTGCTGCTGTCACTCTGCTGTGAAATTTGCAGATTTGAAATGTTGTCTTTTATATTTTGCTGTTGAATTTCCTAATTTAATATATGCACTGTTGGGCTATTGTGGGCTCTTAAAAGGCCAAGGCCCAAAGTAGCCTAGAAATATATGGGCTCTTAAAAGGCTAGAGCCCAACAAATAATTAATTGCATTTTCGAAAAATGGGAGTTGAAAAGGCCAAAAAAGGCCGAAGCCCAAAAAACTTGCAGGACCGTAAAAAGGCCAAAGCCCATAACTTTTATGGACCCAAAAAGGCCAAGGCCCAATATCTTTATGGACCCCAAAAAGGCTGAGGCCCAAAACCTTTGTGGACCCTATAAAGGCCTAGGCCCAAAATCTTAATGGACCCTAAAAGGCCAAGGCCCAAACCTATAATGGGTCCTAAAAAGGCCACGGCCCAAAACTGTAATGGGTCCTAAAAAGGCCACGGCCCAAAACTGTAATGGGTCCTAAAAAGGCCACGGCCCAAAACTGTAATGGGTCCTAAAAAGGCCACGGCCCAATGGAAATTGGCCCAGGCCCAGTAAGTACAGCAGCTAAAAAGGCCGTTGAAAAAAAAAGCTAAAAAGGCCGAGGTAATTGGGCCAGTTACGGGCCAAGGCCCAACAAAGCCGAAAAAATAATCAGAACTAATGGGCTCAGCCCACATAAGGAGCTGAATGGACCGGGCTGAATTCAAATAACGACGTTTCTAATTCGTCACAATTTTGCCACGTCGGATTGCCACGCTGGACTCGGGGGCAGGTGCCCATGACGTTTTGGGAACGTCATGCCGTCAGTGACATTTTAAAACGTCACAAAGCTCTACGACGTTTTCAAGTGGAACGTCTTAAGCACTCACTGCTGACTCCCAGCTTTCGACGTTTTGAAAGTTGTCACAATAACGTCACAAGTAGCCATTAGTGACGTTTTAGTGACACCTTTATTTCGTCAACTTATGGCAGATTTCTTGTAGTGATGGTAAAAGTACCATTGTACCCTTTTGATCCACGTGTAAAGCATCAATTCTATTTGGAGAACATCCAACGGTGCGGCGTTTCAACTAAGCTTGCTATAAATACTCTCCTTCTTCCTCGCGTATTCCCCTTTGCCGCACCTGTGCTCATACCTCCTCTGCTCCAATCTCCATTGCAAACATCCAAGTTCTAGCGCACGCGCCTGCTCCACTTTCTCCACACCATTGTTGATGCCGCCGCGGCCAAGACTTTCAAGGCACACCACCCCGAAGCGAAGATGGCAACGGATCTGGGGAGCGCTGAGTGGGAGAGATCCAAGATCTCCGCCCAAGACATCAACCTGAAGAAGCTTGGGATTAGCAAGAAGAAAGATTCGCTTCTCTTCCCCAGCGAGGAGAGCTATCCATCCCCTCCTATCGAGTATCGGGTCAGTTTCGTTGACCACCTCATCCGCGGCCTTTCTTCCCCCATTCACGATTTTCTGCGTGGGTTGCTTTTTGTGTACGGATTGCAACTTCACCATCTTACTCCCAACTCCATCCTCCACATCTCGATCTTTATCACTCTTTGCGAATCTTTCCTTGGAGTCCAGCCTAACTGGGCTTTATGGAAGCGCATTTTCCTCCTTCGCCGTAATGGCTCTCCCAACGTTGCCTATAACATAGGCGGCGTTGTTATCTGCGTCCGCCCTGATGTCGAGTATTTTGACGTAAGTAAGAGTGTCGAACCCAACGAGGAGCAGGTGTTGACAAGCGTTTCGATGAAGGATTCACTGTAAATGCTCACAGACAAGTATTCAGGGGGTTTTGATATAGCAGATGAATAAAGTACGAGTAAGTAAAATGCGAGAGAAATAATTGCAGCGAGTGGCCCAATCCTTTTTAGCACAAAGGACAAGCCGGTTTGTTTACTTATAATGACCAAACGTTCTTGAGGACACACGGGAATTTAGTCTAGTGCTTTCGCTTCATATAGCTGATTAATCTTCATTGTTTTGATAAGTGTTGTGTGGGTGAACCTATGCTAATGCACCGCCCTTCCTAGGACTAATACATACTTGCGATTATACCCCTTGCAAGCATCCGCAACTACAAGAAAGTAATTAAGATAAATCTAACCACAGCCTTAAACTCTGAGATCCTGCTATCCCTCCTGCATCGATATACCAACGGGGGTTTAGGTTTCTGTCACTCCGGCAACCCCGCAATTGGCAAACGAATACAAGATGTATTCCCCTAGGCCCATAAAGGTGAAGTATCATGTAGTCGACGTTCACATGACACCACTAGAAGAATAACACCACAACTTAAATATCATAACATTGAATATTACTCAACCATAATTCACTACTAACATTTAGACTTCACCCATGTCCTCAAGAACTAAACGAACTACTCACGAGACATCATATGGAACATGATCAGAAGTGATATGATGATGAATAACAATCTGAACATAAACCTTGGTTCAATGGTTTCACTCAATAGCATCAATAACAAGTAGAAATCAATACCAGGAGAGTTTCCCCTATCAAACAATCAAGATCCAACCCTAATTGTTACAGCGGTGATGATGTGCAGCGGTGGAGACGGTGGTGATGATGATGAAGATGATGGTGATGATGATGGAGATGATGTCCAGCTCGATGATGGTGACGATGGCGTCGATTTCCCCCTCCGGGAGGGAATTTCCCCGGCATTTCAGCTGCCGGAGAGCTCTTTCTCTCTCGTGTTTTCCGCCCCGCAGAGGAGGTGTGACTCTTCGCGACTATCCTCTGGAGCTTAGGTTTTCGGGACGAAGAAGTACGCGAAGGAGAGGAGGCCAGAGGGGCTGTGGGCCCCCTCCCCACATGGCGGCGCGCCAGGCCATGGCCCGCGCTATGGGGGGCCCATGGTGGCCCTCCTCGGCTCCTCCTTCTGGCTCTCTTCGTCTTCTGAAAAATAGGATTTTTCATATAATTTCCGTCAATTGTTGATCTTCCGAAATATTGCATTCTGACGGCGCTTTTTCCAGCAGAATCCTGACTCCGGTGCACGATCCTCCAATAATCATGAAACATGCAAAATAGATGAAATAACATAAGTATCACCTCTAAATATGAAATATATCAATGAATAACAGTAAATTATGATATAAAATAGTGATGCAAAATGGACGTATCAACTCCCCCAAGCTTAGACTTCGCTTGTCCCCAAGCGAAACTGAACTCGATAAACAGACCACATGTTTATGGAGTGAAGAGTTGATAAATAAAATACGGACAAGAAGCATCATATTAATTCACACAAGACATTCTAGTGAACAACTTCCTCATATAATTCAACTTGAAACAAGTAGAAGGTAATCACAAATAAAGGTGCATAAGAAATCATAATTGGTGATGGCAAACTTCGTTCTTGGTCAGAGAACAATTAACAGATTGTACTTATCTATCGAGCAGCGCTCTTATGTTAAAGCTTATATGGCAAAATTTGCATACTCAATCATAATAATCTCCTCATAATCATTGATAACTTTCAAAGCTATATTCATTCAGATAAAACTTGTACTAAACAAGGAAGAGTAGAAGACATGAGTAAGCAGATCACAATATAAATGGTTTGATCACAACAACTCAAATGCTTGCTTAAGATGGAGGGAAATAGGTTTACTGACTCACATAAAGTAAAAGACAGGCCCTTCGCAGAGGGAAGCAGGATTAAATCATGTGCTAGAGCTTTTTCAGTTTTGAAATCATATAAAGAGAATAAAAGTAACATTTTGAGAGGTGTTTGTTGTTGTCAACGAATGGTAGCGGGTACTCTAACCCCTTGCCAGACAAACTCTCGAAGAGCGGCTCCCATAAAGTTTTATTTTTGGTTGACACTCCTTCCAACCTTTGCTTTCACAAACCATGGCTAACCGAATCCTCGGGTGCCTTCCAATCATTCTCATACCATGAAGGAGTGTCTTTTTATTTTAGTTTTATTTAGATGACACTCCTCCCCACCTTTGCTTTCTCAAGCCATGGCTAACCGAATCCTCGGGTGCCTTCCAACAATCACATACCATGGAGGAGTGTCTATTTGTAAAATTATGAAAGTTAATTAATCGGGGCTGGGAACCCCATTGCCAGCTCTTTTTGCAAAATTATTGGATAAGCGGATGAAGCCACTAGTCCATTGGTGAAAGTTGCCCAACAAGATTGAAAGATAAAACACCACATACTTCCTCATGAGCTATAAAACATTGACACAAATAAGAGATATTAAATTTTGAATTGTTTAAAGGTAGCACATGAAGTATTTACTTGGAATGGCAGAAAATACCATATAGTAGGTAGGTATGGTGGACACAAATGGCATAGGTTTGGGTTAAGGTTTGGATGCACGAGAAGCATTCCCTCTCAGTACAGGTCTTTGGCTAGCAAGGTTGATTAGCAAGCATAAGAGTTGAGGGAAACAAACAAATATACATGTGATAGAAACAATCATGCATCTTCCTTGTAAGCACAAACAATTTTAACTTCAGAATAATAAGCTAAGAGCTAACAAGAAAGGAAGACAATGAAACAACTACATGTATTTCTCTTTTCTACTAAAACCTCAAAGTGTTGTTGCTATTGACCAATGCTAAGTTTGCCAAAACCAAATAGATTTACTCAATGCTCCCTGATACGTCTCCGACGTATCGATAATTTCTTATGTTCCATGCCACATTATTGATGATATCTACATGTTTTATGCATACTTTATGTCATATTTATGCATTTTCCGCACTAACCTATTAACGAGATGCCGAAGAGCCGTTGCTGTTTTCGCTGTTTTTGGTTTCAGAAATCCTAGTAAGGAAATATTCTCGGAATTGGACGAAATCAACGCCCAGGGCCTATTTTCACACGAAGCTTCCAGAAGACCGAAGGGAAGACGAAGTGGGGCCACGGGGCGCTGCCACATTAGGGCGGCGCGGCCCAGGGGGGCCCGCGCGGCCCTAGCGTGTGGGGCCCCCATGACGCCTCCTGACTAGCCCTTCCGCCTACATATAGTCTTCGTCGCGAAACCCCCAGTACCGAGAGCCACGATACGGAAAACCTTCCAGAGACGCCGCCGCCAATCCCATCTGGGGATTCAGGAGATCGCCTCCCACTGCGGAGAGGGGAATCATCTCCCGGAGGACTCTTCACCGCCATGGTCGCCTCCGGAGTGATGAGTGAGTAGTTCACCCCTGGACTATGGGTCCATAGCAGTAGCTAGATGGTTGTCTTCTCCTTATGTGCTTCATTGTCGGGTCTTGTGAGCTGCCTAACATGATCAAGATCATCTATCTGTAATGCTATATGTTGTGTTTGTTGGGATCCGATGGATAGAGAATACTATGTTATGTTGATTATCAATCTATTACCTATGTGTTGTTTATGATCTTGCATGCTCTCCGTTATTAGTAGAGGCTCTGGCCAAGTTTTTACTCTTAACTCCAAGAGGGAGTATGCCTCCATTAAATCTGGGACAGTGACAGAAAGTTCTAAGGTTGTGGATGTGCTGTTGCCACTAGGGATAAAACATTCATGCTATGTCCGAGGATGTAGTTATTGATTACATTACGCACCATACTTAATGCAATTGTCTGTTGTTTACAACTTAATACTGGAAGGGGTTCGGATGATAACCTGGAGGTGGACTTTTTAGGCATAGATGCATGCTGGATAGTGGTCTATGTACTTTGTCGTAATGCCCAATTAAATCTCACAATACTCATCATATCATGTATGTGCATTGTCATGCCCTCTCTATTTGTCAATTGCCCAACCGTAATTTGTTCACCCAACATGCTATTTATCTTATGGGAGAGACACCTCTAGTGAACTGTGGACCCCGGTCCATTCTTTTACATCGAATACAATCTTGCAATACTTGTTCTACTGTTTTCTGCAAACAATCATCATTCACACTATACATCTAATCCTTTGTTACAACAAGTCGGTGAGATTGACAACCTCATTTCGTTGGGGAAAAGTACTTTGGTTGTGTTGTGTGGTTCCACGGGCACGGAATCCGGTGTTGCGCCGCACTACATCTCGCCGCCATCAACCTTCAACGTGCTTCTTGGCTCCTCTGGTTCGATAAACCTTGGTTTCTTCGAGGGAAAACTTGCCGTTGTACGCATCACACCGTCCTCTTGGGGTTCCCAATGGATGCGTGTTGTACGCGTATCAAGCTCTTTTTCTGGCGCCGTTGCCGGGGAGATCAAGACACGCTGCAAGGGGAGTCTCCACATCCCAATCTCTTTACTTTGTTTTTGTCTTGCTTTATTTTATTTACTACTTTGTTTGCTGCACTAAATAAAAACACAAAAAAATTAGTTACTTGCATTTACTTTATCTAGTTTGCTTTATTTACTATTGCTAAAATGGGTACTCCTGAAAATACTAAGTTGTGTGACTTCACAACCACAAATAATAATGATTTCTTATGCGCACCTATTGCTCCACCTGCTACTACATCAGAATTCTTTGAAATTAAACCTGCTTTACTGAATCTTGTTATGCGAGAGCAATTTTCTGGTGTTAGTTCTGATGATGCTGCTGCCCATCTCAATAATTTTGTTGAATTATGTGAAATGCAAAAGTATAAGGATGTAGATGGTGAAATTATAAAATTAAAATTGTTTTCTTTCTCATTAAGAGGAAGAGCTAAAGATTGGTTGCTATCTCTGCCTAAGAATAGTATTGATTCATGGACTAAATGCAAGGATGCTTTTATTGGTAGATATTATCCCCTTGCTAAAATTATATCTTTGAGGAGTAGCATAATGAATTTTAAACAATTGGATAATGAGCATGTTGCACAAGCATGGGAAAGAATGAAATCTTTGGTTAAAAATTGCCCAACCCATGGACTGACTACTTGGATGATCATCCAAACCTTTTATGCATGACTGAATTTTTCTTCGCGGAACTTATTGGATTCAGCTGCTGGAGGTACCTTTATGTCCATCACTTTTGGTGAAGCAACAAAGCTTCTTGATAATATGATTATTAATTACTCTGAATGGCACACGGAAAGAGCTCCACAAGGTAAGAAGGTTAAAATTGTCGAAGAAACCTCTTCCTTGAGTGATAAGATTGATGCTATTATGTCTATGCTTGTGAATGGTAGGACTAATGTTGATCCTAATAATGTTCCGTTAGCTTCATTGGTTGCCCAAGAAGAACATGTTGATGTAAACTTCATTAAAAATAATAATTTCAACAACAATGCTTACCGGAACAATTCTAGTAACAACTATAGGCCATATCCTTATAATAATGGCAACGGCTATGGTAATTCTTATGGGAATTCTTACAACAATAATAGGAACACACCCCTGGACTTGAAGCTATGCTTAAAGAATTTATTAGTACACAAACTGCTTTTAACAAATCTGTTGAAGAAAAGCTTGGGAAAATTGATATACTTGCTTCTAAAGTCGATAGTCCTGCTGCTGATGTTGATCTTTTGAAATCGAAAGTTATGCCTAATGAAAATCCTTTTCTATTTATGTTTTCTTTTTATGTTTTATTTTTCATATTTGAATTCAAATATTCTATGGAGGATTTGAATCTTGGAAAGTTTCACAAATTTATTAGAGATGTTCTAAGATATTGACATGTAGTAAGAATGGTAATATATTTGTGTTATTTATATATGAATTTAAAATGGGCACATATGTTGGAGTTTATTTTATTATTCTTCCATTTTTCGTTTGGAGTAATTATGAATTCATATTTTATGTTAATAGTTACCAACAATGAGATTCAAAACATCACCTTGTATTAGAAGATTTATTTATATGGATTGGTGTTGTTGTATTAAATATCTAGAATAGAAATGTTAAAGAAGATGGTGTTATGGTCATGATTTCATATGCCAAATTATTTATAAATCTTGGAATCTATTTTGGTTTATTCTAGGGTTATAATATGGTTTACTTAACACCTTGAATTGGAATTCCTAGACATATCATGTGATTCTTATAATTCAGACATTTTCTAAAATGGATACTTTAGTTATATGGTACTTAGCAAATTTGACCACTAAAATAGAAAGGGTAGGGTTTCCTATTAGTTTTACGCTAATCACTTAAATGGTATTTAGGGTTAGGGTATATATGGCTAGGGTTTATACTTGTGATCCAGGATACACAAGTTAGAGTTTGAGCATAGATTCTATGTGGGTATGATCTAGGGTTTCCCTTATACTTATCATTTGGAGCAATAAGGAAAATATGAACGTGGTCTAGGTTTTTGGTTATATTTATTAATTTAAACATAAATGGAAATGAGGTGTGGTAGGGTTCTACTTAGGATCCCAACTGATTCATGGATTGGAACTCAAATGGTCTAGGTTTTAGTTGTGATCACCGAAGTGATGCACAAACTAGATTTAGGATATAAGCATAGGCTATGGTATACTTAATTTGCTAGAGTTACTCTTCCTTAACATTGATAGGATTCTTGGATCAGTTCAATACTAGAGTTTTCCCATGGCTTTGGATAAGTAAGGTTTCAAACATGATGCCATTACTCATCTGCTCAAGGTATGAGGAATGATCTAAGGTTAACTACTAGTGACCTACCTATCATTTCATGTGATGGATAATATCTGCTTATATATAGGTTTAACTTATCATCTAAATCTACAAGGCATGGTCATGCATTAGACATGATCAACTTATTCCTCACTAATACCTCTTAATTATTCCTCTCATCGCACTCTTAGATTCTTAGGGTTTATGATCATTACCAAGGTGTGATGATCATGGCATGGTTCTCCTAATGAATTATAAGTAAAATAGGTTCCACCTCCACATCAAGTGTTGGCTTGGTCAACTAGGGTTTAGTACTTCTCTGGTATTCTTGTATGGACATGGCTATGGTTAGTATTATAACTTCTCTCACTTCTCAATACTTTGACACGTCATAGGGCTCTACTCAAAATATGATGATATGATCTTGTGAATATATTGTCTGCCTAGGAATTCTACCTTGCAATCTTCTGTAGCTTGTTCTTCAGGAAATCTGATAAACATGCATCTTGTGGTATGCCTCCACCTCCTAGCTTCTTCATCTTGATCCTAGCTAATGTATGGAGTGGTCTCAAGGTTTTGGTTTCGTTGTAACATTGTACTAGATGATCAAATGGATTAAGGGTGTAGCTCCTTTTATAGGCTTGGGCAAGCTCTAGTATCATGACACATAGGTGGGTGACTCTTGTTTTAACTTGATGAATAAGGTGTTTGGTTGTCATGCCCTCATCCATAGCAATCCTTTGAGCATGAGGTGGCATAGCTTAGGAGGCAAGCTATGTAGATATTATCATCCTATCTGGCATGAGCATTATCCTCTCGTATGATTTGTTTTTGGATAGCCAATGGCATTTGTAACTAGATGTCTTATGAATGCTTTATACTTGTGAATAATGCACCATATCATATATGATTGGATTTATGTTATAATATTGGTCAAAAGGTCAAGGTTGAGAGTTATTCCTCTGTTTTGGATAGTTGGTGTTTGATTTCACCAAGGCATGATCATATGAGTTTCAAAATAATCATAGTTAGTTTTATTCAAATAGTTTGAACTATAATTCATAATGTAAACAGATTTAGTTTTATGATATACCATATATTCAATAAGTTATGATTTAAGTAAGAATGTGTGGATTTTATGCACTTTAGACCTTGTGGTTTACCTTATTTGGTAATAAGTTTAGAAGTGAATTAAATTACACACAAAGGTAGTTGCTAACTTTTAAGTGTTAATAAGTTAGGGTTTGATTCTTAAAGAATGTGTTGTTGTAAGGAATACCATGTTATGATCCTTTATAGGATTTGATATTTGATCCTCACTTAAAGTGTTGTGTAATAGTTCTGATTTGATCAAACCTATGGATCAAATTATGTCTACCCAAAACAAGGTTTTAGCAAATGTCACATTGAGGTTTATAGCGCTTGACTTGATGCCTTCAATTCCAGCAAGCCAAGTGAAACTTCAGTTACTGTGACAAGTTTTATTTGAAAGCGTGAAAATTCCCCGGATTTTCTATGCATGAATGCAATGCACACAACTCTATTCTCTCTTTTTGTAGCCTCTAAACCTGGGATATTACAGCCTCTCCCCCTTAAACTGAACTTCGTCCCGAAGTTCAAACGCTCTCATGTTTCGGAATCTAGAAATGACTCTTACATATCACGCTCTCTTTCGAACTCCACAGAAAACTTATGAGACACAGTTGGATATAACTCTTGTCCATATTCTTCCCGGAGTCTTCTGGTGTCCGACATTGAACCGTTATTACTATCTTCAATTCTATGATTTCTTCCAACACTATAAGCTTGTTGTCTTTCTCTTCAAAGATCCTTGGATTAGGACATCTTCTTGTGCTTACGAACTTTACTAATAGTTGTGGTGACAGTTTCCTATCTGGATATCCAAGGCTTGGTTCTAAAAGGTTTGTTTAAGGTAAGGTATTGTTTTCCCTTACTACCATAACTATAGTAATGGTACTTAGCATGGTATTTACAATAGGCATGTGACAAAGGATTAACTTATCAATGCCTACAAATTGTAGACTAGGGTTTTAGTCGGAAGTAGAGGGCAAGTAGATCTCGAAGGTTTCAGCCGAAAAGTGCTCGACGATGTGAAAACTAGGGTTATGGAACAATGAATCGATGATCTTTTGTCCCTCGACTCCCCCTTATAGGAGGTGGAGTCGAGGGATTCATGATACACAAGTTACAGAGTCCGGAGGGTTTCCAACCCATCCCGTAAGATTACAAATATATCTTTCCTAATACAACTCTAGCTTTCCTCAATACTAACTTGGGCTTCCGAATCTTCATATCCATCGAGTCGTGGGCCTTCAGAAACCCCGGTACCAACTTCGGCAGGCCCATTGGGGATGCCTATGTCGAGCCCCCGAGATTTTGCTTGAATCGAAGAATCAGGGAAAATCTCCAACTTTATAGCCATTCAATAACTCTGTCGAATTTATCACATATCTTTGGATACGCAATTATATATTGTACATGGATAATGGTAGTTGGGGCTAGTTCATCTGACGGATCAGGTACTAGTTAACTGCTCTAGTGGCAATCCGCAAAACCTACTTCAAGATCACGTCCCCGGACATGATCTCGGGATACGTGTTAACTTCGACGTGCCGCTTAAGGTCTTACCATCTGTCGAGTCCCAGTCATATTTTATCGGTACCTAACGCGTCCGTTAGGATTTTTCTTCGTATTTGTTGATACGGAAAAAGTAGCAAACCGACGTCAGAGACGGCGCCACGCCGCTCAGAACGGATCTGGGGTACCTTCGCAAAATTTTGCGGCATTCAGAGTTTATTCGCAACTTTGGCGCCCTGAGAATATATTGTCGAGTACTTTTTCGGCTGTTGGAGTAGCACATTTTATTGAGTCAACGGATGACTTATCTTGCCTTCCCGATGGGAGTATATGCAGAGTTATTTGTATAACTCGAAATATGCTCACTTTTTCTTCTTCTCTTTTTTTATAATTTCATCGGGCACGCGAACAGCCCGATGGGAGTAGCTCCCCGAGGCTACAGCCAAGGACTAGTGCTTGGTTGTAGGCTCAACACTTTAACGCCTTATGTCGCTATATTGTCATTCTTTCTCGAACTTTTCATATCTATCGGGTGCGCGACCAGCGCTCCCGATGGAGTAGCCCCCGAGGCTATGAATAAATGCTTGTATTTGTTCATAGGCTCTAGCCATTTCTATTTTGTCATACTTGAATTTTTCTTTTTTCCAAAGTAGCCCCCGAGCATTTGAGCAAAAACTTGTATTTGATCAAAGGCTTCTCAAAATAATCAATTGTCTTTGTATGCCGCAATTTCAATAATCTTTCATAGCCGAGATTTTTCTTTATAAAGGTGACATCACTACTGACGATAACCACGATCCTTGTATTGGGAAGATGCGAGAGCTGTCCGTTCACTGACCTGGGGCCCAAAACCTGCGACCTGTTGACACGTTACGCAAGTGGGGGACACACGTCCTCCGCTTTTTCTGCTCACGCGCCGTAGCGCCCCAGTTCCATCATGGTAAAAGTACCATTGTACCCTTTTGATCCACGTGTAAAGCATCAAGTCTATTTGGAGAACATCCAACGGTGCGGCGTTTCAACTAAGCTTGCTATAAATACTCTCCTTCTTCCTTGCGTATTCCCCTTCGCCGCACCTGTGCTCATACCTCCTCTCGCCCAATCTCCATTGCAAACATCCAAGTTCTAACGCACGCGCACTGCTCCACTTTCTCCACACCATTGTTGATGCCGCCGCGGCCAAGACTTTCAAGGCACACCACGCCGGAAGATGGCAAGATGGGATCTGGGAGTGCTGGAGGGAGAGATCCAAGATCTCCGCCCAAGATATCAACTTGTCAAGAAGCTTGGGATCAGCAAGAAGAAAGATTCGCTTCTCTTCCCCAGCGAGGAGAGCTATCCATCCCCTCCTATCGAGTATCGGGTCAGTTTGTTGACCACCTCATCCGCGGCCTTTCTTCCCCCATTCACGATTTTCTGCGTGGGTTGCTTTTTGTTTACGGATTGCAACTTCACCATCTTACTCCCAACTCCATCCTCCACATCTCGATCTTTATCACTCTTTGCGAATCTTTCCTTGGAGTCCAGCCTAACTGGGCTTTATGGAAGCGCATTTTCCTCCTTCGCCGTAATGGCTCTCCCAACGTTGCCTATAACATAGGTGATTACCCACAAGTATAGGGGGTGTATCATAGTATTTTCGATAAGTAAGAGTGTCGAACCCAACGAGGAGCAGAAGGTGTTGACAAGCAGTTTCGATGAAGGATTCACCGTAAATGCTCACAGACAAGTATTCAGGGGGTTTTGATATAGCAGATGAATAAAGTACGAGTAAGTAAAATGCGAGAGAAATAATTGCAGCGAGTGGCCCAATCCTTTTTAGCACAAAGGACAAGCCGGTTTGTTTACTTATAATGACCAAACGTTCTTGAGGACACACGGGAATTTAGTCTAGTGCTTTCGCTTCATATAGCTGATTAATCTTCATTGTTTTGATAAGTGTTGTGTGGGTGAACCTATGCTAATGCACCGCCCTTCCTAGGACTAATACATACTTGTGATTATACCCTTGCAAGCATCCGCAACTACAAGAAAGTAATTAAGATAAATCTAACCACAACCTTAAACTCTGAGATCCTGCTATCCCTCCTGCATCGATATACCAGTGGGGGTTTAAGTTTCTCACTCCGGCAACCCCGCAATTGGCAAACGAATACAAGATGTATTCCCCTAGGCCCATAAAGGTGAAGTATCATGTAGTCGACGTTCACATGACACCACTAGAAGAATAACACCACAACTTAAATATCATAACATTGAATATTACTCAACCATAATTCACTACTAACATTTAGACTTCACCCATGTCCTCAAGAACTAAACGATCTACTCACGAGACATCATATGGAACATGATCATAAGTGATATGATGATGAATAACAATCTGAACATAAATCTTGGTTCAATGGTTTCACTCAATAGCATCAATAACAAGTAGAAATCAATACCGGGAGAGTTTCCCCTATCAAACAATCAAGATCCAACCCTAATTGTTACAGCGGTGACGATGTGCAGCGGTGGAGACGGCGGTGATGATGATGAAGATGATGGTGATGATGATGGAGATGATGTCCAGCTCGATGACGGTGACGATGGCGTCGATTTCCTCCGGGAGGAATTTCCCAAGAGATTTCAGCCCGCCAGAGCTCTTTTCTCTCGGTGTTTTCCGCTCGTAGAGGCGCTTGTGACTCTTCGCGACTATCCTCTCGAGCTTAGGTTTTCGGGAAGCACGCGAAGGAGAGAGGCCAGGGGGCTGGGGGCCCCTCCCCACATGGCGGCGCTGCCAGGCCAGGCCCGCGCCGGCCCATGGGGGCCCATGGTGGCCCTCCTCGGCTCCTCCTTCGGCTCTTCGTCTTCTCGGAAAATAGGATTTTTCATATAATTTCCATCAATTGTTGATCTTCCGAAATATTGCATTCTGACGGCGCTTTTTCCAGCAGAATCCTGACTCCGGTGCGCGATCCTCCAATAATCATGAAACATGCAAAATAGATGAAATAACATAAGTATCACCTCTAAATATGAAATATATCAATGAATAACAGTAATTATGATATAAAATAATGATGCAAAATGGATGTATCAACTCCCCCAAGCTTAGACTTCGCTTGTCCCCAAGCGAAACTGAACTCGGTAAACAGGACCACATGTTTATGGAGTGAAGAGTCGATAAATAAAATACGGACAATAAGCATCATATTAATTCACACAAGACATTCTAGTGAACAACTTCCTCATATAATTCAACTTGAAGCAAGTAGAAGGTAATCACAAATAAATGTGCATAGGAAATCATAATTGGTGATGGCAAACTTCGTTCTTGGTCAGAGAACAATTAACAGATTGTACTTATCTATCGAGCAGCGCTCTTATGTTGAAGCTTATATGGCACAATTTGCATACTCAATCATAATAATCTCCTCATAATCATTGATAACTTTCAAAGCTATATTCATTCAGATAAAACTTGTACTAAACAAGGAAGAGTAGAAGACATGAGTAGGCAGATCACAATATAAATGGTTTGATCACAACAACTCAAATGCTTGCTTAAGATGGAGGGAAATAGGTTTACCGACTCGACATAAAGTAAAAGACAGGCCTTCGCAGAGGAAGCAGGGATTAAATCATGTGCTAGAGCTTTTTCAGTTTTGAAATCATATAAAGAGAATAAAAGTAACATTTTGAGAGGTGTTTGTTGTTGTCAACGAATGGTAGCGGGTACTCTAACCCCTTGCCAGACAAACTCTCAAGAGCGGCTCCCATAAAGTTTTATTTTTGGTTGACACTCCTTCCAACCTTTGCTTTCACAAACCATGGCTAACCGAATCCTCGGGTGCCTTCCAATCATTCTCATACCATGAAGGAGTGTCTTTTTATTTTAGTTTTATTTAGATGACACCCTCCCCACCTTTGCTTTCTCAAGCCATGGCTACCGAATCCTCGGGTGCCTTCCAACAATCACATACCATGGAGGAGTGTCTATTTGTAAAATTATGAAAGTTAATTAATCGGGGCTGGGAACCCCATTGCCAGCTCTTTTTGCAAAATTATTGGATAAGCGGATGAAGCCACTAGTCCATTGGTGAAAGTTGCCCAACAAGATTGAAAGATAAAACACCACATACTTCCTCATGAGCTATAAAACATTGACACAAATAAGAGATAGTAAATTTTGAATTGTTTTAAAGGTAGCACACGAAGTATTTACTTGGAATGGCGGAAAATACCATATAGTAGGTAGGTATGGTGGACACAAATGGCATAGGTTTGGGTTAAGGTTTGGATGCACGAGAAGCATTCCCTCTCGGTACAGGTTTTTGGCTAGCAAGGTTGATTAGCAAGCATAAGAGTTGAGGGAAACAAACAAATATACATGTGATAGAAACAATCATGCATCTTCCTTGTAAGCACAAACAATTTTAACTTCAGAATAATAAGCTAAGAGCTAACAAGAAAGGAAGACAATGAAACAACTACATGTATTTCTCTTTTCTACTAAAACCTCAAAGTGTTGTTGCTATTGACCAATGCTAAGTTTGCCAAAACCAAATAGATTTACTCAATGCTCCCATACGTCTCCGACGTATCGATAATTTCTTATGTTCCATGCCACATTATTGATGATATCTACATGTTTTATGCATACTTTATGTCATATTTATGCATTTTCCGGCACTAACCTATTAACGAGATGCCGAAGAGCCAGTTGCTATTTTCTGCTATTTTTGGTTTCAGAAATCCTATTAAGGAAATATTCTCGGAATTGGACGAAATCAACGTCGAGGGGCCTATTTTCACACGAAGCTTCCAGAAGACCGAAGGAAGACGAAGTGGGGCCACGGGCGCCGCCACATTAGGGCGGCGGCGCGGGGGGGCCCGCGCGGCCCTAGCGTGTGGGGCCCCGTGACGCCTCCCCGACCCGCCCTTCCGCCTACATATAGTCTTCGTCGCGAAACCCCCAGTATCGAGAGCCACGATACGGAAAACCTCCCCAGACGCCGCCGCCGCCAATCCCATCTCGGGATTCAGAGATCGCCTCGCACCGCCGGAGAGGGAATCATCTCCTGAGGACTCTTCACCGCCATGGTCACCTCCGGAGTGATGAGTGAGTAGTTCACCCCTGGACTATGGGTCCATAGCAGCAGCTAGATGGTTGTCTTCTCCTTATGTGCTTCATTGTCGGGTCTTGTGAGCTACCTAACATGATCAAGATCATCTATCTGTAATGCTATATGTTGTGTTTGTTGGGATCCGATGGATAGAGAATACTATGTTATGTTGATTATCAATCTATTACCTATGTGTTGTTTATGATCTTGCATGCTCTCCGTTATTAGTAGAGGCTCTGGCCAAGTTTTTACTCTTAACTCCAAGAGGGAGTATTTATGCTCGACTGGGACAGTGACAGAAAGTTCTAAGGTTGTGGATGTGCTGTTGCCACTAGGGATAAAACATTCATGCTATGTCCGAGGATGTAGTTATTGATTACATTACGCACCATACTTAATGCAATTGTCTGTTGTTTACAACTTAATACTGGAAGGGGTTCGGATGATAACCTGGAGGTGGACTTTAGGCATAGATGCATGCTGGATATCGGTCTATGTACTTTGTCGTAATGCCCAATTAAATCTCACAATACTCATCATATCATGTATGTGCATTGTCATGCCCTCTCTATTTGTCAATTTCCCAACTGTAATTTGTTCACCCAACATGCTATTTATCTTATGGGAGAGACACCTCTAGTGAACTGTGGACCCCGGTCCATTCTTTTACATCGAATACAATCTACCGCAATACTTGTTCTACTGTTCTGCAAACAATCATCATCCACACTATACATCTAATCCTTTGTTACAGCAAGCCGGTGAGATTGACAACCTCGCTGTTTCGTTGGGGCAAAGTACTTTGGTTGTGTTGTGCAGGTTCCACGTTGGAATCCCTGGTGTTGCGCCGCACTACATCTCGCCGCCATCAACCTTCAACGTGCTTCTTGGCTCCTACTGGTTCGATAAACCTTGGTTTCTTACCGAGGGAAAACTTGTACGCACGCACACCTTCCTCTTGGGGTTCCCAACGGACGCGTGTTGTACGCGTATCAAGCTCTTTTTCTGGCGCCGTTGCCGGGGAGATCAAAACACGCTGCAAGGGGAGTCTCCACATCCCAATCTCTTTACTTTGTTTTTGTCTTGCTTTATTTTATTTACTACTTTGTTTGCTGCACTAAATAAAAACACAAAAAAATTAGTTACTTGCATTTACTTTATCTAGTTTGCTTTATTTACTATTGCTAAAATGGGTACTCCAAAATACTAAGTTGTGTGACTTCACAACCACAAATAATAATGATTTCTTATGCACACCTATTGCTCCACCTGCTACTACATCAGAATTCTTTGAAATTAAACCTGCTTTACTGAATCTTGTTATGCGAGAGCAATTTTCTGGTGTTAGTTCTGATGATGCTGCTGCCCATCTCAATAATTTTGTTGAATTATGTGAAATGCAAAAGTATAAGGATGTAGATGGTGACATTATAAAATTAAAATTGTTTTCTTTCATTAAGAGGAAGAGCTAAAGATTGGTTGCTATCTCGCCTAAGAATAGTATTGATTCATGGACTAAATGCAAGGATGCTTTTATTGGTAGATATTATCCCCCCGCTAAAATTATATCTTTGAGGAGTAGCATAATGAATTTTAAACAATTGGATAATGAGCATGTTGCACAAGCATGGGAAAGAATGAAATCTTTGGTTAAAAATTGCCCAACCCATGGACCGACTACTTGGATGATCATCCAAACCTTTTATGCAGGACTGAATTTTTCTTCGCGGAACTTATTGGATTCAACTGCTGGAGGTACCTTTATGTCCATCACTCTTGGTGAAGCAACAAAGCTTCTTGATAATATGATGATTAATTACTCTGAATGGCACACGGAAAGAGCTCCACAAGGTAAGAAGGTAAATTCTGTCGAAGAAACCTCTTCCTTGAGTGATAAGATTGATGCTATTATGTCTATGCTTGTGAATGGTAGGACTAATGTTGATCCTAATAATGTTCCGTTAGCTTCATTGGTTGCCCAAGAAGAACATGTTGATGTAAACTTCATTAAAAATAATAATTTCAACAACAATGCTTACCGGAACAATTCTAGTAACAACTATAGGCCATATCCTTATAATAATGGCAACGGCTATGGTAATTCTTATGGGAATTCTTACAACAATAATAGGAACACACCCCTGGACTTGAAGCTATGCTTAAAGAATTTATTAGTACACAAACTGCTTTTAACAAATCTGTTGAAGAAAAGCTTGGGAAAATTGATATACTTGCTTCTAAAGTCGATAGTCTTGCTGCTGATGTTGATCTTTTGAAATCGAAAGTTATGCCTAATGAAAATCATAATAATAAAATTGTTACTACAGCAAATGCCATCCAAGTTAGAATTAATGAGAATATAAGATTGATGGCCGAATTGCGTGCTAGGTGGGAAAGAGAAGAAAATGAAAAAGAAGATAATATAGCTAAAGTTTGGACTATTACCACCACTAGTAATGCTAATGCTCCACATGTTGCTGCACCTCCTACTATTAATGATAAAAGAATTGGTGTTGGCAATGTTTCCACTTCTAATGCAAAGCGCGAAAAACTGCCTGAAACTGCTAAAACTGCTGAAACTGTCTGTGATAAAACTGCTGAATTTTTTTCCAACATTGGGGATAATGATCCCATTGCTTTAGATTGAAAGAGAAGAAAATGAAAAAGAAGATAATATAGCTAAAGTTTGGACTATTACCACCACTAGTAATGCTAATGCTCCACATGTTGCTGCACCTCCTACTATTAATGATAAAAGAATTGGTGTTGGCAATGTTTCCACTTCTAATGCAAAGCGCGAAAAACTGCCTGAAACTGCTAAAACTGCTGAAACTGCTTGTGATAAAACTGCTGAATTTTTTTCCAACATTGGGGATAATGATCCCATTGCTTTAGATTATAATGGTTTGGATTTTGATGATTGCCACATCTCTGAAGTTATAAAGTTCTTACAAAAACTTGCTAAGAGTCCTAATGCTAGTGCTATAAATTTGGCTTTCACAAAACATATTACAAATGCTCTCATAAAAGCTAGAGAAGAGAAATTAAATCGCGAAACTTCTATTCCTAGGAAGCTAGAGGATGGTTGGGAGCCCATCATTAAGATGAAGGTCAATGACTTTGATTGTAATGCTTTATGTGATCTTGGTGCAAGTATTTCCGTTATGCCTAAGAAAATCTATAATATGCTTGACTTGCCACCATTGAAAAATTGTTATTTGGATGTTAATCTTGCTGATAATTCTACAAAGAAACCTTTGGGGAGAGTTGATAATGTTCGCATTACCGTTAACAATAACCTTGTCCCCGTTGATTTTGTTGTCTTGGATATTGAATGCAATGCATCTTGTCCCATTATATTGGGAAGACCTTTTCTTCGAATTGTTGGTGCTATCATTGATATGAAGGAAGGTAATATTAAATATCAATTTCCTCTCAAGAAAGGTATGGAACACTTCCCTAGAAAGAGAATGAAGTTACCTTTTGATTCTATCATTAGAACAAATTATGATGTTGATGCTTCGTCTCTTGATAATACTTGATATACACTTTCTGCGCCTAGCTGAAAGGCGTTAAAGAAAAGCGCTTATGGGAGACAACCCATGTTTTTACTACAGTACCTTTTATTTTATATTTGAGTCTTGGAAGTTGTTACTACTGTAGCAACCTCTCCTTATCTTAGTTTTGTGCATTGTTGTGCCAAGTAAAGTCGTTGATAGTAAGGTTCATACTAGATTTGGATTACTGCGCAGAAACAGATTTCTTTGCTGTCACGAATCTGGGCCTAATTCTCTGTAGGTAACTCAGAAAATTATGCCAATTTACGTGAGTGATCCTCAGATATGTACGCAACTTTCATTAAATTTGAGTATTTTCATTTGAGCAAGTCTGGTGCCTCAATATAATTCGTCTTTACTAACTGTTCTGTTTTGACAGATTCTGCCTTTTATTTCGCATTGCCTGTTTTGCTATGCTTGATGGATTTTTCGATTCCATTAACTTTCAGTAGCTTTGTGCAATGTCCAGAAGTGTTAAGAATGATTGTGTCACCTCTGAACATGTAAGTTTTGATTGTGCACTAACCCTCTAAGGAGTTGTTTTGAGTTTGGTGTGGAGGAAGTTTTCAAGGATCAAGAGAGGGAGATGATACAATATGATCAAGGAGAGTGAAAGCTCTAAGCTTGGGGATGCCCCTGGTTCACCCCTGCATATATCAAGAAGACTCAAGTGTCTAAGCTTGGGGATGCCCAAGGCATCCCCTTCTTCATCGACAACATTATCAGGTTCCTCTAGTGAAACTATATTTTTATTCCATCACATCTTATGTACTTTGCTTGGAGCGTCGTTTGTTTTTGTTTTTGTTTTTGTTTGAATAAAATGGATCCTAGTATTCTTTGTGTGGGAGAGAGACACGCTCGCTGTTGCATATGGACAAGTATGTCCTTAGGCTTTACTCATAATATTCATGGCGAAAGTTTCTTCTTCGTTAAATTGTTATATGGTTGGAATCGGAAAATGATACATGTAGTAATTGCTAAAATGTCTTGGATAATGTGATACTTGGCAATTGTTGTGCTCATGTTTAAGCTCTTGCATCATATACTTTGCACCTATTAATGAAGAAATACATAGAGCTTGCTAAAATTTGGTTTGCATAATTGGTCTCTCTAAGGTCTAGATAATTTCTAGTATTGAGTTTGAACAACAAGGAAGATGGTGTAGAGTTTTATAATGTTTACAATATGTCTTTTATGTGAGTTTTGCTGCACCGGTTCATCCTTGTGTTTGTTTCAAATAACCTTGCTAGCCTAAACCTTGTATCGAGAGGGAATACTTCTCATGCATCCAAAATCCTTGAGCCAACCACTATGCCATTTGTGTCCACCATACCTACCTACTACATGGTATTTCTCCGCCATTCCAAAGTAAATTGCTTGAGTGCTACCTAAAAATTTTCATTCCTTTACCTTTGCAATATATAGCTCATGGGACAAATAGCCTAAAAACTATTGTGGTATTGAATATGTACTTATGCACTTTATCTCTTATTAAGTTGCTTGTTGTGCGATAACCATGTTCCTGGGGACGCCATCAACTACTCTTTGTTGAATATCATGTGAGTTGCTATGCATGTCCGTCTTGTCTGAAGTAAGGGAGATTTACCACTCATTTAATGGTTAGAGCATGCATAATGTTAGAGAAGAACATTGGGCCGCTAACTAAAGCCATGATCCATGGTGGAAGTTTCAGTTTTGGACAAATATCCTCAATCTCATATGAGAAAATTAATTGTTGTTGAATGCTTATGCATAAAAGAGGAGTCCATTATCTGTTTTCTATGTTGTCCCGGTATGGATGTCTAAGTTGAGAATAATCAATAGTGAGAAATCCAATGCGAGCTTTCTCCTTAGACCTTTGTACAGGCGGCATAGAGGTACCCCTTTGTGACACTTGGTTAAAACATATGCATTGCGATGATAATCCAGGTAATCCGAGCTAATTAGGACAAGGTGCGGGCACTATTAGTATACTATGCATGAGGCTTGCAACTTGTAAGATATAATTTACATAACACATATGCTTTATTACTACCGTTGACAAAATTGTTTCTTGTTTTCAAAACCAAAGCTCTAGCACAAATATAGCAATCAATGCTTCCCTCTGCGAAGGGCCTTTCTTTTACTTTTATGTTGAGTCAGTTCATCTATCTCTCTCCACCTCAAGAAGCAAACACTTGTGTGAACTGTGCATTGATTCCTACATACTTGCATATTGCACTTGTTATATTACTTTACATTGACAACTATCCATGAGATATACATGTTACAAGTTGAAAGCAACCGCTGAAACTTAATCTTCCTTTGTGTTGCTTCAATACCTTTACTTTGAATTATTGCTTTATGAGTTAACTCTTATGCAAGACTTATTGATGCTTGTCTTGAAAGTACTATTCATGAAAAGTCTTTGCTATATGATCCATTTGTTTACTCATGTCATTTACCATTGTTTTGATCGTTGCATTCATTACATATGCTTACAATAGTATGATCAAGGTTATGATGGCATGTCACTCCAGAAATTATCTTTGTTATCGTTTACCTGCTCGGGACGAGCAGAACTAAGCTTGGGGATGCTGATACGTCTCCGACGTATCGATAATTTCTTATGTTCCATGCCACATTATTGATGATATCTACATGTTTTATGCATACTTTATGTCATATTTATGCATTTTCCCGCACTAACCTATTAACGAGATGCGAAGAGCCGCTGTTCTGCTGTTTTTGGTTTAAAATCCTAGTAAGGAAATATTCTCAATTGGATGAAATCAACGCCCAGGGCCTATTTTCACACGAAGCTTCCGAAGACCGAAGGGAAGACGAAGTGGGGCCACGGGCGCCGCCACACAGGGCGGCGCGCCCTAGCGTGCGGGGCCCCGTGACGCCTCCCCGACCTGCCCTTCCGCCTACATATAGTCTTGTCGCGAAACCCCCAAAGACCGAGAGCCACGATACGGAAAACCTTCCAGAAGCCACCGCCGCCAATCCCATCACGGGGGATTCAGAGATCGCCGCACCCTGCTGAGAGGGGAATCATCTCCGGAGGACTCTTCACCGCCATGGTCGCCTCCGGAGTGATGAGTGAGTAGTTCACCCTGACTATGGGTCCAGCGTAGCTAGATGGTTGTCTTCTCCTAATGTGCTTCATTGTTGGATCTTGTGAGCTGCCTAACATGATCAAGATCATCTATCTGTAATGCTATATGTTGTGTTTGTTGGGATCCGATGGATAGAGAATACTATGTTATGTTGATTATCAATCTATTACCTATGTGTTGTTTATGATCTTGCATGCTCTCCGTTATTAGTAGAGGCTCGGCTTTTACTCTTAACTCCAAGAGGGAGTATTTATGCTTGATAGTGGGTTCATGCCTCCATTAAATCTGGGACAGTGACATAAAGTTCTAAGGTTGTGGATGTGTTGCCACTAGGGATAAAACATTGATGCTATGTTCGAGGATGTAGTTATTAATTACATTACGCACCATACTTAATGCAATTGTCTCGTTGTTTACAACTTAATACCGAAGGGCGGATGATAACCCGAAGGTGGACTTTTAGGCATAGATGCATGCTGGATAGCGGTCTATGTACTTTGTCGTAATGCCCAATTAAATCTCACAATACTCATCATATCATGTATGTGCATTGTCATGCCCTCTCTATTTGTCAATTGCCCTACTGTAATTTGTTCACCCAACATGCTATTTATCTTATGGGAGAGACACCTCTAGTGAACTGTGGACCCCGGTCCATTCTTTTACATCGAATACAATCTACTGCAATACTGTTCTACTGCAAACAATTATCATCCACACTATACATCTAATCCTTTGTTACAGCAAGCCGGTGAGATTGACAACCTCGCTTCGTTGGGGCAAAGTACTTTGGTTGTGTTGTGCAGGTTCCACGTTGGCGAATCCCTGGTGTTGCGCCGCACTACATCTCGCCGCCATCAACCTTCAACGTGCTTCTGGCTCACTGGTTCGATAAACCTTGGTTTCTTACTGAGGGAAAACTTGCCGCCGTACGCATCACACCTTCCTCTTCCCAAAACCGTGCGTATCAATGCTCCCATAGTGATACCAATACTAATAACAAGATCAATCATATAATAAAGATTGCAAACTAGAATAAGATGTGCAATATGTAAATGATAAGACTTCTCATTAATATTCCATAACGATAACTCACACCAAGGGATACATAGACAACCAACTAAAGGAGAGATACTTCCACACTGCAACCCATCTTATATGATAACTTCCCTACTCATGATATGACACTACTTGATAGTAAAAAGTAAAAGATAGTGATGATGTGATACCGCGGCACTCCCCCAGCTTGGAACAAACCAAGGGGATGCCAATACCGATGATGAATTACTCCTTCGGCGGTGGTGGTGATGAATTCCCATCATCAGACTTCCAAGGAAGAGGCTCTCCATCAACAAACGACATCTTGGTCTCGGGAATCCTGAAACTAGCAGCATAGCTTATGTGTTTAAACCTATTTTCATACTCACAGTTTTGATTCTGAACATCATAGAGTTGAGCTTGGAGTTTGTTGCTGGTGTCGTGAAGTGAGAGGATGTCGTCCCACAGCTTTGCAGTCTCCTTCTTGTGTTCATCAATAAGTTCAGACACAATCTTGTGGAAGATGTCCACTTCACGCTCAGCCATCTTCTTGTAGTTGAAAACCTCTTGTTCTAGCTTCTCCATCCTGTCTTCCAAGCTTCCTTCTCCTTTAGGACCCTGGACATCTTTGATCTGCAACTCTCCATCAACGAGCAGCAACTCCTTGGGGTGCATCTTCAGCTGTTCATGTACGGGTTGACGACGTCCTCAAAGAAGCTGTCCTTCTGAGTTCCCGACGAAGACATGATGGCTCTAGATCCTGGCAGAAAATAGCTCGAAACAAAACACGTCGAGAAAACGATATACGGACCTCCAGGGGTCCGGGGGATTATATAGCAGAATTTTTACGACATAAGGAAAGTACTGTCGAACCAGTCGGAGAGGGGCCACGAGGCCACCATAGGGCGGCGCGGCCTGGCTGGGGCCCGCGCCGGCCTATGAGGGCACGCCCTCGTGCGTCTCCTCCACTCCGTTTCGATCTCGTAATTTTTCATATTTTCCAAAAACAGCAAAAACATTGTTCAAAGTAGAACACGAACTTTTTATTACCATCAAGTTACCTATTCAAAGTCGAATCTGGACAAATTTGACCTTTGATGAAAGCTTCCGGAGTCCACTCGAATAACATCAACATCTTCATTATAAGAATCACCCGAGATATAATGCTTGAGTCTTTGTCCATTCACCACTTGTGTGGCATTGCCTTGGAGAGAACTAATTTTAATTGCTCCTGAACGATACACCTCCACAATGACATATGGTCCTTCCCATTTCGAGAGTAATTTCCCTGCAAAGAATCTGAGACGAGACCGATACAATAGGACTTTATCCCCAATATTAAATTCTCTTTTGATAATTCTTCTATCATGCCATTTCTTAACTTTCTCTTTAAAGAGTTTAGCATTTTCATAAGCTTCACTTCTCCATTCATCTAGAGAACTCAATTGTAGCAATCTCTTCTTACCGGCTAGTTTAGGATCTTTATTTAGTTCTCTTACAGCTCAATAAGCTTTGTGCTCTAGTTCTAAAGGTAAATGACAAGCTTTTCCATAAACCATTTTATAAGGTGACATACCCATGGGATTTTTATAAGAAGTTCTATAAGCCCATAGTGCTTTCTTCAATTTACTAGCCCAATTCTTTCTAGATTTATTAACAGTCTTTTGCAAGATAGATTTAATCTCTCTATTTGATAATTCTACTTGCCCACTAGTTTGAGGATGATAAGCGGAAGCAATTCTATGATTAATACCATATTTAGCAAGAGTTTTTCTAAAACCACCATGAATAAAATGAGAACCTCCATCAGTCATAATATATCTAGGAACTCCAAATCTAGGAAAAATAATATCTAAAAGCATTCTTAAAGAGGTCTCACCATCAACACTTTTTGTAGGTATGGCTTCCACCCATTTAGTAACATAATCAACAGCAACAAGTATATGAGTGTTACCTTCTGAAGAGGGAAAAGGTCCCATGAAGTCAAATCCCCAACAATCAAATGGTTCAATAACAAGAGTATAATTCATAGGCATTTCATTTCGTCTGGAGATATTACCAACCCTTTGACATTCATCACAAGATAAAATAAACTTCCTTGCATCTTTGAAGAGAGTTGGCCAATAAAAATCTGATTGTAGAACCTTTTGCGCGGTTCTATCTCCAGCGTGATGTCCTCCATAAGCACTACCATGACATTTACTCAATATCTCTTGTTGTTCATATTCAGGAACACATCTTCGCATACCATCCACTCCTTCTTTATATAAGTGTGGGTCATCCCAAAAATAATGCCTCAAGTCATAAAAGAATTTCCTCCTTTGTTGAGCTGAAAAGGTTGGAGGCAAGTACTTGGAAACAATAAAGTTAGCATAATCAGCATACCAAGGACTATCTCGCGAGCTCACCTTTATTACAGCCAATTGTTCATTTGGAAAACTATCATTACAGGAACAGGATCATAAGCAATATTTACCAATCTAGACAAATAGCAGATACCCGTGCCGCGAAATAACAATACATTGTTGGCTTTTAGATAAATAAATAGCGCAACAGCAATATGCTTTGCTTTTGTAGCAAGGCCCTCAATTTCGTGTTTTAGGAACGATTAGATTGTTTATGAAAAATTAAAAATATTTTAGGTATCACCCCAGGACTGGAGAGATAGACTTGCAGTTTACATTTAATCAGCATTTGAAGAATTGCATGTGTCAAATCTCAATTGTTTTTCTGGCTGCATATAGCATCGTAAAGAGTTTGTTTTGTTAATTTCATTTACTGAACTAAGTGTCTCTGAAATAATCAGATAAAAAAACAAAGCTGAAATACACACTTACTCGCAGTGGCAGTAAAACCTATCTACAGTTTACATGGACAGTCTAAATTTATTTTCACTTGAAAGAATCCGATCTTGTCAATGTGATACTCAGAAGTCCTTGCATTGCATCGACAAGTTGTGCATCGTTTGCGTCATATTTGTAGCTCGGACTGTAGCCAAAGTACAGGTTCCTTTTAGTTTTCACTATCTTCTTCCGAGAACCACCTAAGGTTCCACCAACTCCAACTAAAAGAATAAAATAATTTCATTGAAGTAAGAAGTCCCCCAGATGGGTCGACTTCTTACTTCAATTAGTCCCCGTGTTCTTCGAATGGATCTCGTAATTGTTGAGAGGGTTGCCCAAACGCGGTATATAAGGCGTACCCAGTAAAGCTTACAAGTAAACCAGATATGGAGATGGCGACTAAAGTTGCTGTTTCCATTTTTATAGAATTTCAAGATTACAATGGATCTACAAAATAATTATGTTTTACACTACATTACTGTAAAGTTCAAAGTCAACACCAATGTTCAAATTGGTTCCAGATTTTGTTCAAATCAAATGGTGAGATACATTGCATTTACCTCGAGTCCGCGAGTAAATTAAATAACCAGGAACAGTTAACATATCATATTCATATCCTGCATGCATACTGGCTCTCTTTGTAGGTTGCATAAGTGGAGTAAATCCAAAGGAAACGACGAGATACATATAGAGGAACCTGTGAAAACAAACTACATAATCAGCTGGTCCATCAGTTGACGCTCATTTTCAGATTACTTAAGCGAAAGGCCACGAGTGAGTGCACTTGGTAGTTTCAAGACCTTGCAGCTCCTCGCTATCAGCGTGGACAAATGAGACACTTACCACTGGTAGAATCAAGGCGAAGAAGTGAATGAGACCTGCGGACCGGACCGTTACGGCGGAACCTGGTGATTGGCACCGTGACGATGGAGCAGCGCCCGGGGAGAAACTGCAGCGCACGGGAGGAGACATGCCGCAGGCAAGGATCTTCGCGGCGGTCTGGAGTGGAGGAATCCAGGGCTCCATGCGGCCTAGACCGCGACGCGCGGGGTCCAGCTTCACACGCGCGCTGGACGGAGACACGCTCAACCCGGGCATCGTGCAGGGCTCTTGAACTCGGTCATAGGAATCTGGGGCGCAAGCGGAGGCATCCGTTGCAGCGGCGTCAGGGAGACATAATGCAGCGGATCTGGGCGTAGGGAAGCCGAGCGGCATGTGTCGCTGCCGAGGATCGCTACTTGCTGGTTATTTCTAGACAAATTATCAGCAACAGGATTATCAGCACCTTTCCTATCTATAATATGCAAATCAAATTCTTGCAACAGAAGCACCCATCTTATAAGTCTTGGCTTAGCATCTTTCTTTTGCATTAGGTATCTAATTGCAGCATGATCAGTATGAATTGTAACTTTCGAATCAACAATATAAGATCTAAACTTGTCACAAGCAAAGACTACAGCTAACAATTCTTTTTCAGTTGTAGCATAATTTCTTTGAGCAGCATCAAGCGTTTTGCTAGCATAATGAATAACATTCAATTTTTATCTACTCGCTGTCCAAGAACAGCGCCTACAGCAAAATCACTAGCATCGCACATAATTTCAAATGGTAAGTTCCAATCAGGAGGTTCAACTATAGGAGCAGTTGTTAAGGCTTTCTTTAGAGTTTCAAAAGCTTCCTTACAATCATCATCAAAAACAAAAGGTACATCTTTTTAAAGAAGATTAGTAAGAGGTTTTGAAATCTTGGAAAAGTCTTTAATAAACCTCCTATAAAACCCAGCATGACCAAGAACACTACGAATACCTTTAACATCCCTGGGATAGGGCATCTTCTCAATTGCTTCAACTTTAGCTCTATCAACTTCGATACCTCTCTCGGAAATTTTATGTCCCAATACAATTTCTTCATTAACCATAAAGTGGCATTTCTCCCAATTAAGAACAAGGTTAGTTTCTTCACATCTCTGCAAAACTTTATCAAGGTTCCGCAAGCAATTATCAAAAGAATTCCCATAGACAGAAAAATCATCCATGAATACCTCCACAATATTCTCGCAAAAGCCATGAAAAATAGCAGACATGCATCTTTGAAAAGTAGCAGGAGCATTACATAAACCAAAAGGCATACGTCTATAAGCATAAGTTCCATAGGGACAAGTGAAAGTGGTTTTCTCTTGATCCTTAGTTTTAACAGCAATTTGTGAAAACCCAGAATAACCATCAAGAAAGCAAAAATGAGTATTTTTAGACAACCTCTCTAACATTTGATCAATAAAAGGCAAAGGGTAATGATCTTTCTTAGTAACCTTATTAACTTTTCGATAAACAATGCACATTCTATATCCTACAACTACTCTTTGAGGGATGAGCTCATCATTATCATTAGGTACAACAGTCATTCCTCCTTTCTTAGGAACACAATGCACAGGACTAACCCATCTACTATCAGCAATAGGATATATAATACCAGCTTCAAGAAGTTTTAATACCTCATTCCTTACCACATCCTTCATCTTAGGAATTAGACGACGCCGATGTTCAACAACTTTGCATCATCTTCCATATTAATGGCATGTTGGCAAATAGAGGGAGAAATCCCCTTCAAGTCATCAAGAGTGTAGCCAATAGCTCCTCGAGTTTCTTCAATATTTCCAATAACCTTTCTTCCTCGATCTCTGAAAGATTAGAACTAATAATAACAAGATATATTTTCTTATCATCAATATGAGCATATTTAAGATTATCGGCAATGGTTTTAAATCAAAAATAGGATCTTCCTTTGGTGGTAGTGTTGTACCTAGATCTTCTACCGGTAAATCATGCTAAGAATAGGTTGACGAAGGAAAATTTCATCAAGCTCATTTCTTTCTTCCCTAAAGACTTCACTCTCACTATTCTCCAAATGTTGCTGCAAAGGATTATTAGGAGCAAGAGCAATAGATGCACACTGTTCAATTCTAAAATCATTATTAGGCGAATCAGCTTTATAAGGAGTTTTGGCAAATTTAGAGAAATTAAAATCATAAGATTCACCAGCAAATTTAGTCAAAATTTTCTTCTTTGCAATCTATAACAGCTCCACAAGTATTTAGAAAAGGTCTACCAAAAATGATAGGACAATACTTACTAGCAGCAGAACCAAGTACCAAAAAGTCAGCAGGATATTTGATCTTACCACATAAAACTTCCAATCTCGAACAATACCAATTGGAGAGATAGTTTCTCTATTAGCTAGCCGAATAACCACATCAATATCTTCAAGTTCACAAGAACCAATTTCATGCATGATCTCCGTGTAAAGCTTATAAGGAATAGCACTAATACTTGCACCAATATCGCATAAACCATAATAACAATGATCACCAATTCTAACAGATAGCATAGGAACACTAGTTTTCCTAGACTTATTAGGATGTGAAACAATATTAGAAGCATCTTCACAAAAATAATATGACCATCTTCCACATTTTCAGTCACAAGATCTTTAACTATTGCAATAGCAGGTTCAACTTTTATTTGCTCTTCAGGTTCTATAGGTTTCTTTTCACTTTTATTAACCACACTATTTATAACAGAATACTCCTTCATTTTAGCAGGGAAAGGAGTTTTTTCAATATAAGTTTCAGGAATAACATGATCAACAGTTTCAATTACAACACATTTATTTATAGATGAATCAATTTTATCTTTATACGGTTCATGATACTTATCAAAATTCTTCTTAGGCAATTCATAATGAGAGGCAAAAGCTTTATAAAGATTTGCAACGACTTGAGAATCAAGACCATAAGTAGCACTCATATTACGAAATTTATCAGTATCCATAAAAGCTTCAATGCATTTATAATCATAATTTATACTTGACTCTCTATATTTGTCGTTCTCCCATCCTTCAGTATTCTCTTGAATCTGATCAAGAAGGTCCCTTTTAAACTCTTCTTTGTTGCGTGTAAATGATCCAGAACAAGAAGTATCCAGCAAGGTCTTATCTTGAAAAGAAAGTCTTGCATAGAAATTATCAATGATAATATTACCAGGGAAGCTCATGAATGGGGCATTTGAGCATTAAAGACTTCAATCTCCCCACGCTTGGGCAATACTCTCTCCATCATGAGGCCAGAAATTATATATGCGGTTCTGATCCTTATGAATTTCACTTGGAGGATAGAATTTAGAATAAAATAGAGGCACAATATCATTCCATTCAAGAGAATCCCCATTATTCAGTAATTTATACCAATGCGCCACCAGACAGCGATATAGAGAATAGTTTCTTCCTAACTTCATCCATAGCAATACTAGCACACTTGAATAAACCGCATAATTCATGTAAGAACAGTAAATGATCACCAGGATGGACAGTTCCATCCCCTGCATAACGGTTATCCATAACACGTTCAATAAATTTTCATAGGTATTTTGTATGGAACCTCTTTCTCACCTGGCGCCTCATCCACTACCTTTGCAGTAGTAGTAGATTTTCCAAATAAAAATTCAAGAGAAGATCTCTCCATAATGAATTATAGCAGCATGCAGAAATAAAATCAGCACGTACAGTAAAAGTTTCCCTTACCAATTCCACTTACCAATAGCGCTTCACTCCCCGGCAACGGCGCCAGAAAATAGTCTTGATGACCCACAAGTATAGGGGTGTATCGTAGTATTTTCGATAAGTAAGAGTGTCGAACCCAACGAGGAGCGGTGTTGACAAGCAGTTGATGAAGGATTCACTGTAAATGCTCACAGACAAGTATTCAGGGGTTTTGATATAGCAGATGAATAAAGTACGAGTAAGTAAAATGCGAGAGAAATAATTGCAGCGAGTGGCCCAATCCTTTAGCACAAAGGACAAGCCGGTTTGTTTACTTATAATGACCAAACGTTCTTGAGGACACACGGGAATTTAGTCTAGTGCTTTCGCTTCATATAGCTGATTAATCTTCATTGTTTTGATAAGTGTTGTGTGGGTGAACCTATGCTAATGCACCGCCCTTCCTAGGACTAATACATACTTGTGATTATACCCCTTGCAAGCATCCGCAACTACAAGAAAGTAATTAAGATAAATCTAACCACAACCTTAAACTCTGAGATCCTGCTATCCCTCCTGCATCGATATACCAACGGGGGTTTAGGTTTCTGTCACTCCGGCAACCCCGCAATTGGCAAACGAATACAAGATGTATTCCCCTAGGCCCATAAAGGTGAAGTATCATGTAGTCGACGTTCACATGACACCACTAGAAGAATAACACCACAACTTAAATATCATAACATTGAATATTACCAACCATAATTCACTACTAACATTTAGACTTCACCCATGTCCTCAAGAACTAAACGAACTACTCACGAGACATCATATGGAACATGATCAGAGGTGATATGATGATGAATAACAATATGAACATAAACCTTGGTTCAATGGTTTCACTCAATAGCATCAATAACAAGTAGAAATCAATACCGGGAGAGTTTCCCCTATCAAACAATCAAGATCCAACCCTAATTGTTACAGCGGTGATGATGTGCAGCGGTGGAGACGGCGGTGATGATGATGAAAATGATGGTGATGATGATGGAGATGATGTCCAGCTCGATGACGGTGACGATGGCATCGATTTCCCCTCCGGGAGGGAATTTCCCTGGCAGATTTCAGCCTGCCGGAGAGCTCTTTTCTCTCTGGTGTTTTCCGCCCCGCAGAGGCGGCTATGAATCTTCGCGACTATCCTCTGGAGCTTAGGTTTTCGGGATGAAGAAGTACGCGAAGGAGAGGAGGCCAGAGGGGGCTGTGGGCCCCCTCCCCACATGGCGGCGCGGCTAGGCTAGGGCCCGCGCCGGCCTATGGGGGGCCCATGGCTCTCCCGGCTCCCTTCGGCTCTTCGTCTTCCGGAAAAATAGGATTTTTCATATAATTTCCGTCAATTGTTGATCTTCCAAAATATTGCATTCTGACGGTGCTTTTTCCAGCAGAATGACTCCGGTGCGCGATCCTCCAATAATCATGAAACATGCAAAATAGATGAAATACCATAAGTATCATCTTTAAATATGAAATATATCAATGAATAACAGTAAATTATGATATAAAATAGTGATGCAAAATGAATGTATCAATAGGCGGCGTTGTTATCTGCGTCCGCCCTGATGTCGAGTACTTCGATGTCAAATTCCTTGAATCAGTTCAAGGGTGGCGCAAAAAATGGTTGTATATCCACGAGGAAAACCACAACTCGGCGGAACACAACATTCCCCCTTTCGATGGCAACGAAAAAATCTGTCGCCGCCGGTCCTGGGATGCAGAGGCTAGCGACGAAGAAAAAGCGGCGACAGAGGCGCTGATGACACGCATCCACGAGCTTCAAAATACCCGCGGACAAGAATTGTCGGGTATCCAAATCACGGCATATTTCCTTAGGATTAGGGTGCAGCCTTTGCAAGCTCGCAAAAACCCCTTTGGATGTATGTTGGCGACAAGGATGTGGATCGCCTGTCGATAGATTTACCGGTCAAGGACTTACAAAAACTTGTCCGAAAAATCTCGTCGCTTAGCAAGAAAGACACCGTCCCGTCATCTTGCCGTGTGACACCATATAGCTCCACCAACGCGCTCCCGCAGGTAATATATTTTTATCGTCTGTTTATTCGTTCATTCTCTTCTTCTCTTTTTTTACTGTTATTTCTTCGACTGATATTATTGATACAAATTCCTGTCGATACTTTTTCTATCTTGTCCAGAACCACAAAACTGCGTCGCCTCTTCCTCCCCTTCCCGAAGGTGGAGAGGTCGAAGATCGCGCAGTCATTACCGAAGACACCCAGGTTCCTCCTCATCCTGAGAGAGAAGTCGCGGTTTCTCACAAACCTGCAGCTTCCTCTGAAAAGGAATATGAATCCGAGGCTACCGCATCGATACATTCCCTCCCCTCCGTTGTTTCTCCAAGGAACAAGAGAAAAAGGGACGAAGTTGCCGATTCGGGCACCTCCAAAGCCGGCGCATCTCCTGCCGAAGAAGTTGTTCCTACTGAGGAAAGGACAACTTTCAACCCTTACGAAGATGCCCTTGTCAGCTCGTAAGTTCTTGCTGCTCTTTGTTGTTTGCTCTCGATATTTTGTCTATGTTGTTTCTTATATTGTCGCCTTTTTATTGTAGTGGTGACGAGGATGAAGATCCACCTATTGACGCGACTGCTCGAACGAGTACGTCGCGTACTTTAGTTGTCTCTGAAGCTCAGCCTGATGGAGATGAAACCTCGCCTCCTCAGCAAGACATCGAGCATCCAACTCCAATTGCAAGCCCCCGTGCCCCTTCACCAAAGAGGGCTAGGGTTGAACCGGCCAAGGAGCCTACCTTGCTAATTGGTAGTTCCACGACTCCTTCAATGGATGATGTAAGTTGTTGTTCTTTCTTCTTTTATGTTCCAAATTTTCAATGCTTTCGACTTCCTTTGCTTGTTGCCGTCGAACTTTTTCGCTTCCTATATTGATTTTTTGATCTCCATTTTTCTTTGCAGCCTTTGATGAAGGAGTTTATCCGTCTCGGTACCCAAATCGTCGGGTACCGTGACCATGCGAAAAAGCTTGAAAGTACTATTTTTGCTGCTTCTTCTGGCAAATGACCTCCCCCTGATTCTTTTGTTATGACATTTATTACTGTCGATTGTTTTACCAGCCAATCTTGAGGAACCCAACAAGCGTGCTGATGCTCTTGCTCTTAAATTGGAGCAAAGCGAAAAAGCTCGCAAGAAAGCTGAAGCAGATGTTACCGCTGTCGAAGATCTTCGAAAAAGACTTCAAGACGCGGAAAATTCTTTAAACGAAAACATTGCTCAGCAGTCTGCTCGAGAAGATGAAATCCTTTCTCGCTTGGAGTCGCAGAGTCGGCGTTTTGTCAGTGAGTACTTCAAACCATTGTTATTTCTTCGGGTGATCATATTTTTCCTGGCGCATTTTTTGACGAGCTTCCTTTTGCTTGTTTTTAGGGAAAACACATCAGGATTTTGACTTGGAAAGTCCTGAAGGCGACCGCCTTCTTGACGCGCTCTCCCTCCTTGAGATTCATGGAGACGAGGCACGCGAAGGCCTTGCTGACGCTAAAGCAGGTCTGTTGAAGCTTTTCCCCTACTTCTTTGCGAAGAAGATAGAACCCGAGACTTTTACAGCTCTCGCCAAGTGCTTCAATTCGAAAGAAGATCTTGGGCTCAATCTGCGACAAGAAGGCCTGAAGATTGGTGTCGAAGGCACCATTGCTTTGGTTGCTGACAGCCAACAAGATGTCGACTGGGCTAAAGTTGGCGATATAAAGGAGATGGAGACGAAGAAATGGCAGTCTTTGATTAAGGCTGCCAAGCCAAACTCAAAGCCAATCCTCGCCTTCCTTGGATGCAAGCCAACTCCCGCTCCCAGTTCGTCAAAGCCGGATGTCAAGTAGACCACCTTGTCTCTCTTTTGTTTTTCTTCTCTTTTGATGCTGTCGCCAAAGTAGTTTTGGCGACAACTATCCCACTAGTCCAGTAGGAACCCTCTTTTGTAATAGCCATGTAACTATCTGACCTTATTAATGAAAGCTATGTTGCCGAGATATTGATATCGAAGTATTTCTTTCCAGTTAATTTTTGACAACTACACCGTGGTGCCTCCCTCTGCTGCTTTGCCTACTACATCTTACTCGAAAAGGTCCTCCGCTGAAGAGTTTATTGGAGGTTCGTCGAGTGCTGCACGTAATGAAGATTTGGACGAGCTTCGTCAACAACTGCAGTTGATGAAAAAGCAATCTCTCGTGATAATGGAACAATCTTGGAGATCATCTGAAAATGAAAAACTGGCTGTTCAGCAAGCTCGGGAAGCCATAGCGTCGAAGGAAACTGCGGTTGCTGAGGCTGCTGAAGCTACTTCCCGAGAAAATTTTATGCTTCAACTGATGAACAATGCTAGCTTGGATATGACGGGTACGCCCCGCAAACGTAGTCATGCTGTCTTTTGTTCTTACTGTCTTGATTTCTTACTGATGCTCTCGCTGAAATATGTTCTTTTTTGGATACTGCTGCCGAAGATCAACGCGTGGAAGCCCGAACCAATGTGCTTCTCCGGCTTGCTCGTCAACATGGTTCTAACTTCTGGGTTACTCCTGAGCGTACTCGCCAAATAAGCAGATTTCAAGATCGCGCGAGTCAGGTCCGCGATTTCTGCACAAGAACCTTGTCTCTAGTTTATAGTACCATGTTTCCTCGTAACAAAATACCGACACTCTCCCGCTCTGATGGAGAAGTTTCGAGATGCCCCTCGTATCCATAAATTTGTACGGGCTCAACTATCTGCTGGGGCAAGGTTCGCCATGATTATGATACAGATCTGCTACCCGGAGTTAGATCTAAATCAAATTGTCACCAAGTGTCTGGCCAAGCAAACGAAGCGGAAGAGGAACATCGACAAAATTAACGACACTGTAACCCCTGTAGCTGAAGAAATGATGGACGAACTTCTTCGGATGGACTCAGAATTCTTTGTAAAAGGTAGCTATGCTGAACATAAAACTGGTGCTGCGAACAATGAAGGTGTAAACATAGATGATATATTGGGTAGCAACTGAGGTTTACTATATTGCGGGAGTTCATATATATTTTTTCTTTGTCGAATTTTTCTTGATGATGAGGTTGTCTATATTGTAAGATCTAATCTATATTGTAAAGCCCCCGAGCCTTTGGCCGGAGCTCGAGCTATGTTTGCGCTCGATGAATTTACTATTTTGCGAGAGTATATATATTTTGTTGCCACGGGTTATGAGCCCCCGAGCCTGTCGACGAAAAAGATGTATATCACCAATATCTTTTACTATATTGCAGCACCGCGAGCCCGCCTCATTAAAAACCTTTCAGCCCCACTCGGTGCCCTGAAAGGAAAAGAGTGCGACTGAAAACTCGCGGGCGTTTCAGTACATTGTATGTTTACAAGGAGGACTATATTTCGACTTCAAGCGTAAAAACGCCTTAGCTGCTTCTTGTCCTTTATACTGTATGCTCCTCCTTCGATTACTTCTGTGATGATGTAAGGGCCAAGGCACGGCGACTCGATTTTTTCATGGCTTTTTTGCGTGAGCCGTAGAACTAAGTCACCGACCTGAAAGGATCTTGGTCGCAAACGTCGACTGTGGTAGTTTTTCAAGTCTTGCTGGTACTTGGTGACCCGTGATAATACTTCGTCTCGAGCTTCGTCAAGTGCATCGACATAGTCCTCCAATGCTTTTCTGGAAGCTTCTTCATCATATTTCGTGACCCTTGGAGAATCATGTTCTATTTCTATCGGCAGTACTGCCTCAGCTCCATGGACCAGGAAAACGGAGTCTCCTGTATCGCTGTATTTGGTGTTGTTCGAATACTCCATAGTACACTTGGCAGCTCCTCTGGCCAAGTATGTCGCGCTTTTTCCAATGGTGCTAGCAGGTGCTTCTTGATACCATTGCAAATGATTTCATTGGCTTTCTCGACTTGACCATTGGTCTGCGGGTGCGCAACTGACGCAAAGTGCAGTTTAATGCCCACCTCTGCACAGTATGCCTTGAATTCCTTGGATGTGAAATTACTACCATTGTCCGTGACGATGCTATGAGGTACTCCAAACCGAAAGACGATGCTTTTCACAAACTTGATTGCCGACGCTCCGTCTGGTGAATTTATCGGCTTTGCTTCTATCCACTTGGTAAATTTGTCGACAGCGACGAGCATATACTCGTATCCTCCTGGCGAGGCTTTGTGTAATTTTCCCACCATATCGAGACCCCACTGAGCAAAGGGCCAAGACAACGGTATTGGCATCAACTCTGCTGCCGGAGAATGAGGTTTTGCGGCAAATCTCTGGCACGCGTCGCAAGTACGAACTATTTCTTTTGCATCCTCGATTGCTGTCAACCAATAAAATCCTGCTCTGAAAACCTTGGCCGCGATAGCTCGACTGCTTGCATGATGACCACATATTCCTTCGTGTACATCCTTCAGAATTAGCCTTCCTTCTTCGGGTGTGACGCACCTTTGTAACACTCCCGAAATACTTCGCTTGTACAACTCCCCTTTGACCACAGTAAAGGCTTTAGATCGTCTAATAACTCGCCTTGCTTCAACTGGGTTGTCGGGTATTTCTTTCCTTAGGATGTATGATATGTACGCTTGCATCCATGGAATTTGCACCATCATTACTAGGTCATGTTCCTCTTCTTCTTCTAGTGCTTCTTTTGGAGCCCCCGAGGGTTTCTCATCCTTCTGCTTCTTCTGTGCTTTCTTCGGCTTTGTAGATCTCTCGGCTATCTCTTCCCAGAACACGCCTGGTGGAATTGCGAGACACTGCGACCGAATGTTTGCAAGAACATCGGCTTCATCATTACTCAGCCTGCTGATGTGATTTACTTCGCATCCATCAAACAACTTCTCTAGCTCGTTGTACACTTCTTTGTATGCTACCATACTATCATTGACTGCATCACATTGGTTCATGACTTGCTGAGCCACCAATTGTGAGTCGCTAAAGATTTTTAGTCGAGTTGCACCACACGCCTTCGCCGTCTTCATCCCATGTATGAGAGCTTCGTATTCTGCCTCATTGTTAGATGCGTTTGGGAATGTCATCCGTAAGAAATATTTTAATTTGTCGCCTTCAGGTGATATTAGTATCACGCCTGCTCCAGCTCCCTCTAATCTCTTGGACCCGTCGAAGTTCATAGTCCAGGTTCTCGATAAATCTGGGGGTTGATACGTCTCCAACGTATCTATAATTTTTGATGTTCCATGCTTGTTTTATGACAATACCTATTTGCTCACACTTTATAATGTTTTTATGCGTTTTCTGGAACTAACCTATTAACAAGATACCATAGTGCCAGTTCCTGTTTTCTGTTGTTTTTGGTTCCAGAAAGGCTGTTCGGGCAATATTCTCGGAATTCAACGAAACGAAGACAAAATATCTTATTTTTCCCGGAAGGCTCCAGAACACCGAAGGGGAGTCGGAGGCGGGCCAGGGAGCCACCACACCATAAGGCGGCGCGGGCCAGGCCTGACCGCGCCAGCCTATGGTGAGGGGGCCCCAGGCACCTCCTCGCGCCGCCTATAAGATCCCTTTCGACCTAAAAACGCGATAACAATTGACGAAACTCCAGAAAGACCAGGGGCGCCGCCGCCATCGCGAAACTCCATTCGGGACAGACTCTGTTCCGGCACCCTGCCGGGACGGGGAAGTGCCCCCGGAAGCCATCTCCACCGAGAGCCACGATACGGAAAACCTTCCAGAGACGCCGTCGCCAATCCCATCTCGGGGGATTCAGGAAATCGCCTCCACCCTGCCGGAGAGGGGAATCATCTCCCGGAGGACTCTTCATCACCATGATCGCCTCCGGATTGATGTGTGAGTAGTTCACCCCTGGACTATGGGTTCATAGCAGTAGCTAGATGGTTGTCTTCTCCTCATTGTGCTATCATTGTTCGATCTTGTGAGCTGCCTAACATGATCAAGATCATCTATTTGTAATGCTACATGTTGTGTTTGTTGGGATCCGATGAATATGGAATACTATGTTATGTTGATTATCAATCTATCATATATGTGTTGTTTATGATCCTGCATGCTCTCCGTTGCTAGTAGAGGCTCGGGCCAAGTTGATACTTGTAACTCCAAGAGGGAGTATTTATGCTCGATAGTGGGTTCATGCCTCCATTTAATCTGGGACAGTGACAGAAAGTTCTAAGGTTGTGGATGTGCTGTTGCCACTAGGGATAAAACATCAATGCTTTGTTTAAGGATATTTGTGTTGATTACATTACGCACCATACTTAATGCAATTGTCTGTTGTTTGCAACTTAATACTGGAAGGGGTGCGGATGCTAACCCGAAGGTGGACTTTTTAGGCATAGATGCATGCTGGATAGCGGTCTATGTACTTTGTCGTAATGCCCAATTGAATTTCACACTACTCATCATGATATGTATGTGCATTGTTATGCCCTCCTTATTTGTCAATTGCCCAACTGTAATTTGTTCACCCAACATGCTATTTCTTATTGGAGAGACACCACTAGTGAACTGTGGACCCCGGTCCATTCTTTTACATCGAATACAATATACTGCAATACTTGTTCTTTACTGTTCTTCGCAAACAAACATCATCTTCCACACTATACATCTAATCCTTTGTTTACAGCAAGCCGGTGAGATTGACAACCTCACTGTTAAGTTGGGGCAAAGTACTTTGATTGTGTTGTGCAGGTTCCACGTTGGCGCCGGAATCCCTGGTGTTGCGCCGCACTAGACTCCGCCACCATCAACCCTCACGTGCTTCTTGACTCCTACTGGTTCGATAACCTTGGTTTCTTACTGAGGGAAAACTTGCCGCTGCACGCATCACACCTTCCTCTTGGGGTTCCCAACGGGCGTGTGCTTTACGCGTCATCAAGACAGTTTTTTGGCGCCGTTGCCGGGGAGATCAAGACACGCTGCAAGGGGAGTCTCCCACATCCAATCTCTTTACTTTGTTTTTGTCTTGCTTTACTTTATTTTATTTACTGCTTTGTTTGCTTTCCTATATCAAAATACAAAAAAAATTAGTTACTTTCTTTACTTTATTTAGTTTGCTTTATTTACTATTGCTAAAATGGGTACTCCTGAAAATACTAAGTTGTGTGACTTCACTAGCACAAATAATAATGATTTCTTATGCACACCTATTGCTCCACCTGCTACTACAGCAGAATTTTTGAAATTAAACCTGCTTTACTGAATCTTGTTATGAGAGAGCAATTTTCTGGTGTTAGTTCTGATGATGCTGCTACCCATCTTAATAATTTTGTTGAACTTTGTGAAATGCAAAAGTATAAGGATGTAGATGGGGACATTATAAAACTGAAATTGTTTCCTTTCTCCTTAAGAGGAATAGCTAAATATTGGTTGCTATCTTTGCCTAAGAATAGTATTGATTCATGGACTAAATGTAAGGATGCTTTCATTGGTAGATATTATCCTCCTGCTAAAATTATATCTTTGAGAAGTAGCATAATGAATTTTAAGCAATTGGATAATGAGCATGTTGCCCAAGCATGGGAAAGAATGAAATCTTTGGTAAAGAATTGCCCTACCCATGGACTGACTACTTGGATGATCATCCAAACCTTTTATGCAGGATTGAATTTTTCTTCGCAGGAACCTATTGGATTCAGCTGCTGGAGGTACTTTTATGTCCATCACTCTAGGCGCCGCAACAAAGCTTCTTGATAATATGATGATCAACTACTCTGAATGGCACACGGAAAGGGCTCCACAAGGTAAGAAGGTAAATTCTGTTGAAGAAACCTCCTCCTTGAGTGATAAGATTGATGCTATTATGTCTATGCTTGTGAATGGTAGATCTAATGTTGATCCTAATAATGTTCTGTTAGCTTCATTGGTTGCCCAAGAAGAGCATGTTGATGTGAACTTCATTAAAAATAATAATTTCAACAACAATGCTTACAGGAATAATTCTAGTAACAACTATAGGCCATATCCTTCTAATAACGGTAATGGTTATGATAATTCTTATGGGAATTCTTACAATAATAATAGAAGTGTACCCCCTGGTCTTCAAGCCATGCTTAAAGAATTTATTAGTACACAAACTGCTTTTAACAAATCTGTTGAAGAAAAGCTTGATAAATTGATATTCTTGCTTCTAAGGTTGATAGTCTTGCTGCTGATGTTGATCTTTTAAAATTGAAAGTTATGCCTAATGAAACTAAAGATATTAAGTCATTTGCTACAGCAAACGCCATCCAAGTTCGAATTAATGAGAATATTAGATTGATGGCTGAATTGCGTGCTAGGTGGGAAAGAGAAGAAAATGCTAAAGAGAATAATGTAGCTAAAGTTTGGACTATTACCACCACTAGTAATGATAATGCTTCACATGTTGCTACACCTCCTACTAACAATGGTAAAATAATTTGTGTTGGCAATGTTTCTACTCCGAATGCAAAGCGTGCAAAAAATCCTTGAAACTGCTAAAACTGCTGAAACTGCTTGTGATAAAACTGCTAAAAATTTTCAAAATATTGGGGACAATGATCCCATTGCTGTAGATCATAATGGTTTAGATTTTTATGATTGTCACATCTCTGAAGTTATAAAGTTCTTACAAAAACTTGCTAGAAGTCCCAATGCTAGTGCTATAAATTTGGCCTTTACAAAACATATTACAAATGCTCTCATAAAAGCTAGAGAAGAGAAACTAAAACTTGAAACTTCTATATCTAGGAAGTTAGAAGATGGTTGGGAGCCCATCATTAAGATGAAGGTCAATGATTTTGATTGTAATGCCTTATGTGATCTTGGTGCAAGTATTTCCGTTATGCCTAAGAAAATCTATGATATGCTTGACTTGCCACCATTGAAAAATTGTTATTTGGATGTTAATCTTGCTGATAATTCTACAAAGAAATCTTTGGGGAGGATTGATAATGTTCGCATTACGGTTAACAATAACCTTGTCCCCGTTGATTTTGTTGTCTTGGATATTGAATGCAATGCATCTTGTCCCATTATTTTGGGAAGACCTTTTCTTCGAACTGTTGGTGCTATTATTGATATGAAGGAAGGTAATATTAAATATCAATTTCCTCTCAAAAAGGTATGGAACACTTCCCTAGAAAGAGAATGAAGTTACCTTTTGATTCTATCATTAGAACAAATTATGATGTTGATGCTTCATCTCTTGATGTTACTTGATTCACACTTTCTGCGCCTAGCTGAAAGGCGTTAAAGAAAAGCGCTTATGGGAGACAACCCATTATTTTACTTCTGCACTTTTGTTTTATATTTGAGTCTTGGAAGTTGTTACTACTGTAGCAACCTCTCCTTATCTTTATTTTATTGCATTGTTGTGCCAAGTAAAGTCTTTGATAGCAAAGATGATACTAGATTTGGATTACTGCGCGGAAACAGATTTCTTGCTGTCACGAATTTGAGTAGTATTCTCTGTAGGTAAATCAGAAAAATCTGCCAATTTATGTGAGTAATCCTCAGATATGTACGCAACTTTCATTCAATTTGAGTATTTTCATCTGAGCAAGTTAAGTGCCCCAGAAAAATTCGTCTTTACGGACTGTTCTGTTTTGACAGATTCTGCCTTTTATTTCGCATTGCCTGTTTTGCTATGTTTGATGGATTTCTTTGTTCCATTAACTTTCAGTAGCTTTGTGCAATGTCCAGAAGTGTTAAGAATGATTATGTCACCTCTGAATATGTGAATTTTTGATTATGCACTAACCCTCTAATGAATTTGTTTTGAGTTTGGTGTGAGGTTTTCAAGGATCAAGAGAGGAGGATGATACAATATGATCAAGGAGAGTGAAAACTCTAAGCTTGGGGATGCCCCCGTGGTTCATCCCTGCATATTTCAAGAAGACTTAATCATCTAAGGTTGGGGATGCCCAAGGCATCCCCTTCTTCATCGCCAAATTATCAGGTCACCTCTAGTGAAACTATATTTTTATTCCGTCAAATCTTATGCGCTTTACTTGGAGCGTCTTTACGTTCTTGTTTTTGTTTTGTTTGAATAAAATCGGATCCTAGCATTCATTGTGTGGGAGAGAGACACGCTCCGCTTTTTCATATGAACACTGGTGTTCTTCGCTTTACTTTTAATGTTCATGACAAAAGTTGGAAGCTATTGCACTTATTGTTATTTGGTTGGAAACAGAAAATGCCTCATATTGTCTTGGATAATTTGATACTTGGCAATTGTTTTGAGCTCTCAAGTAGATCATGTTTAAGCTCATGCATCATGTAGTTTAAACCTATTAGTGGAGAACTACCGTAGATCTTGTTGAAATTGGTTTGCATGATTGGTCTCTCTAAGGTCTAGATATTTTCTGGTAAAAGTGTTTGAGCAACAAGGAAGACAGTGTAGAGTCTTATAATGCTTGCAATATGTTCTTATGTAATTTTTGCTGACGGTTCATACTTGTGTTTGCTTCAAATAACCTTGCTAGCCTAAGCCTTGTACTGAGAGGGAATACTTCTCGTGCATCCAAAACCATGAGCCAAAACCTATGCCATGTGTGTCCACCATACCTACCTACTATGTGGTATTTCCCCATTCCAAGTAAATACTTCATGTGCTACCTTTAAACAATTCAAAATGCTTCTCAATTTGTGTCAATGTTTTATAGCTCGTGAGGAAGTATGTGGTGTTTTATCTTTCAATCTTGTTGGGCAGCTTTCACCAATGGACTAGTGGCTTCATCCGCTTATCCAATAATTTTGCAAAAAGAGCGGGCAACGGGGTTCCCAGCCCCAATTAATCAACTTTCATTAATAATTCTCTTCACATGTTTTGCCCTGATTCATCAGTAAGCAACTTAATTTTGCAAATAGACACTCCTCCATGGTATGTGAATGTTGGAAGGCACCCGAGGATTCGGTTAGCCATGGCTTGAGAAAGCAAAGGTGGGGAGGAGTGTCATATCTAAATAAAACTAAAATAAATAGACACTCCTTCATGGTATGTGAATGATTGGAAGGCACCCGAGGATTCGGTTAGCCATGGCTTGAGAAAGCAAAGGTTGGAAGGAGTGTCACCCAAAAATAAAAATAAACCAAACTAAAGTACATGTGTAAACAAAAGAGAAGAGGGATGATCTACCTTGCTGGTAGAGATAACGTCCTTCATGGGAGCCGCTCTTTGAAAGTCTGTTTGGCAAGGGGGTTAGAGTGCCCACTACCATTCGTTGACAACAATAAACACCTCTCAAAACTTTGCTTTTATGCTCTCTATATGATTTCAAATCTTAAAAGCTCTAGCACATGATTTAATCCCTGCTTCCCTCTGCGAAGGGCCTTTCTTTTACTTTATGTTTAGTCAGTTTACCTACTTCCTTCCATCTTAGAAGCAAACACTTGTGTCAACTGTGCATTGATTCTTACATACTTGCTTATTTGCATTCATCACATTACTTTGTGTTGACAATTATCCATGAGATATGCATGTTGAAAGTTGAAAGCAACTTCTGAAACTTATATCTTCCTTTGTGTTGCTCCAATGCCTTTACTTTGAATTTATTGCTTTATGAGCTAACTCTTATGCAAGACTTTTAATGCTTGTCTTGAAAGTACTATTCATGAAAAGTTTTGCTATATGTTATCTATTTGTTAGCAACTATAGATCATTGCCTTGAGTCACTGCATTCATCTCATATGCTTTACAATAGTATGATCAAGATTATGTAAGTAGCATGTCACTACAGAAATTATTCTTTTTATCGTTTACCTACTCGAGGGCGAGTAGGAACTAAGCTTGGGGATGCTGATACGTCTCCAACGTATCTATAATTTCTGATGCTCCATGCTTGTTTCATGACAATACCTACATGTTTTGCTCACACTTTATAATGTTTTTATGCGTTTTCCGGAACTAACCTATTAACAAGATGCCACAGTGCCAGTTCATGTTTTCTGTTGTTTTTTGTTCCAGAAAGGCTGTTCGGGCAATATTCTTGGAATTCGACGAAACGAAGACCAAACATCTTATTTTTCCCGGAAGGCTCCAGAACACCGAAGGTGAGTCGGAGGCGGGCCAGGGAGCCACCACACCATAAGGTGGTGCGGGCCCAGGCCTGGCCGCGCCAGCCTATGGTGAGGGGGCCCCAGGCACCTCCCTGCGCCGCCTCTTTGCCTATAAGATCCCTTTCGACCTAAAAACGTGATAACAATTGACGAAACTCCAGAAAGACTCCAGGGGTGCCGCCGCCATCGCGAAACTCCAATTCGGGGGACAGAATCTCTGTTCCGGCACCCTACCGGGACGGGGAAGTGCCCCCGGAAGCCATCTCCACCGAGAGCCATGATACGGAAAACCTTCCAGAGACGTCGCCACCGCCAATCCCATCTCGGGGGATTCAGGAGATCGCCTCCAGCACCCTGCCGGAGAGGGGAATCATCTCCGGAGGACTCTTCATCACCATGATCGCCTCCGGATTGATGTGTGAGTAGTTCACCCCTGGACTATGGGTCCATAGCAGTAGCTAGATGGTTGTCTTCTCCTCATTGTGCTATCATTGTTCGATCTTGTGAGCTGCCTAACATGATCAAGATCATCTATTTGTAATGCTACATGTTGTGTTTGTTGGGATCTGATGAATATGGAATACTATGTTATGTTGATTATCAATCTATCATATATGTGTTGTTTATGATCTTGCATGCTCTCCGTTGCTAGTAGAGGCTCTGGCCAAGTTGATACTTGTAACTCCAAGAGGGAGTATTTATGCTCGATAGTGGGTTCATGCCTCCATTTAATCTGGGACAGTGACAGAAAGTTCTAAGGTTGTGGGTGTGCTGTTGCCACTAGGGATAAAACATCAATGATTTGTTTAAGGATATTTGTGTTGATTACATCACGCACCATACTTAATGCAATTGTCTGTTGTTTGCAACTTAATACCTGGAAGGGGTGCGGATGCTAACCCGAAGGTGGACTTTTTAGGCATAGATGCATGCGGATAGCGGTCTATGTACTTTGTCGTAATGCCCAATTGAATTTCACACTACTCATCATGATATGTATGTGCATTTTTATGCCCTCCTTATTTGTCAATTGCCCAACTGTAATTTGTTCACCCAACATGCTATTTCTTATTGGAGAGACACCACTAGTGAACTGTGGACCCCGGTCCATTCTTTTACATCGAATACAATCTACTGCAATACTTGTTCTTTACTGTTCTTCGCAAACAAACATCATCTTCCACACTATACATCTAATCCTTTGTTTACAGCAAGCCGGTAAGATTGACAACCTCACTGTTAAGTTGGGGCAAAGTACTTTGATTGTGTTGTGCAGGTTCCACGTTGGCGCCGAATCCCTGGTGTTGCGCCGCACTACACTCGCCACCATCAACCTTCACGTGCTTCTTGACTCCTACGGTTCGATAACTTTGGTTTCTTACTGAGGGAAAACTTGCCGCAGCACGCATCACACCTTCCTCTTGGGGTTCCCAACGGGCGTGTGCTTTACGCGTCATTAGGGGTCCCATATTTTGTAGCTCCATCCACTCTGCGATGAAATCTGGCAAGATTTACGACTTTATTGCTTTTCTTTTTTCATACGTGATGTACCGAGGAGAAAGCTCTATTCCCCAAAGGAAGACACGACCCGTAGCCTCTGGATTGTTTAGTATATTGGATAAAGGCGCCTCGTTGACCACTATTATCGGGTGCGCCGAAAAATATTGCCGCAATTTTCTTGCGGTCGTAAACACTCCATATGCTAACTTATGGTATTGCGGATACCGCTGTTTTGAAGGCGATAAAACTTCACTGATGAAATATACCGGCCTCTGTACTCCATGGAGTTTTCCTTCTTCCTCTCTTTCGATTACAAGTGATGTGCTGACCACCTGAGGCGTGGCTGCAATGTATAACAGGAGGGGTTCCTTTTCCTTAGGTGCCACCAAGATTGGTGGTGTCGAGATTGTGCGCTTGAGATCCTCGAAAGCTCTGTCCGCCTCTTCGTTCCATTGAAACTTCTCTCCTTGCTTGATCAGAGCGTAGAACGGCAATGCCTTTTCTCCCAGCCTGGCGACGAATCTGCTTAAAGCTGCGACTCGCCCAGTTAATTGTTGTATTTCTTTTAACTTTGTTGGCTTCCTCATTGTTACAATAGCTTGAATTTTTCTGGATTGGCCTCGATCCCTCTTGCTGAAACTAGGAAACCGAGAAGTTCTCCTGCAGGATGCCGAAGGAACACTTTGTCGGGTTCAGCTTGAGGCAGAACTTGTCAAGATTGTCGAAAGTTTCTTTTAAATCCTCGATCAAGGTTGTCCCCTTTTTTGATGTTATGACGACATCGTCAATGTACACTTGTACGTTTTTTCCAATCTGTGTTGCCAAGCACTTATGCATCATCCGCTGATATGTTGCTCCCGCGTTTTTCAGACCAAAAGGCATTGTTTTGTAGCAAAACACGCCGTAAGGTGTAATGAACGCTGTCTTGACCTCATCCTCTTCTTTTAATCTGATCTGGTTATAACTAGAATATGCGTCCAGGAAGGAAAGACGTTCGCATCCTGCCATGGAGTCGATGATCTGGTCGATCCTTGGGAGGGGAAAGTGATCCTTTGGACAATGTTTATTGAGACACGTAAAGTCGACACATATGCGAAGGACTTTCGTGTTTTTCTTCGACCAGGGGTTAGCTACCCACGTGGCCTCTGTATGCAGCTCTTTAATAAAACCAGCTTCTCTGAGTCGATCAATCTCTGACAGCATAGCTTTGCGGTTTGGTTCCGAAAAACGCCGCAAAGGTTGTTTAATTGGTCTCGCTATTGGATCCAAGTTTAGGTGGTGCTCGGCAAGTTCCCTGGGTACTCCTGGCATGTCAGCTGGACACCATGCGAAGATTTTCCAGTGCTCACGGAGGAACTCGACGAGCGTGCTTTCCTATGCGAGGTCCATGTCTATTGCGATGGACGTCGTTTTCTTTGGATCTGTCGGGTGAATCTGCACCTCCTTGGAATCTTTGGTAGTGTTAAAGGTTGGCTCCCTGAGAGGCCTCCCTACATCTGGCAGCACATCATAATCAGTTGTGAGCCTTGACGCCATGTATTCTGCTTGCATCCCAAAAGTTTCTGACAGTCGATGAAAATCTTTGTCGCATTTATCGGCTAACGCAAAACTTCCTTTGACTGTAATTGGTCATTTAGGTCCAGGTAACCTCCACAACAGGTACGTGAAGTGTGGTACTGCCATAAACCTGGTGTACGCTGGTCGTCCCAACAAAGCGTGATACTGCGACGGGAAATCCACGACTTCAAACTCCAGCCTTTCTATTCTGTAATTTTCTCGGGTCCCAAACTGAACATCGAGATTGATCTTCCCCAACGGATAACTTGGCTTCTCTGGCGTGATACCATGGAAACGTGTATCAGTTGGTTTCAGATTTGCTAGGGATATGTTCATCTTCCTTAGTGTATCTGCGTACATAAGGTTTAGACTGCTGCCTCCATCTATGAATACTCGAGATACGTCGAATCCTGCAATCACTGCTGGTAAGATAAGTGCTGACTGCCCTGGTCGAGGAACTTGCTGCGGGTGATCCGCTATTGTGAAGCCAATGTCCTGTCCCGACCAATTTAGGTACTCAATCGTTGGTGGAGGCATCTTTTCTGCCATGAACACTTGTCGCGAAATTACTTTCTGAGCTCTATTGGACGGCCTAGCCTTCTGAATCATCGAGACCACACCGTTGGAATTGGGATCGACATATGGAGGTGGGTGTGGTGCTGCCGCTATTCTGAGCTGGTGTCGATTTTCGTCCGTAATTGCGGGAGGAGGTGGCAAGTGGATCTCACTCCTGAGCCCTTGGGGATTTCTACTTGTTGCTTGAGCATTGGCTTGCCCCGCAAACCTCAACATTGCTTGAAAATTTCGACAGTCCTTCTGCAGATGTCCTGACTGTCTCTTCCCATTACTGTCGAGATAAAAATGCATCTGACACGGCCCGTTCATCATATCCTCGGGAGACACGAAGGTCTCTGGAACCTTGGACCACTATTTTGCCTGTTATTTCGGGAGTCATCTCTATTGTCGCCTCGCTGCTCGCTACTCCTCTGATAATCATCTCGATTATTTCCCCCAGTATTTCCCCGGAAACCAGCCGATATTTGGCCAGGAGCATCATAACTCGAAAACTGCCGAGGAAATCGTCGTCTATTTTGAAAATTTTGACTGGTCCTCTTCAAAGACCTGTGCCGTTTATTGTGAACAGCATTGATAACCCACAAGTATAGGGGATCGCGGCAGTCTTCGAGGGAAGTAAACCCAAATTTATTGATTCGACACAAGGGGTGGTAAAGAATACTTATAAGCCTTAACAACTGAGTTGTCAATTCAGCTGCACCTGGAAAAGCACTAGTAACAAGGGTGATGTGAAAGTAGCAGTAATATGAGAGCAGTAGTAACAGTAACACAACAGCAGTAATAGCAATATGAGAGCAATGGCACCAGAAAATAGTTGATACTACTTCCAATGACATGTAGAACAAGTATATGATGATGAGAGATGGACCGGGGTTCCCAGCGATCTACACTAGTGGTAACTCTCCAATAACAAGTGACAAGTGTTGGGTGAACAAATTACAGTTGGGCAATTGATAGGATTGATAAAGCATTAAGAAAGAACATCAATTCATTAATCATGTAGGCATGTTTTCCATATATAGTTGTACGTGCTCGCAATGAGAAACTTGCACAACATCTTTTGTCCTACCAGGCAGCCGGGCCTCAAGGGAATCTACTGGATATTAAGGTACTCCTTTTAATAGAGCACCGGAGCAAAGCATTAACACTCCGTGAAAACATATGTCCCTCACATCACCACCATCCCCTCCGGTTGTCCCGATTCTTGTCACTTCGGGGCCTTTGGTTCCGGACAGTGACATGTGCATACAACTTGTAGATACAATCTAAGCAATAATATAGAGCTTAAATCTAAGATCATGCCACTCGGGCCCTAGTGACAAGCATTAAGCATAACAAGATTGCAGCAACAATAACTTCACAAACTTTATAGATAGACTAATCATAATGTATCATCCATCGGATCCCAAACACAACACCGATTACATCAGATGGATCTCAATTATGTAAGGCAGCTCATGAGATCATTGTATTGAAGTACATGGAGGAGAGAATACCAACTAGCTACTGCTAGAACCCGTAGTCTATGGGGGAACTACTCACGGAGCATGATGGAGGCGGTGGCGTCGATGGAGATGGCTTCCGGGGCACTTCGTCCCGGCAGGGTGCCGGAACAGAGACTTCTGTCCCCGAATTGGAGTTTGCGATGGCGGCGGCGCCCGGAGTCTTTCTCGAGTTTCGTCAATTGGTACGTTGCTTAGGCGAAGAGGCGGCGCAGAGGGTCGACAGGTGGCCTCCCCATAGGGGGCGCGGCCAGGGTGTGGCCCGCACGGCCACCCCTCCGGTGGCCCCCGGCTCTCCTCCGACTCTTCTTGTTCGGATGCTTCCGGAAAAATAGGATGTTTGGCGTTGATTTCGTCCAATTCCGAGAATATTGCCCGAACAGCCTTTCTGGAACCAAAAACAGCAGAAAACAGGAACTGCACTGGCATCTTGTTAATAGGTTAGTTCCAAAACGCATGAAATCATCATAAAGTGCAAGCAAAACATGTAAGTATTGTCATAAAACAAGCATGGAACATCGGAAATTATGGATACGTTGGAGACGTATCGCATCCCCTGCTTAGTTCCTCGCTCGTCCCGAGCAGGTAAACGATAAAAAGAATAATTTCTGTAGTGACATGCTACTTACATAACCTTGATCATACTATTACAAAGCATATGAAATGAATGAAGTGACTCAAGGCAATAATCTATAGTTGCTAACAAATAGATAACATATAGCAAAACTTTTCATGAAGAGTACTTTCAAGACAAGCATCAAAAGTCTTGCACAAGAGTTAACTCATAAAGCAATAGATTCAAAGTAGAGGCATCGAAGCAACACAAAGGAAGATATAAGTTTCAGCGGTTGCTTTCAACTTCCAACATGCATATCTCATGGATAATTGTCAACATAAAGTAATATGATGAATGCAAATAAGCAAGTATGTAAGAATCAATGCACAGTTGACACAAGTGTTTGCTTCTAAGGTGGGAGGAAATGGGTAAACTGACTCAACATAAAAGTAGAAGAATGGCCCTTCTACGAAGGAAGCATCGATTGCTATATTTGTGCTAGAGCTTTGGTTTTGAAAACATAAAGAGAGCATAAAAGTAAAGTTTTGAGAGGTGTTTGTTCTTGTCAACGAATGGTAGTGGGCACTCTAACCCCCTTGCCAGACAAACCTTCAAAGAGCGGCTCCCATGAATTATTTTTATTTTTGTGTGGCACTCCTTCCAACCTTTCTTTCACAAACCATGGCTAACCGAATCCTCGGGTGCCAACAATCTCATACCATGAAGGAGTGCCTTTTTATTTTAGTTTTATTATGATGACACTCCTCCCCACCTTTGCTTTCTCAAGCCATGGCTAACCGAATCCTTCGGGTGCCGTCCAACAATCACATACCATGGAGGAGTGTCTATTTTTGTTAATTAATTTGGGACTGGGAATCCCATTGCCAGCTCTTTTTGCAAAATTATTGGATAAGCGGATGAAGCCACTAGTCCATTGGTGAAAGTTGCCCAACAAGATTGAAAGATAAACACCACATAGTTCCTCATGAGCTATAAAACATTGACACAAATTGAGAAGCATTTTGAATTGTTTAAAGGTAGCACTCAAGCAATTTACTTTGGAATGGCAGAAATACCACATAGTAGGTAGGTATGGTGGACACAAATGGCATAGGTTTTGGCTCAAGGTTTTGGATGCACGAGAAGCATTTCCTCTCAGTACAAGGCTTTGGGCTAGCAAGGTTATTTGAAGCAAACACAAGTATAAACCGGTACAGCAAAACTTACATAAGAACATATTGCAAGCATTATAATACTCTACACTGTCTTCCTTGTTGCTCAAACACTTTTACCAGAAAATATCTAGACCTTAAGAGAGACCAATCATGCAAACCAATTTTAACAAGCTCTACGGTAGTTCTCCACTAATAGGTTTAAACTACATGAAAAACTTAATCATGATCTACTTGAGAGCTCAAAACAATTGCCAAGTGTCAAATTATCCAAGACATTATGAGGCATTCTCTATTTCCAACCAAATAACCATAAATGCAACAGCTTCCAACTTTTATCATTTAACATTAAAAGTAAAACGAAGAACAAGTGTTCATATGAAAAAGCGGAGCGTGTCTCTCTCCCAAACAAGGATTGCTAGGATCCGAATTTATTCAAACATAAACAAAAATAAAACACACAGACGCTCCAAGTAAAGCACATATGATGTGACCGAATAAAAATATAGTTTCAATAGAAGAAACCTGATAAGTTGATGAAGAAGGGGATGCCTTGGGCATCCCCAAGCTTAGACGCTTGAGTCTTCTTGAAATATGCAGGGATGAACCACGGGGCATCCCCAAGCTTAGACTTTTCACTCTTCTTGATCATATATCATCCTCCTCTCTTGACCCTTGAAAACATCCTTCACACCAAACTTCTCATAAACTTCATTAGAGGGGTTAGTTCTCAAAAACTTGAATCCACCTTGGTCCTGTAGTGACACATTGCAAGAACTCAATAAAACATTAGCTACAGCTCTCCACGTGTAGAAAGCCTTGCTTAAAGTCCACAAGAGACAATGCAAAAAACAGAGACAGAATCTGCCAAAACAGAACAGCCAGTAAAGACAAATTTTAAAGAGGTACTTCCGTTGCTCAAATCAGAAAACTCAAAACTAATGAAAGTTGCGTACATATCTGAGGAACACGCACGTAAATTGGCAGATTTTTCTGAGTTACCTACAGAGAAAACAGCCCAGATTCGTGACAGATAGAAATCTGTTTCTGCGCAGAAATCCAAATCTAGCATCAACCTTCGATTAGAGGCTTCACTTGGCACAACATTGCAACAAAATAAAGATAAGGAGAGGTTGCTACAGTAGTAACAACTTCCAAAACACAACAAAACAGTAGCAAAATAAACACATGGGTTATCTCCCAAGAAGTGCTTTCTTTATAGCCATTAAGATGGGCTCAGCAGTTTTAATGATGCACTCGCAAGAAATAAGAGTTGAAGCAAAAGAGAGCCTTAAAAAGAAAATCCAAAACACATTTAAGTCTAACCCTCTTCCTATGCATAGGAATCTTGTACACAAATAAATTCATGAAGAACAAAGTGGCAAGCATAGGAAGATGAAACAAGAGTAACTTCAAAATTTTAAGCATATAGAGAGGTGTTTTAGTACCATGCAAATTTCTACAACCATATTTTCCTCTCTCATAATAATTTTCAGTAGCTTCATGAATAAACTCAACAATATAACTATCACATGCAGCATACTTTTCATGATCCACAAACATATAATTTTTATCAAGCTCAAAAATAGTGGAATTAAAACTTTCAAACTCACTTTTATCAATAATATAACAAGATGATTGATCAATATCAAGAGATATGGGACTCATAGATAAAGTCAAGAACTCTCCAATCCCATTTTCATTAGTAGTACAATTAATATTATCAAGTAACATAGGACCACCATCTAAAGATTTATCATAAACATTTGCTAAGCAAAATTCTTTAGTACCATGCATTTCGACATCAGGCACAAACAAAGCATTATCATAAGATTTATCAAAGTAGCATGGATTATCATAAACAACAGTAGCATAATTATTCTCACAAGTATTACTCATAGGGAATATTTCAAGAGAATCCACAGGAACATAACATTCAACCTCTTTCGGTAAGCATGGAGGACAATCAAATAGTGTAAGAGATAAAGAGTTACTCTCATTAGAAGGTTGGCATGGGTAGCTAATCCATTCTTCCTCCTTTTGTTCATTACTCTCCTCTTCTTTTTCATCCAATGAGCTTTCAGGTTCATCAATTTCCTCCTCTTTTTCATCCAATGAGCTTTCAGGTTCATCAATTTCTTCTTCCACAGGTTCCTGCAAATTGTGAGTGCATTCTTGTGCATTAATGAGTCTCTCTTTATAATCAATGATATAAGGATTATCAATGTAACTTTCATTGCAAAAATTAAGGATAGAAGAGACATAATCTTTAAGGTCCTTGCAAACAACACAAGTTTCATAATTTTCAACCATGAAGGATTCTATCTCAGAGGCTCCCATAAATAAGACAAATTGTTCTACCTCTTCGAACCCATAATGAATATAGCAATTCCGATTATAGTTCTTAATTAAAAATTCCTCACTAAAGCCACATTGAAATTTAAGATGTTCAGTATCCTGTTGAGAGCAACAGTTTATATCATGGCGTTTAAGCAAGATTTTAGCAATTGTATTCAATTTTTCTATCATAGCACTCATTATTTTACCAGTTCTTGATTCTCTATAATTATTATAACATTCTATGAGCTCCAAGTAGGTTGTAGGTTCTCCCATAACAGCAGTTTTTAATTTTTCGATTTTTCAAATTTTTATGGATTTTTGGGTATATGAGGAAAATAAAACAAGACAAAAAGAAACTAAGCAAAGTAATACTAGACAGAAATAAACTAAGCACAAATAAACTAGACAAAAGTAAACTAAGCAAAACAAAATAAAACAAAATAAAAACAGAGAGAGAGGTAGAGTGTACTCCCCAGGTGAACTTATGAGTAGAGCTATGCCTCCCGGCAACGGCGCCAGAAAACAGTCTTGATAACCCACAAGTATAGGGGATCGCGGCAGTCTTCGAGGGAAGTAAAACCCAAATTTATTGATTCGACACAAGGAGGTAAAGAATACTTATAAGCCTTAACAACCGAGTTGTCAATTCAGCTGCACCTGGAAAAGCACTAGTAACAAGGGTGATGTGAAAGTAGCAGAATATGAGAGTAGTAGTAACGTAACACAGCAGCAGAATAGCAATATGAGAGCAATGGCACCAGAAAATAGTTGATACTACTTCCAATGACATGTAGAACAAGTATATGATGATGAGAGATGGACCGGGGTTCCCAGCGATCTACACTAGTGGTAACTCTCCAATAACAAGTGACAAGTGTTGGGTGAACAAATTACAGTTGGGCAATTGATAGGATTGATAAAGCATTAAGAAAGAACATCAATTCATTAATCATGTAGGCATGTTTTCCATATATAGTTGTGCGTGCTCGCAATGAGAAACTTGCACAACATCTTTTGTCCTACCAGCCGGTGGCAGCCGGGCCTCAAGGGAATCTACTGGATATTAAGGTACTCCTTTTAATAGAGCACCGGAGCAAAGCATTAACACTCCGTGAAAACATGTGTCCCTCACATCACCGCCATCCCCTCCGTCCCGATTCTTGTCACTTCGGGGCCTTTGGTTCCGGACAGTGACATGTGCATACAACTTGTAGATACAATCTAAGCAATAATATAGAGCTTAAATCTAAGATCATGCCACTCGGGCCCTAGTGACAAGCATTAAGCATAACAAGATTGCAGCAACAATAACTTCACAAACTTTATAGATAGACTAATCATAATGTATCATCCATCGGATCCCAACAAACACAACACCGATTACATCATGGATCTCAATCATGTAAGGCAGCTCATGAGATCATTGTATTGAAGTACATGGAGGAGAGAATACCAACTAGCTACCGCTAGAACCCGTAGTCCATGGGGGAACTACTCACGGAGCATGATGGAGGCGGTGGCATCGATGGAGATGGCTTCCGGGCACTTCCCGTCCCTACAGGTGCCGGAACAGACTTCGTCCCCCGAATTGAGTTTCGCGATGGCGGCGGCGCCCGGAGTCTTTCCGGAGTTTCGTCAATTGGTACCGCGTTTTTAGGTCGAAAGGGGTTATATAGGCGAAGAGGCGGCGCAGGAGGGTCGACAGGGTGGCCTCCCCATAGGGGGCGCGGCCAGGGTGTGGCCCGCGCGGCCCACCCTCTGGTGGCCCCCTGGCTCTCCTCCGACTCTTCTTCGGTGTTCTGGATGCTTCCGGGAAAAATAGGATGTTTGGCGTTGATTTCGTCCAATTCCGAGAATATTGCCCGAACAGCCTTTCTGGAACCAAAAACAGCAGAAAACAGGAACTGGCACTGTGGCATCTTGTTAATAGGTTAGTTCCGGAAAACGCATGAAATCATCATAAAGTGCAAGCAAAACATGTAAGTATTGTCATAAAACAAGCATGGAACATCGAAATTATGGATACGTTGGAGACGTATCAAGCATCCTCAAGCATTTGCCCACCTGTTTGCTATCTCCATCAATGCTGATATTGTCCTTGGGTTGGTTCTCCCCTCGACAAAGTCTCCTCGTTGAATTCCTGCTACGAACGCATCTATCGCTCTCTCGTCAGATATGTTCTCTGCCGAGTTTTTAATGATGTTCCACCTTTGGATGTACTTTCTCATTGATTCATCATGCTTTTGTCGACACGATCTCAACTCTTCTAGTGATGCGGGTTTTTTGCAGTGGATCGAAAATTCTTGACGAACACGTCCTCAAAACTGTCCCAGCTGTCGATGGAACCTGGCGGAAGCTTCTTTATCCAAGATCGCGCGGCTCCACTTAGATGTACTTGAATGCTCTGCATGGCTGTTGCTCTGGTTCCTCCTACCAGCTTCACCGTCTCGAGATAATCAACTAGCCAATCCTCTGGATCTTGCAGGCCGTCGAATTTTTTGAAATTATCGGGTAATTTAAACCCTGAAGGAACTCGAGTTTTCCGGATCCTCCTTGTAAAGCACGGCAAACCCACACATATCCTCGTCATCTATCTCTGGGGAATGCCGATGTTCCCTTCTATTTTTTCGTGCTCTGTCCACCCATGCTTGTGTTGCTGTGTCTCTTGCTCCACTTGTTCTCTCGGGACCTGGTGCTGCTGCAGTAGGTCGTGGACTATTTTGCCTTCCTGCTCCTTCGGGAGGTGAATTTACAAACGCCGTTCCCATGGCTCCGACTCCTGCCATGGCCATATTATACAATGCTTCTCTTGGATCTCCGGGAGGTGGCTTGAATGCGAGGATGAAAGCTTGCGTCGCCATATACCCAGCTGGTGTCTTAGGGATAATATTCCCCCTCGTGTCTATCGACATAAAGGACATGTCGAGGTTTTGAACCAGATTTTCTCTGTCAGCCTCAGGTATGTTTTGCAGCCGAGATCTTGCTCTGTTTCGAGCTTCTCTGTGACTATCTCCCGAAGTTCCTGAATGTCGGCTTAACTCCGCCCTTCGCCTACTTGACGCGGAAGCTGCCTCCCTTCTTCTATTCAGAGCAGCTGTCTGTTTTTCCAATTCTCTTCCAACGCGGGCGAGTCTATATTGGTATGCTTGCAATTCTTCCGACGTAGCAGTTGTAGTCATTGGTTCTGTACCATCCATAGCTCTTGCGGCTCTATCCCACGCTTCTTGTGGAAGTTGAACCCTTAAACGCGGTGTAGGCCCGACATATTTATTGCCTAAACCTCGCCTAACGTCAGCGGGATCGACGTATGGATTTCCCAAATCATCGAAAGCCTCTGATGTCTCCTCCTGTTCGCGACTTGGTTCTCCAATGGCATAAATCTGATGATATTTTGGATACTGAACCTTGTTGGGTTTGGTGACACCATCATAGAGATTGGTGAAGACCTCTCCAACAATAGTGGATCTGTCGATGAAGTTGAAGCTGTCTATGTTGCTCGAGTCATCGCTTATATCGGAGTCCGCAGATGACTCAAAAGACATGTCGCTGAAGATCTTGGAGAGTTTTTCACTTGCCATAGTGTTGATGAAGCGTGGCGACGAAATCTCCTCGTCGCCTGACTCGATTGACGATGTTGAACTCGAAAAATCGGGATCGCTGATAATCCCGACGAGATCGGAACTTCGAGATGATACGCTCCTTCTTTCTTGATGAGGAAGTGAAACTGTCCGAACGTCATCTCCATGGGCTCCTCCAGATACGCATATGCATCCAAACGGGAGGGCGGGTGAGGAACAAAATCAACTAGACCAGTTTCGATCTGTTTACCTCTGTCCATCGCGTTGCTTGCAGTTGACGAAGTCGACGATCTTGAACGTGCCATCGAGATCAGATCCTTGACACCTCTAATTCCCACAGACGGCGCCAATTGACAAGGGATTAACTTATCAATGCCTACAAATTGTAGACTAGGGTTTTAGTCGGGAGTAGGGGGCAAGTATATCTCGAAGGTTTCAGCCGAAAAGTGCTCGACGATGTGAAAACTAGGGTTGCGTGAAACAATGAATCGATGATCTCTTTGTCCCTCGACTCCCCCTTATATAGGAGGTGGAGTCGAGGGATTCATAATACACAAGTTACAGAGTCCGGGAGGGTTTCCAACCCATCCCGTAAGATTACAAATATATCTTTCCTAATACAACTCTAGCTTTCCTCAATACTAACTTGGGCTTCCGAATCTTCATATCCATCGAGTCGTGGGCCTTCAGTAAACCCCGGGTACCAACTTCGGCAGGCCCATTGGGGATGCCTATGTCAGCATGGTCCTGGTGGTTTATTCCTACGAATGGATTAGACTCATTTAGTCCATCCAATCAAGGCTTCTAGTTTATATCAGTTATCCTCCTTTTGGTTTCTTTAGGTTCCATGAAAGGAACCTTTCTAATTATCATTAGTTTTGGTATGGTGAAACTTCTTCGGTCTTTAGCCTTCTTAAGCTTTGATTGTCCTCCGACATCTTCTTCATCCAACTTCACTATCTTAGACTTACTTGAGCTCTTTTACTTTTGAGTAATTATCAATTACCCGCTCAAGTTAGGGTCTAACCTTACTTCTTCGAGATATGAACCTCGACTTCTGGTCTGACATCCTCCCGAGAGTACTATTATATGGGTACTTCCCAACAACCTTATGAAAATAAGATTGAACTTCCTCTCAGTTCAGACCTTCTTCTTCGTTTATTGTTCTCCAAATATCATATCTTAATACTTCTCATTCGGACTTCCTCTCCCCCTTGGAGTTTTCTAATGGTCTTCAAGCTCCTTTTCTTCTAATCATTGGACTCCAAGGTTAGAAAATTGATCATGGTCTGGTTTATAGTTTGTACTTTTTTAGAGTCTCACGAAGAATTTTTGTGGCGTGTCCACACAATTGTGGGTATCCGATGTGAATTCTCCGACTAAATGTTTATACTACGCAATTATTTGAATGTATCATTTTGTTTGATAACAATTTCTTGTTATCAATACACCAGCTACGGACTATCTGGTACCAGTTGTGGCTTATCTGATACCAGATGTGAGCTCTTTTATAGTTTTAGTCAACATCTACCTCACTTCAAGTGCTTTCTCTTCATGATTATCCTCTATCAATTGCGGTCTTATTATATAGGATGTGGCTTCACTTGTCCATTTTCCTTCTTCTGGGGTTTGTTTTGCAAGAAAACCACTTGTTGACACTATAAAGATAGTATCGTAAGTGACTTCACTTGCATTCCCTTCTTCCAGAATGAATATGGCTCCATTACTACTACTCCGTATTCACCATTTTGCTCACTTTTATGATCCTTCCATGCTGAAATATTCCTTGATTAATGATAACAATGAGTTTTGATTGGTCCTTCCTTTAGAGTATTGTGGTTGCTTCCCACAACTTTACTTCCTTCTTCTAGTGAACCTTCATCTTGTCTTCAAAATCTTCTGAATTCGTCACTTCCTCACACGAATCCCAATACCCTCTAGATCTATAACATCAAGTAAGAATTTGATATTGCAACATGCATTTGCATATCAAAGTCAAACTTCATGTATGGATTTAGTCAATCAATGAAAATCCAATAAAATCCAAGAAGATTTAGCCTTATATGCCCAAATGTAGTAATTGGGTAAAACATCCCTAAACATCAGGCTCAGATGTGTAGTATATATCACCACATAATATAGATTTTTGTCGTGATACTTAGCACGTATATATGGATTACTACTATTTGTCTCAACATTTACCCAAACCGCTCGTTTGCAGTTGGATAAACTTGAACAAAATGGTCTAGAATAATTGTGGTTGACCTAATTTCCTTGGAAGTACTACCTTAGCTTCCATTCTGTTGAAGACTAACCTCACATGACCTCTCAAAACTACAACAAGGCTACTCTAGAAAACATGATTGTTAGAGCATAGCTCATATAACTATAGGATTTATGTTCTAAAATATGCTCTAGTAAGGCTTTCTTCGGACTATCAACTATGGTTATGGCATACTTGGCACATTTGATATAGTTTTAAGGCCTGAATTTCTTGAACTATATTTTAAAATCTTACTCCTCATCATGCTCCTATTAACTCACTTACGATGTTCTACTCCATCACATCATGACTCTCAAGTGAATCATATATGATTAGAACCTCTATCATGAAAAGTAGACTTATATAACTCCTATCACTCTTCCTTACCTCCCATGATTGACTCATCATAAGTATATACTACCTCATATAACTTATCTCCCTTAATATCATTCCTCTTGCCTCATTGAATAACTCTTACTTAATCATAACATGCATTGGTATACTTCTTCCAATAGAATATCTTCCTTGTGGTTGTATCCTCTCTTTGTACTACCATGTATCGTATACCAACTGTGGTCTACTACTACCCATTATATTAAACTCCAATGGTGTTCTACTAATTTGGAATGAAGCAACATAACTAACTAACTTTACTTAAGAAAGATAGATAAGAAAGATTGACTCAAGTGTGTCAGGATTATTCTCAAGTGAATACCCATCTCAAGTCGAAGAATAATTGGTTTAGCTAAGACAACTTCCTATAAACACTACCAAACCTATAGGTCTCCTTTAAAGGGTTTTAATCCTAGGGTCAAAACATTTGCTCTCATACCAGCTGCGGTGACTACCATTGCATGGTATAGTACGCAAGTCGTTGACATAACACAAGTGAAACACCGTTCCACTCGTATTACATCCCTCAGAGTGGTACACCAGAAACATATGCGACTCCAAGGCATGTCTATAGAAGGATACACGAACTGTTTACAGAAGATCAACATAGCCTCCTACTTTACAGTGAGGTAAAACTTCAAATAAAGCTCCAAAAGAACAACTCGTAGTCTAACTTATTGCTAACTCTAGCTCTAGAGCTACTAGGCTTGCTATAGAACTCTAGCTATTTAGGTACTAGGACTAGGGAAATGGTTCCCTTCTATTACTAGTCTAAGTTTCCACTCTAGCTGATGCAGAAGTTGACTCCATTGACTTCATTGATTGGGTTCTCCATCTTGTCTTCGAGTTCCATGGTAGTTTCTCCTTCGGTGACTCCATAAATAAGCAGGGGATTCAAAGAGGGATGAGTACGAGTGTACTCAACAAGTTCATTAAAGGAAATAGGTGTATCATGCACTAGCTACAGCCACAGACCAGAAAGTCATAGGCGAATGCAAGTTTTTGAAATCATTTCTTCAAAAGGTTTACTCTATTATGAAAACTATGTCCATCAGTCTTCACATGTTGACCAGAACTTCATGGAGTTCCTTTCCTGCCGCGTTCGTAGTTCCTTCCCAAAACAGGGAGTGACAAGTCACAGTTCAATACACTCTGCAGAGGTGTGTTACCTTACCCATAATAGAACTTATCCTTGTTGCCAACCGAGTTGCAGACTCGTCCATACTTCCTTGGTGTGAGGTCAGGTATAAGAACCAAGCCAATCACTACCTTCTCCGCGACCCCGCATACCCACCCTTTTGTATTCAGAGGGCCCTCGATCGCTTACTTATCTAGAGCGCTTGATCCTCGACCATGATATAATCCATCATAGACCCTATTGCACAATGGCGTCCACCTGGGACGGGAGAGCTTTATGGCCTCCCAACCTTATTGTGGGGCTAGCAGCACACCACATCGCCGACAAATAGGCATCCGTTTATATGCAAAAGGAAGAAGATATAGATGACTTCCCAGCCATTATAGATCTTATGGTTAACACGTAATATACGGCGCTAGAATCACTAGACGACATTGGTTATTAATCCTATGTGAATACTTCCCCAATTGCAATGGAACCTCCACCATCATCTCAAACCATGGTTCCATTGCCCACCACATAGTTATATTCATAATTGTAAAATAATATTTTGCTTTTCAATGCAGGAGTGATAAGTATAGTACTTTGCATATAGTTTGATAAAAATAATCAAATGACATGAGCAAGCGATGAACTTGCCTTTCTTGACTGCAAGATTATGCAGTCAAAAGCTTCGATAATTCATTTTACAAGGCATGGTAGATGGCACGCCACCAGTAACACATACTCGCGACAATATACTGAAGATGTGTACACTCCACTAAAGCTGTTTTTGTCAAATGTAGTACTTATCCCTTTGAGGGTCTAGAGATGAGCACACCACTAATTCGCCACTCAAGTAATGGATGTTTATTTTTAATGATTGACATGCCATGGATTCTTTGGAGGGGATAGGAATTTGATCAAAATTCAATGAGAATATTCTCGAAAAAGATTCAACAAAACTTATGTATATCTCTCTAGATCCGTAAATTTTATTGCGTCGGCTGAAAAAGCTCAGTCATATGAGCCCATAATTGAATTAAGTGGCTCTAATTCGGTTTTTCTCAATCCCCCATTCTCTCTTAGTTTTGACCCTAGAAAATCCCACTACGGTGGCGACACGCCTCAACATTTTGATTCTAGTGACTCGGTGCTTACTAGGTCCCCCCATGTGTGTGCTGCCTATGTGGGGGGGGGGGGGTCTTGACACCACGACCAAGCACAAAATGGTGGGGCCGAAGATGAAATCTCACCGAAGTGGTTACTTATGCAGAGTTGCACCTCGCTAGCTGGCTAACTAATTAGCCATTTCGTCCATCTAATAAAAATAAATTAGCCACCTCGTTGGGATTTCAAAAAGAAAATTTAGCGAACGCTTTTCAACCTTGCAGATGTGTTTCATTCCAAAATTTGAAATGTTATCTCAAAATTGCGGGATGTTGGAAATTTTTGGTGACTCTCAAATCTCGATTATCTTTCTGCAATTGCTAGGCCAAACCATCGATCTTGTTTATGCATTGATCATTGATATCACATAGTATCCAGAAGAGATTGCTAGGAATCACAATACACGTCATAGCATAGAGAAGACAACAACACACAGTGACACAAAGTCGCTTTGTACTTAGTGGTCATATTTCATTGGTTCATGTATTATTTCATTGGTTCGAAGAAGAGATGTATATACCTTCCAAGAATCCTAGCTAGTCCATTTCCACGGGTGGTTAAGGTGCATGCATCCTGCCTGCCCAACAATGTTCTTTCTCAATCGGGGGCAGCATCCACCAGCCTTCCTCCCGCTCCCAAACATTTCATTCGCGGTTTCGTGCGCGGGCCCAAATCAGGACCAGACCCCACAAATCCGATCACGAATTCAGCTTAAAGCAAGGCAATATTTGGATGACGAGAAAAGCATCGATGAGCTTATATACAATGCCTCACATGTTAATTATCGTCCAAAGTCCAAACCACACGTATCCCGAACCTGCAGACAGCCATGGATCGAAGGCACTTCACGGACGGGACCGATGCGACGCCCTCTTGTTCCCCTCAATGGCACGTTCCTTTCTACGTGAGCCTTCAACGACTCGTATATCACACCAACATACACTCTGCTGATAGAGAAGAAATGGGCTCGGACGGAGACGTACGGACAGACAGGGGGACAAAGAAACGGGATGGACAAGGGCAGATGATCGTACACGCGTCGCCGCCTGATTTGTCCTGCAGAGTATCTCAAAACAACGGCGACTATACTAGAATTAGAAAGTGCTTGAAAAACTGAGTTAAATATATAGAAAAAGAGCGTCGAAAGATCATTATCGATCGAGCATTGGAAGTAAGGAAGGGAGCGAAGACCGGAGAGATTCGACGAGATCAGGTTGGTTGAGACTTGAGATCGAGGGAAGGAGATACGGCGGCCGGCGTGGCGTTGGTGGTGCGTGACGCTCCTAAATTTTTTCCTATGATGATCGATCCAGCGGCACCTGCCTCCGGTTCGCCCAGGGGGGACGCACCCGAGTCGTCCAAGATCGCGCGCAGATCCTGGCCCCGCCGGCGGGGCCGCGGCTCCTCGCCGGTCGACGCGTGTCCGCGGCGACGGCGACAGGCGGGGCCGGACTTTTGCGGCGACGGCGACATGGCGAGCATCCGGCGACCGCGGCGTCGATTCCTTCCGACGTGGCGGCGATCCGGCGACCGCTGTGTGAAATGTTACCGGCTGAACTGAGCTCGATCAATCGCATCTGGCTCTGTTCTTCTAGCTTCCTGGTCAGCTGAGAGCGGCCGCGATGGAGCTGTTGCTGAAATGCCGTCGTCGCCGACAGGAACTACCGATGCTAGCTAGCTTTGGAAACGTTCAAAACCGCGTCTAAACTTTTCTTTTTCACGGCGTCCTTGTGGGTCACAGAGGAGCACAACTTCACTATCGGCTAGCTAACTGCCACGTGGCGATCGAAAAGACGTGGATATATTCTAGCTAGCTAGCTCCGATCTCGTAGCATCTCTTTTGGCTAATCAGTGAGCTAGTGAAGTGGAGTGCTACTTTGTCCATTTTTCAGCGTACGTGATCTAATCATCTAAATCTGATTTATATTTGGACCTTTTCTCCCTCGCCACTTTTACTTATCTTGTTAACCATTGTTCATGTTTTCACCACGGCCAGTTAACCGGCGGGCATTTACCGTGAGCGCTTTCGGTTTACCCCTGCATGTGCATGCCCGCATAGAGAACTAGGGTTTGATTGGTGGACAGACCGACACTATATGCCATGAAAATGACATGAAAGGTGACTAGGTTCCGATGCGCTAGACAGCGGATTGGTCGCGGAGATTACAGGTCCGGTGGTCCATCAAACAATGTTTACTATTGGCTGAACGCACAAATATCCTTAATTTGGACCCTTTTTCTATTTATACTGTTTGATCCGTTGGATTAGAATCTATAGGATTGTATAGAAGATAGCATTGAACTATGTGTTTCAGAGTAAAATTTCCATCAGCTAAAACCTTATGTTGCAATTTCTTTGATTTCTTTCATGTAAGTCAAACGTTGCTTGAAGAAATATTATGTACTCCTAGGTTCTAATTCGGACTAGTTTGCTGAAAACGACATAAAAGGTGACTAGGTTCCGACGCGGTAGATAGCGGATTTATGGCGGAGATTACAGGTCCGGTGGTCCATCGAACAAGGTTTACTGTTGGCTGAACCCACAAATCTACATCCATGCATGGAATACACAGTTCGATGGGGTCATCTCTGACGTCGTTGATGGACGAGATGAGATCTTCTCCGTGGCAACTTACATAATTACATTGCAGTAGTAGTTTGGAGAGAGCGTGATTAGCTACGCCTCAATCAAAAGCGTGACTACCATGGCCGAGCTGAAGCTTCCTTAGGTCCTTAAATAGTAGGACTTAGGAGTGATAGTTTAGTGAGAGCACAAACAGAGAACATCAATTATTGATCATCACAAAGACACGATCGATCCCCCACAAGTTATACGATATCAACGACAGATATCTTAATGCTCATATATTCCATGTTCGAACCATGTGACGGTTCCACCGGTCCATGCAATGCACGACGGACCACAAACAAGTTGCGCGGCAGAGCCAACACTACCGAACACTACCGGTCGATAGATGATAGATCCATGGCCGGCTGGACCATCGATCCATGCTACACTGAATACTGGCTCGACCGGCCATAACTCGGCAACGGTTTCGAAACAACAACTGCTAGATCGATCAGGGACCCCCGAACTGTTGGCTTGACCCCGTATTCATGGCCGGTGGACGATGGTACAGACACTGCCACATGCGGCAAGCACGCGACGGCTGCAGCGGCTGCCGCGCACACCTGACCTGCCGGCCGGCCGGCCGGCCGGGACGACATAGACGAATGTTGGCTCATCGTTTACCGTTGCGGCTCGCCGAAGTTAGCTCTCATGCTTCGGTTTCCGGTTGCTTCGTCGGCGAGTCACGTAGCCGTGCCGGCCGGGCTATGTACGGGCGTACGTCCGGTCGGCGTCCTCGTCGGCCGGCAGCTCTACGGAGCAGCGGCCGATCAAGTAGTTATTGCTCTACGGAGGTAGCCGACGGCGTGACGACATGGAAGAAGCAAAGGTACGGCCGGCCTCTCCTGGCATGTTTTGAGCTCGCCATTGATGATCGGTCAACTTTGTAGAGTGGTCAGGTCGATCGGCGCTGCGCCTCCGCCGTACGTACGTGATACTCCTGGACGAGCGAGCGAGTGGTGAAAGGACAGTGGTTCTTGCTCTTGCATTCAGGTGCATGCATGCGGACGGAACTTAAGGATGATCACACTGTTGCAACATGCATGGCAAATTCTACTGCATTGATAATAAGGTAAACAAGTGTACAAGCATGCACGGGCTGCGAGTCCAAAATAAAGCTTGGAGAGCAAACCACGTAGTAGAGCTAGCTAGCATGCGGTAACAAGCACGACGATAAACGTAACTACAACAAGCTAGGTTTCTACATCTTTACACAGACGATCGACAGAAGCACAGAGCTACAGAGATCATCCGGGGAACTCCAAAAGCGATCGAGGACGACGAGCTGGTGCGCGCGACAATTGATAACGAGACGATTATTGGTAGCTGAAGCGCCGCTGGTCGAGCTACCACGGCGCGTACTGCAGCGGGGCGGACTGGTAGGCGCCGGTGCTGAACGCGGCGGCGCGGTGGGCTGCGGTGGCGGCCGCGGCGAGCTCGAGCGACTGCACCTGGGACTTGAGGAACTTGACGTAGTGGATGGCCTCGTCCAGCATGGAGGCGGTGTCCATCTTGGTGCCGCCCGGGACGAGGCGCTGCAGGACGCGGATGCGCTCGCTGATGCGCTCCCGCCGCAGCCGCGCCGCCACGCTCTGCGGGTCCTTGGAGGTCCGCACGTTGCGACGCTTCGCAGGGCGCGGCGCCGCCTCCGAGTCGTCGATCTCCACCGGCTGCAGCGCCGCGATGTGGAAGATCATCTCCCGCATCGCGTCCGACGATGACGAGTACCCCTGCGGCGCGCCGCCGGTGGGGACGGCGCCAGGAGACATCACGTACTCCTGGTGCCCGCCAGCGCTGTTGCCGTACGCGGCGGGAGGGGAGTGCAGGTAATCCTGGTGGTAAAAGTAGCCGTTTGCCGCGTCGGCGGCAGCGCAGGTCGTCGACACGTGCGGCGGCGGCGAGAGGCTCTGGGAGGGAGTCTGCACGGGAGAGATCGGCGGGGAAGCGTCCGGCGTGAAGGACTGGTCGTTGAGCGCCTGCTCCAGCTGGAGCATCGTGTTCATCAGCGCCAGCTGCGCCTCCGGGCTGGAGCTCATCAGCAAGTCAAAGTCCATGAATGACCTAGGAATTCAGTCGATCGAGCTTCTGCAAAGGATTGGATTGGAGACTCTACGATCGAGCTTGAGGCTTGAGCTAAGAGCTAGTGGCTGTTTGAGGAAGGTATTTTTGGCTGTGCTGTTGTCAAACCGCAAGTGAAGACGCCTATTTATAGGAAGAAGCCGGGACGGTAGGGCCGTTGCGATTTGGAGTGGACTGTGCTGCTTCCTCTGTAGCATCAGCTCACACTAGCGGCTACCACTTCTCTTTAATTATTAAATACTTTTTTCTTTTTATTATTTTTCTTACGTCCTTTCTTTTGCCTCTCTGCTAGCTCCTTCCAGGAACCGAGATGTTCAGATAAACTTTCGCTTTCTTCGATTTTCCGTGAGAACGACGTCTGCACAAAATGTCTCAGAGAACGCGGATCAGCCCGCCGTAATCGCTGGAATTAAGAATGCCGACTATTGCTTTGGCCATCACATTAATCTCCCCGTCTCTGATTGGGCTAGTGGCAGGGGTCGGTCAGTTCTCAGCTCGCCGTTGTCTGACACGTGGAAGATTACGTTCGCGATCGCCTTTTCCGGCGTTGCTGTCCACGTATCTGCAGTGGAGCTCTGTGTAGCTGGCTTCGAAAACGAAAACATGCAGTCGGACTGACGACGGTTATGTGTGACGAATCGCTCGCTCTTAGCTAAAAGATAACTTCTTAGGGCAATCTGTCTCACCACATACTTTGGATGTATAGTTAGTGAGATAACCTATTGTACATCATGTTTTAATGTCATATCTAGATTACATGGCATAGTTAAGATAAGACGATCTTATCAACCATTGCACATTTTTTTCGCTAAAAGAAATATATTAATATCAAAGATACCAATTACATGCTTGTCTGACAACGCAACACCCAATAGCGTCTGGATACGCAACAAAAAAAGAAAAGAAAACTAAGAAACAAAGTCGGTACCATGCTCGATGCCTAGCAGCGATACATCCATGCCAAGACAACACCGAAATCAGACTCTCCAGCGACGCTCCAAGAAGGAATAGTGCACCGGCACCGTCGTCGCCCGATCAAAGATCTTAGGTTTTCACCCTAAAGATAGTCTCCACTCTCAAAACAATGCCTCCAACAAGGTCATTGCCAGGCACAACGAATTAAGATCAGACATCGGGTTTTCACCCTAAGAGGTAGGACTCTGAATTTCACATGTGTTGCCGCACCCACTTTCATACCACTGCCGCGAAGCCCGGAACACCAAGCAAGTTCTTCAACAGCGGAGACTTGAACCTCCTATAGCTAGTCCCCCAATCCAGCCTTCATGATATTCTCTTCTGACTTCACAATGGACAAAAGTCTCTTGATATCAACACGAAACGAGCTTCGCCGCTTCCTCCGGAACCAAACGGTCGGAATAAAAGCATGGGTGCGCGCGACCGAATACCACCCGATCCTGTGAACTCCGGACAAAAGATGCACTGTTACATTCGCCGTCAGAGCCTTCCGGAATTCATCACTCCGGGTAGATGAAGAAGGATCGGCATCCGAAAGGTCTTCATCGTCAAGAAAGAAAAACCCTAGAACTACCACCGTGAAAGTTGGAACGCGTCCCCCTTCTTTCCTTTGTCGTTGCCATGGTGGGAACCGCGGTCCATCTTCCTCCTCCAACCCGGCCGGTGGAGGCCAGCAGCCGATCCCGCTGCCGCCCTTTCCCCGCCGAGTTACACCACTCCACCGCGCCCCCTGCCATGATCCAGATGACGTAGCCGAAGGCAACCGTCACCAGACCCGCCGCCCACCATCGCCGCCCCTGAAAGACCCTGCCTCCACGTGAAGGGGAGGTCGTAGGGCGCGCCACCATTGCCCCTACCTTTGGCAAATGGACACGGCCGCCACCGCCAACCCCGACAACGACAGCGGCCCGGAGGAGGAAGATCGTCTGACTTTTTTTTCTAGGGTTTGGGTCGCCTAGAGCCACCTCGCGCGAGACGACCCGGGGCGTTTGTTCATGATATCGATCCTCAACCATTGCACATGCCCTTACATAGCAAACTTGCGGTTACATGAGGACACGGTTTAGACTACTTACAGTGGAAGTAACATCACACATTTTAAGATGTTTTCGTGACATGGCATGGCAATAAGTGAAAAACAGAGTGAGGTGGTAACTAGTAGCTATGCTACCATAATATCACGCATCCCAAGACAAGATGAATTCAAAACATAGTAAATAACACAAGCATGAAACCACTTATAAATAACTACTACTATGAAGGTAGTAACTTAGACTTGTAACATGAGTATGAAAATTTATGTTACTCTCCAGTTCCCACTATAACTAGTCTTAGTTCTGGGCCTTCTAAAACTTAGTACTCTGCTTAATTCTTGTCACCCAATTCTATGTATAATTTATGTAATGGGAAAAGATTTTTTTTAGCTAAAAAATAGGTTGTAACTAAATTTTTTGAGTTGCAACTGAGGTTGCAGTTAAAAGAAAATGGCTCCAAACTATAGATTTGGGTCATGAGCCATGCTATAATCCTAACTAAGAACAAAATTAGTCTCGGTAGACTAAATTTTTTTCACGCCTATATGTAAACCTCATATCTTCAAATCATGGTACAAATCTAACGGTCCGTAGTTAATCGAGAACAAATTTAATTATCAATCAACCTAGTAGCAGCAAAAAGGGATTTACATTAATCTACATAGAGAGTAAACTGTAATCACGTGTGTATTGATCTTTCAGCCAGTTACACCACACATTTGTAGATTGGGGGATGGTGTACCGTGTACGGAACAAACGGACGTGAAGTAAAGCGAGCGAACACGACGGGTTGCCATCGGCTCCAAACACGGTCAACCGAGCTCAGGGCGCCGGTCAGTTGGTCGGTTGGCATTTGGTACTCTCTTATAAATGACCCGGACCCGCCCTGTGTTTTTGCCGATCAGGGATCCGACCGCCCCTAGCACCCCACGTGTCGATGATCCATGGGAGTACAAGCATGCTCCCTCCAATTGCATTCCCACGCGTGTTCACCGTGTCACGACGGGATCGTTTCCCAACACGCATGCACAATTAGCAGTAACTAAAGCATGCACAATTAGCTGTAACGCTAGGATACATATGTAATCATACCAAGCAGAGTAACATCAATAACACGCAAACACCTAACTAGCAATTTTTTTTGCGAAACACACACTCACAGTATTTACATATGGTTCACCTCTATGAACATAGACATATGCCTTCATGAGAATCTTCGAAAGACAAGTTCAAGAAATTAATCATGCAGATTGTTATAAACGCGATAAACAAATAACAAAGAACAATAAAAGAAAACGAAGCGGAGACACGAGATTTAAAATGGAAAACCCCTTCCAACACAGAAGGAGAAAAAATCGCAGGCGTCAGCCAGTAAAACTTCACTATATCGGAGAGTGTTTACAAGCCGTGGGTTATCTTATATAATCTGATAAAACCCTAGCCGACGGCTTACAAGAGGTATATATAGACGGTGGCATCGATCCATACCGCAGGGGGTGCCCCCTCGCACCCCCCTTCGCAGGCGTCCCTACAGGGCACGACGTATGATCAAGCTAACTTCAGACTCCGCTACGCTCCTAAGTCTACCGGCGACGGGCCTCGCTCCGCTCGTCTGAAGTTAGCCTCCCTTTAATATATGAATTTGGATTACAATATAACAAACTCCACCTTGAGACAAATTCTATCTTGTAGCATGAACTTCAACAATCTCCTGAACAAACAAAGAAAAACACTTGCTGGCACCAACAGCCACTTGGGCTAAATAGTTATACCAATCAAGCTCAAACTTGGAAACAGGAACTGGCTTTGTCATCATATCAACAGGATTATCATGAGTACTTATCTTGCATACCTTCAGTTTACCTTGTGCAACAATGTCGCGAACATAATGATACTTGATATCAATGTGCTTTGTCCTCTCATGGAACATTTGATCTTTAGTAAGGTATATTGCACTTTGACTGTCAGAAAACAAGTTAATGCAAGAATCATCTTCACAAAGCTCAGCATACAAACCTTTCAACCAAACAGACTCTTTGCAAGCTTCAGCAATTGCCATATATTCTGCTTCGGTCGTAGATTGGGCAACAACAGGTTGTAACGTTGCCTTCCAACTCACAGCACATCCACCAACAGTGAACACATAACCTGTGAGGGATCTTCTCTTATCCAAATCGGCAGCAAAATCTGAATCCACATAGCCTGCGAGTCCCTCACCGGTCTTGCCAAACTTCAAGCAAGCTTTGGATGTGCCACAAAGGTACCTGAAAATCCACTGAACAACTTTCCAATGTTCTTTACTACGATTAGCCATGTATCGACTGACCAAACTCATAGGATATGGAACCATGGCATACATCAAGGAACCAACAACAGTTGAATATGGAACTCGAGACATGTACTCAATATCTTCATCAGTACTAGGACATTGCAATGCTGATAATTTGAAGTGAGAAGCAATTGGTGTACTAACAGACTTTGCATCATGCATATTAAAATGATGAAGAACTTTCTGAATGTAATTTTGCTGACTAAGAAATAACACACTAGATTTTCTGTCTCTTGTAATTTCCATACCTAGTATTTTCTTAGCAGCACCAAGATCCTTCATCTCAAACTCACTACTTAATTGTGACTTTAAAGTAGTGATCTCTTTCTTGCTCTTGGCAGCAATCAACATATCATCAACATATAACAGCAAGTATATTGGTGATCCATTAACAAACTTGATATAAACACAACTATCATACTGAGATCTCTTAAACTTATGTGCAATCATAAATGAATCAAACCTTTTATACCATTGTCTTGGAGACTGTTTCAAACCATAAAGAGACCTCTTCAACTTGCAAACAAGATCCTCCTTACCAGGCACAACAAAACCTTCAGGTTGGTCCATGTATATCTCCTCCTCAAGCTCACCATGCAGAAAAGCAGTCTTTACATCTAACTGCTCAAGCTCAAGATCATGCATAGCCACAATACCAAAGAATGCACGAATGGAACTATGCTTCACAACCGGAGAGAATACATCATTATAATCAATACCTGGAATTTGGCTGAAACCTTTTGCTACTAACCTTGCCTTAAACCTCGGAGGCTCATTAGGAGACAAACCTTCCTTTCTTTTAAATATCCACTTACAGCGGACAACCTTCTTTTGTTTAGGCAAGGGCACAACATCCCATGTGCCATTCTTGTCAAGCGATTGCATCTCCTCTTGCATAGCAGAAATCCACTTCACGTGGTCAACGGATGCAACGGCCTCAGTATATGTAGCAGGTTCAGTATCATGCTCCACCTGTTCAGCACAACTCAAAGCATGGTGAACAAGATTACATTCTTCAATTAAACATGGACGTGGACCTTTGTTACGCCTCGGTCTATCAGCAGCAATGGAACTATTTGTTTGCTGCAAAACAGGTGGTGAGTGCTGAACAACAATGTTATCAATTTCAGCAACATCATTTTCTTTCTCCTCCACGTGCTCCACCTGCACGCTGATCCTCTGTTGCTCATCATCAGAATTATCAGAAAAATCAACAGCATCAGTAACATCTGTAGATAAACTCTTATAAAACATGACAGCCTCATTAAAGACAACATTCCTGCTATGCAAAACTTTCTTAGTTTCAGGATTCCATAACTTATATGCCTTAACTCCTGAACCATAACCAAGAAACACACACTTAACAGCCCTAGGCTCTAGCTTCCCATTATCAACATGAGCATAAGTAGTTGTAACGCCCCGGAAAAACCCAATATTAGATTTTTTCACCGATGTTTGTTTTTCCGTGTCGTTCCAAGTTCATCATGCATCATGCACCATCACATTCATGTTTTCAATAAAATAAAAATTATTTTATAAACCCTAAACTATTTTCTTTTTCATCTCATATGGTTTAATAAAACCCTCCTCTTTTCTTTTCTTAAAACAAAACCTCTCTTCTGGGCCCCTCTCTCCCTGGCTTTCTCTCTCTGGCCCAGCTCCCTTATTCTCTTTCTCCTGGCCCATCCTCTTCTCCTTCTTTTTCTCTTCCACCGCACCAGCTGATACGTCCCAAACGTATCTATAATTTCTTATGTTCCATGCTACTTTAATGATGATACTCACATGTTTCATACACATTATATGTCATTATTATGCATTTTCCGGCACTAACCTATTGACGAGATGCCGAAGATTCTGTTTCTGTTGTTTTTGGTTTCAGAAATCCTAGTAAGGAAATATTCTCGGACTTGGACGAAATCAACGCCCAGGGTCCCTATTTTCACACGAAGCTTCCGAAGACCGAAGAGGATAAGAAGTGGGGCCACGAGGCGGCCACACAATAGGGCGGCGCGGCCCAGGTGCTGGCCGCGCGGCCCTAGCGTGTGGGGCCCTCGTGTGGCCTCCTGACCTACCCTTCCGCCTACTTAAAGCCTTCGTCGCGAAACCCCCAGTACCGAGAGCCACGATACGGAAAACCTTCCAGAGATGCAGCCGCCGCCAATCCCATCTCGGGGATTCAGATCGCCTCCGGCACCCTGCCGGGGAGGGGAATCATCTCCCGGAGGACTCTTCATCGCCATGATCGCCTCCGGATTGATGTGTGAGTAGTTCACCCCTGGACCATGGGTCCATAGCAGTAGCTAGATGGTCGTCTTCTCCTAATTGTGCTATCATGCTCGATCTTGTGAGCTGCCTATCATGATCAAGATCATTTCTTTGTAATCCTACATGTTGTGTTTGTTGGGATCCGATGGATATTGAATACTATGTCAAGTTGATTATCAATCTATCATATATGTTGTTTATGTTCTTGCATGCTCTCCGTTGCTAGTAGAGGCTCTGGCCAAGTTGATACTTGTGACTCCAAGAGGGAGTATTTATGCTCGATAGTGGGTTCATGCCTCCATTAAATCTGGGACAGTGACAGAAAGTTCTAAGGTTGTGGATGTGTTGTTGCCACTAGGGATAAAACATCGATACTTTGTCTAAGGATATTTGTGTTGATTACATTACGCACCATACTTAATGCAATTGTCTTTTGCTTGCAACTTAATACCGGAAGGGGTTCGGATGATAACCTGAAAGTGGACTTTTTAGGCATAGATGCATGTTGGATGGCGGTTGATACGTCTCCGACGTATCGATAATTTCTTATGTTCCATGCCACATTATTGATGTTATCTACATGTTTTATGCACACTTTATGTCATATTCGTGCATTTTCTGGAACTAACCTATTAACAAGATGCCGAAGTGCGGTTCTGTTTTTTTTTGGTTTCAGAAATCCTAGTAAGGAAATATTCTCGGAATTGGACGAAATCAACGCCCAGGGGCCTATTTTTCCACGAAGCTTCCAGAAGACCGAAGACGAAACGAGTGGGGCCACAGGGTGGCTAAACCCTAGGGCGGCGCGGCCCCACCCCTGGCCGCGCCGGCCTATGGTTTGGGCCCCCTGTGCCGCCTCTTGACTTGCCCTTCCGCCTACTTAAAGCCTCCGTGACGAAACCCCCAGTACCGAGAGCCACGATACGGAAAACCTTCCAGAGACGCCGCCAACGCCGATCCCATCTCGGGGATCCAGGAGATCGCCTCCGGCACCTGCCGGAGAGGGATCATCTCCCGGAGGACTCTACGCCGCCATGGTCGCCTCCGTGTGATGTGTGAGTAGTCTACCCCTGGACTATGGGTCCATAGCGTAGCTAGATGGTTGTCTTCTCCCCATTGTGCTATCATTGTCAGATCTTGTGAGCTGCCTAACATGATCAAGATCATCTATCTGTAATTCTATATGTTGCGTTTGTTGGGATCCGATGAATAGAGAATACTTGTTATGTTGATTATCAAAGTTATATCTATGTGTTGTTTATGATCTTGCATGCTCTCCGTTATTAGTAGATGCTCTGGCCAAGTTGATGCTAGTAACTCCAAGAGGGAGTATTTATGCTCGATAGTGGGTTCATGTCTCCGTGAATCTGGAGGGGTGACAAGAACCTCTAAGGTTATGGATGTGCTGTTGAGGGATAAAACATTGGTGCTATGTTCAAGGATGTAGTCACTAGTTACATTACGCGCAATACTTAATGCAATTGTCTGTTGTTAGCAACTTAATACTGGAGGGGGTTCGGATGATAACCTGAAGGTGGACTTTTTAGGCATAGATGCAGTTGGATGGCGGTCTATGTACTTTGTCGTAATGCCCAATTAAATCTCACTATACTCATCATGATATGTATGTGCATGGTCATGCTCTCTTTATTTGTCAATTGCCCAACTGTAATTTGTTCACCCAACATGCTGTTTGTCTTATGGGAGAGACACCTCTAGTGAACTGTGGACCCGGTCCAATTCTCTTTACTGAAATACAATCTACTGCAATACTTCTTCTACTGTTTTCTGCAAACAATCATCTTCCACACAATACGGTTAATCCTTTGTTACAGCAAGCCGGTGAGATTGACAACCTCACTGTTTCGTTGGGGCAAAGTACTTTGGTTGTGTTGTGCAGGTTCCACGTTGGCGCCGGAATCCCTGGTGTTGCGCCGCACTACATCCCGCCGCCATCAACCTTCAACGTGCTTCTTGACTCCTACTGGTTCGATAAACCTTGGTTTCTTACTGAGGGAAACTTGCTGCTGTACGCATCACACCTTCCACTTGGGGTTCCCAACGAGTGTGTGCTTTACGCGTCATCAAGCTAAATTTCTGGCGCCGTTGCCGGGGAGATCAAGACACGCTGCAAGGGGAGTCTCCACTTCTCAATCTCTTTACTTTGTTTTTGTCTTGCTTAGTTTTATTTACTACTTTGTTTGCTGCACTAAATCAAAATACAAAAAAATTAGTTGCTAGTTTTACTTTATTTGCTATCTTGTTTGCTATATCAAAAACACAAAAAAATTAGTTTACTTGCATTTACTTTATCTAGTTTGCTTTATTTACTGTTGCTAAAATGGCCAACGCTGAAAATACTAAGTTGTGTGACTTCACAACCACAAATAATAATTTCTTATGCACACCTATTGCTCCACCTGCTACTACAGCAGAATTCTTTGAAATTAAACCTGCTTTACTGAATCTTGTTATGCGAGAGCAATTTTCTGGTGTTAGTTCTGATGATGCTGCTGCCCATCTTAATAATTTTGTTGAATTATGTGAAATGCAAAAATATAAAGATGTAGATGGTGATATTATTAAACTAAAATTGTTCCCTTTCTCATTAAGAGGAAGAGCTAAAGATTGGTTGCTATCTCTGCCTAAGAATAGTATTGATTCATGGACTAAATGCAAGGATGCTTTTATTGGTAGATATTATCCCCCTGCTAAAATTATATCTTTGAGGAGTAGCATAATGAATTTTAAACAATTAGATACTGAACATGTTGCTCAAGCTTGGGAAAGAATGAAATCTCTGGTTAAAAATTGCCCAACCCATGGACTGACTACTTGGATGATCATCCAAACCTTCTATGCAGGACTAAATTTTTCTTCGCGGAATTTATTGGATTCAGCTGCTGGAGGTACCTTTATGTCCATCACTCTTGGTGAAGCAACAAAGCTTCTTGATAATATGATGATCAACTACTCTGAATGGCATACGGAAAGAGCTCCACAAGGTAAGAAGGTAAATTCTGTCGAAGAAACCTCTTCCTTGAGTGATAAGATTGATGCTATTATGTCTATGCTTGTGAATGATAGGACTAATATTGATCCTAATAATGTTCCATTAGCTTCATTGGTTGCACAAGAAGAACATGTTGATGTGAACTTCATTAAAAATAATAATTTCAACAACAATGCTTACCGGAACAATTCTAGTAACAACTATAGGCCATATCCTTATAATAATGGCAACGGCTATGGTAATTCTTATGGGAATTCTTACAACAATAATAGGAATTCACCCCCTGGACTTGAAGCCATGCTTAAAGAATTTATTAGTACACAAACTGCTTTTAACAAATCTGTTGAAGAAAAGCTTGGGAAAATTGATATACTTGCTTCTAAAGTCGATAGTCTTGCTGCTGATGTTGATCTTTTGAAATCAAAAGTTATGCCTAATGAGAATCATCATAATAAAATTGTTACTACAGCAAATGCCATTCAAGTTAGAATTAATGAGAATATAAGATTAATGGCTGAACTGCGTGCTAGGTGGGATAGAGAAGAAAATGAAAAACTAGCTAAAGAGAAGAATGTAGCTAAAGTTTGGACTATTACCACCACTAGTAATGCTAATGCTACACATGTTGCTGCACCTCCTACTAATACTAATAAAAGAATTGATGTTAGCAATGTTTCCACTTCTAATGCAAAGCGCGAGAAACTGCCTGAAACTGCTAAAACTGCTGAAACTGTGATAAAGCTGCTGAAATTTTTTCCAACATTGGGGATGATGATCCCATTGCTTTAGATTATAATGGTTTGAATTTTGATGATTGCCACATCTCTGAAGTTATAAAGTTCTTGCAAAAACTTGCTAAAAGTCCTAATGCTAGTGCTATAAATTTGGCTTTCACGCATCATATTACAAATGCTCTCATAAAAGCTAGAGAAGAGAAACTAGAGCGTGAAGCCTCTATTCCTAAAAAGCTAGAGGATGGTTGGGAGCCCATCATTAAGATGAAGATTAAAGATTTTGATTGTAATGCTTTATGTGATCTTGGTGCAAGTATTTCTGTTATGCCTAAGAAAATTTATGATATGCTTGACTTGCCACCGCTGAAAAATTGTTATTTGGATGTTAATCTTGCTGATCATTCTACAAAGAAACCTTTGGGTAAAGTTGATAATGTTCGCATTACCGTTAACAATAACCTTGTTCCCGTTGATTTTGTTGTCTTGGATATTGAATGCAATGCATCTTGTCCCATTATATTGGGAAGACCTTTTCTTCGAACTGTTGGTGCTATTATTGATATGAAGGAAGGTAATATAAAATATCAATTTCCTCTCAAGAAAGGTATGGAACACTTCCCTAGAAAGAGAATGAAGTTACCTTTTGATTCTATTATGAGAACAAATTATGATGTTGACACTTCGTCTCTTGATAATACTTGATACACACTTTCTGCGCCTAGCTGAAAGGCGTTAAAGAAAAGCGCTTATGGGAGACAACCCATGTTTTTACCTACAGTACTTTGTTTTTATTTTGTGTCTTGGAAGTTGTTTACTACTGTAGCAAACTCTCCTTATCTTAGTTTTGTGTTTTGTTGTGCCAAGTTAAGCCGTTGATAGAAAAGTAAGTACTAGATTTGGATTACTGCGCAGTTCCAGATTTCTTTGCTGTCATGAATCTGGGTCCACCTCCCTGTAGGTAGCTCAGAAAATTAAGCCAATTTACGTGCATGATCCTCAGATATGTACGCAACTTTCATTCAATTTGAGCATTTTCATTTGAGCAAGTCTGGTGCCATTTTAAAATTCATCAATACGAACTGTTCTGTTTTGACAGATTCTGCCTTTTATTTCGCATTGCCTCTTTTGCTATGTTGGATGAATTTCTTTGATCCATTAATGTCCAGTAGCATTATGCAATGTCCAGAAGTGTTAAGAATGATTGTGTCACCTCTGAATATGTTAATTTTTATTGTGCACTAACCCTCTAATGAGTTGTTTCGAGTTTGGTGTGGAGGAAGTTTTCAAGGATCAAGAGAGGAGTATGATGCAACATGATCAAGGAGAGTGAAAGCTCTAAGCTTGGGGATGCCCCGGTGGTTCACCCCTGCATATATCAAGAAGACTCAAGCGTCTAAGCTTGGGAATGCCCAAGGCATCCCCTTCTTCATCGATAACATTATCAGGTTCCTCCCCTGAAACTATATTTTTATTCCATCACATCTTATGTGCTTTTTCTTGGAGCGTCGGTTTGTTTTTGTTTTTGTTTTGTTTGAATAAAATGGATCCTAGCATTCACTTTATGGGAGAGAGACACGCTCCGCTGTAGCATATGGACAAGTATGTCCTTGGTTTCTACTCATAGTATTCATGGCGAAGTTTCTCCTTCGTTAAATTGTTATATGGTTGGAATTGGAAAATGATACATGTAGTAATTGCTATAAATGTCTTGGGTAATGTGATACTTGGCAATTGTTGTGCTCATGATTAAGCTCTTGCATCATATGCTTTGCACCCATTAATGAAGAAATACATAGAGCATGCTAAAATTTGGTTTGCATATTTGGTTTCTCTAAGGTCTAGATAATTTCTAGTATTGAGTTTGAACAACAAGGAAGACGGTGTAGAGTCTTATAATGTTTACAATATGTCTTTTATGTGAGTTTTGCTGCACCGGTTCATCCTTGTGTTTGTTTCAAATAAGCCTTGCTAGCCTAAACCTTGTATCGAGAGGGAATACTTCTCATGCATCCAAAATACTTGAGCCAACCACTATGCCATTTGTGTCCACCATACCTACCTACTACATGGTATTTTCCGCCATTCCAAAGTAAATTGCTTGAGTGCTACCTTTAAAATTCCATCATTCACCTTTGCAATATATAGCTCATGGGACAAATAGCTTAAAAACTATTGTGGTATTGAATATGTAATTATGCACTTTATCTCTTATTAAGTTGCTTGTTGTGCGATAACCATGTTCACTGGGGACGCCATCAATTATTCATTGTTGAATTTCATGTGAGTTTCTATGCATGTCCGTCTTGTCTGAAGTAAGAGAGATCTACCACCTTATGGTTAAGCATGCATATTGTTAGAGAAGAACATTGGGCCGCTAACTAAAGCCATGATCCATGGTGGAAGTTTCAGTTTTGGACATATATCCTCAAATCTCAAATGAGAAAATTATTAATTGTTGTTATATGCTTATGCATAAAAGAGGAGTCCATTATCTGTTGTCTATGTTGTCCCGGTATGGATGTCTAAGTTGAAGAATAATCAATAGCGAGAAATCCAATGCGAGCTTTCTCCTTAGACCTTTGTACAGGCGGCATAGAGGTACCCCTTTGTGACACTTGGTTAAAACATGTGCATTGTGATGATCCGGTAGTCCAAGCTAATTAGGACAAGGTGCGGGCACTATTAGTACACTATGCATGAGGCTTGCAACTTATAAGATATAATTTACATGATGCATATGCTTTATTACTACCGTTGACAAAATTGTTTCATGTTTTCAAAATCAAAGCTCTAGCACAAATATAGCAATCGATGCTTTTCCTCTATGGAGGACCATTCTTTTACTTTCAATGTTGAGTCAGTTCACCTATTTCTCTCCACCTCAAGAAGCAAACACTTGTGTGAACGTGCATTGATTCCTACATATTTGCTTATTGCACTTATTATATTACTCTATATTGACAATATCCATGAGATATACATGTTACAAGTTGAAAGCAACCGCTGAAACTTAATCTTCTTTTGTGTTGCTTCAATACCTTTATTTTGAATTATTGCTTTATGAGTTAACTCTTATGCAAGACTTATTAATGCTTGTCTTGAAGTGCTATTCATGAAAAGTCTTTGCTTTATGATTCACTTGTTTACTCATGTCATATACATTGTTTTGATCGCTGCATTCACTACATATGCTTTACAAATAGTATGATCAAGGTTATGATGGCATGTCACTCCAGAAATTATCTGTGTTATCGTTTTACCTGCTCGGGACGAGCAGAACTAAGCTTGGGGATGCTGATACGTCTCCGACGTATCGATAATTTCTTATGTTCCATGCCACATTATTGATGTTATCTACATGTTTTATGCACACTTTATGTCATATTCGTGCATTTTCTGGAACTAACCTATTAACAAGATGCCGAAGTGCCAGTTGCTGTTTTCTGCTGTTTTTGGTTTCAGAAATCCTAGTAAGGAAATATTCTCGGAATTGGACGAAATCAACGCCCAGGGGCCTATTTTTCCACGAAGCTTCCAGAAGACCGAAGACGAAACGAAGTGGGGCCACGGGGTGGCTAAACCCTAGGCGGCGCGGCCCCACCCCTGGTCGCGCCGGCCTGTGGTTTGGGCCCCCTGTGCCGCCTCTTGACTTGCCCTTCCGCCTACTTAAAGCCTCGTGTGAAACCCCGGTCGAGAGCCACGATACAAAACCTTCCGAGACGCCGCCAACGCCGATCCCATCTCGGGGGATCCAGGAGATCGCCTCCGGCACCCTGCCGGAGAGGGGAATCATCTCCCGGAGGACTCTACGCCGCCATGGTCGCCTCCGGTGTGATGTGTGAGTAGTCTACCCCTGGACTATGGGTCCATAGCAGTAGCTAGATGGTTGTCTTCTCCCCATTGTGCTATCATTGTCGGATCTTGTGAGCTGCCTAACATGATCAAGATCATCTATATGTAATTCTATATGTTGCGTTTGTTGGGATCCGATGAATAGAGAATACTTGTTATGTTGATTATCAAAGTTATATCTATGTGTTGTTTATGATCTTGCATGCTCTCCGTTATTAGTAGATGCTCTGGCCAAGTTGATGCTAGTAACTCCAAGAGGGAGTATTTATGCTCGATAGTGGGTTCATGTCTCCGTGAATCTGGAGGGGTGACAAGAACCTCTAAGGTTATGGATGTGCTGTTGCCACTAGGGATAAAACATTGGTGCTATGTTCAAGGATGTAGTCACTAGTTACATTACGCGCAATACTTAATGCAATTGTCTGTTGTTAGCAACTTAATACTGGAGGGGGTTCGGATGATAACCTGAAGGTGGACTTTTTAGGCATAGATGCAGTTGGATGGCGGTCTATGTACTTTGTTGTAATGCCCAATTAAATCTCACTATACTCATCATGATATGTATGTGCATGGTCATGCTCTCTTTATTTGTCAATTGCCCAACTGTAATTTGTTCACCCAACATGCTGTTTGTCTTATGGGAGAGACACCTCTAGTGAACTGTGGACCCCGGTCCAATTCTCTTTACTGAAATACAATCTACTGCAATACTGTTCTCGTTTTAAACAATCATCTTCCACACAATACGGTTAATCCTTTGTTACAGCAAGCCGGTGAGATTGACAACCTCACTTTTTCGTTGGGGCAAAGTACTTTGGTTGTGTTGTGCAGGTTCCACGTTGGCGGAATCCCTGGTGTTGCGCCGCACTACATCCCGCCATCAACCTTCAACGTGCTTCTTGACTCCTACTGGTTCGATAAACCTTGGTTTCTTACTGAGGGAAACTTGCTGTACGCATCACACCTTCCACTTGGGGTTCCCAACGAGCGTGTGCTTTATCGCGGTCTATGTACTTTGTCGTAATGCCCTGATTAAATCTCATAGTACTCATCATGATATATGTATGTGCATTGTTATGCCTTCTTTATTTGTCAATTGCCCAACTGTAATTTGTTCACCCAACATACTATTTATCTTATGGGAGAGACACCGCTAGTGAACTGTGGACCCCGGTCCTATTCTTTACATCTGAAATACAATCTACTGCAATACTTGTTCTTTACTGTTCTTCGCAAACAATCATCTTCCACACTATACGGTTAATCCTTTGTTACAGCAAGCCGGTGAGATTGACAACCTCACTGTTACGTTGGGGCAAAGTACTTTGATTGTGTTGTGCAGGTTCCACATTGGCGCCGGAATCCCTGGTATTGCGCCGCACTACACTCCGCCGCCATCAACCTTCAACGTGCTTCTTGGCTCCTCCTGGTTCGATAAACCTTGGTTTCTTTCTGAGGGAAAACTTGCTACTGTCTGCATCACACCTTCCTCTTGGGGTTCCCAATGGACGTGTGTTAATTGCACGCATCAAGCTCTTTTTCTGGCGCCGTTGCCGGGGAGATCAAGACACGCTGCAAGGGGAGTCTCCACTTCCAATCTCTTTACTTTGTTTTTGTCTTGCTTTATTTTATTTACTACTTTGTTTGCTGCACTAAAACAAAACACAAAAAATTTAGTTGCTAGCTTTATTTACTATCTTGTTTGCGTTCTCTATATTAAAAACACAAAAAAATTAGTTACTTGCATTTACTTTATCTAGTTTGCTTTATTTACTATTGCTAAAATGAATACTCCAGAAAACACTAAGTTGTGTGACTTCAAAAACACTAATAATAATGATTTTCTATGCACACCTATTGCTCCACCTGCTACTACAGCAGAATTATTTGAAATTAAACCTGCTTTACTGAATCTTGTCATGAGAGAGCAATTTTCTGGTGTTAGTTCTGATGATGCTGCACATCTTAATAATTTTGTTGAACTATGTGAAATGCAAAAGTATAAGGATGTAGATGGTGATATTATAAAATTGAAATTATTTCCTTTCTCCTTAAGAGGAAGAGCTAAAGATTGGTTGCTATCTTTGCCTAAGAATAGTATTGATTCATGGACTAAATGTAAAGATGCTTTTATTGGTAGATACTATCCTCCCGCTAAAATTATATCTTTGAGAAGTAGCATCATGAATTTTAAGCAATTGAAAAATGAACATGTTGCTCAAGCATGGGAGAGAATGAAATCTTTGGTAAATAATTGCCCAACCCATGGACTAACTACTTGGATGATCATCCAAACCTTCTATGCAGGATTGAATTTTTCTTCGCGGAACCTATTGGATTCAGCTGCTGGAGGTACCTTTATGTCCATCACTTTGGGGGCGGCGACAAAGCATCTTGATGATATGATGATAAATTACTCTGAATGGCACACGGAAAGAGCTCCACAAGGTAAGAAGGTAAATTCTGTTGAAGAAACCTCTTCCTTGAGTGATAAGATTGATGTGATTATGTCTATGCTTGTGAATGCTAGATCTAATGTTGATCCAAATAATGTTCCTTTAGCTTCATTGGTTCCTCAAGAAGAGAATGTTGATGTGAATTTCATTAAAAATAATAATTTCAACAACAATGCTTATAGGAACAATTCTGGTAACAACTATAGGTCATATCCTTCTGCTAATGGTAATTCTTATGGGAATTCTTACAACAATAATAGGAGTGTACCCCCTGGTCTTGAAGCCATGCTTAAATAATTTATTAGTACACAAACTGCTTTTAACAAATCTGTTGAGGAAAAGCTTGATAAAATCGATATTCTTGCCTCTAGAGTTGATAGACTTGCCTCTGATGTTGATCTTTTAAAATTGAAAGTTATGCCTAATAAGGATATTGATAATAAGATTGTTACTACAGCAAATGCCATCCAAGTTAGAATTAATGAGAATATAAGATTAATGGCTGAATTGCGTGCTAGGTGGGATAGAGAAGAAAATGAAAAACTAGCTAAAGAAAATAATGTAGCTAAAGTTTGGACTATTACCACCACTAGTAATGGTAAAATAATTGGTGTTGGCAATGTTCCTACTCCTAGTGCAAAGCGTGCAAAATTGCCTGAAACTGCTAAAACTGCTGAAACTGCTTGTGATAAAACTGCTGAAATTTTTTCCAACATTGGGGACAATGATCCCATTGCTGTAGCTCATAATGGTTTAGATTTTGATGATTGCCACATCTCTGAAGTTATAAAGTTCTTACAAAAACTTGCTAGAAGTCCTAATGCTAGTGCTATAAATTTGGCCTTTACAAAACATATTACAAATGCTCTCATAAAAGCTAGAGAAGATAAACTAAAACTTGAAACTTCTATTCCTAGGAAGTTAGAAGATGGTTGGGAGCCTATCATTAAGATGAGGGTCAATGATTTTGATTGTAATGCTTTATGTGATCTTGGTGCAAGTATTTCTGTTATGCCTAAGAAAATTTATGATATGCTTGACTTGCCACCATTGAAAAATTGTTATTTGGATGTTAATCTTGTTGATAATGCTAAAAAGAAACCTTTGGGGAGGATTGATAATGTTCGTATTATGGTTAACAATAACCTTGTCCCGTTGATTTTGTTGTCTTGGATATTGAATGCAATGCATCTTGTCCCATTATATTGGGAAGACCTTTTCTTCGAACCGTGGTGCTACCATTGATATGAAGGAAGGTAATATTAAATATCAATTTCCTCTCAAGAAAGGTATGGAACACTTCCCTTGAAAGAGAATGAAGTTACCTTATGATTCTATTATTAGAACAAATTATGATGTTGATGCTTCTCTCTTGATAATACTTGATACACACTTTCTGCGCCTAGCTGAAAGGCGTTAAAGCGCTTATGGGAGACAACCCATGTTTTTACTACAGTACTTTGTTTTATATTTGAGTCTTGGAAGTTGTTTACTACTGTAGCAACCTCTCCTTATCTTTATTTTATTGCATTGTTGTGCCAAGTAAAGTCTTTGATAGTAAAGCCAATACTAGATTTGGATTACTGCGCAGAAACAGATTTCTTGCTGTCACGAATCGGGGCAGAATTCTCTGTAGGTAACTCAAAACAATCTGCCAATTTATGTGCGTGATCCTCAGATATGTACGCAACTTTCATTCAATTTGGGCATTTTCATCTGAGCAAGTCTGGTGCCACTTTAAAATTCGTCTTTACGGACTGTTTTGTTTTGACAGATTCTGCCTTTTATTTCGCATTGCCTGTTTTGCTATGTTTGATGGATTTCTTTGTTCCATTAACTTTCAGTAGCTTTGTGCAATGTCCAGAAGTATTAAGAATGATTATGTCACCTCTGAATATATGAATTATGCACTGACCCTCTAATGAGTTTGTTTCGAGTTTGGTGTGGAGGAAGTTTTCAAGGGTCAAGAGAGGAGGATGATACAATATGATCAAGAAGAGTGAAAAGTCAAAGCTTGGGGATGCCCCCGTGGTTCATCCCTGCATATTTTAAGAAGACCCAAGCGTCTAAGCTTGGGGATGCCCAAGGAATCCCCTTCTTCATCGACAACATTATCAGGTTCCTCTAGTGAAACTATATTTTTATTCCGTCACATCTTATGTGTTTTACTTGGAGCGTCTGTTTGTTTTTATTTTTGTTTTGTTTGAATAAAGTCGGATCCCACAATCCTTTATATTGGAGATATTACGCTCCGCTGTTTCGTATGAACACATGTGTTCTTAGCTTTATCTTTAATGTTCATTGCGAAAGTTGAACTACCTCATTCATTGATATATGGTTGGAAACGGAAAATGCCGCATGTGGTAATTGGTATAATGTCTTGAATAATGTGATACTTGGCAATTGTTGTGCTCATATAGATCTTGTTTAAGCTCTTGCATCATGTACCTTGTACCCATTAATGAATAACTACATAGAGCATGTTAAAATTTGGTTTGCATGATTGTTCTCTCTAAGTCTAGATATTTTCTGGTTGAGGTGTTTGAACAACAAGGAGATGATGTAAAGTCTTATAATAGTTACAATATGTTCATATGTGAGTCTTGCTGCACCGTTTTATACTTGAGTTTGCTTCAAACAACCTTGCTAGCCTAGCCTTGTATCGAGAGGAATTCTTCTCATGCATCCAAATCCTTGAGCCAATAACCATGCCATTTGTGTCCACCATACCTACCTACCACATGGTATTTCTCCGCCATTCCAAAGTACATTACTTGAGTGCTACCTTTAAAATTTCTATTCTTTGCCTTTACAATACATAGCTCATGGGACAAAATAGCTTAAAAACTATCGTGGTGAAGAATATGTACTTATGTGTCTTATTTCTTAGTAAGTTGCTTGTTGAGCGGTAACCATGTTTTCTGGGGACGCCATCAACTCTTTTACCTTTGTTGAATATCATGTGAGTTGCTATGCATGTTCGTCTTGTCTGAAGTAAGGGCGGTTTTCACAATCAAATGGTTTGAGTATGCATACTGTTAGAGAAGAACATTGGGCCGCTAACTAAAGCCATGATTCATGGTGGAAGTTTCAGTGTGGACATAAAACCTCAATCTCTTATGAGAATATTAACTGTTGTTGAATGCTTAAGCATTAAAAGAGGAGTCCATTATCTGTTGTCTATGTTGTCCCGGTATGGATGTCTAAGTTGAGAATAATCAAAAGCGAGAAATCCAATGCGAGCTTTCTCCTTAGACCTTTGTACAGGCGGCATAGAGGTACCCCTTTGTGACACTTGGTTGAAACATATGTTATGCAATGATAATCCGTGTTAACCCAAGCTAATTAGGACAAGGTGCGAGCACTATTAGTATACTATGCATGAGGCTTGTGATGACCCACAAGTATAGGGGATCGCAGCAGTCTTCGCGGGTAGTATAACCCAATTTATTGATTCGACACAAGGGGAGACAAAGAACACTTGGAAGCCTTAACAGCGGAGTTGTCAATTCAGCTGCACTGAAAACAGACTTGCTCGCAAGAGTTTATCAGTAACAGTTTTATAGCGTAGGGTAGTGAAATAACAGCGGCAGAGTAACAGACAGCAGTAGTGATTATAGTAAACAGCAGGATTAAAATACTGTAGGCACGGGGACGGATGACGGGCGTTGCATGGATGAGAGAAACTCATGTAACAATCATAGCAGGGCATTTGTAGATAATAATAATACGGTGTCCAAGTACAAAGCAATCAATAGGCATGTGTTCCAATTATAGTCGTACGTGCTCGCAATGAGAAACTTGCACAACATCTTTTGTCCTACCAGCCGGTGGCAGCCGGGCCTCAAGGGAAACTACTGGATATTAAGGTACTCCTTTTAATAGAGTACCGGAGCAAAGCATTAACACTCCGTGAACACATGTGATCCTCACATCACTACCATCCCCTCCGGTTGTCCCGATTTCTGTCACTGGGGCCATTGGTTCCGGACAGCGACATGTGTATACAACTTGCAGGTAAGATCATAAAACAATGAATATCATGATGAAACAATAACATGTTCAGATCTGAGATCATGGCACTCGGGCCCTAGTGACAAGCATTAAGCATAGCAAGTTGCAACAATATCATCAAAGTACCAATTACGGACACTAGGCACTATGCCCTAACAATCTTATGCTATTACATCCAATCCCTACCATCCCCTTCGGCCTACAGCGGGGGAATTACTCACTCATGGATGGGGGAAACATGGCTGGTTGATGGAGAGGCGTTGGCGGTGATGATGGCGATGATCTCCTCCAATTCCCCGTCCCGGCGGAGTGCCAGAACGGAGACTTCTGGCTCCCGCGACGGAGTTTCGCGATGTGGCGGCGTTCTGGAGGGTTTCTGGCGACTTCGACTTCTCTCCGTGCGTTTTTAGGTCGAGGCCGATAAATAGTCCGAAGGAGGGCATCGGAGGCCGGCCGAGGGGGCCACACCATAGGGCCGCGCGGGCCCCCAGGCCGCGCCGCCTTATGGTGTGGGGCCCTCGGGCCTCCACCTTACTTGACCTTCTGGCTCCGTCAGTATTCTGGGAAAATAGGGCCTTCTGCATAAATTCCGAGGATTTTCCCGAAAGTTGGATTTCTGCACAAAAACGAGACACCAGAGCAATTCTGCTGAAAACAGCGTTAGTCCGTGTTAGTTGTATCCAAAATACACAAATTAGAGGCAAAACAATAGCAAAGTGTTCGGGAAAGTAGATACGTTTTGGACGTATCAACTCCCCCAAGCTTAGCTTATTGCTTGTCCTCAAGCAATTCAGTTAACAACTGAGCGATAAAAGAACTTTCACGAACACATTTGCTCATATGATGTATATATTCTCATGCTATGGCTAATACTTAAGTAGTTCATAGTGAGATACATGCAAATAAGATCATCTAACAGCTATGTCAATCATGAAGAGGTACCAACAATTAATAATAAGCATCATGAATCATGTATGTAAGCAGGATTGCAATGTTCATAAGAGAGTATGATAAAGTGGTATCTCGCTTGCCCGTATTTGATCGGCAAAACATAAATGCCCAGGCACCTCTGGAGTTCATAGAAAGACTAGAAGTAGTGATTGTCAAAGATAAAAGCATCAAAGTTATACCACAATCAATCATATTTTGAGACAAGCATATTATACTAAGAATGATAGTTGTGCTCTCAAGATAGTGCTCAAAGAAATAATGGAGACACAACATAGAAGTAAAAGATTGACCCTTCGCAGAGGGAAGCAGGGATTAACATGCGCTAGAGCTTTTCATTTTTGAAATCAGGAGTAAAATCATTTTGAGAGGTGTTTGTCGTTGTCAACGAATGGTAATGGGTACACTAACTACCTCGCCAACCGGACTTCCAAGAGCGGCTCCCATGAATTATTTGCATGTTTATGTGGCACTCCTTCCAACCTTTCTTACACAAACCATGGCTAACCGAATCCTCGGGTGCCAACAATCTCATACCATGAAGGAGTGCCTTTTTATTTTAGTTTTATTATGATGATGACACTCCCCCAACCTTTGCTTACACAAGCCATGGCTAACCGAATCCTTCGGGTGCCGTCCAACAATCACAAACCATGGAGGAGTGTCTATTTAGGTTAATTAATTTGGGACTGGGAATCCCATTGCCAGCTCTTTTTGCAAAATTATTGGATAAGCGGATGTGCCACTAGTCCATATGAGAGTCCATCAAAAGTAAATGACAAGGTTGAAAGCTAAACACCACATACTTCCTCATGAGCTATGAAACATAAACACAAATTGGGAAGCATTTTGAAGGTTTTAAAGGTAGCGCATGAGAATTTACTTGGAATGGTTTGAAATGCCATGCATAGGTATTTATGGTGGACACTCTGGAATAACTTGGTTTTCATGTGTTTGGAAGCACGAGCAGCGTTCCCGCTCAGTACAAGTGAAGGCTAGCAAAAGACTAGGGAGCGACAAATCAAGAGAGTAACTGTCATAATCATGCTTGCGGCAAAATAAATTAACGGAGGCATAAAAGTGATACAAGAACTCTGAAGCAATATAAATCATCGAGGCTTAATTGACTTTGGTTCAGTCATATGCATGCGTGAGCATGTGCCAAGTCGATATAAATGAATTATTCAGAGGAGGATACCACAATGCCATACCTACTTATGAATAAAACAATGCAAGCAAACATCCATGACATGCTACTCATATTAATAGATTGGAGCTAAACATGAGAGATCATAAACTACTAGACTTTCTCAAATAACATATACCTCACATGAACCAACTAAGCATGCTCACATGGATGAGTATATGTACAAAAATGAAAACAAATAGAGTTCATACCAGCCTCTCACCACAATCAGATTGTCGTAGATCATCATTATTGCCTTTCACTTGTGTAGCTTGGATAATATGAAATGAAAACCACGCTCCAGCTACCGAAGACCATTGAACTCAAGATGAACTTTACAAACCAAAGAAGAACAGCAAATATTTTTGGTGTTTTCGAATTGCAAACAAGAACAAAAGGAAACAAGCAAACAAAGCAAAATCTTTTTGGGTTTTCTTATAGCAAACTAGCAATAGCAAATAAAGCGAAACAAATGCAAGAAACCAAAGCAAACAAATGGTGAAGAGAAACAACAGAAATATTTTTGGTCTTTTTATGTTTTGGGAAAGAAACAAAGCAAGAACAAGAAAATGAAAACTAAAAGAAACACAGAAAAGCGAGATGGCAGAAATCTGCCAAAACCTGACAGCAGTACAGAAATCGATTTTTACAAAAATCTTACGTTGCTCAGCTCGAAAAGTGTTCAACTAATGAAAGTTAGATAACAACCTGGGGAACCTGCAAAAAAATTGGCAGCTCAAAATAACGTTCTGGCTGTGCGCACGAATTTTTCTAGTAACAGTCCAGAATCTGTTTTCAGGCAGCACTTCCCCAAATATCATCTCCCTCTCATTAGAAAACCACTCAAAGAGACTAAACAAGTATGTGCAAGTATCCAGCAACCATAATATGCAAAGAATGAGTGATGCCGGTATACCTCCCCCCAAGCTTAGGCTTTTGGCCTAAGTGGAGTTCAATCCCATCGAGACCATGAGGTAGTATCTCCGTAGTACGACGAAGATGGATCATATTCCGGGCATGTGCTAGAAGAAGCACCCGGATACGTGACGGTGTAGTCGTGGGAGGCCTCGGCGTCCTCGGAGTCATGCTGCTGGTGGAAGTCTTGTATCTTCATATGTTCATCCACCTCCTCCTTAGTGCACGACCATGATTGCCTGTCAATACTGAACAAACCTGGTTGGGGAAGAGGGATTTCCTTCTCATCCCCGTCAGCAAACAACATTCTATAGACCATATTATCTAAAGTAGAATCAGCGGTAACAAAATGATGACTCTTCATAGCAGCAATATCGAGTCTCCTAGGGGTCAATGGCACATCATTAGGATCAAGAGGAAGTCTTAAATATGTTAAAACGCGCAGTGCAATAGTTCCTCCAAAAATAGGCCCCCTATTAGACAGGCGGCGAGCAATAAGAGAACCAAGGTGATAAGATGTCCGACCAGTAAGTGCAATATTCAAGAAAGCAAGATGGTAACTAGAAATATTGCTAGTGTTCTCCCTACCAAGAATGCTAGTAGCAATGTAATATGCAAAATACTTAATGGCGGGGAGTTGAATGTTCCTTATCTTGCCACGCTGAATGGTGCGACAATCATCATCGGTGATCCCTCGATAGAGCTCCAACAAGTCCCGGGGGTTGTCATCAATCCTCCTTGCTGTACCTACAGGGGCAATATCCAATGCACGACAAAAATCTTCCAATTCCATAGTAACAGGATTACCATAGATCTTGAATGCAACTGTCGGCTCGTATTGCGTGTTGTTGAACCTGAAGCTCTCGACGAAAATTTTGGTGAGCATATAGTATTGCTCCCTTTCGTCTTCCACGTAGGTGGTTAAGCCCGCCCTATTGACAAGGGTGAAGAAATCATCCAATATCCCTGCATTTCTCAGAAAATCATAGCATGGAAAAGATGAAGCATTAGGAGCCCCGTTGTCCTCTTCGGGCGCGAAGCTAGGCGCGATGATATCCTCATTGTACGATCGCCTAAGCCGGGTGGCGGCCCTAGAAGGCCTCCCGGTGCTGGTTGTTCCTTTCTTGAACAACTCTCCAAAGTTGAACTTCTTCATCTCTTCTCTGAAATTTTCAACAAGTGATATAAAATTTGATTTGGTGACATATAATTGAGGGAAACTACCATAGGAACTTGCTAGAGTACTAATCATGCATCAAAACTAGTTTCTACCACTTAGAACAAGCATGCAAGCTCACTAAACATGTTACCTACAGCAGCAAAATATTCAAGATATACTCAACCAAACAAAATTCTACTTGGATAGGCGGAGGAGTCACATACCGGAGAGCAAATGTGCCAAATTTCAGACAGAAATCTGGGCTGAGCAAAGAGATCGAAAAATCCTGAGCTCTTGAGCAAAAACGCGAGTGAGAGAAAGCTGGTTCGAGTTTTTTCGGGAGAGAGAAGATGCTGGGAGAAAGAGATGAAGTAGTGGGGCAAGGAGGGGCCCACACCACAGGGTGGCGCGCCCCCTCCTTGGCCGCGCCGGCCTGGTGTGGCACCCTGGGGTGCCCCACATCATCCTCTGGTGCTCCCAGGTGCCTCGTCGAAAAATAGGACCAACGGTATAATTTTTGTGAATTTTTGAAAACTTTGAAAAATGCACATTTCTGGGTATTAAGTTTATTATTACTGGCCAGGAATTTTTTTGAAATCTCCAATTAACTAAGGAACTTTGCAAATTAAAAGTGCTACAGCAACTAGAGCAAGTGGAGGAAGAAAGAGATGTTGTTTACCTCCTCTATGCATATAAAAAGTATTTGTTAACAAGGTTGATCAAGTCTTGCCACCAAATAAATTTTACATAGCATAAGAAGAAATAAACCTCAAATCAATCATGTTACCTTGAATTGTATTGATATGGATCCAATCACGAGAGTTTGATATTCTTCTTTAGGCTCATATATAGGACAATCAATAGTTCCCACTTTGATAGTTCTCACATTAGAAATAGTATTAACTCCACACGCTTTCTCAATCCTCTTGGGAAAATAAACGGTATGCTCCCTATCATCAACATTGAAAGTAACCTTTCCTTTATTGCAATCAATAACAGCCCCTGCGGTGTTAAGAAAAGGTCTCCCAAGAATAATAGACATATTATCATCTTCAGGCATTTCCAACACAACAAAATCAGTTAATATCAAGCAGTTATTAGTAACTTGAACAGGAACATCCTCACATATACCAACAGGAATAGCAGTAGATTTATCAGCCATTTGCAAAGATATATCAGTAGGTATCAACTTATCTAAGTAAAGTCTCTTATAAAGAGAAAAATGCATAACACTAACACCGGCTCCCAAGTCACATAGAGCAGTTTTAACATAATTATTCTTAATAGAACAAGGAATAGTAGGTATACCTGGATCGCCCAACTTCTTTGGAACTTTGCCATTGAAAGAGTAATTAGCAAGCATAGTGGAAATTTCCTCATTGGGGATTTTCCTTTTGTTAGTAACAATATCTTTCATATACTTTGAATAAGGTGGCAATTTAATAGCATCAGTCAAAGGGATTTGCAAGAATAAAGGTTTCATCCAATCACAAAATTTATTATAGTGTTCTTCTTCCTTTGATTTTAGTTTCTTAGCAGGAAAAGGCATTTGCTTTTGAACCCAAGGTTCTCTTTCATTACCATGTTTCTCAGCAATAAAATCTTCTTTAGTGTACTTTTTATTTTTAGCATGCTTTTCAGGTTCTTCTTCAACATCTTCTTTATCAGAAGCATCATTCTTATCATTATCTTTATCATGTTCATTACCACTTTTAGTTTCAGCATCAGAAATAGAAATGCTATTAGGATCATTAACAGGTTCAGAGGATTCTACAACATTCTTATGTTTCTTTTTCTTTTTCTTAGATGGAGCACTAGTTTTAGTTCATTGAGAATCTTGTTCAACTCTTTTGGGATGTCCCTCAGGATATAAAGGATCCTGAGTAGAAACACCGCCTCTAGTTGTTACTTCATAAGCATGTTTTTCTTTAGAATTATTCCCCAACAAGTCATTTTGCACTTTAGTGAGTTGGTCAATTTGAGTTTGAACCATATGAAAATGTTTAACAAGCATCTTAACATCATTGGAGGTTCTCTCTACAATATCATGCAATTCACTAATAGCTCGAGAATTTTCCATTAAATGATTCTCTACTCTCATATTAAAATTTTCTTGCTTAACAATATAATTATCAAACTCATCTAAGCATTGTGCAGGAGGTTTCGAATACGGAATATCTTCCCTAGTAAAGCGTTGAAGGGAGTTTACCTCAATCATGGATGAAGGGGGAATTATCTCACATATATCTTCTATGGGAGGAAGATTCTTCACATCTTCAGATTTAATACCTTTCTCCTTGAGAGACTTCTTGGCTTCCCTCATATCTTCATCATTAAATTTAATTAAACCCCTCTTCTTTAATATTGGCGTTGGAGTTGGTTCAGGCGTAGTCCAATCATCATGATTCCGGCCTATTTTAGCCAATAATTCTTCAGCGTCGTCTGGAGTTCTTTTCCTGAAACACAACCAGCACAACTATCCAGGTATGCCCTAGACTCAATGGTTAGTCCACTATAAAATATATCAAGTAAATCATGCTTTTCTAGATCATGGTCAGGCCGAGCTCTAATAAGAGAGCAAAATCTCGCCCAAGCCTCAGGCAATTTCTCTCCATCTCCCTGGTCAAAATTATAAATTCTCTGCAAAGCAATATGTTGAGCACTAGCAGGAAAGTATTTACGGAAGAAAACATCAAGCAATTCTTTTGGACTTTTAATAGAATCAGGTGGCAAACTATTATACCAAGTTTTAGCGTCATCCTTTAATGAGAATGGAAAGATTTTAGCAACAAAGTAAGTACGCTTCTTAACATCATCAGAAAACAAGCTACTTAGAGTAGATAACTCAATCATGTGTTCAACAGCACTTTCTTTTTCAGTACCACAAAAGGGTGTTTTCTCAACAATAGCTATATGAGATAGATCAAGAGAAAAATCATAATCTTTATCCTTAATGTTTATAGGAGATGTGGCAAATTTAGGATCGGGAGACAGTTTATATCTAACAGCATGTTCTGCAAGCAACTTTTTAATTTTTCTTGCATCAGTAGTAGCATTGCATTTTTCAATAAAATCATCATTAAGCTCCACATAATCTTCATCAGGATCATCACTAAAATAATCAAGTTCAGGTGAATTAACAGGTGTAGTAGCATTTTCATTAGGAGTTTCAATATTTTCAATTTGTCTAGACCTAGCAATTGTAGCATCTAGAAAAGATCCCAATGAACCACTATCATCAAGCACAGCAGAAATATTATCAATATTATGAGAGTTTTCAGATTCAGCAGAAGTACCCGCATGTGAAGCATGTGGCGGTGAAACAAGTTTATCAATCACAGATGGTGAATCAAGAGCAGCAGAGGTACTCAGAGTTGTACCTTTTCTTGTAGTGGATGGTAATATGGCGACCTTAGTATCGCGAGGTTTACCCATGATGGAGAATTTGCAGCGAACAATATCAATCCAAGTGAACTTCCAAATAAAGCTATGCTCCCCGGCAACGGCGCCAGAAAACAGTCTTGATGACCCACAAGTATAGGGGATCGCAGCAGTCTTCGCGGGTAGTATAACCCAATTTATTGATTCGACACAAGGGGAGACAAAGAACACTTGGAAGCCTTAACAGGAGTTGTCAATTCAGCTGCACCTGGAAACAGACTTGCTCGCAAGAGTTTATCGATAGTAACAGTTTTATAGCAGCGATAGTGAAATAACACAGCAGAGTAACGAGACAGCGTAGTGATTATAGTAAACAGCAGGATTAAAATACGTAGGCACGGGGACGGATGACGGGCGTTGCATGGATGAGAGAAACTCATGTAACAATCATAGCAGGGCATTTGCAGATAATAATAAAACGGTGTCCAAGTACAAAGCAATCAATAGGCATGTGTTCCAATTATAGTCGTACGTGTGCAATGAGAAACTTGCACAACATCTTTTGTCCTACCAGCCGGTGGCAGCCGGGCCTCAAGGGAAACTACTGGATATTAAGGTACTCCTTTTAATAGAGTACCGGAGCAAAGCATTAACACTCCGTGAACACATGTGATCCTCACATCACTACCATCCCCTCCGGTTGTCCCGATTTCTGTCACTTCGGGGCCATTGGTTCCGGACAGCGACATGTGTATACAACTTGCATGTAAGATCATAAAACAATGAATATCATGATGAAACAATAACATGTTCAGATCTGAGATCATGGCACTCGGGCCCTAGTGACAAGCATTAAGCATAGCAAGTTGCAACAATATCATCAAAGTACCAATTACGGACACTAGGCACTATGCCCTAACAATCTTATGCTATTACATGACCAATCTCATCCAATCCCTACCATCCCCTTCGGCCTACAGCGGGGGAATTACTCACTCATGGATGGGGGAAACATGGCTGGTTGATGGAGAGGCGTTGGCGGTGATGATGGCGATGATCTCCTCCAATTCCCCGTCCAGTGCCAGAACGGAGGCTTCTGGCTCCCGCGACGGAGTTTCGTGATGTGGCGGTGTTGGAGGGTTTCGCGACTTCGACTCTCTCCGTGCGTTTTTAGGTCGAGGCCGATAAATAGTCCGAAGGAGGGCGTCGGAGGCCGGCCGAGGGGCCACACCATAGGGCCGCGCGGGCCCGGCCGCGCCGCCTTATGGTGTGGGGCCCTCGCCTCCACCTTACTTGACCTTGGCTCCGTCGATTCTGGGAAAATAGGGCCTTCGCATAAATTCCGAGGATTTTCGCGAAAGTTGGATTTCTGCACAAAAACGAGACACCACAGTTCGCTGAAAACAGCGTTAGTCCGTGTTAGTTGTATCCAAAATACACAAATTAGAGGCAAAACAATAGCAAAAGTGTTTGGGAAAGTAGATACGTTTTGGACGTATCAGCTTGCAACTTATAAGATATCTTATACATAACTGATATGATTTATTACTACCGTTGACAAAATTGTTTCTTGTTTTCAAAATGAAAGCTCTAGCACAAAAATAGTAATCCATGCTTCCCTCTGCGAAGGGCCTATCTTCTACTTTATTGTTGAGTCAGTTTACCTATTCTTTCTATCTTAGAAGCAAACACTTGTATCAACTGTGTGCATTGATTCTTACATATTTACCTATTGCACTTGTTATATTACTTTGTGTTGACAATTATCCATGAGATATATATGTTGAAGTTGAAAGCAACCGCTGAAACTTATATCTTCCTTTGTGTTGTTTCAAAGCTTTCTACTTAGAATTTATTGCTTTATGAGTTAACTGTTATGCAAGTCTTATTGATGCTTGTCTTGAAAGTATTATTCATGAAAAGTCTTTGCTATATGATTCATTTGTTTACTCATTATCTTCATCATTGCTTCGAATCGCTGCATTCATCTCATGTGCTTTACAATAGTATGATCAAGATTATGATAGCATGTCACTTCAGAAATTATCTTTGTTATCGTTTACCTACTCGAGGAGTAGGAACTAAGCTTGGAGATGCTTGATACGTCCCAAACGTATCTATAATTTCTTATGTTCCATGCTACTTTAATGATGATACTCACATGTTTTATACACATTATATGTCATTATTATGCATTTCCGGCACTAACCTATTGACGAGATGCCGAAGAGCCGATTCTGTTTTCTGCTGTTTTGGTTTCAGAAATCCTAGTAAGGAAATATTCTCGGAATTGGACGAAATCAACGCCAGGGTCCTATTTTCACACGAAGCTTCCAGAACACCGAAGAGGATAAGAAGTGGGGCCACGAGGCGGCCACACAACAGGGCGGCGCGGCCCAGGTGCTGGCCGCGCGGCCCTAGCGTGTGGGGCCCTCGTGTGGCCTCTTGACCTACCCTTCCGCCTACTTAAAGCCTTCGTTGCGAAACCCCCAGTACCGAGAGCCACGATACGGAAAACCTTCCGGAGACGCAGCCTCGCCAATCCCATCTCGGGGGATTCCGGAGATCGCCTCCGCACCCTGCCGGAGAGGGGAATCATCTCCCGGAGGACTCTTCATCGCCATGATCGCCTCCGGATTGATGTGTGAGTAGTTCACCCCTGGACCATGGGTCCATAGCAGTAGCTAGATGGTCGTCTTCTCCTAATTGTGCTATCATGCTCGATCTTGTGAGCTGCCTATCATGATCAAGATCGTTTCTTTGTAATCCTACATGTTGTGTTTGTTGGGATCCGATGGATATTGAATACTATGTCAAGTTGATTATCAATCTATCATATATGTTGTTTATGTTCTTGCATGCTCTCCGTTGCTAGTAGAGGCTCTGGCCAAGTTGATACTTGTGACTCCAAGAGGGAGTATTTATGCTCGATAGTGGGTTCATGCCTCCATTAAATGTGGGACAGTGACAGAAAGTTCTAAGGTTGTGGATGTGCTGTTGCCACTAGGGATAAAACATCGATGCTTTGTCTAAGGATATTTGTGTTGATTACATTACGCACCATACTTAATGCAATTGTCTGTTGCTTGCAACTTAATACTGGAAGGGGTTCGGATGATAACCTGAAAGTGGACTTTTTAGGCATAGATGCATGCTGGATGGCGGTCCATGTACTTTGTCGTAATGCCCTGATTAAATCTCATAGTACTCATCATGATATATGTATGTGCATTGTTATGCCTTCTTTATTTGTCAATTGCCCAACTGTAATTTGTTCACCCAACATGCTATTTATCTTATGGGAGAGACACCGCTAGTGAACTGTGGACCCCGGTCCTATTCTTTACATATGAAATACAATCTACTGCAATACTTGTTCTTTACTGTTCTTCGCAAACAATCATCTTCCACACTATACGGTTAATCCTTTGTTACAGCAGTGGATTGACAACCTCACTGTTACGTTGGGGCAAAGTACTTTGATTGTGTTGTGCGGGTTCCACGTTGGCGCGGAATCCCTGGTGTTGCGCCGCACTACACTTCGCCGCCATCAACCTTCAACGTGCTTCTTGGCTCCTCCTGGTTCGATAAACCTTGGTTTCTTTCTGAGGGAAAACTTGCTACTGTTTGCATCACACCTTCCTCTTGGGGTTCCCAACGGACGTGTGTTAATTGCACGCATCACCAGCCCAGCCCAGCTGGCCTTTCTCTCTTTTTCCCTCTGGTCTGGCCCAACCCGCATACCCTTTCACTTCTTTCTCCTTCTCCTTTTTCGCCAGGAAAGCGACAGGACACAAGAGCACGAGAGAGACGTGCTCGCTGTGCTGCACCACGCTGTGGTCCTCCCTCCACCGAGCGCCCACCTCAACCACTCCCCTCCTTTATCTTCCGGTGCCCAAACCCTAGCCACCAACCCTCCCTCCTTTCCTCCCTCACGCCGCCGCCCCATCTCCCTCTTTTCCTTTTTCTCAATTCTGTGAACCACCGTGAACTCCTCTTCGTCGCCCCACCGCCACAGAGCACCCCGCGCCAAGCCGAGAGCACCAGGAGAAGTGCCTCGTCGAGCAGTACATCCCCCTGCAAGGAATCATCCCCGAGCGCTGTGAATCGCCGCCACGGTCGTCGTTTCTTCTCCAACCCCGGCGCAGTTTTCCGTCGAATTCGTTGCCGTTCGTCCTCCTCCGGTCAAACGAACCCCACGGCTTCCGGTGATGTTCTCGATCTCCCTGACCACTCGCTCGCCCCCGTCCCACTCTGTTTCATCTCCGTACCTTGCTGACCATCGCATCCTCCGCTCCCCACAGATGCTCACCGCCGGCCTACCTCCGGTGGCTCTCCGGCGCCAAGACCACCACCGTCAGACTCCCCTTCATCTCCTGTGTCGGACGCGCCCACCCTTGCTTCCTGGAGCACCCTGCTTCGCCCGCGCGCATGCACGCCGGCGCGGTGACCACCTTCTCCTGGAACGCGACCGGCGTCGAACATCTGCTGGGCATCAACGCAAGGTCGCCACATCGTCTGCCACGCTGGCGCCACGTCTTCTTCCCCTGGCCCACCCGTCAGCGACTCGGGCTAACCCCCCTCCGGTGAGAAAACCCCCCCAGATCTAGATCTCGTCAGTTTTGCTTTGAGGCCCCTGGAAACTTTCCTTTTCAACCAGCGGTCCTCATCTGCAGGGAATCTTGCGATTAACCCCTTGCGCGTGTCAGCCTCCAACCGGACCCCTCTGCCTCGTCAGCTTCTCCTGGCCCCGCGTGTCAGCCGCTTGGGCTAGCCCGGGTGAGAAAAGCTTTCCCTTTTCTCTGTTTTCCAGAAAATCCAAAAAATGCTTATATCTTGTATAAATTATATCTCCTAAACTATAACTCAAAATAAAAAGTGTTCTATATGAAAATTGATCAGAAAAACATAAGGAACAATAATATGCCATCCATTCATCTGTTTGCATCTCACATCATGTCATCCGATGATAGTTATGCATGTTCACCTCACATATATGCGGAGTATTTTGGATTTCCAACTAAGGTTTTCCCTGCTCCGTTTAAATTTGATGTAGCTCACCCATGCCTTGTGATGTCATGCTAATCAACACTTAACTTTGACGGTAGAAAATGCAACTCCAACCTAATTTGCTTGTCCGGGGTTCCGACTCCGATTAATTTGGATAAGTTGCATCCCTGCATCATGTTGGCCATGTCATGCATATCATCTTGATCATGCTGATTCTTCTTTATCCGTAGTAGTAAGACTTGCATACGTTGTGTGTTCCAGCATTTGCTTCTTCCCGGATAGGATCACGAAGTGGTGTTGTGAGATACGACAAGTTCTCCGGATGTTCCTCGGCAAGCTTTAACAGGCAAGCATTTCCCCTATACTCCTGCCCCTGCAGGAGTCGCTCACCTATTTTATTTTGCCTTCTCCCTCATGCTATCCTTAAGTTGCGTTCTTGTCACGTGTCCTTTCCACTTGTTACCTCAAGCAGCCCATATTGCCACCACCACCTCCTACGGCTATTGTTTGGTTATCGGGTCTGCCTTGCGAGTCGTAGTGCATGCTAGTGCTGTTTTTATCTTGTTACCGTTATTGTTATCTTATCGGGTTATATGTTGGGAAGAATCATGGATACTTTAGTTGTTGATAATTGTTTAGCGGAGGCATCGGTGGGTCAGCTGCTCGTTTTGTGATGGCTCACTTGTGTTTCCTAAATATCTTAGGACCCCGAGTTCTTGTTATCTGTTCCGAGACTGAGCGCTCTAACCACACGTGGGTATGCTTACCGGGTCTCCCCTCGACCACTGCCGGAATCTACAGCTTTGTCCAGTGGCCACAATTAGTTTGAATGCTTTGTTTCTCTCGGGCGTGCAAGCTTGTTTCTTTGTGGTCAGATGATATGATGTTACTTTTGGGGAAGCCGTGAGTGCCTTGTAACCCCGTTGTCTCTTGCACGCTCGTAGGATGCGGTACGTATTGTTAAGAGGTCATCCTCTAGTGGGCTCTGATCCTCTTAGCCGTAGACGCAAACAGCTAAGTCCGCTTCGGAGCACGGCCGGACTTCGATACGGGTTAACTTAGTTAGGTGGCTTCCTGGACATTGTTGTAGTGAAGGAGAGTGCGTGTCGTGATATCCACCTGTCGTAAGTGGGTTGATCGTGCGTGTGGGCACATTTGGGCACCCCTGCAGGGTTACAATCTTATCGATAAGCCGCGTCCGCGGTTATGGACGACTTGGAGCTGTATGACTCGACCATAGACAACTTACACCTGTTGTTTATTAATAATAACTTGCGTAGTAAGTTAGCACAACTTCACTAATAAATGGTTAAAACTTGACAACCGTGTGAGTGCCTTTGTAAGTACCTCCTGGCGAGGGGGGAACACATCGGTTGGGTTATGTTTGCAGAGTATAGAACTGTTAGTTTATGCGCTCTCTCATCTTCTCTGATTAGACGAATGTTGTAGAGTGTCTCTATAGGTTTTTAGTGCTTGCGCGTTGCCGCTTAACCCCACCATATTGCCTATGACGTTCCTCTTGCGTCCTCTAAGTCCCCTGTGTGCCTCAAGTACAAAGGACGACTGGTTGACGAATGCTTATACGTCTTGAAGTCTTGTTAAGTACGAACCCGTACTTATTGCTGCTTCTACGGGATATAACCGGGCAGGTATGAAGATATGTTCGAAGAAGACGACGTTAGCAAGGTTACCCTTCCGGCTTGGCCTGGGCAGGGTTATGGACGCCACTGGTTATCTTCAGGACTCTTAGTCCAAATTTGTATCTTGTCCGTACTCGGATGTATTTGATCTTCTGTATGATTTGGATCTTTGTATTGTATATTTGTATCTTGACTCGTTGGAGTCGTTGTTGTAATATATGTTTTTGTGGGCTCTATTGTAATCCTGTTGTAATGTTACCGCTCGTGTTAATTCCTCTGGCATCACGTGTGTGATTCTTCGCGCACGTCGTGTCGGAGGGCGTCTCTGAATCGATATCGTGCGGATTTCGGCGGATCGCTGGAATCCTCATGGTACATGGGCATAAGCAGTGCAACCGAAAACTCTCAACTGTGAATAATCAGCAGGTGAACCAGACCATACCTCAATAGGAGTTTTCTTATCAAGCGGAATGCAAGGTGACCTGTTTATCAAGTAACAAGCGGTGGAGGCTGCTTCAGCCCAAAAACGTCTATGCATACCAGCATTGGACAACATGCAGCGAGCCTTGGAGATGATGGTTCTGTTCATCCTCTCCGCCACACCATTCTGCTGAGGAGTATATGGGATGGTGTGGTGCCTGACAATGCCTTCGTCGCTGCAATAATCATTGAAAACAGTAGAACAAAACTCCATGCCATTGTCAGTACGAAGCAATTTAACTTTCTTTTATGTTTGCTTCTCTACCATAACTTTCCACTTTCTAAAAGCATCAAACACATCAGATTTATGTTTCAGAAAGAAAGGCCACACTTTTCTAGAGTAATCATCTATGATAGTAAGCATGTAATTTGCACCACCAAGAGAAGTCTTGCGGGAAGGTCCCCACACATCAGCATGCACATAATCTAGAATCCCTTTAGTGGTATGAACGGAAGCATTGAATTTAACTCTTTTATGCTTACCAAAAATGCAGTGCTCACATAACTCAAACTTACTCAAATTGCAGCCATCTAGCAGGTCTCTCCTGTGCAATTCTGCCATGCCATGTTCACTCATATGTCCAAGACGCATATGCCACAGATTAGTTTTACCAGGTTCATCAGGAATAACAGCAGCAGCAATACCAGACAAAGTGCTACCTCTAAGAACATATAATTTTGCAGAATTCATATCACCAATCATGTGAACGAGAGAACCTTTTGATACCTTTAGAACTCCGCGAGAACCGGAGTGTTTGTACCCGTCAACATCAAGGGTACTGAGAGAGATCAGATTTCTGGCCATGCCAGGTATGTGTCTCACATCTGTCAGAGTGTGTGTCATGCCATCATGCATCTTGATCTGAACGGAGCCAATGCCCACGATCTCACGTGGGTTGTTATCTCCCATACGCACAACATCTCCACTCTGCACAAACTCATAAGAACTGAACCAGTCTTTGTTACAGCAAATATGAAACGAACATGCAGAATCAAGGATCCACTCATCATTACCAGAAACACAACCAGCAAACACAACTAGGCAATCGCCATCAGAATTATCACTGGAAACAACAGCAGCCTTATCTGTTGGAGATATGCCCAAGAGGCAATAATAAATTAGTTATTGTTATATCTTAGTGTTCATGATAAATGTTTACATCCCATGCTATAATTGTATTAACCGAAACATTGATACATGTGTGTTATGTAAACAATAAGGAGTCCCTAGTAAGCCTCTTGTATAACTAGCTTGTTGATTAATGGATGATCATGGCTTCGTGATCATAAACATTGGATGTTATTAATAACACGGTTATGTCATTAGGTGAATGATATAATGGACACACACCCAAATAAGTATAGCATAAGATCAAGTCATTAAGTTCAATTTGCTATAAGCTTTCGATACATAGTTGCCTAAGTCCTTCGACCATGAGATCATGTAAATCACTTACACCGGAAGGGTACTTTGATTACATCAAACGCCATTGCATAAATGGGTGGTTATAAAGATGGGATTAAGTATTTGGAAAGTATGAGTTGAGGCATATGGATCAATAGTGGGATTTGTCCTTCCTGATTAGCTTGCAAGCATATGATTGGATCATAAGAGATGACATACCACGGTACGAGTAAAGAGTACTTGTCGGTAACGAGGTTGAACAAGGTATGGAGATACCGATGATCGAACCTCGGACAAGTAAAATATCGTGTGACAAAGGGAATCGGCATCGTATGTAAATGGTTCAATCGATCACTAAGTCATCGTTGAATATGTGGGAGCCATTATGGATCTCCAGATCCCGCTATTGTTTATTGCTCGGAGAGGAGTCTCGATCATGTCTGCATAGTTCACGGACCGTAGGGTGATGCGCTTAAGGTTCGATGTCGCATAAGTAGATTCGGAATATGAGATGGAGACCGAAGTTTGTTCGGAGTCTCGGATGGGATCCAGGATGTCACGAGGAGGTCCGGAATAGTCCGGAGAATAAGATTCATATAAGGGAAGTTGATTTCTAGGTTTCGGAAAAGTTCGGGATTTTTCCGGTGGATGACCGGGAAGGTTCTAGAAGGTTCCGGGGTCCCACCAGTGGGCCCACGACCCTAGGAGGCCTAGCATGGGCCGAGGGGGTGCTCCCTAGCCTAATGGGCTAGGGGCACATGCCCCTCAAGGCCCAGCCGGCCAAACCCCTAGGGTTTCCCCAAAACCTAGGGGGATCAACTTGGGGGGGAAGAAATCCCTCTTCCCCCCACTTGGCCGCCGCCCCCTAACCCTAGATGGGAAAGGGGGCCACCCCAGCCGACCTGGCCCCCTATATAAAGAGGGGAGGGGGTGGCCGGCCACATCCCATCATTGTCCCCTCCTCTGGCCGCCCCTCTCTCCTCCACCGCAAGTCTGCTCCGGCTTGGCGAAGCCCTGCAGCTTTTCTCCTCCACCACCACCACCATGCCGTCGTGCTGCTGGGATTCCGAGGGGATCTACCACACCTCCGCTGCCCGCTGGAACGGGGAGAGGACGGGCTTCATCGATACCGTACGCACGACCGAGTACGGAAGTGTTGCCGGATTGCAACACAGGATGATCGACTACATCAACAACGAGATCTAATCTCGTAGGCTTTGGAAATCTTCGAGGGTTAGTATCACATGCATCTCGTTGCTTCGATCTTCATAGATTAGATCTTGGCTTTTCCTAGATTGGATCTTGGATTTATTCATCTTGCGGTAGGAAATTTTTTGTTTTCTATGCTACGAACCCCATCATTATCATCACCCTCAGATTTGTTTTTCGATTGGTAAGTACCGTTTCTTTTCTCTTTGTTCTGCAACTTCCAGCAATCATCAATATTGTGGTTAGTTTTCTTACAATACTTGCAGAACTTACCATCTCGTCCCTTGGACTTTGAGCGACCTCTGTCGGTCTTGCTCTTATCTCTGTTGTAGTTGTTGTTTCTGTTCTCGGTCCTGCCTCGGACCTGCAGTGCTTCTGCCTTAGATGACGAACCCTCTGCCTGCACCATAGATTTCATCTTTTCCCTCTGCTGGAGGGCCTCATAAACTTTGGCAAGGGTTAGTTCATCACGGCTGTATAACAAGGTGTCTCGAAAATTCGCAAAAGAATTAGGCAATGAGACTAACAGTATAAGAGCGAGATCCTCATCATCATAATTTACCTCCATGGACAGCAAATCAGAAACGATCTCTCTAAAGATCGATAGGTGATTCATCATTGACGCACCTTCTTGCAGCTTGTGCGAGAACAACTTCATCTTCACGTGCATCTTACTGGTTAGATCTTTGGACATGCAGATCGATTCCAGTTTCAACCACAGCGCCGCTGCGGATTTCTCAGCCAGCACTTCCTGCAAGATATTATTGGATAGATGAAGCTGAATTAATGAAAAAGCCTTACGGTCTTTCCTCTTTTCATCGTCGGTCCAGGTCTTGGCATCTTTCTTGCCAAATCCATCAAGAGCTTCATCCAGATCAGAAGATTGGGTAAGGATCGCCCTCATCTTCACTTGCCACAGAGAAAATCTCGTGGTGTAATCCAGCTGCGGTAGATCGAACTTCAAGGAAGACATGTCGCAAACCCTAGATTGAAACACGGGCTCTGATACCACTTGTTATAAATGCGACAAGCAAATAACGAAGAATGATAAAAGAAAGCGCATCGGAGACACGAGATTTAACGTAGAAAACCCCTTCCAACACAGAAGGGAAAAAACCACGGGCGCCAGCCAGCAAAACTTCATTATATCGGGAAGTGTTTACAAACGCCGTGGGTTATCTCATAATCTGCTAAACCCTAGCCGGCGGCTTACAAGAGGTGTATATAGACGGTGGCATCGATCCGTTTAGTATATGAATTTGGATCACAATATAACACGGGTCTTGAGATTAACGAAGTTAACATAGACGTCTCGTTGTCCACGGGAACGTCGTCTCCTACAGAAAAATTATTTCATCTTTTTATGAGACATCAAAGTGTCAAACCCGAGGCTTAAACTCTGGTGGGTTAGATTGCCACTACCCTCTTAAGCATCCAACCGCATGTTGGTTCTCGTCTGCATTTGGAATTGATAATCTCATTTGTGGCCTATGCTCGATGGCCGGTCATGCTTGAAGGTTTTGGGGTTTTACTCGGCTCAACCCTCACCCATTTATCAGGTTTTAACTCCATCCGAATATATGAATGGGTTGTTTGGATATTCACGAAGTCGCTTCTCGCTTCCACGGATGCAAAAAAAGCAGTTTGGTCGCAAACCGTTATCCGCGTTCTTGCTTAGCATGATGTTTAAAGCATTATTTGGCTTGTCTCGGAGGAATGCTCGATTTCACCATTCTCGCTTGGCAAGCATTGGCATACACAAAAAGGAGGGAAGGCCTTCGTGGGGGAGAAGGATAGAGATGGGGGGGGGGTCGAAAAATTGGCTCACCGCGAAAGACTTGTTTACTATTAGGGGTTATAATTCCAGGGTTAGTTACACTTAAATCATAAATTTCATTTCATCTAAAATATAAAAAAATACATTAGGGTTACAATGATATTACACTGCAACCACTCTTAGAGTCTCTTGCAACTCCAAAAGAAAGAAAATAAATCCCAAAAAAGACAAATGGAGAAATCTAGGATTAGGCCAATAGTTCATATATTTCTCCATTTATCCTAGTATAAGTGGAAAATCTAAATAATCTTATTCTTGAGCGCCTCTCTAATCTGTGACGGTTGTGCTGCACTGGTGGAAAAAGGGGCTTTGGTCGCGGTTCGCAACTGCCATTAGTCGCGGTTGCGCAACCGCGACCAAAGTAGCGCGACTAAAGGCCCCCCCAGTCGCGGTTCCTTACGAACCGCGACTAAAGGCCCGTCCACGTGGGCCGCGGGCGCCAGGGCGGAGGACCTTTAGTCGCGGTTCTTCTGGCCAACCGCGACTAAAGGCCTCCGCAGGTTTAGGGTTTAGCCCCCTCCCCCTAAATCTGGTTTCTTTTTAATTTGTATTATTTTATTTCTTTTGGGTTTTAATTTTGAAGGAGTTTCACATATTCTACGGTACTACATACATGCATATGAATGTACAATTTCAAACAAATTTGAAATTAGAACCAAAAAGAATTCAAGAGGAATATACAATATATATTCAATATCGGATGACCATATACAATATATATTCAATATCGGATGACCATATACAATTTTGAACAAGTTAGTTACAAATTCTGGTGCATATAAAGTTCTACGTCATCGTAATGGTGTTCTCCTCTAGGATCGATGACTTCCCTCGCCAACCATCCAGCTAGTTCCTCTTGAAGTGGTCGGAAGCGAGCTTCTGGACTAAGCGTCTTCCGGAGGTTATTCCTCAGGATGTTGTTCTCACACTTCTGGTCCCGCTCATTGCAGTATCTCCGGATCCTCTCACAAACATAGTATCCACATAGATTGGTCCCCGGTGGCTGAATATCCCCAGTCGTCCGCACTGCCATTTTAAAATGTAGCTCTTTTTTGAATTCACCGACCTTGGTATCTACGAACCGTCTCCAAACCCTACGAGGCAAAGAAAATTAAATAAACAAGAGAGTTATTAATTAGTTACTTGATATTAGGAAATGATGAACGAAATAGGCCGATCGATATAGAGCGCAAATGAATGAAAATAATTACTTTTGCATCATTTTTCTCATGTCGGCCCAAAGCGCCGGATCCATATTCAGAGAGTCGTGGACGAGAACTGAGGAGGTCTGAACTTGAATTACCATAAGAATCCAGTGGAACCTGCGGACACGATACATGCACAGTCATGCATAACTCATCGATTAGCCACATACCATGCATGGAGTAAACAAAAGAGAATGTGCTCAAGACAGAAACACTCACCCAAAATGGTAAGGAAATAGAATATCACTTTTGAGTTGCTGTTTTCTAATAAACCGCCACAGGTCATCCTCCACGTCGGCGGGGTGGTGTTCTAACACATGTGAATTAACGATGTGTGGGTCAATGAACCCAACATCATGGATGTTCCTTATTCGCATTTCCCGCTTCTTCATTCTGCATAATAGCGTACACAACAAGATAGTTAGGACAATATATATATATAGTGCAGGCAATGAACGAGATGGGGTAGAAATTAATAAATCACTTACAGAACGTAGCAACTGATGATAGATTTGTCGAGGTCGCGCAGATTGAACAGCTGGAACAATTCACTCAGATGAATTTGTACCCAGTAATGTTTGAAGTGATGCTCATATCTAACTTCCGCATAGATATAGTCTTTGGCGTTTTTAAGTTTTATGTAACCCTTGTACCAATTTAGCAGACCTTTCATTTGTCGAGGTAGATCCTCTTCCTGCGCAGGCTCGACGAGAGGGCCATTCTTCACATATGTAAATACTACGTCCTTCATTGGCGCCTCATCAAGGCCTAGCAGTGCACGAAGAGTGATACCTAAGTCGGCCGCTTGTTCTCTGGCACTCGTTACAGTCAATCCATGTGCTGCCGCAGCTGCTATGATATCGGGGGCATCCGGATCGGCGGCTTGCACTATGAGCGGGGCGATCGATTGTTTACTTTGTTCCCCGAGCTGGGCAACTTCTTTCCCCCTTTCTAAGTTTTTCTCGGCCTCCTCCAAGGCTTTCTTCTCCGCCAACTCTTGGTTCCTCTTGAACGCGAGTGCTTGCCTACGAAGTTCACGTAAATAGTCGTCAGGCAGATTCTTCGCGGCTTGGGACGGTGTGTTCAAAAATGACTTAGCCCACTGCTTTTGCTTGTCAGAATATACTGGCTTGGGCTCGCCCTCTCTTTTCTTCTTGCACTCCTCCTTCCATTTCTCATGCTGAGCAGCCACGGCCGCTGCATTTTCCTCGACACTAAGTTCCCAAGGCCTCGGGATGAGAGGCTTCAGTGATGGCTCTGGTATCTTTGTGGTTCTAGGTACATAAGGGTCCGGGTTAATAACCCAGGACTGCTTCTGCTTCTTCGCCGGAGGTGGATTGGGGGGCGGTACCGGTGTCTGATCACCCGCGCGCAAGGACCTTTAGTCGCGGTTGGCCAGGCCAACCGCGACTAAAGCTCTTTTTTGAAAATACTTTTCTTTTTTGAAAATCATATAATACATATAATATATCAAAAAATTCAGAAAAATAAAACTAATTCAATTCAAAATTTTAAAAATACAAATAATATATCAAAAAAATCAGAAAAAAAAACTAATGCAATTCAAAATCTTAAAAATACAAATAATATATCAAAAAATTTCAGAAAAATAAAACTAATTCAAATAAAACTAATTCATTTCAATATGTTAAAAATACAAATAATATATCAAAAAATTAAGAAAAATAAAACTAATTCAATTCAAAATGTTTAAAATACATATAATATATCAAAAAATTCATAAAAATAAAACTAATTCAATTCAAAATCTTAAAAATACAAATAATATATCAAAAAATTCATAAAAATAAAACTAATTCAATTCAAAATCTTAAAAATACAAATAATATATCAAAAAATTCATAAAAATAAAACTAATTCAATTCAAAATCTTAAAAATACAAATAATATATCAAAAAATTCATAAAAATAAAACTAATTCAATTCAAAATCTTAAAAATACAAATAATATATCAAAAAATTCAGAAAAATAAAACTAATTCAATTCAAAATTTTAAAAATACAAATTATCAAAAATTCATAAAAATAAAACTAATTCAATTCAAAAGTTCGTTGGCCCCCTCTTCCCGCCTCTTTCCGCCGACCCCCTCTTCCCTCCTCGTCTTCCCGCCATTTCTTCCCTGTCTTCCCGCCTCTTTCTTCCCGCCAATTGTTTCCCGCCAATTTCTTCCGGCCTCTTTCTTCCCGCCAATTTTTTCCCGCCAATTTCTTCCCGCCACTTTCTCCCCGCCTCTTTCTTCCCGCCTCCTGTCTTCCCGCTCCCATTTTTCCCGCCATTTGTCACTACATATAGGTAGCCCGGCTTGGCCAGCATCACATCTCTACAATCTCTCATCACTCTCTCATGGCTTCCACCGCACCCACTCTAACCTACCAGCAGGTGGAGGAGCTTTGCGCCTCGAACTACCCTTGCCCTCCGGGCTACCGCGTCCCTGCCGGCTGGAGCCTAAGCGCCGGCGGCGTGCCGGTCCCTCCCGTCCCTCAGGGTACTGCGCGCCGGGCGGCCATCACGAACCACTACTACCTCGACCTCACGCCGGAGCAGCGGATGAATCCCCGCTGGCATCCCGATAACCAGCATACTTGGGACGCCTTCTTCATCAATCGGCGTGAGAGGGCGCTCGCCAGGTATGAGGAGGACGGTCTGCCTCCTGGAAACTTCCACGAGGCCGGCCGTCGGCTATGGTGGTACGGCCTCTGCAGAGCGTCATGGACTACATCACGGCCGGCGATATCCCCGCTGCGCTACCCTCATTCGAGCCACGAGCGCCGCCAGCACGACGACAGCAGCGAGCGACGACGCCGGCAACTTAGAAGGCGACGACTACCAGTACAACGGCGGCGGCTATGAAGACTACGAGTATGCATATTATACGCCTAGGCAGGAGTATGACTAAATCACTCCAAATTTCATGTATGCAGGAGTATGACTTAGTCACTCCAAATTTCCTGTATGAAGGAGTATGACTTAGTCACTCCAAATTTCATGTATGCATGCAGGAGTATGACTTAGTCACTCCAAATTTCATGTATCATCAGTGCTATCTCGAGTCAATTGAATCATTCGAAAATGGACACCAAACACATCACGGGTAATATAATTCACATGATTCATTCAACAAAGTTTGGTACAATAAATTATTACACATCATTTCTTCCCTTGTGTCCCTGCTTGCTTACGATTGTGCCGTATCCATGGAGCATCCTCATCATTTAACTTAATGCTTGGGTCGGTGTTCACTTTGAAGGGCGGAATTTCAGCAAACATATTATAATCTTCTGACATGTCTGTCTTGTCCTCCACTCCCACGATGTTTCTTTTCCCTGAAAGAACAATGTGGCGCTTTGGATCATCGCATGATGTACTGATCGTTTTCTTATCTTTCCGTTTCCTCGGTTTGCTACTCATGTCCTTCACATAGAAAACCTGAGCGACATCTTTCGCTAGGACGAATGGTTCGTCAAGGTAACCAAGATTGTTGAAATCCACCATTGTCATTCCGTATTGCTGGTCCACCTTTACCCCACCTCCTGTTAGCTTGAACCATTTGCACCGGAACAAAGGGACCCTAAAGGAGGGTCCATAGTCAAGTTCCCATATCTCCTCTATGTAACCATAATATGTGACCTTTTGCCCATTCTCGGTTGCTGCATCAAAGCGGACACCACTGTTTTGGTTGGTGCTCTTTTTATCTTGGGCGATCGTGTAAAATGTATTCCCATTTATCTCGTACCCTTGGAAAGTCGTTATAGTCGAAGATGGTGTCTTGGCCAACATGTACAACTGATCTACAACCTTATTGTCACTCATTAAATGTTTTCTCAACCAACTGCCGAAAGTCTCCATGTGGGCCTTCCTAATCCAGGATTCAGGCTTCCCAGGGTTGTCCGAGCGTAAAATATTCTTGTGTTTCTCAAAGTACGGAGCCACCAAGCTGGAATTGGTCAGAACTGTGTGGTGTGCTTCAGTCAGAGAATGGCCGTCCATACATATCATTGATTTCCTTCCGATCGTGCCTTTTCCACTTAGTCTCCCCTCGTGCCGCGATTGAGGAAGACCAATCGGCTTAAGGTCAGGAACAAAGTCAACACAAAACTCAATTACCTCCTCATTTCCATAGCCCTTGGCGATGCTTCCTTCTGGCCTAGCACGGTTACGAACATATTTCTTTAATACTCCCATGAACCTCTCGAAGGGGAACATATTGTGTAGAAATACAGGACCGAGAATGGAAATCTCATCGACTAGGTGAACCAGGAGGTGCGTCATAATATTGAAGAAGGATGGCGGGAACACCAACTCGAAACTGACAAGACATTGGATCACATCGTTCTGTAACCGTGGTAGAACTTCTGGATTGATTACCTTCTGAGAGATTGCATTGAGGAATGCACATAGCTTCACAATGGCTACTCGAACATTTTCCGGCAGGAGCCCCCTCAAAGCAATCGGAAGCAATTGCGTCATAATCACGTGGCAGTCGTGAGACTTCAGGTTTTGGAACTTTTTCTCCGCCATGTTTATTATTCCCTTTATATTGGACGAGAATCCTGACGGGACCTTCATACTACTCAGGCATTCAAAAAAGATGACCTTCTCTTCTTTGGTCAGAGCGTAGCTGGCACGACCTTGAAACCGTTCCGGATGCTCATCAGGGTCTTTCAAACTTTGCTGGTCCTGCCGTGCTTCCTTTGTATCATTTGACTTCCCATACACGCCCAAGAAGCTTAGGATGTTCACGCAAATATTCTTCGTAACGTGCATCACGTCGATTGCAGAGCGGACTTCTAGGACTTTCCAATATTCTAGCTCCCAGAATATAGATTTCTTCTTCCACATGGCTACGTGCCCGTCAGCTCCCTTCGGAACTGATTGTCCGCCAGGACCCTTTCCAAAGATGACTTTCAAATCCTTGACCATATCAAATACCTCAGCACCAGTGTGTTCCGCAGGCTTCGGCCGGTGATCTGCCTTGCCGTTGTAATGCTTGCCTTTCTTTCTTACTGGATGACCTTTCGGAAGAAATCGACGATGCCCAAGGTACACGTTCTTCTTACAATTTGGCAAATGTACACTTTCAGTCTCATGTAAGCAGTGCGTGCATGCATTGTATCCCTTATTTGACAGTCCCGAAAGGTTACTAAGAGCAGGCCAATCGTTGATGGTTACGAAAAGCAACGCTCGTAGGTCAAATTCCTCTTCTTTGTGCTCATCCCACACACGGACACCAGGTCTGCCCCACAGCTGTAAAAGTTCATCAACTAATGGCCTTAGGTACACATCGATGTCGTTGCCGGGTTGCTTCGGACCTTGGATGAGCACTGGCATCATAATGAACTTCCGCTTCATGCACAACCAAGGAGGAAGGTTGTAGATGCATAGAGTCACGGGCCAGGTACTATGGCTGGAGCTCTGCTCGCCAAAAGGATTCATGCCATCCGTACTTAGACCAAATCTTATGTTCCTTGCGTCAGCTGCAAAATCTTTGAACTCTCTGTCGATCTTTCTCCATTGCGTTCCATCTGCGGGGTGTCTCAACTCCCCGTCCGACTTACGGTCCTCTTTGTGCCATCGCAACAACTTGGCATGCTCTTTGTTCCTGAACAGACGTTTCAACCGTGGTATTATAGGAGCATACCACATCACCTTGGCGGGAACCCTCTTCCTGGGTTTCTGGCCCTCAACATCGTCACCAGGGTCATCGCCTCTGATCTTATAACGCAATGCAGTGCATACCGGGCATTCATTCAAATTCTCGTATTCACCGCGGTAGAGGATGCAGTCGTTGATGCATGCATGTATCTTCAGAACCTCTAAACCTAGAGGGCAGACAACCTTCTTTGCTTCGTACGTAGTGGCGGGCAACTCGTTATTCTTTGGAAACATATTCTTCAACATTTTCAGCAAGTTTTCAAATGCCGAGTCAGCTACACCTGCCTGTGCCTTCCATCTCAGCAAATCCAGTGTGCAGCCCAGCTTTTTCAGACCATCATCGCATCCGGGGTACAGCGCCTTCCTGTGATCCTCTAACATGCGATCCAAATTCTCCCTCTCTTTTTCAGTTTCGCAGCGTCTCCGTGCATCAGCAATGGTCCGACCAAGATCATCAACGGGATCATCACGTGCCTCTTCTTCACCTTCCCCTTCACCTTCCCCTTCACCTTCAGCATCCTCCATGAAAGTATCACCGAAATGAGCAAGATAGCTTTCATCGATGAAATCATCCCCTTCTTCATCTTCTTCCATTATAACCCCTCTTTCTCCATGCTTGGTCCAACAATTATAGCTTGGCATGAAACCGTGCCGAAGCAGGTGCATGTGAACATCTCTTGAGGAAGAGTAACCATTCTGATTCTTACATTTAACACATGGACAGATAACAAAACCCCCCTGCTTGTTCGCATTAGCCACTACGAGGAAATCTTTCAAACCCGCACTGAACTCGCCGGAGAGTCGGTTACCGTACATCCATTGTCGATTCATCTGCATTATTATAATATAAAATATATAATTAACCATCATGCATTTGTTAAACTAACTAGCTACAAACAATATAAATTAAACAATGAACTACACACACATGCACATTTTATCAACGACACATCAAAGGTTCAAGTTGCTAACCGCGATCGAGGAGGAAAAATAAATGAGAAAGCTCAAGTGTGGCTCCAACACTTCATATCATGTTTGTTTCATGCTCTTGGGGCATTTCATCAAACACCTTATGTGCATAAGAGGAACCAAAAGCAAACCTAACACCCACTTGTGAAGCTTGTGAAGAGAATGGCACCAAATGGCTAAGTGTTGGCTGCTGGATGGGTATATATAGGGGAGGGGCTTTAGTCTTGGCCTGGCCAACCGCGACTAAAGGCCTTCGGGCCTGGGGCCAACCGCGACTAAAGCCCCCCACGTGCACCGGCTGGCCACCGAGCGCCCTGGGCCCAGGCCTTTGGTCGCGGTTCGCCTCCCGAACCGCGACTAAAGGTACCATTAGTCGCGGTTCCTGCAGCTTCGCGACTTATGGGGCTCACCCGAAGCCTGTTTTTCCACCAGTGCTGCGACGACAACATAGCTATCATCCTTCGTGCAAGGTGCTGAGATGGCGGTGATATAGTCGCCATCCTTTGCGGAGGCGGCGGAAACATCGCTGCAATCCTTTCCACATTGTACTACAACAATGGTGGTGACATAGGCGCCTCCATCCTCCACGCACCTTACGATGATGATAGCGTCGAGATTCCCGCCACTCTTAACGCACGCTTGAATCTGAAAGGGACAACATATCGATTAGAATCGGGAACGTCCGTGGAGGTGGAGGTGGAGATAAAAAAACAAGATGTAACACTGTGTGTGGAAAAGTTGAAGACCATACAATAGAATCTGAAACATATGTGGACGAGTGCGGCACCCAGGCTGCGCCAGATCAAGAGATAGTACCAGTCATGGATGGACTTCAAGTCTTCAACTTGTGGTTCATCTCCTTGGCACACCGAGATTGGGAGGACGCGGTTAGTGGCGGAGATGGGAGTTAGTGAGATCTCTAAATTTTTTAAAGGGGGGTTCAATCTAGGGTATGTCCTGGCTAGTGGGAGTAACTAATAGTGAGTGTACCTTCGTATGCTAAACACACTTGATTCCAGAAAATACTTGCTTCAGCTACTTCTATCAATGGGCGGGAACAGAGGTACACGCAACCAGTCGTGCTCCTATTTGGGACATGGCCGGCGGCGCAGCGCACTGGTCGCTTATTTCCTTGGTGAGGAGGGGGATGAGACACACACGCATAGCCGATGTGAGGGGACGGTCATGGAGGATGCTGGATTTATCAATTGCTAACTTGCCCGGAGGATGAACGGTAATGGCAGCTGATTAGGAAGAGCTACCTTGCTATGGTGGTGTCGCTAATTAATTAGCATTTGATGGGATTAGTAGTCTACTCTATGTTATTTCTATCTAAGGTAACGAAGAGCATTACTTAATCCCATCAAATGCTAATTAATTAGCGACACCACCATAGCAAGGTAGAATTAGCGACACCACCATAGCAAGGTAGCTCTTCCTAATCAGCTGCCATTACCGTTCATCCTCCGAGCAAGCTAGCAATTGATAAATCCAGCATCCTCCATGTGTTACTACTCTATGTTAGAGCATCTTCAGCCGTCTCCCCGACGTGATCCCCGGCAGCCCTTTTTTACATCCGAACGGTGTTATTCGGCTCAGCCGTGTCCCCGGCTCCCCGTTTTCCCCCCGGATTTGGCCTTTAATCCATCCAGAGAACCTAGGCCATCCTCGGCTTCCCGAGGCTCGGTCAGGGACTCCGGATGAAACAAAAACGCGCGAAACGTCGAGCGAGCCCGCGTTGTCGGCGAGAGAACGGGTAGTTCCCTCCATTTATTTCGTTTTCCCTCCAAAATGCGCCGCATAGAACCATTTTCCCCGCCGAATTTCGGAGGAGCTACCGCCATTCTCCCCCACAGTTGCAGCTCCTCCTCTTCCCTTCCACCACCATGCCGCCGAAGAAGCTCGCCGCCGATGGCGCGCCGAAGGCGAGGAAGCCGCGGGCGCCAAAACAGAGGCCGCCGGGCTGGACAAACGCGCAGTGGGCGGCGGATGTGGAGCGGCGGCGGAACGAAACTCGCGGCAGGGCGGAGAGGGAGAAGAAGCTTAACGCGAAGAAGGTGGCGGCGGCGGACGAACAGGTGAGGCTGGTCTCCATGAACTTCTCCCAGCCGCGCGTCGGCCAATTCCCCGGTCCATGGCCGACCCAAGGTACGATCGGCTCTCCTTCCACCTTCTCGCCGGCGTCACCGGCCACGGCCATGTTCCAGGACACCTACGCCGCCGGCGTGGCGGGGTTTACGCCATCTCCACCGTAGTACGATGATCCGATGTACGAGGGCATCTCGCATGCCCTGTGCCGTGGGCCGCTCTCCTTCTCCAACCCCGGGATGCCACCGCCGAATGATGGAGTGATGCACGAGATGATCACGTCGGGCTCCATGGCCGCCGCGTCGAGCCCGGGTTTCTTCACACAAGAGGAGGCAAGAGCGACGGAAGCCGTCGCGTCGCGGGGTGCCATCGACGATCAGAACAACGGTACCCAAGACGTCGACGAAGAAAATGAACAGGCCGACCTCGACCAGGATGTCGACAAAGAGGACGCGCCTAAACCCAGTGCGGTGTCGACCAAGGGGAAGAAGATAAGGAAGAAGAACTCGCTGCCGGCCGAGCCGCGGATCAAATGAACGTGGAAAGAAGAGGAGTGCCTCGCCAAGGCTTGGAAGACCGTTTTCATGAACGACATCACCGGCGCCAATCAAAACTTTGAGACGTATGTGCAGCGGGTCAAGTTGGCGTTCGACGAGCGCAAAATCGTTGATCCATACTTCGACAAGACGGTGATGGTACGCGGTGACAAGGCAATGGGCACCCATTGGGGGATCATTCAGGCGGCGTGCAACAAGTGGCACGACATACATGAGGAGATCGACGAACGCCCGGTGAGCGGCCACGACTTTGAAGACAAGGTATGCTCACTCGCCGTGGCTCCTCCGTCGACCATGGATCGCCGAGGTTTAATCTTGATTCGTCGGCGTGTATTTGCAGATGCGGCGGGCGTTCGACATGTACGCGGAAGACACCGACGGCCAGCCGTTCAAGTATCTCAACGTCTTCGCCCGCATCGAGAAGTGCGAGAAGTGGAAGGAGGTGCACAAGAATCTCGGGAAGGGAGAGCAGTACAACCTCGATGATCTAGCCCCTGCCGCGTCGGCCGGCCGCCCCGAGCACGACTAGAAGAAGCTGAAAGAGATGAAGAAGGCGGGCCATCCAGCCGAAAGGTTGCAGGCGTCCTTCGACAAGTGTTGGGCCGACGCGAGGGCGCACGCCACCGGGAGGGACGACAAGCACGACGTGCGGTGGAAGGAGATGCTCGCCAACCAGGGCGTCCGGATTGCCTTGCTCAAGGAAACCTCCGCGGCGAAGAAGAGGAACACCGACCTGGGGTTCCTGATCGGCGGCAACGACGGCAAGATGGACGAGGAGACGAGGGCTTGGTACGACGCCCATCGCCAAGACATCCTCCGGCCCCGTCGGCTGCTTCGTCCTCCGCTTCGACGTCTACTCCCGCCGCTTCGACAACTGCAGACGCCGATGCTTCGCCGCCCGATGCCGCGCCAGCCGTTGCTCAGGACGGGACCGCACGATGAGCCTGTTATCGTTTAGTTTCTGTTTCGATCGCCGGATCGTGGCAGATCCGATCGCCGAACTTTGGCTATGCTTTTGTGTAGCGGGAAGACGATTTTTTGAAACTATCGCTGCTGATGGGCGAATGCCGGGGTGCGACTGGGAAAATGTTGCCCCCCCACGCCCTTTTTACATCCAATGCAGCGTTTATTATATTCGAATTTTTGCCCGAGGGCCTCAAACGGCTGGAGATGCTCTTACTACCTTCATAGTGGTTTAGTAATATCAAAATAGTATCGTAGATGTCTTCATTAATTAGCTTGTAGACTCTTTGTATCTTGAAAAATGTAATGTTACAATAACTAGCTAGTTACTCTATCCTCCTCTCTCCTTATTAACTCACTGTTACATAAGCAAATTTGGTTAGTTAGACACTTAGTTACTAGTGAAGTTACATCCCAACTATGAGTAGAAAAAAAAGGAAGTGGAGATGGCGGCAACAAAGATGACTCCAATCCTGACGATTAAAATCAAACAGAAGTGAGGTAAAAAATGTGGGGTTGGACTAGTTGGTGGGCTAAGCTTGTCTGCTTCGTACGTGAGGACCATCGAATGGTTCTTTTTTTTAGATAAATACCACATATATTCGTATAGTAGAAACAAATAGAGATACACGAGGTGTCACCAAGGATTACAAAATAAAGTCTAAAAAGTACTAATAATTTTTGAGGTCTTTAATTTTTTTGTTCTTTCATGACATAATCTTGTAATTTTCTGAAGGCAGCCAAACATAAATAACAAATCATAGACCTGTAAATACCAACAAAAGTTCTCTCATAATTTCAATTTGAGCCGCAATGACAAGGTTGCGTGCACGCGCACAACCATTAAAGTTGTACATCCACATCGGCAAGAGTACCAACACTAGTATCTCAGGGAATAATAACTGACCAGCCTTATCGACCTCCCTGGAAAGCCAACAGTATGAATCACCATTGTTAAGGACGTAGCATTGAGAAAAGATACAAAATTGATCTGGCGAAGCAAGATCTGAATGCCCATACATAGAGAATTGCAATCTTTCAACACCACCATTGGCGCGGGAAAGAGATCTCGACGTCGAACAAAAGGCTGAAGATCCCTTATTATAGATGATGGTATCTTCATTCAGGGAAAACCAACAAGAAGACGGCTACCAAAACCGTAACATAATCTACTGAAAACACTACTTTTATTGGAAACTCCACCTAAGATTAGGTTCCCCACTCCTCCCGATATCGGCGAAGCTGATACAACCAAATGTTATCACGGTGTGGTTGTGGATACTACTAGAACCCCAACTAATCTACATGTGTAATCCAACGTTAATTAGGATGATGTGGCTGCACCAGGATTAAGCTTGAAAATATTAAATGCATCTTGGTGGGAATGAAATTTATAGATACTATAGATTACACCATTTATTTAGTTAAGCGAACATAGACTATCATGCAATCTACAAACCTCTATCGAGATCTTGACATGGTATTAAAGGAAACTAAAATAGACACAAAATATATATAGATATATATGAAGAAAATAAATTTGTATTTTTTATTTATATATCTCGAGAAAATGGTTTAACAGACATTTTAGGAGGTTGTGTTTTGGAAAACCAACAACCAACATCAATTTCCTCTTGTATTATGTTGTAATGATAAAGTTGGTATCAATGGATTTTGAATGGTCAACACGGAAGTTTTAAAATAAATATATTTATCTTAATATTTATTTGTATTATTATATGGTTGATTTTGTTGTTTACAATAGATAATTGTATTGGTTAAAACTATGTGAAATGAATCAACTAACTTTAAATAAGCAAAAAAGTTTAATATAAATAATTGCACTACATCTAAGGATTTGCGAAACGAACTAAAATTGAAAAAGAAACCTTAAGGCAACTAAATTCAGTTATAACTATTGATGTAGGAGTCACAGGATAGGGATCACGGAGGATCTCACAAAAAAACTTCTGCCGCATCATTTCCCAGATCATCAGTAAGAGACTGGAGGTGTTGGAAATATGCCCTAGACATAATAATAAAACTATTATTATTCTATTTAAATATTTATGATTATGTTTATATTCTATGATTTGACTGTATTAGTTATGAATGTGAGATTTAATACATGTGTGAAATTATAGACATCAAACTTGATCCCTATTAAGGCCTCTGAGCTAACTCACATAATATCGATTGTGTTGTTTTCATGGCCATGAGCAGAGATAAAGTTTTACTAGGTTGTCAGTTATATAAGAGACTCCTTTTCTTTAAAATGGGTGATTATATTAATTTGGAACAAAGTTGCCAGTATGTTAACAATATTTTCTAATGGTAAGTACTAAGTTCGTCTCAGTTTTTTTCTAAACACGCTTTCAATACGTCCCTACATATTTTGAGACGGTGCATAAGAAGACGTTTCTGCGACAGAAGCGGCTCTACAACCACCTAGAGGCGAAATAAAGCGTCCTTAGCTCCTAAATTGAGCGTCTTTACATGACTTTTATGTTGTAGTGTCATTCTATAATAGGAACCGAGAAACTTTTGTCATAGCTTTTCTATCAAAATCAAATAGACATCAGGCGCTACTAGATCTTAGCTGGTCACCATGAGGTTAACAAGAATGCGTTGCATCCAAGTGCAGTCACCCTTACGCACACTGGCTCTCCTGCCAAGCGTCAATTGCATCACCCGTTCCGCGTGTCCTGAGAAACAGTCTAAGTGCATTTCCGCGTATGGTGTAAAAGGCGTTCTTGAGCTTTCACTGAAAAAGGCTTATATTTTTTTTCTGAACAGGAGCATGCATGTAACCTTTCATTTTCATTTCCTTCTTGGCATTGTCGACCTTCGTTTTCTTCTTTTGCTGTGGGTCGCCTATCACGCCCAGGTTTTCTTTTCTGCTGAGACGATCGATCAAATCCAACGTTTCTTCTCCTTATAATTAGCACGAGTCGATGAAATCAGAGCTATTACATTCCAAGCGTAACCCGCATAGGAATCTGGTCCATCCTAAAAACAGTTGAGAAGCATTCGTAATTTTTCGGTCCGCAATAGATCGACAAAATAATGTAGCCCATAATAAATCATGAAAAACTTATAGGCCCAGAATGCAATGCCCAGTAACTAGGCCGCACCTGCATGTTTCTTGCTAGGCCGTGAAATCCCATCATCAGCCCGTCCGCTTTACAGAGAACATGTCCGAGCTGGCCCGTTTTAGCTTAGCTCGCTTTTCTTCTCTCGAGAAGAACATGTTGTATTGTTCAGTGCTTGACCGTTAACTGAACGTCGGAACTTTCAGAACAAGACATGACAGCACCTAGAGACGATGAATTCCAGCATCTAGAGAACATTGGAGTAGTAGCTTTTCTGTAACCACGTATGCTGCAGCGCGGAGATCGGAACTTCACGAGCCCGCTCGGGCTCGGCCGGGTCAGGTGGGCCCGGTGTGATCCGGTCGATGTGTCCGGTCGGCATCGGCAGGTGGCGGTGGAGGCGGTTCCCTCCGACGTGGCTGCTGACGTGCTACCTCTCGCTCCCGGATGGCCCGTCTTGTTCGTGATGATCCCAGTTCATTGGTCACGGTGAGACGGCGGTTGTGCCTGCAAGGCCGTGGTGGCGCGAGGTGGTGGGCGGCGAGCGTGGTGGAGCACGATGGAGAGTCCAAGGTGGGGTTACGAGGGTCGGGAGTAATCCCTGTCGGTTTCGCCGACACCGACGCGGTGACACCCGTGGGTGCCACACTTCCTTCTTGAAGGGCGTTGGGTGAAGCTCTGTTTCCTGTCCTTGCGCGTACCGGGGGGAACCCTAGGACCACTCAGGGCAGCAGCGGCGTCATCGTCGCATCCCTTCTTGAAGGTGCTGCTTGGTACACGGGGCTTCCAAGTGCTAGGAACATGGTGGAAATTATTCGGCGGGCGCAACAGTTGCGAGGCATTTCCGTTTTCGTCGATCCCATATTTTCAGCATTAGTTTCTCTTGTCTTTCTTTTGTGTTTTCTTTTGGGCATGCTTGTGTTGTTTGCCCCAGCCATGGATCCTATGTTGTATCGATTGTGTGATATATTAATATAGTGGGGCGAAAGCCTGTTTCAAGGAGGTAGCTTTTCTGCAACCATATTCTTTTTTGTTCATTATCCTGGAAGTGTTAAGACAAGCATACTAGCAGTATTACTCCGGCGATCATAGCACTGATACAATCATATACGAGAAAAAACAAAGATCTTGGATCGATTGTCAGCCACAGTTCTAAGTTTCCCGTCCCGTTCCAAGCTAGTCTCGCGTGCAGCAGCAGCACGTACGGGCGCTCACGTGTAAGCAGCACAGGACCATCATGGTAGGGGAGATCGCGTCGCTTTTCCGCGGCGTTGTTTGGAATCCGCCCCGCCCTGCCGGCTGCCCCGCTCGGCCGCAGGCTTTTGGTAACAGAGAGGGCTTGTGATGTTCGATACACGGAAAACCTAGCGCTCTCGCGCCGCTCCCGCGAGCGGCCGGGAGCCCGCGGCGGCGCCCCTCCCCAAGCCCCTTCCCCCCCTCGTCTCGCCGCCGCGAGAGGGCGTCGCCGGGCAAAGCCCGTGCGGCGCCGGCGGCGCGGCCCTTCCACATCGCGCGGTGGTGGCGGCGCGGGCGACGGCCGTGAGGGCGCGCGTAGCGTCGGGCGCGGCGCGGATCTCGGCGTCGGCGTGGAGACGGCGCATCCTGGCGTGCTCGTGGCGGCGGTCGCGGCGGGAGCGGCCCCGGCCCGGCGGCCGGTTTCGGCGGCGCGAGCTCTCTCTCGGCGGGCTCGGGAGGACGAACGTGGTCGCCCCGTCGGCGTGCTGGTGGCCCCTTGGCCGGCGACGACCCTGTGTGCCGCCCCGGGATGGGATCTGGCGCCTCACGGGCCGGCAGGGCCCGGGCCTCCCAGCGAGATCCAGCGGTCGATCGGGATCTCCGTTTCGGTGGGTGCGTGCAGTGGTCAGGTGCGGTGTGCTGCCGTGGTTGCAGGCTTGGCCGGCGGCGGTGGCCTGCCGGTGTTGGTGAGGGTGCTTAGAGGCGTGTTGGCTTTCCCACGGACCGGGGGGCCTGGTGCCATGCGAAGCCATCGTCTTTCGTCCGGATCCGGTGTTGCCGCAGCCACGGGGCTGTGGTCTACCGATCCTCCGAAGGGCTCTCTCCCGTCGGGTTCGATGCTTCCAGCGGGGGTCCGGTGTTCTCATTGCGAAGGTCTACTCGTTCTCTTCCTTTTCTCCGTTGAGCTCGAGCCGGGACGCGGGCGGCGGCCTGGAAGGTGGGAGTCATGTTGGTTGGCGGGCGAGCCAATGACTCTGGTGCTGGCTGGTTACCACGGCCGTGAGGGCGGCGTGGTGGTCGGCGAGTCGAGTGCTGTGGGGTGTAGTTGGTGGTGATGTTGCCAAAGGGAAACCTTTGCCCCTCGGGCCACGGCGGCGGCATCCGCGGACGGCGTTCCCTTGTTGAAGGCGCCGTGAGGCCAATCTCCGTCCCTCTACGTCCGGGTGAAAACCCAAGATCCTCGGATCGGGCGGTGGCGGCACTCCGGTGTCGTGCTCTTCTTGAAGACACCGTCTTGGAGCCCACAGCGCGAGGCTCACCGATGGTTGTGACGGAGGTGATTCTTCGGCGATCTTCGGCAAGGCTTGCTCCGTGCCCCTTCCCTTGTCGAGCTTCCTTGGCGCTGCTGTTCGGTTTGTGAGCAACGAGGGTTGGCCCCCGGTGGTGGTCGGCTTCCGGTGGCGTTTCTGCGACGGAGGAGTTCTGTTGAGGCGCGCGTGAAAATGGCTCGCTCTCGAGTGAGCTCCGGCCCGACACTGTAGACTCCAGCTCTTCTCCGAGTCTCGTAGGCGCTTTGGCTGAGCTCGTTGTTCACGCTTCCGGTTGTAGCTTCTTTGGTAGTTCGTGTGGGTGTGTGGTGTCGTTCTGTAAGCTGGGTTCAGCACTTTGTACCGTTCTCGCCGTTGGTGGCTTTGTTAATTCAAAGTTGGGCACTCGAGTGCCTTTTATCTAAAAAAACAGAGAGGGCTTGTTTTCATGGAGCAGAATGAAAAGAAGAGAAGAGAACAAAAGGAGGACAAAGGAAACAAAGCGCATCGCCGCAGTACAAGCATGCATGGATGGATGTGGATCGGGGTCAGGGGGAGGTGGTGAGCGGCATGTGATGGGTTGCAGCTTTTACCGGGTTGAAGATGATGTCTCAGCCGAAGAAAGACGATCAATGGGTTCAAAGCTCTTCCTTTCTCGCTGACCCTGATTATGCACCCCCACCAGCCACCAATGGAAGATTGGCAGAGGAGAATGAATCGACCATGATCTATCTGCAGACTGTGGTTACTGCAGCAACGGATTGGAGGAGGTAGATGCATCAAGTGCTACTCATTTGCGCTCATCGGTTGCCACTCATTTGCACAATGAGCTTCATCGTTTGCCACTCGAGTTGCTACGACTTGGAAGTGTTAATGGTATTGACAAGAACACTATACATCCATATTGTGAGTTGTGAGCTCAAAAACACGGCTCTGTATCCGCTTTCGCCTTCCTTTCGGAGCAGAACAAGTTGCGCTTGCTTTCTACCGAAAACATCCAAGGAGGAGCTCGAAGTCTTGTTCTCGGCTACCGCTTCTACTAGCTAGGTAGGATCCCTGATCTGGTGCTCTTCCGCAACAAAGAATCTTTGGCCTACTGCCAGGACAATTTTATTCTGACGGAATAGGGTATTCTTGTCTATCTTCTTCCCTGTTGGTTGTGCATGCAGTAAAATAGCAACTTGGTAGATCTGAGTGGTCATAGTTGCGAAACTAGAACCAATAATCTGGGGGATACCATTTAGACATAAGGAATGCATATTGTTACCATCATAGACGTAGTCGATCTACCGAGGAACCAATCAATCACAACTAGATGATGATATTGAGATTTCTTAACGCAGTTCGGCGAGGTTCCTTATTCTGCGGGCTAGACATGGCTACGGGCACTCCTCCTGGTTGATGCCCCAACTCATGGCCGTCCTTGGTGCCGATTCAAACCTAACCACCTACTCACTCTATGTGTATGTTGGTATTACTAGTAGATAAAGCATTGCACTTGCGTGGCAAAACCACTCTTACTGACGTCGATTTGCCACGCCACTGATGTCACGTAGGTATTTGTCATACTTGTGGACTGTCGAGTCCCACACCACAGGTATCAAATTGCCTAGTGGTGTGTGATTTAGTAGGCCACGCCACTACTTTATTTTTTCCGAAATGAAACAAAATTATGGATTTTATTCAAGTTGACAACAAAGAGAAATACAAGAAGAACTATCGAAATACATTATTAACACAATCAACAAGCTTTTGTACCAGTTAACCAAATCCATTACTAAAGTACATACAAATTTAGTTCGAACAACAACGATAAGCAACTATACTCTTGGTTCATAAACAAGTAACTACACTAGATGATGCCAACGACAAAGCGACTGCTCAAGATCGGGCATGTGATGGTCCTAGCAGTGATGAGCACGGCTTGTCCAACTTGTATATCATTTTCTTCTATGTGGAAGGCCATCCACGTCACTTTGCTAATGATTAGACGGCCATGCTTATCGTTGGTGTACGGAATGCTGATCATCAAACCCGTCGAAGAAGAGTGTTCTCCAACATACATTCTAGCCAAGCCATCATTAGGAATGGGATTCTTCGACACCACCTTCTTAGGTAATTTCTAGAATGCCAAAAGAGTAATAATGAGGCCAGAAGAGACCAATACAATTGCAATGTATGAAGAAAAGAAACTGGGATAGGATAGAAGAAGTACCTTGAAAGAACATATCCTATTGTGTTTGGCAAGATTTTGTTTTGTCAAATGGGTCACAAATTGTACCCGAGAAAGAAATTGGGGTCGATAAGATCTCTAAGAGCCGCAACGTGCTCATAGCCGCTCAGGTTGCATCTTGGGGAGATAATGGCAGTATTATACGGGTCTTCATCCCCACCACTGAGATAGACAAAATTGTCGCGACTTGCCCTATCAAAAGAAAAACACATACCATTTCTCCTTCGATTAGACAGTTACGCGTGATGAATAGCTTCCAATATTCGCCTCCCATGCATGTCAATGTCTCATCTTTCTCCACGGCAATGTCATATACGTACCTCCATGCGCCTGAAAACGCACACTCTCTCCAGCTACTTCATCAAACAATAAATTAACATTGTATGGAATAATCTATGCATTATAAACAAAAGATTAGTAAGCATTAGGGAATACACTTGTAATGATGGACATAAAGTAGTATGAAAAATAGTACCACATAATCTTCTACCTCGTCACAAATGTAGGCACTAAATAATGAGCTCGATGGCAATCGAGAGGCACACACGGCTTTGCATGTTCGGCACATCATCATATCTCCTAAAAACATCAATAATCATCGAAATCAACTAACAACAATACACATGCATGTGACAAATAATCATAGTAAGCTTAAACTACAGTGCACATGTTAATTAAACATAGAACATAGATAAAATACATAACGAAAAGTTGTATATTGAAGATAGAACATTCAAAAAAACACATCCAAATATGAGAAAGTCCTAGTCAATCTGAGTCCTCTGCCTTGAGCGCCTTCCATTGAACACCTCTATAGAAGCCGTTGTCCCTAGAGTCGAACTCGCTCTCCTCCTCTTGGCCCACGCGCAGAGGTACCTGTCGCCTGGTCGTGCTGGCATGCCCCTCCTCCCTCGAAGAACTAGGAGTTGTACGCTATCACTGTAGGATCCTCGCTGTAATGTTGCGCAAATGGGTCCTCGCGGCTCGCCAACGCCAACTGCCTCTCGGTTCATGTGGTGCTGCTTCTCCTCCTCCTTGTGGCGAATCTAATATCTGCGGGTGCAAGGAGATGTGCGATCTCTCGGTCACCGGGACAATTGAGATGTGCCTTTTGCCCTAAGTGTTGAATCGTCACCCAGACGTAGGCATGTGCCGCCTACTCCAGGTCCCTCCACGTGCCAAGATACCGATTCTTCTCACCATGAAATGTGATTCTTGCTCCTTATGTGTCTACCTTGGTATTCTTCTTGTGAATACCGCCAAAATGCATTGGATCTGCCATGTGTTATGATCGAGAGTTACCCAATAACGAATATAAACTAATTACTGTCGTGGTTTTACTTTAAATTTGAACTAACAATTTCTAAAACTACAAACTATTCTACACTAACAAATTTCTAAAACTGCAAACTATTCTATCAATTTTACTATCAAATTCATACTACATTCTATACTACACAAATATGTACGTAATACCAAATTTACACTAAGTTACTATAATTTCTACTACAAATTCTATACAAATATCTACTACTAATTCTACACTAAATTACTATAATTTCTACTACAAAAAAAATAAAAAATGTACAGAAATTGTAGGGCGCGACTCACTGAGACGGCACGGGTGTGGAGTGGCCGCAACATTGGACCGGAGGAGGCGGCACAAACGTCGTGTGGAGGTGGCGGGGACGACATTGACCGGTGGCGCCGCTGCACGGAGGCGGGGAGGAGGAGGCGGCGATGGCATGGACCGGTGGCTGCGCAGGGCGATTGGGGTGCGGCTAGAGAGGGGTGGCCCCGTGTATGGACCTGAGGGGGGTGACGCCGTGTCGGTGTGTGTCGAGGAATATAGATTGAGCGGCTATGTGCGTGGAGGCGGTGGTTTTTCTGTGCCCACACCTTTGTGGGCTAGCCGCGGGCCCCATGTTTGTTAGTGGGCCGCTAGTGGCGTGGCCCAATTCACCACCCCCGGCTCCTGACAACCGTTCTTTTTTATTCTTATTTGATTTTTAACAAATAGAAGAATTTTTACAATTTTTAAAGAACAGGTAGTGAAGTGTAAATATATACGCCAATGACAGAAAATACTTTGTGGAGTGTTGACAAAATGCCACGCCAGTGAGGTTGGGCCACCGGAGTTGGCTTGTGGGCCCACTTTGCTATCGCGTGGCACTAGTGTTGGCACCCCAGTGGTAGGCCCATACATATGGCGCACCAAAATGCGTCAAACCGCAAATACTACGTGTGACGTGTTTTCAGTTTGCCACGTCACGGGTAAGATGACCTTGATACGTCTCCGACGTATCGATAATTTCTTATGTTCCATGCCACATTATTGATGATATCTACATGTTTTATGCATACTTTATGTCATTATTATGCGTTTTCCGGAACTAACCTATTGACGAGATGCCGAAGGGCGATTCTTGTTCTGCTGTTTTTGATTTCAGAAATCCTAGTAAGGAAATATTCTCGGAATTGGACGAAATCAACGCCCGACATCTTAGAATCCCCGGGAGCTTCCAAACACCCGAGAGCCGGAGAGAGGGGCCACAGGGGGCCCACACATGGTGGCGGCGCGGCCCAGGAGGGGGGCGCGCCGCCCTAGTGTCTGGTGGCCCCAGACCCCTTCTGACGCTGCCCTTCCGCCTACTTAAGGTCTCCGTCGCGAAAACCCTATGACGTTCGACGAAACCAGAAAACCTTCCAGAGCCGCCGCCATCGCGAAGCCAAGATCTGGGGGGAGAGTCTCTGTTCCGGCACGCCGCCGGGACGGGGTGCCCCGGAAGGCTTCCCCATCGACACCACCGCCATCTTCATCACCGCTGCTGTCTCCCATGAGGAGGGAGTAGTTCTCCATCGAGGCTCGGGGTTGTACCGGTAGCTATGTTGTTAATCTCTCTCCTATGTGTTTCAATACAATAATCTCATGAGCTGCCTTACATGATTGAGATTCATATGATGATGCTTGTAATCTAGATGTCATTATGCTAGTCAAGTGGATTTTACTTATGTGATCTCCGGAGACTCCTTGTCCCACGTGTGTAAAGGTGACAGTGTGTGCACCGTGTGGGTCTCTTAGGCTATATTTCACAGAATACTTATTCGCTGTTATGAATGGCATAGTGAAGTGCTTATTTATATCTCTTTATGATTGCAACGTGTTTTGTATCACAATTTATCTGTGTGCTACTCTAGTGATGTTATTAAAGTAGTTTATTCCTCCTGCACGGTGTAATGGTGACAGTGTGTGCATCGTGTAGTACTTGGCGTAGGCTATGATTGTGATCTCTTGTAGATTATGAAGTTAACTATTGCTATGATAGTATTGATGTGATCTATTCCTCCTTTCGTAGTGTGAAGGTGACAGTGTGCATGCTATGTTAGTACTTGGTTTGGTTATGTTGATCTGTTATGCACTCTAAGGTTATTTAAATATGAACATTGAATATTGTGGAGCTTGTTAACTCCGGCATTGAGGGTTCGTGTAATCCTACATAGTTAGTGGTGTTCATCATCCAACAAGAGGGTGTAGAGTCTAGCATCTATTTATTTATTTATGTGATCAATGTTGAGAGTGTCCACTAGTGAAAGTATGATCCCTAGGCCTTGTTCCTAAATACTGCTATCGCTGCTTGTTTACTGTTTCTGCTTGTTTACTTCTGCAATATTACTACCATCAACGCACGCCGGCAAGCACTTTTAGCGCCGTTACTACTGCTCATATTCATTCATACCACTTGTATTTCACTATCTCTTCGCCGAACTAGTGCACCTATTAGGTGTGTTGGGGACACAAGAGACTTCTTGCTTTGTGGTTGCAGGGTTGCATGAGAGGGATATCTTTGACCTCTTCCTCCTGAGTTCGATAAACCTTGGGTGATCCACTTAAGGAAAACTTGTTCTTGTTCTACAAACCGTGCTCTTGGAGGCCCAACACTGTCTACAAGAATAGAAGCACCCGAACATCAAGCACTTTTTGGCGCCGTTGCAGGGGGAAAGGTAAACGACACTCACACGGATCCGACAGCGAGCACTTTTAAGCGCATTGGGGAGGAAAAAATAAGCACTCATACTCCGGTCCCAGTAAAGTACTTTCTGTTGCGTTGTGTGTGTGCTCGAAGCTATTTCCTTTAGATCCTGCAATTGCATCTTTTTGTTTCTTATTTACACTAGTTAGGCATAATGGACAACAATGAGCTTCTTATTCTATTTCCTGATTTAAGACATGGATGGTTTGATGCGAAAATTAAAAAACCTATGGAACATATTAGTATGAACGCTTTGAACACCATTGTTGCTAATGATATGGAAAATTCTAAGCTTGGGGAAGCTGGCTTTGATGAGCATGATATTTTTAGTCCCCCAAGCATTGAGGAGAAAATTTACTTTGATGATACTTTGCCTCCTATTTATGATGATTATAATGATAATGGTCTTTTAGTGCCGCCTGTTATGGAGGATAAATTTGATTATGATTATATTATGCCTCCTATATTTGATGATGAGAATCATAATGATAGCTACTTTGTTGAATTTGCTGCCACTACAACTAATAAAATTGATTATGCTTATGTGGAGAGTAATGATAATTTTATGCATGTGAATAAGAATGCTTTATGTGATACTTATATTGTTGAGTTTGTTCATGATGCTACTGAAAATTATTATGAGAGAGGAAAATATGGTTGTAGAAATTTTCATGTTACTAAAACACCTCTCTATATGCTGAAATTTTTGAAGTTACACTGTTTTATCTTCCTATGCTTGTTACTTTGCTCTTCATGAACTTGTTTATTTACAAGATTCCTTTGCATAGGAAGCATGTTAGACTTAAATGTGTTTTGAATTTGCTTTTTGATGCTCTCTTTTGTTTCAACTCTTATTTCTTGCGAGTGCATCATTGAAATTACTAAGCCCATCTTAATGGCTATAAAGAAAGAACTTCTTGGGAGATAACCCATGTGTTTTTTTTTACTACAGTACTTTATTTTATATTTGTGTCTTGGAAGTTGTTTACTACTGTAGCAACCTCTCCTTATCTTATTTAGTGGATGATAACTTGTATGACGCAACGAGATCTCTCGATTGGTCCCTGTCGCCAGATGCAACAGCTCTCAACCCTGCAAGATATTCGCAACTCCACACACTTGCGCACGTAGCCGCCGACCACGAAGCGGTAAGTTGCAACCGTCTAATTCCCAATGGAACAGCAGATCACACAAGACTTAAACAGGATCTACACAATATCCAAGCAATATGGTGTAGGGAATTCAATAGTTTTGCAGAGCAAACAACTAAGAACTAGGGTTTATCTTAAACGTGGTCTAAAGCTGCTAGGGGGTCGTCCAAGGCACTTATATAGGCGTCCGGGACGAGTTCTGGTCGAAAAATACAAGTAAAACCGACCCAGAATAGATCTGGTCGAGACAGACTCGGACTAGTCCGGTCTGGAATCCGGTCGACCGGGCTGTGGACCGGCCGGTCCGGTCGGTGGTCCGGTCAACCGGTCGCAACCGGGAAACTGCGAAGTTTCCGGTTTCTACCCGGTACGATGCACTCCCTCCGGTTGGCGGCCGGTTGGCGGCCGGTCGACCGGGCCAGGGACCAGGCGGCCCGGCGTGGGGCCGGTCTGACCGGGCGCTGGACCGGCCTGGACTTCTTCTTCTCCTCTCGCGCATTCCTCCCGCTCCTCCCTCGCGCGTCCATGAGATATCTTCATGTCCAGCTCCTTGTCCAGCTTCACGTCCATCTTCACGTCCAGCTGCTCCTCTCCTCCTCGTGCGATGCTTGTCTCCTCTTCATACCTGATGATACATAAGTAATAGGACTTAGGTAGTATAAAGTTCTCATCAATCAAGGTATCATTTAGGAACAAGTTCACCTGTTGTTTAAGTAGCTTCGCACGAGCTCGTGTCATTGGTCCAATCCTGACTTCATTGGACTTGGGCTTCACAGCAGGTTCATCTTCAGTTGGTAATGACGGAGGTAGTAGTGAGGTAGGGATGTCCTCATCATCTCCCCCCCTTCAAAAGGCGTCGACCCCGACGCTCCAAGGTCTTCTCCGTCATATGGTGTCAAATCAGCAACATTGAAAGAATTACTGACACCAAACTCATCCTCTGGAAGATCTATCGAGTATGCATTATCATTGATCTTGGCAAGCACTTTGTAAGGACCAGCACCACGAGGCTTCAACTTAGACTTCCTCAGCTTCGGGAACCTATCCTTGCGAAAATGTACCCAGACCAAATCACCAGGCTTGAACAACATCTCTTTGCGCTTCTTATTCATTCTTGCAGCATTGCTCTTGCCTTTCTTCTCAATCAACTCTTTAGTCTTCACATGAATCTTCTTCACAAAATCTGCCCTCTTTGATGCCTCCATATTAACTCTCTCATGTATGGGCAAAGGCAACAAGTCAAGTGGAGTAATGGGTTTGAAACCATACACCACCTCAAAAGGACATAACTCCGTGGTAGAATGTACCGCCCTGTTGTAAGCAAACTCCACATGCGGCAAACACTCTTCCCACTCCTTCAGGTTCTTCTTGATCATGGATCTCAACAATTGTGACAATGTTCTATTCACCACTTCAGTTTGACCATCAGTTTGGGGATGACAAGTAGTGCTGAACAGCAGCTTCGTCCCCAGCTTTCTCCAAAGCGTCTTCCAGAAGTAGCTCATAAACTTCACGTCACGATCAGAAACAATAGTCTTCGGGACTCCATGTAGACGTACAATCTCCCTGAAAAACAGGTTAGCAATATGCGACGCATCGTCGCTCTTGTGGCAGGCAATAAAGTGGGACATTTTAGAGAATCTATCCACTACCACAAATATAGAATCATGGCCTCTCTTAGTACGCGGCAAACCCAACACAAAATCCATACTAATATCCTCCCATGGTGTAGTAGGTGCCGGTAAAGGAGTATACAAACCGTGAGGCTTCAGCTTGGACTTGGATTTGTTGCAAGTAATGCATCTCCTCACATATCTATCCACGTCCCGCCTCATCTTTGGCCAATAAAAGTGGTCAGCTAGCATGAGTAGCGTCTTCTCACGCCCAAAGTGACCCATCAAACCTCCAGCATGTGATTCCTGCAATAAGAGCAAACGCACAGACGATTCTGGAACACATAGTTTGTTAGCTCTAAACAAGAACCCATCATGTATGTGATATTTTTCCCATGCTTTACCAAGAGCACATAAGCGATATGGTTCAGCAAAATCATGATCAGTAGCATACAAATCACATAGTATCTCTAAACCAGGAATTTTAACATCAAGTTGAGTTAATAACATATTCTTCCTAGATAGAGCATCAGCAACAATATTATCTTTTCCCTTCTTATGCTTAATAATATATGGAAAAGACTCAATGAACTCAACCCACTTAGCTAGACGCTTATGCAAAGTAGATTGGGCTTTCAGGTATTTTAAAGCTTCATGATCAGAATGTATGATAAACTCTTTTGGCCACAAGTAATGTTGCCAAACCTCAAGAACTCTAATTAAAGCATACAATTCTTTATCATATATAGGATAATTCAACTTAGCACCAGAAAGTTTCTCAGAAAAATATGCAATTGGGCGACCCTCTTGCATCAACACACCACCAATTCCAATACCACTAGCATCACATTCAATCTCAAATTGCTTATTGAAATCAGGAAGTGCAAGCAACGGTGCAGAAGTTAACAATCTCTTAAGTTCATCAAAAGCATGATCTTGGGCTGCGCCCCACTCAAAAACAACACCCTTTTTAGTCAAATCATTCAAAGGTGCAGCAATAGTACTAAAGTTGGGCACAAATCTGCGATAAAACCCAGCTAGACCATGGAAACTTCTTACTTGACTCACATTCATGGGAGTAGGCCAATTTTGAATAGCTTCAATTTTAGACACATCTACTTCTACTCCATGCTTAGAGACAACATAACCCAGAAATATGACCTTATCTTTGCAAAATGTGCACTTCTCAAGATTACCATAAAGTTGATTATCACGCAACACTTGCAAAACATGTCGAATATGTATAGTATGTTCAGATTCATTGCGGCTGTAGATTAATATGTCATCAAAGTAGACAACCACAAATTTGCCAATAAATTCACGCAAAACATGGTTCATCAGTCTCATGAAAGTGCTAGGTGCATTAGTTAACCCAAAAGGCATTACTAACCACTCATATAAACCAAATTTTGTTTTAAAGGCTATTTTCCACTCATCCCCTTCTTTCATCCTAATTTGATGATAACCACTACGCAAATCAATTTTAGAGAACACAGCAGCACCACTCAATTCATCTAGCATATCCTCTAAACGGGGAATAGGATGACGATATCGAATAGTAATGTTGTTTATAGCTCTACAATCTACGCACATACGCCAAGTACCATCTTTCTTAGGAACTAGAATAACAGGAACAACACAAGGACTAAGGCTTATGCGGATATAACCTTTGTCGAGTAGCGCTTGTACTTGCTTCTGTATCTCCTTCGTCTCTTCGGGATTAGTGCGATATGGCGCCCTATTGGGCAGCGAAGCTCCGGGAATCAAGTCAATTTGATGCTCAATACCTCGCAATGGTGGTAGTCCTGCGGGTACCTCCTCCGGAAACACGTCGCCAAATTCCTGCAAAACATTAGAAACACCAAGAGGAAGAGGGGTCATGTCGTTAGTAACCAAGACCGTACCCCTGTACAAAAGCACAAGAGGCATGGCCGTAGGATCCTCACTAAATTCTCTCATGTCTTCTTTGGTGGCTAATGAAACTAAGGAATTCACTCTCTCACTTTTCGTTATATCACTCACGACATTACAATTCTCTCGCCTATCTAGAGGTGCATCCTCCAAATTCACTTCAATCTTCTGACGAGACTCATTGACAATTTGTTGTGGTGACATAGGCTGTAAGTTAATTTTCTTGCCCTTGTACTCCAAGTGATATGTATTGGCTCGGCCATTGTGTTGCACAGAACGATCATAGAGCCAAGGCCGACCCAATAGTAGGTGACAAACCGTCATAGGAACCACATCAAAATCAATGCAATCCTTATACGGTCCAATCTCAAACTCAACACGCACCATGTGGTTTACCTTCATCTCACCATTGTCGCTCAACCACTGAATATAATATGGATGCGGGTGCGGTAGGTACTTCAACTTCAGCTTGGTACATAACTCCTTGCTTGCTAAATTGCGGCAACTCCCGCCATCAATAATGACCTTGCAAGCCTTGTCAGGACCAACTAAAGCTTTGGTTTGGAACAAATTGCAGCGCTGAGTAGATGCACTAGGCAACACATTAAGAGCACGCTGCGACACAACAATGGTACGAGCATCAGAAGGATATGCATCTTCACCATCAGTGTCATAGTCATCATCGTCTGGAGCATTTGGATCAACATCATCTCCAGTCTCATACTCATTGTCCTCATTGATAATCATGACTTTGCGGTTAGGACAATCTCTCTTGAAGTGACCCTTGCCACCACATGTATGGCAAAGCATATCGCGGTTGCGCGCTGTAGACATGCTAGAACCACTCGTACTTGCAGCAGATTCGGACTTCTTTGCATTAGATACATTGGAGACCGGTTTGCTAGGCGGAGTAGAGTAAGGAGCGGAGCGCGTCGAAGGCGCCGGCGCTGTAGAAGGCGCACGGGGTGTAAAACGCCCACCTCCCGTAGCACGTCCCTTAACCTTTGCTTCTTCAGCCAACTGTGATTCAGCTTCTCTTGCATGATGTAACAATTGATTCATATTGGTGTAGGTGTAATGACGAACAATGCCTTTAACATCATACTTCAATCCATTGAGAAAACGCTGCATTGTCATCTCTAGAGACTCACGGACACGACCACGCTGCATAAGCATCTCCATCTCCATGTAGTACTCATCAACAGTCTTCACACCTTGCCTCAAGAGTGTTAGCTTATCAAATATATTCCGCATGTAATTTGTAGGCACAAAACGAGAAGTCATAACTTCCTTCATAGCACGCCATGTACGGATAGGTTGTGCACCATCTTCGTCGCGGTTACGAACCAAAGAATCCCACCAACGCAATGCATAACCATCAAATTCAGAAGAAGCAAGCTTGATCTTCTTATCTTCAGAATAGTTGGGATGTAAGCTCCATAACTTCTCAATCTTGAGCTCCCAAGTGAGATATTCTTCAACATCAGCTCCTCCTTCAAACTTGGGTATGGAAAACTTGGGCTTACCCAATCCATCTTCTTCATCTTGTCCACGACCATTGCGGCCAAGTGGAACCCAGCCACGAGGACGATGACCACGAGGCGCACCACGAGCATTGTGTGCGTCATCTTCAAGCTCAGGATCTTCATCATCGTCTTGTTGTTGTTGTTGTGCAGTCAAATTCTCAATAGCGAGGCGCATATCTGCAATATTGCGCTGGATATCCGTCATTTGATCAGCCAATCCAGTGACGGTGACATTAGTAGCATCCAACGTTTGTTTGATCTCGTCAACTGTACCCTTAAGCTCATCATCCTTAGTGCGGAATTCACGTCGCATCTCATTACGAAGAGCTTCATACTCCCTCCATGTGATGATATCTGCCGAATTCTTGTTTTCCTGGTTAACAATCTTATTATCACTAGCAGACATGATTAGTAGGTTAGTGCACTAAATCAAAAATATATGGTGGTACTCTCACAACTCACTCAAAACTGATAAGAAAAGGAAATCTTACCGTTCCAAAGTAAATTAGTATTGCTTACCACTTGTAGTAACAACTAGTGCACGGATGTAGCGAAGCGAATATCAAGGGTATAAGAACAATCACACGACAAAGCAGGGTATATGTGGGGCTGTAGGTAGGCTACCTATTTGCACCAATAACAAGCTCTAGCGCTGACCGTAGTGTAGGATAACGTTGCATAGAAAACAAAAATTTTCCTACCGCAAACACGCAATCCAAGCCAAGATGCAATCTAGAAGACGGTAGCAACGAGGGGGTATCGAGTCTCACCCTTGAAGAGATTCCAAAGCCTACAAGAGGAGGCTCTTGTTGCTGCGGTAGACGTTCACTTGCCGCTTGCAAAAGCGCGTAGAAGATCTTGATCACGATCGGTTCCGGCGCCACGAACGGGCAGCACCTCCGTACTCGGTCACACGTTCGGTTGTTGATGAAGACGACGTCCACCTCCCATTCCAGCGGGCAGCGGAAGTAGTAGCTCCTCTTGAATCCGGCAGCACGACGGCGTGGTGTCGGTGGCGGTGGAGAACTCCGGCGGAGCTTCGCTAAAGCTACGCGGGAGATATGGAGGAGAGGGGGCGGCTAGGGTTTGGGAGGGGGTGGCCGGCCACTTCAAGGGGGCGGCCAGCTTGTTGTCTTGGGGTGGCCGGCCCCCTCCCTTGGCCCCTCATTATATAGGTGGATCCCCAAGAGTTGGTCTCCAAGTCTTCGAATAAGACCCGAACCAAAAACCTTCCATATGGAGGGGAAACCTAGCCAAGCTAGGACTCCCACTAGAGGTGGGAGTTCCACCTCCCATATGGGGGGTGGCCGGCCCCCTAAGGGGGAGTCCACTTGGGACTCCTCCCCCACTAGGGTTGGCCGGCCATGGAGGTGGAGTCCCATGTGGACTCCACCTTCCTTGGTGGTTTCTTCCGGACTTTTCTAGAACCTTCTAGAACCTTCCATAGAACCTTCCGCGACATTTTAATTCACATAAAATGACATCCTATATATGAATCTTATTCTCCGGACCATTCCGGAACTCCTCGTGATGTCCGGGATCTCATCCGGGACTCCGAACAAATATTCGAACTCCATTCCATATTCAAGTACTACCATTTCAACATCCAACTTTAAGTGTGTCACCCTACGGTTCGTGAACTATGCGGACATGGTTGAGTACTCACTCCGACCAATAACCAATAGCGGGATCTGGAGATCCATAATGGCTCCCACATATTCAACAATGACTTTAGTGATCGAATGAACCATTCACATACAATACCAATTCCCTTTGTCACGCGATATTTTACTTGTCCGAGGTTTGATCTTCGGTATCACTCTATACCTTGTTCAACCTCGTCTCCTGACAAGTACTCTTTACTCGTACCGTGGTATGTGGTCTCTTATGAACTCATTCATATGCTTGCAAGACATTAGACGACATTCCACCGAGAGGGCCCAGAGTATATCTATCCGTCATCGGGATGGACAAATCCCACTGTTGATCCATATGCCTCAACTCATACTTTCCGGATACTTAATCCCACCTTTATAGCCACCCATTTACGCAGTGGTGTTTGGTGTAATCAAAGTACCTTTCCGGTATAAGTGATTTACATGATCTCATGGTCATAAGGACTAGGTAACTATGTATCGAAAGCTTATAGCAAATAACTTAATGACGAGATCTTATGCTACGCTTAATTGGGTGTGTCCATTACATCATTCATATAATGATATAACCTTGTTATTAATAACATCCAATGTTCATGATTATGAAACTAATCATCCATTAATCAACAAGCTAGTTTAAGAGGCATACTAGGGACTTCTTGTTGTCTACATATCACACATGTACTAATGTTTCGGTTAATACAATTATAGCATGATATATAAACATTTATCATAAACATAAAGATATAAATAATAACCATTTATTATTGCCTCTAGGGCATATCTCCTTCAGTCTCCCACTTGCACTAGAGTCAATAATCTAGATTACATTGTAATATACCTAACACCCATGGCATTCTGGTGTTGGTCATGCTTTGCCCTAGGGAGAGCTTTAGTCAACGGATCTACTACATCAGTGTGTACTTTGCAAATCTTTACTTCTCCATCTTCGATGTACTCGCGAATCGAGTGGTAACGTAGCTTGATATGCTTCAGCTTCTTGTGTGACCTTGGCTCTTGTGCATTGGCGATGGCACCCATGTTGTCACAGTAAATGATTAATGGGTCCAATGCACTAGGAACCACACCGAGCTCTACAATGAACCTCTTCATCCATACCGCTTCTGATGAAGCCTCTGAAGCCGCTATGTACTCTGATTCTGTTGAAGACTTCGCCACCGTGCACTGCTTCGAGCTTGCCCAGCTTACTGCAGCACCATTCAATATAAACACGTACCCAGATTGTGACTTAGAGTCATCAGGATCAGTGTTCCAACTTGCATCGGTGTAACCACTTACAACGAGCTCTTGGTCACCTCCATAACAAAGAAACATATCCTTAGTCCTTTTCAAGTACTTCAGGATATTCTTGACCGCTGTCCAGTGTTCCATTCCTGGATCACTTTGATATCTGCTAGTCAAACTAACGGCATGTGCTATATCCGGTCTAGTACATAGCATGGCATACATGATAGATCCTACTGCCGAGGCATAGGGGATTTTACTCATCCTTTCTCTTTCTTCTGCCGTAGCCGGTCCTTGAGTCTTACTCAAGACCTTGCCTGGTAACATAGGTAAGAACCCTTTCTTACTTTCGTCCATTCTAAACTTCTTTAGAATCTTGTCTAGATATGTACTCTGTGATAGCCCTATTAGGCGTCTTGATCTATCTCTATAAATCTTGATGCCTAATATATACGATGCTTCACCAAGGTCTTTCATTGAAAAACTATTATTCAAATAACTTTTAACACTGCTTAATAGTTCTATATCATTCCCGATCAATAATATGTCATCTACATATAATATCAGGAATGCTACAGAGCTCCCACTCACTTTCTTGTAAATACAGGCCTCTCCATGACACTGTATAAACCCGAAGTCTTTGATCACCTTATCAAAGCGTCGGTTCCAACTTCTTGATGCTTGCTTCAGTCCATAGATTGAACGCTGAAGTTTGCATACTTTGTCAGCATTTTTAGGATCGACAAAACCTTTGGGTTGTACCATATACAACTCTTCCTCAATGTCTCCATTAAGGAACGCCGTTTTGACATCCATCTGCCAAATCTCATAATCGAAAAATGCAGCTATTGCTAACAAAATCCTTACAGATTTTAGCTTCGCTACAGGTGAGAAAGTCTCATCGTAGTCAACTCCTTGAATTTGTCGGAAACCCTTTGCGACAAGTCGAGCTTTATAGACAGTAATATTACCATCAGCATCTGTTTTTCTCTTGAAGATCCATTTATTTTCGACAGCCTTTCGGCTATCAGGTAAGTCTACCAAAGTCCATACTTTGTTATCATACATGGATCCCATTTCGGATTTCATGGCTTCTTGCCATTTGTTGGAATCTGGGCTCATCATCGCTTCTTCATACGTCGCAGGGTCCTCATCATTGTTATCCACAATCATGACATTTAGACAAGGATCATACCAATCAGGAGTGGTACGTTCCCTTGTCGATCTGCGAGGTTCAGTAGTTTCCTCGTTCGAAGTTTCATGATCATTATCATTAGCTTCCTCTGTTGCCGGTGTAGGCGGTACAGGTACAACTTCCGGTACTGCGCTACTCTGATCAACGAGTATAGATTCATCAATCTCATCGAGTTCTACTTTTCTTCCAGTCACTTCTTTAGTGAGAAATTCTTTCTCAAGAAAGGTTCCGTTCTTAGCAACAAAGATTTTGCCTTCGGATCTGTGATAGAAAGTGTACCCTATAGTTTCCTTAGGGTATCCTATGAAGACGCATTTCTCCGCTTTGGGTTCTAGCTTGTCCGGTTGTAACTTCTTTACATAGGCTTCGCAACCCCAAACTTTCAGGAACGACAGCTTAGGTTTCTTATTAAACCATAATTCATACGGTGTCGTTTCTACGGATTTTGATGGTGCTCTATTTAAAGTGAATGCGGCTGTCTCTAATGCATAACTCCAAAATGATAATGGCAAATCGGTAAGAGACATCATAGAACGAACCATATCTAAGAGAGTTCGATTACGACGTTCGGACACACCGTTTCGTTGTGGTGTTCCCGGCGGTGTCAATTATGAAAGTATTCCGCATTTCTTTAAATGCATGCCAAACTCATAACTCAGATATTCACCTCCACGATCAGATCGTAGAAATTTAATCTTCTTGTTACGTTGATTTTCTACTTCACTTTGAAATTCCTTAAACTTCTCGAAAGTTTCGGATTTATGTTTCATGAAATAGATATACCCATATCTACTCAGATCATCTATGAAGGTTAGAACATAACGATAACCACCGCGCGATGCTACGCTCATTGGTCCACACACATCGGTATGTATGATTTCCAATAAGTCGTAGCTCGCTCCATCATACCAGAAAATGGAGTCTTAGTCATTTTACCCATTAGACATGCTTCGCATCTATCAAGTGACTCAAAGTCAAGTGATTCAAGTAATCCATCGGTATGGAGTTTCTTCATGCGTTTCACTCCAATATGACCAAGACGACAGTGCCACATATAAGTAGAATTATCATTCAATTTAATTCGCTTAGCATCAATGTTATGTATATGCGTATCACTACTATCGAGATCTAACAGAAATAAGCCATTCTTTTGTGGTGCTCGACCATAAAAGATATTATTCATAAAAATAGAACAACCATTATTCTCAGACTTGAATGAATAACCGTCTTGCATTAAACAAGATCCAGATATAATGTTCATGCTCAACGCAGGTACATAATAACAATTATTTAGGCTTAAAACTAATCCCGAAGGTAGATGTAGAGGAAGTGTGCCGACTGCGATCACATTGACCTTGGATCCGTTTCCAACGCGCATCGTCACTTCATCTTTCAGCAGTTGTCGTTTATTCTTTAGTTCCTGTTTCGAGTTACAAATATGAGCAACCGAACCAGTATCAAATACCCAGGTACTAGAACGAGAACCAGTGAAATGAACATCTATAACATGTATATCAGATATACCTTCTTTCTTCTTCTTGACAAGGCCGCTCTTCAGATCAGCCAGATACTTGGAGCAATTACGCTTCCAGTGTCCCTTCTCCTTGCAGTAATAGCACTCAGCATCAGGCTTAGGGCCGTTCTTAGGTTTCACAGGAGGTGTGGCAGCTTTCTTGCCACCCTTCTTGAATTTTCCCTTAGACTTGCCCTGTTTCTTGAAACTGGTGGTCTTGTTGACCATCAACACTTGGTGCTCTTTCTTGATCTCAATCTCAGCAGCTTTTAGCATGCCAAAGAGTTCAGGTAACTCCTTGTTCATGTTCTGCATATTGTAGTTCATCACAAAGTTCTTGTAACTTGGTGGCAGTGATTGAAGGACACGATTAATCCCCAGTCTGTTAGGAATCACTATTCCCAAGTCACTGAGTTTCTTCGCATGCCCGGTCATGGCGAGCATGTGCTCACTAACGGAGCTGCCTTCTTCCATCATGCAGCTGAAGAAATGTTTCGATGCTTCATAGCATTCCACGGCCGCATGAGTCTCAAAAATAGCTTTCAGCTCTTTCATCAACTCATGAGGATCGTGGTGCTCAAAATGTTTTTGAAGATCGGATTCCAGACTGCACAGGATGGCACACTGAACTTGAGAGTACCGAGTTTTCCGAGTCTCGTAAATAGCTTTTACTTCATCGGTTTCAGTTTCTGCAGAGGGTCACCTAGCGGTGCATCAAGCACATATTGCAGATTTCCGCCAGGAGGAAGATCCTCACATGACGGAACCAGTCGGTGAAGTTGCTACCGTTGCTCTTAAGTTTCTCTTTCTCTAGGAACTGATTAAAATTGATTGGGGACGCCATCTCTACAACATATATTTGCAAAAGTTTAGACTAAGTTTATGACAAATTGAGTTCAAATTTTAATTTAACATAATTAAAAATCTAAGTGAACTCCCACTCAAAACAATATCCCTCGCATTGTCTTAGTGATCACACGAACCAAATCCACCGCACCTAAACCCGATCATCACGAGAAAAGGTGTGATTTCAATGGCGAACACTCAAAGTGTTCATCATATCAACCATATGATTCATGCTCTACCTTTCGGTATCACGTGTTCCGAGACCATGTCTGTACATGCTAGGCTCGTCAAGGCCACCTTAGTATCCGCATGTGCATGTCTTGCACCCGTTGTATGTACTTATTGAATCTATCACACCCGATCATCACGAGATGCTTCGAAACGACAAGACTTGATAACGGTGCTACTAAGGATGAACACTTTATTATCTTGAGATTTTAGTGAGGGATCATCTTATAATGCTACCGTCGCGATCTAAGCAAAATAAGATGCATAAAAGGATTAACATCACATGCAGTTCATATGTGATATGATATGGCCCTTTTGTCTTTGCGCCTTTGATCTTCATCTCCAAAGCACGGACATGATCTCCATCATCTTCGGGCATGATCTCCATCATCGTCGGCGTAGCGTCAAGGTCAATGGCGCCGTCTTCATGATTGTCCTCCATGTAGCAACTATTACAACTACTTTGAAATACTACTCAACATGAAATTTAAAGACAACCATAAGGCTCCTGCCGGTTGCCACAATACAATAATGATCATCTCATACATATTCATTATCACATTATGGCCATATCACATCACCAAACCCTGCAAAAACAAGTTAGACGTCTCTAATTTGGTTTGCATATTTTACGTGGTTTAGGGTTTTCGAGAGAGATCTAATCTACCTACGAACATGAACCACAACGTTGATACTAATGTTTTCAATAGAAGAGTAAATTGAATCTTCACTATAGTAGGAGAGACAGACACCCGCAAAGCCTCTTATGCAATACAAGTTGCATGTCGAACGAGGAACAAGTCTCATGAACGCGGTCATGTAAAGTTAGTCCGAGCCGCTTCATCCCACTATGCCACAAAGATGCAAAGTACTCAAACTAAAGATAACAAGAGCATCAACGCCCACAAAACCATTGTGTTCTACTCGTGCAACCATCTATGCATAGACACGGCTCTGATACCACTGTAGGATAACGTTGCATAGAAAACAAAAATTTCCTACCGCAAACACGCAATCCAAGCCAAGATGCAATCTAGAAGACGGTAGCAACGAGGGGGTATCGAGTCTCACCCTTGAAGAGATTCCAAAGCCTACAAGAGGAGGCTCTTGTTGTTGCGGTAGACGTTCACTTGCCGCTTGCAAAAGCGCGTAGAAGATCTTGATCACGATCGGTTCCGGCGCCACGAACGGGCAGCACCTCCGTACTCGGTCACACGTTCGGTTGTTGATGAAGACGACGTCCACCTCCCCGTTCCAGCGGGCAGCGGAAGTAGTAGCTCCTCTTGAATCCGGCAGCACGACGGCGTGGTGTCGGTGGCGGTGGAGAACTCCGGCGGAGCTTCGCTAAAGCTACGCGGGAGATATGGAGGAGAGGGCTAGGGTTTGGGAGGGGTGGCCGGCCACTTCAAGGGGCGGCCAGCTTGTTGTCTTGGGGTGGCCGGCCCCCTCCCTTGGCCCCTCATTATATAGGTGGATCCCCAAGAGTTGGTCTCCAAGTCTTCGAATAAGACCCGAACCAAAAACCTTCCATATGGAGGGGAAACCTAGCCAAGCTAGGACTCCCACTAGAGGTGGGAGTTCCACCTCCCATATGGGGGTGGCCGGCCCCCTAAGGGGAGTCCACTTGGGACTCCTCCCCCACTAGGGTTGGCCGGCCATGGAGGTGGAGTCCCATGTGGACTCCACCTTCCTTGGTGGTTTCTTCCGGACTTTTCTAGAACCTTCTAGAACCTTCCATAGAACCTTCCGCGACATTTTAATTCACATAAAATGACATCCTATATATGAATCTTATTCTCCGGACCATTCCGGAACTCCTCGTGATGTCCGGGATCTCATCCAGGACTCCGAACAAATATTCGAACTCCATTCCATATTCAAGTACTACCATTTCAACATCCAACTTTAAGTGTGTCACCCTACGGTTCGTGAACTATGCGGACATGGTTGAGTACTCACTCCGACCAATAACCAATAGCGGGATCTGGAGATCCATAATGGCTCCCACATATTCAACGATGACTTTAGTGATCGAATGAACCATTCACATACAATACCAATTCCCTTTGTCACGCGATATTTTACTTGTCCGAGGTTTGATCTTCGGTATCACTCTATACCTTGTTCAACCTCGTCTCTGACAAGTACTCTTTACTCGTACCGTGGTATGTGGTCTCTTATGAACTCATTCATATGCTTGCAAGACATTAGACGACATTCCACCGAGAGGGCCCAGAGTATATCTATCCGTCATCGGGATGGACAAATCCCATTGTTGATCCATATGCCTCAACTCATACTTTCCGGATACTTAATCCCACCTTTATAGCCACCCATTTACGCAGTGGTGTTTGGTGTAATCAAAGTACCTTTCCGGTATAAGTGATTTACATGATCTCATGGTCATAAGGACTAGGTAACTATGTATCGAAAGCTTATAGCAAATAACTTAATGACGAGATCTTATGCTACGCTTAATTGGGTGTGTCCATTACATCATTCATATAATGATATAACCTTGTTATTAATAACATCCAATGTTCATGATTATGAAACTAATCATCCATTAATCAACAAGCTAGTTTAAGAGGCATACTAGGGACTTCTTGTTGTCTACATATCACACATGTACTAATGTTTCGGTTAATACAATTATAGCATGATATATAAACATTTATCATAAACATAAAGATATAAATAATAACCACTTTATTATTGCCTCTAGGGCATATCTCCTTCACGTAGACAACCAATGATACTCACACAAGGCGATATAATGGGGCAATGCAACTATATGGAGGAAAAGTTGCAATGCACTAGAGAGACGCTAGCAAAGCTCAACGAGACAGGCACAAGATTGCTCAACTACAGGTGCAGTAAAGAAAACTTAGGCCTTCACTTGAATTCAACTAGCACGACACTTTTCTTTTTGTATTTTCTTTTTGTAACACACGCAGCTATGTAGCTCTTTTTGCTTCTTTTCTATTTTCTCTTTTTTTTTGATTTTATGACTCAACTCCTTGATAACACGGCCAACAAGATATGCAAAGCACCAAAACCCTAATGAGCAGCCTGTCGAGCGGTAAAACTAGTCTCTTCTGGGGAAGTTCCTAGTCACGTATATCGAAAGGTTGTGTCTATGGTTGGGAACAAGCACACTGTACGCTATGTGGACTCGGAGTAACAAAAACTGACACTAGACGACTAAGTAACACAAGATGATAGAGTAAACTCAAACCCTAAAATACTAGATGAAAGATAAAGTTACGCAAAAACAACTACGAAAAGCAACTAAAACTCGAAATTAGTGCAAGCTATGGCTATGGCAAACCCTAACCCTAATTTTTTTGGCTTTTTCTGTATAGGAAAACACTCACAACTCAACTATGGGGTGGATTGTGGATGGCTTACCGAGGAAAACTGGAAATCTGATACCAAGATGATATGGGGTGGCCCGATCTTCTCAGTAAGCAACGGTGGTGATGATGATCACGGGGTGATGGCAGCGGAGAAACACGACGATGTAGTGGATGATAACTTGTATGACGCAACGAGATCTCTCGATTGGTCCCTGTCGCCAATGCAACAGCTCTCAACCCTGCAAGATATTCGCAACTCCACACACTTGCGCACGTAGCCGCCGACCACGAAGCGGTAAGTTGCAACCGTCTAATTCCCAATGGAACAGCAGATCACACAAGACTTAAACAGGTTCTACACAATATCCAAGCAATATGGTGTAGGGAATTCAATAGTTTTGCAGAGCAAACAACTAAGAACTAGGGTTTATCTTAAACATGGTCTAAAACTGCTAGGGGGTCGTCCAAGGCACTTATATAGGTGTCCGGGACGAGTTCAGGTCGAAAAATACAAGTAAAACCGACCCAGAATAGATCTGGTCGAGACAGACTCGGACTAGTCCGGTCTGGAATCCGGTCGACCGGGCTGGGACCGGCGGTCCGGTCGGTGGTCCGGTCAACCGGTCGCCAACCGAAAGCTGCGAGTTTCCGGTTGATACGATGCACTCCCTCCGGTTGAGCGGACGGTTGGCGGCGGTCGACCGGGCCGGGCTCCGGGCGGCCCGGCGTGGGGGCCGGTCTGACTGGGAGTTGGACCGGCCTGGACTTCTTCTTCTCCTCTCGCGCATTCCTCCCGCTCCTCCCTCGCGCGTCCATGAGATATCTTCATGTCCAGCTCCTTGTCCAGCTTCACGTCCATCTTCACGTCCAGCTGCTCCTCTCCTCCTCGTGCGATGCTTGTCTCCTCTTCATACCTGATGATACATAAGTAATAGGACTTAGGTAGTATAAAGTTCTCATCAATCAAGGTATCGTTTAGGAACAAGTTCACCTGTTGTTTAAGTAGCTTCGCACGAGCTCGTGTCATTGGTCCAATCCTGACTTCATTGGACTTGAGCTTCACAGCAGGTTCATCTTCAGTTGGTAATGACGGAGGTAGTAGTGAGGTAGGGATGTCCTCATCAATTGTTGTGCCAAGTAAAGTCTTTGATAGTAAAGTCAATACTAGATTTGGATTACTGCGCAGAAACAGATTTCTGTCTGTCACAAATCTGGGCATAATTCTCTGTAGGTAACTCAGAAAAATCTGCCAACTTACGTGTGTGATCCACAGATATGTACGCAACTTTCATTCAATTTGGGCATTTTTATCTGAGCAAGTCTAGTGCCACTTTAAAATTCGTCTTTACGGACTGTTCTGTTTTGACAGATTCCTTTTATTTCGCATTGCCTCTTTTGCTGTGTTGGATGGATTTCTTTGTTCCATTGACTTCCAGTAGCTTTGGGCAATGTCCAGAAGTGTTAAGAATGATTGTGTCACCTCTGAACATGTGAGTTTTTGATTATGCACTAACCCTCTAATGAGTTTGTTTTGAGTTTGGTGTGGAGGAAGTTTTCAAGGGTCAAGAGAGGAGGATGATATACTATGATCAAGAAGAGTGAAAAGTCTAAGCTTGGGGATGCCCCCGTGGTTCATCCCTGCATATTTCAAGAAGACTCAAGCATCTAAGCTTGGGGATGCCCAAGGCATCCCCTTCTTCATCGACAACTTATCAGGTTTCTTCTCTTGAAACTATATTTTTATTCGGTCACATCTTATGTACTTTACTTGGAGCGTCTGTGTGCTTTTGTTTGTGTTTTTGTTTGAATAAATGCTTGTGTGGGAGAGAGACACGCTCCGCTGGTTCATATGAACACATGTGTTCTTAGCTTTTAATGTTCATGGCGAAGGTTGAAACTGCTTCGTTCATTATTATATGGTTGGAAACGGAAAATGCTACATGTAGTAATTGGTATAATGTCTTGAATAATTTGATACTTGGCAATTGTTGTGCTCATATAGATTATGTTTAAGCTCTTGCATCATATACTTTGCACCCATTAATGAAGAAATACATAGAGCTTGCTAAAATTTGGTTTGCATATTTGGTCTCTCTAAAGTCTAGATAATTTCTAGTAAAGAGTTTGAACAATAAGGAAGACGGTGTAGAGTCTTATAATGTTTACAATATGTCTTTTATGTGAGTTTTGCTGCACCGGTTCATCCTTGTGTTTGTTTCAAATAGCCTTGCTAGCCTAAACCTTGTATCGAGAGGGAATACTTCTCATGCATCCAAAATCCTTGAGCCAACCACTATGCCATTTGTGTCCACCATACCTACCTACTACATGGTATTTCTCCGCCATTCCAAAGTAAATTGCTTGAGTGCTACCTTTAAATTTCCATCATTCGCCTTTGCAATATATAGCTCATGGGACAAAATAGCCTTAAAAACTATTGTGGTATTGAATATGTACTTATGCACTTTATCTCTTATTAAGTTGCTTGTTGAGCGGTAACCATGTTTTCTAGGGACGCCATCAACTTTTTACCTTTGTTGAATATCATGTGAGTTGCTATGCATGTTCGTCTTGTCTGAAGTAAGGGCGGTTTTCACAATCAAATGGTTTGAGTATGCATCCTGTTAGAGAAGAACATTGGGCCGCTAACTAAAGCCATGAATCATGGTGGAAGTTTCAGTTTGGACATAAAACCTCAATCTCTTATGAGAATATTATCTGTTGTTGAATGCTTAAGCATTAAAGAGGAGTCCATTATCTGTTGTCTATGTTGTCCCGGTATGGGTGTCTAAGTTGAAGAATGATCAAAAGCGAGAAATCCAATGCGAACTTTCTCCTTAGACCCTTGTACAGGCGGCATAGAGGTACCCCTTTGTGACACTTGGTTGAAACATATGTTATGCAATGATAATCCGTGTTAATCCAAGCTAATTAGGACAAGGTGTGGGCACTACTAGTATACTATGCATGAGGCTTGCAACTTGTAAGATATAATTTACATGATACATATGCTTTATTACTACCGTTGACAAAATTGTTCCATGTTTTCAAAATAAAAGCTCTAGCACAAATATAGCAATCGATGCTTTCCTCTTTGAAGGACCTTTCTTTTACTTTTATGTTGAGTCAGTTCACCTATCTCTCTCCACCTCAAGAAGCAAACACTTGTGTGACTGTGCATTGATTCCTACATACTTGCATATTGCACTTGTTATATTACTTTGCATTGACAACTATCCATGAGATATACATGTTATAAGTTGAAAGCAACCACTGAAACTTAATCTTCCTTTGTGTTGCTTCAATACCTTTTACTTTGAATTATTGCTTTATGAGTTAACTCTTATGCAAGACTTATTGATGCTTGTCTTGAAAGTACTATTCATGAAAAGTCTTTGCTTTATGATTCATTTGTTTACTCATGTCATTACCATTGTTTTGATCGCTGCATTCATTACATATGCTTACAATAGTATGATCAAGGTTATGATGGCATGTCACTCAGAAATTATCTTTGTTATCGTTTACCTGCTCGGGACGAGCAGAACTAAGCTTGGGGATGCTGATACGTCTCCGACGTATCGATAATTTCTTATGTTCCATGCCACATTATTGATGATATCTACATGTTTTATGCATACTTTATGTCATTATTATGCGTTTTCCGGAACTAACCTATTGACGAGATGCCGAAGGGCCAGTTTTTTTCTGCTGTTTTTGATTTCAGAAATCCTAGTAAGGAAATATTCTCGGAATTGAACGAAATCAACGCCCAACATCTTAGAATCCCCGGGAGCTTCCAGAACACAGAGAGCCGCGAGAGGGGCCCACGGGGCCCACACAAGGTGGCGGCGCGGCCCAGGAGGGGGCGCGCCAGTGTCTGGTGGCCCAACCCCTTCCCGGCCCTTCCGCCTACTTAAGGTCTCCGTCGCGAAAACCTATGACGTTCGACGAAACCGAGAAAACCTTCCATAGCCGCCGCCATCGCGAAGCCAAGATCGGGGGACGGAGTCTCTGTTCCGGCACGGCCGGGACGGGGAAGTGCCCCCGGAAGGCTTCCCCATCGACACCACCGCCATCTTCATCACCGCTGTCTCCCATGAGGAGGGAGTAGTTCTCCATCGAGGGGCTGTACCGGTAGCTATGTGGTTAATCTCTCTCCTATGTGCTTCAATACAATAATCTCATGAGCTGCCTTACATGATTGAGATTCATATGATGATGCTTGTAATCTAGATGTCATTATGCTAGTCAAGTGGATTTTACTTATGTGATCTCCGGAGACTCCTTGTCCCACGTGTGTAAAGGTGACAGTGTGTGCACCGTGTGGGTCTCTTAGGCTATATTTCACAGAATACTTATTCACTGTTATGAATGGCATAGTGAAGTGCTTATTTATATCTCTTTATGATTGCAATGTGTTTTGTATCACAATTTATCTATGTGCTACTCTAGTGATGTTATTAAAGTAGTTTATTCCTCCTGCACGGTGTAATGGTGACAGTGTGTGCATCGTGTAGTACTTGGCGTAGGCTATGATTGTGATCTCTTGTAGATTATGAAGTTAACTATTACTATGATAGTATTGATGTGATCTATTCCTCCTTTCGTAGTGTGAAGGTGACAGTGTGCATGCTATGTTAGTACTTGGTTTGGTTATGTTGATCTGTTATGCACTCTAAGGTTATTTAAATATGAACATTGAATATTGTGGAGCTTGTTAACTCCGGCATTGAGGGTTCGTGTAATCCTACACAGTTAGTGGTGTTCATCATCCAACAAGAGGGTGTAGAGTCTAGCATCTATTTATTTATTCTGTTATGTGATCAATGTTGAGAGTGTCCACTAGTGAAAGTATGATCCCTAGGCCTTGTTCCTAAATACTGCTATCGCTGCTTGTTTATTGTTTTACTGCATTTATACTGCATGCAATATTACTACCATCAACGCACGCCAGCAAGCACTTTTCTGGCGCCGTTACTACTGCTCATATTCATTCATACCACTTGTATTTCACTATCTCTTCGCGAACTAGTGCACCTATTAGGTGTGTTGGGGACACAAGAGAATTCTTGCTTTGTGGTTGCGGGTTGCATGAGAGGGATATCTTTGACCTCTTCCTCCCTGAGTTCGATAAATCTTGGGTGATCCACTTAAGGGAAACTTGCTGCTGTTGTACAAACCTCTGCTCTTGGAGGCCCAACACTGTCTACAAGAATAGAAGCACCCGTAGACATCATACCTCCATAAGCTAATCTCTACTAGTGTATCAAGTCGTGAGAAGTTATATTGTGTGACACCCCCAGTTTTATATAGGGGTTCTACGTTTTAAGAGTCCGACTCCCATACTATTTGTATATGTCCACACTTATTACAACTCAGAGTTCTGATATGATTTAACTCGTGCATAATATTAGACGCAAACATAACATTGATGTTCTGCTAAATTTACAGTGAACAATCTTATTCATAAACTGCAATGTGTTTGTGGTGCAGGATAAACCTTACTTACAAAATGTGCTCCTCCAAAGTAAAAGGTTAATAGTAAAGGTAAAACAAAGTGATGAAGTTTCTGTCTACGTGGGATCCTAGACTTGTAGCGCAAGATCTAAAACATCTTTACAATACGTTTATCTCTCCACTTTTGTGGAGACCAAAGCAAGGAGAAGCCACATGGTGAAAAGGCACTCTTTTTTCCGAAACACACTAGCAAGTCAATACCCCTATCATTTTCCCCATTTGTTTCGCAGGCAGAAAGCGCCCAGGAGCTGCGGCGAGGGACAGATTAGAAGAAAGACTACTACCCTTTTTTATGTCTGCGTAGGACAACACTTTCTAGCATAGCATGCTTACTTCTACTAATTGAGAGCAAGAAAAGCAAAGCCCTTATCCATGGCCCTTCCTGCTTGTGCATTCCAGGCCAGAAAACATATCATCGAGATGTGTGCTAAGCTAGCTTTCCTTCCGGCAATGTTAATTGGAAGTGAGTACTCACTGGAAATAGCAGCCAGTTTTGGCCGGGGGTAGTAAATATATTCAGTAACTGGCCAGTGACCACTTGAATTTGCGATGACACAGGGAATCTTGTCAGCTGCCGTCTGTTCGAGCGTGAGCCTGGAGGCTGCTTGTGGAAGGCTAGGACTGTTCTCCCAGTGATTGGTCCCTGCCAAACGCTTGATGACTCTGAGATGAGTGTGATTCAGAGCCTGTTGCTTAGGGTAGATTTGTTACCCTGTAGAGCAGTTGGGTCTCATTACTTCCATTCATTCGTGGTGAACGTATGTGCTCTGAATCTCCGATGGTCTAAGGCCAGCGAGCACAGATAACTCGGTAAAAATGGGGCCTCTGCGTGCATCAGCGTTTCTGAGCTGTGCCTAGTACGGTGGTACTTCTGCTGAACCCAGAGGAAACTTTTAAATTTGTGTCCAATCATTAAGATAAACCCCGCAGAGGTCCACAATGAGATGTGGATAGGTATTTGAATTGGGTCGTATGTTCGAATGCTTGGAGAGAGACCAAATCTGAAGAACATGGCTTGTACCATACATGATTTACTTAGATGCAGGAGGTATGGGCTCCATTCATGTACCGTTCCGTTTGCAGCAGATATCACTTGTTTGAACCAAAAAATTAAGTGTTGCAAAAATTAAAGACGTGTCTATCGACTACTATGCTGCTCTTGTAGCTAGTAGTACAATACCATGTATGTAATCCCCGGCCTCTGCTTCCTTTGATGCATATGGCCACTTCATTGGAAACAGATTTGGTGCACGTGATCACCAGTGCTGCTGGTTTTTAAAATATTTAAAAACTGTATGTCTGTGTTTCAAAAAATCGTCACATTTATTCCGTAAATACATACATATGTCATGAATATTCGTGCACAGTTTTGGTAGAAATTGCATTATATTTTGAGCTACAGGAAAAAAAAATTGTGGCTACTTATAGGGGCATATATTTGTCAGAAATTTGTCTTTTTGTACAGCTCAAAATACAACATATTTTTCTCCCAACTTCATGCCGTGTCATCATAATGTTTATATGTATGTGGATATTTAATTTCAATTTTTTAGAATTCAAAAAATATAATTTTTGAAAAGCAGGAGCACTAATGCTCATGTGTCAAAAACACTTTTCGCACTTCATTTCATTATTTAAGTTTATTGGTTCACAGCGAATACATATCGATTGGGTAGGGAAATGGTATGATCATGGATGAGAGGATAACCACCCTCGACAAGGAGGCAGGACGGCCGCCAACATTTCGGGCATCTACACTGCCTCGACACATTTCGAACCCTAAAAATGACCGCACGTGTCCGTTTGCGTTAGGTCGCGGACGCGAAAATGGTCGTCGGGACACCATTGTCCGTTTGCATGCGTCTAGTAGTGCCTTCAGCGGCTCAACACATTCTATTCAGCGAAGCTGGTTCAGTGTTATTTGCACCGAAAATGTATAATATATGAAACAAATCAGCCATAAAAAACAACAAAAATAGAGGTTCTAAATTTTTTATTATTACAACCAAATAAAGACGAAAGTCTAGATGCATCAAGAATTTAAAATACATAGAGCATACTCCACAATTAACAAATAAAAGTTTCCTTGGAAGCCCTTTGTCGACATGGTGCTCGTGGAAGACGGATGTCGCAGCAACCATGAGCTGCGATGTTTGCTCAGACTCTTCATCGGAAGAGTTGTCAATGCATTCACTGTGCAGCCTATCAAGCGACTATCTGATGTCCATCTACGAGGCATCAATAGCAAGTCATACTGGCACATAACCCCTCAACTTCGGTTAGGGAGCACTGAAGCGGCCCCTATACCAGTTCAAGATTCAATTTGGACTTCTTTCCTTGGGAAAGAACAGTACACGTGACTACGTGAGATTGTGAGAGTGTATAACATCGTCGCGCGCTGGCTGGTGTACTTGATCGCATTCACACAATCACACCGTACCGTTCATCTTTACGGCAAGGAAACTCCGTACCGTTCCTTGACCAGGGAGCCAACGACGCATGCATGCGTTCGGCTCAGTGGACCAGCGAAAACATCCCTATTTCAAACGTATCGACGTGGCAGTAAACCGTACACGTAACCGTGATAAAATTAACTCGTTGTAGCCAGCCAGCTTAGCTAGCGACCAGCGTATTGCTGTCAGAGTCAGGCTCGATCGATCTGACTGGTAGACTGGTAGTAGCGATATCATATATTCCCCCGGGGGATCACGCGTTTTCAGCCCCCGGGTGGATGGCCGTTAGATGCACGCATCGCTCCACATGCCTGGCCCCACACTTTTTCCTTTTTTTCTCTTTCTTCTTCCTATCTCTGCCTTATCCTCTGTGCCCACCTCCACGCCGCCGCCGCCTCCAGCCTTGCGGCGCGCCGCCTCCGAGCCACGCGCCTCCGCCTCCCAGCCGCTCGCCGGCTCCGCCTCCCAGCCGCTCGCCGGCTCCGCCTCCCGTGCCACGCACATTGCCTCCTAGAGCCACGCGCCGCCGCTCCCCGCTCGCGGCGCCGCTCTCCGTGCCACGCGCGGCGCCCTCCCGACCGCTCGCCGGCGTAGCCTCCCGCCGCTCGTCGGAACCTCCTCTGAGTCGCGCGTGCCGCATCCCGCGGCTCGATGCGTGCGCCATGGAGTTCCCGTGTGCGGCCGCCTGCCTCCGCTCGATGCGTGCGCCATGGAGTTCATGCGGCGCGCCGGCTGCCGCGTCCTTGGCGGGCTCTTTGCCGTGTCCCTGGTGGGCTCTGCCGCGCGCCGCCCGGTACCTTCTCTTCTGGACATTCATCTCCCGGCGCTATCGGCTGTCCGGGAACCACTGCGACTTCGGAAATCTCAGGCGGAGGTGCTGCTGGTGCTACAAGCACCGCCATGCGCCGGCACCGCGCATCTTCGGAAGTTCTTTGCCTTAGGCCTTCGGTGTTGCTATCGGTGAAGACCGATTTTGCTAACAGTCCTTCGAGGTTGCCTGCGCGGGAGGCGCTTTGCTAACTTAGGTGTCGGCGTTACTCGGCGGTTCAGGCATTGCTACCTTCGGTTGCATGGAGTTGCTTCAACCTTGAATGGCGACTGCGCGGCCATGCGAGTCACCGTTGATGTCTCCAAGGATTTGCAATATATGAATAATTTTTTGCTACAATTTTTAACGGTTTTGCTACAATTGCTAAATGTGTTTGCTCGGGGTCTCGCAAGGTCTCCGGTGAGTTCTCCGCGAGTTCCCCGTCAACGTCTCCGATGATATCTATTTTTTGCTACATTAGCATTTTTTTGCTACGCGGTCTCGGCGAGTCTCAACGAGATTCCGACAGCCTTTTTTTTATTTCATGGGTGAACCGTTTTTGCTACAATGTAGCAAAAGCGAGTTATTTTCTTAGGGAGGTGTTTTTGCTACATTCGGTAAAACCAGATCGACTAGTCCAAGATGACGTCCGAACGGTGACGACAGTGCAAATCGGATCCCAGGGGCATGACACTTTCCAAAATGATACTATTCCAGGATGCGCGCTTACAACCCCCGGTTACTGTGCATACACGTGGGTGGACCCATCCTCCCTCGCCGCTCCGCGCCCCGTTCCCACGCCGGATATCACCACCAGGCTCCTCGCGCCGACGACCACCTCCGCCGCTGGCCCGGCGACCTCCGCCTTTTCGGCCATGCGACCACCGCCGCCTGCCCGGCGACCTCGCCGCTGCTCGGGCCGGCGACCACCGCCGCCCTAGCCCCAGACTCGCTTGCCGGCCACAGCAACCGCCGCGTTTGCCCGGTCGACAACGGCCGCCGCAGCAAGTGCCGACAACCCGGAAAATCGCGTCGCGCGCCGCGTCCTTGCCCGAGCGCCCCGCCTCCCACTCCGCGTGCGGCCGCCTCCCACTGCGTGTGGCCGCGCTCGCGCGCCGCCTCGCCTGTCCGCGTGCGGCCGCCTCCTCCGCGTGTGGCCGCGCCTCCCCGCGCCGCCTCCTCTGCCGGCGCGCCACCGCCCGGCTGCTCGTGCGCCGCCGTAGAGTCAACTGCTGCAGTCGGCGCTCGCGTCAAGTGATGTTGGCTTGTAGACGGTGAAGAAGTCACCCGTTTGGATAAGTGTTAGGCCTCCATTGTGCTACGTAAGCGGGGTTTGCTACCTACGGCCTCCGGTGTTGCTACCAATGTTGAGCACCATTTACGCGTGTTGATGGCGGAGCTGCGGTGCGTGTGGTTTGCTACTTTAGGTGTTCGATGTTGCTACGGCGGTTACGGGCGTTGCTACCTTAGGTACAATTCTTGCAACCTTTGGTGGCGCCTTCTGCGAGCAGGTCTCCTTCATTGTCTCTGTGAAAGCTACTAGTTTGCTACCGGCGTTAAGCATTTTGATACAATATCATCTTTTTTCTATACATATTCTGCGATTTGCTACATTTCCATAATTTTTTGATACAACTTTTACGTATTTTTGCTACAATTGTACCATATGTTTGCTACGGGGTCTCGGCGAGGTCTCCATGAGCTTTTTATTTTCTTTTCTGAACGAACCGTTTTTTGCTTCAGTCATTTGCTGCCGGGGGTGATTTTTTGCTGCCGGAGATGTTTTTTTGCTACATGCAAATCTAACCGTCAAAATGGTTGATCCGACGGCTGGGGACCCGGGGGCTGGGGAATCAGATCCCCCGGGGGACGCCCAGCAGTTTCCTAAAATTAACTCGTTGTAGCCAGCCAGCTTAGCTAGCGACCAGCGTATTGCTGTCAGAGTCAGGCTCGATCGATCTGACTGGTAGACTGGTAGTAGCGATATCATATATTCGGTGCACCGCTCGGAACGAAGCGGCCAGATCCGACCAGACCCCGGTCCACGGCGCACAGCGACGGGCGAGCACCGTCGCAGGAGGCAGCCCTCGCCGGACGCGCGATGGTCCTCCGCCGCGCCAAACTCGCCACGTGACGCCGGCTGGCCCGGCTGGAGTACTGAGGCGTCGGCGACGCGGCCGAACGGCGGGCAGCCGTTTGCATCCACCGTATCGTCGGCCCTCTCGTGGCCAGCGACGGATGACCAGGACCGTCGCGGAGGCAAGCCTAAACCAAATCCCAAATATGCGCCAGGTTTGCGTCTCCGCGACGCTCGACGGTCGCGCCGAGCGTCCGCTCGCTTCCCCACGGGCCCGCCTGGCAGCGACCTAGGTTCGATCGGCCTCGAATTCACAACGCGCGCCGGTGTGGCAACCGCCGCAATGGAGCGCCGAACCGCCGCGGAAGAGCAACCGCCGGCCTCTTCGTTATACGCGCCGCCGTTAATCCGCGCACATTATAACCCCCGCGTCTACGGTAATTCAAGTTCAACCGCCTCCTTCTTCTTCCTCTTCTTCTTCTTCTCCAACAGGCACGCCATGAGCGACTGCTGCCGTCCGACTCGGAGAGCGAGGGCAAGTCGCCGGATTTCTGTATTGGTGGGAATCCCTGCGGCGCCAGCGATCCGGGCTCCACGCCCAGCGACCCTGCCTCCGCCAGAGTGAGGACGAGGAGGACGGAGCGGCAATGGCGGCGAAGGCCAGGAGGAGGACGGAGGCGGCGGCTGCCCGACGGAGGACGAGGAGGAGGGCCAGGGGAGGAGGAGGACTCCGACAGCAAGTTCGCCGGTTGGAGAGCGCAGGAGGCGGCGGACGACAAGGCGGCGGCAAGGAAGAAGTCCGGGCGCGGCGCGGGCGGCGCGTCGTCGTCCGTTCACGGCGGCGACGACGCTATTTCTTCCGGTTTCAACTCCTCGACGGGCGCGTCGTCCTCCAGTTCCGACGAGGAGGTGATAAGGAGAGGCGCAGGAGTTTCGACGACGAGGCAGGGCCTTCTAACAAGAAGGCCAAAAAATAGTTTTAGTTTATATGTTTTTAAATTTCTTCTTCTTTGTATGTTAAATATGTTTGAATCTAGTCGATTGAAGTATCCGGTTAATTGTTTAGGCTATAATCTATTCGATTGGACCAACATGACATCATTGAGTACAACTTTTTCGCGTTTAAAACTTGATCATTCAACAAAATTGAAAAGAAGTAGCACAAAAAAAAACATTTGCATGTCAAAATGCGTCGGGCATTTGGAGGTAGCCCAGCAGGACATATTCGTCCTCGCGGTCATTTGGCGTCCGCAGCGTAAGGGACATGGCGGACAATTTAGACGTCCGAAATGCGTCGCGCCGCTAGAGATGCCCTGATCCGCTCGTGTCTGGGTCTCCTGTACGTACGTAGGTGCGCGATAGATCAGACGTGTATTGTCTTGCATGCATGCACATACATATACGGCTGGTGCGGAGTAGTATATGTATAGGGCGCGTTTGGTTGCTGGACGCTAATTGGCTCGCATCGGATCAACATTTTTTTGGGCAGTTTGGTTTCCTTAGGCGCGCGCGATTCTTGCATGCGGGTTTCATGGCCTGGGACGGAACCGGAGGAAGCTCGGTTTAGCGATTTCTCCGGAGGCGGCCCGGGTGAGGCAATTTCGACAACGCCGTTCGCGGGGAGCTCCACCTCGACATGGCGGGGCTTGAAATCCCAACGGCGTTGCACGACAAAGATAAGGGTAACCCCTCAGGTTTCCTCTCATTAGCCCCTCAAAATTTTCCCTTCCCCAAATTTCGCACCGATGGCGGCGGCCGAGATCGGCGGCGCGCATCTCCCTTCGGTCTCCGGCGCCGGACCAGGGTCCTCTTCTCCAGCCGCGGCGGAGCCTGCGCACATCTGCGGCGGCTTTCGGCCGCGTCCTTCGTCCGCCATGACGGAGGTAAGGGGGATTCATGTTCGTACCGACCAGCTCCATCTTGTGCATCACGCCGCAGCACTCATCATTTGCATACAAGCCTGGATCCTGATGGTGCACAAGAGAGCAGTTAGGCATGCTGCTTATCCTCGTGTGACTTACGGACCTATGTTACAACGAGATCAGGAGAGGATTGCCAACCTAAACAACATCTACAACTGCAACGACGTAGAGGCTATCCAGATGCTACGGATGAGAAGAGCTCCTTTCTATGCACTTGTGAAAACGTTCAGGGGTAGAGGACTGCTGACTGATAGCATCCACACCTCTGTCGAAGAACAAGTCGCAATGTTTCTTCATGTCGTCGGTCATAACCAGAGGTTCAGAGTCATCCATAACACATTCAGGCGATCCACGGAGACTATCTCTCGGTACTTCCAGCAGGTGTTGTACGCAATTGGGGAGCTCAGAGGTGAAATGATCAAGCCAGCATCAATGAACACACCAACCAAGATCAAGTGCTCTATCAGGGTGAGTACAAAATCATGACCTTGTGTGCTGATCTTGTTTACATGATTGCATTGGGGCTATTGATGGTACTCATGTCACTGCAAAGGTACCGAGATCAATGTCTGCAGCATTCCGCGGGAGGAAGCACTACACCAGCCAGAACGTGCTAGCAGCTGTGGATTTCGATATGAGGTTCACCTACGTGCTTGCTGGGTGGGAGGGTTCAGCTCATGATGCGAGCATCCTGGCCGACAGCTTGTCAAGGCCTGATGGGTTGCAAATCCCTGACGGTAAGTTCTACCTTGGAGATGCTGGATATGCATGCCGACCTGGAATTCTACCTCCCTTCAGGAAAACAAGGTACCACCTCAACGAGTTCTCTGCGAAGCACCGACCTCTGAATGCGAGAGAGTTGTTCAATCTCAGACACTCAAGTTTTAGAGTCACCAAGTTTCCCTTAAGTGGATCACCCAAGTTTATCGAACTCGGGGAGGAAGAGGTCAAAGATATCCCTCTCATGCAACCATGCAACCACAAAGCAAGAAGTCTATTGTGTCCCCAACACACCTAATAGGTGCACTAGTTCGGCGAAGAGATAGTGAAATACAAGTGGTATGAATGAATATGAGCATAGTACGGCGCCGAAAAGTGCTATTTGCGTAGATTGATGGTAGTAATATTGCGAGCGGTATAAATGCAGTAAAACAGTAAACAAGCAGCGATAACAGTATTTAGGAACAAGGCCTAGGGATCATACTTTCACTAGTGGACACTCTCAACATTGATCACATAACAGAATAAATAAATAGATGCTAGACTCTACACCCTTTTGTTGGATGATGAACACCACTAACTGTGTAGGATTACACGAACCCTCAATGCCGGAGTTAACAAGCTCCACAATATTCAATGTTCATATTTAAATAACCTTAGAGTGCATAACAGATCAACATAACCAAACCAAGTACTAACATAGCATGCACACTGTCACCTTCACACTATGTAGGAGAATAGATCACATCAATACCATCATAGCAATAGTTAACTTCATAATCTACAAGAGATCACAATCATAGCCTACGCCAAGTACTACACGATGCACACACTGTCACCATTACACCGTGCAGGGAGGAATAAACTACTTTAATAACATCACTAGAGTAGCACACGAGATATATTGTGATACAAAACACATTGCAATCATAAAGAGATATAAATAAGCACTTCACTATGCCATTCATAACAGTGAATAAGTATTCTATGAAATATAGCCTAAGAGACCCACACGGTGCACACACTGTCACCTTTACACACGTGGGACAAGGAGTCTAGGAGATCACATAAGTAAAACCCACTTGACTAGCATAATGACATCTAGATTACAAGCATCATCATATGAATCTCAATCATGTAAGGCGGCTCATGAGATTATTGTATTGAAGCACATAGGAGAGAGATTAACCACATAGCTACCGGTACAGCCCCGAGCCTCGATGGAGAACTACTCCCTCCTCATGGGAGACAACAGCGTTGATGAAGATGGCGGTGGTGTCGATGGAGAAGCCTTCAGGGGCACTTCCCCGTCCGGCGGCGTGCCGGAACACTGTCCCCGAATCTTGGCTTCGCGATGGCGGCGGCTCTGGAAGGTTTTCTCTGGTTTCGTCGAACGTGGTAGGGTTTTCGCGACGGAGACTTTAAGTAGGCGGAAGGGCAAGGTCGGTGGAGTCCTGGTGGGGCCACACACTAGGCCGGCGCGGCCAGGGCTTGGGCCGCGCCGCCTACGCTGTCCCCACCTCGTGGCCCCCTTGTTTCCCCTTCGGACTTCTGGAAGCTTCGTGGAAAAATAGGACCCTGGGCGTTGATTTCGTCCGATTCCGAGAATATTTCCTTACTAGGATTTATGAAACCAAAAACAGCAGAAAACAGCAACTGGCCCTTCGGCATCTCGTCAATAGGTTAGTGCCGGAAAATGCATAAATATGACATAAAGTATGCATAAAACATGTAGATATCATCAATAATGTGGCATGGAACATAAGAAATTATCGATACGTCGGAGACGTATCAGCATCCCCAGCTTAGTTCTGCTCGTCCCGAGCAGGTAAAACGATAACAAAGATAATTTCTGAAGTGACATGCCATCATAACCTTGATCATACTATTGTAAGCATATGTAATGAATGCAGCGATCAAAACAATGGTAATGACATGAGTAAATAAATGAATCATAAAGCAAAGACTTTTCATGAATAGTACTTCAAGACAAGCATCAATAAGTCTTGCATAAGAGTTAACTCATAAAGCAATAAATCAAAGTAAAGGTATTGAAGCAACACAAAGAAAGATTAAGTTTCAGCGGTTGCTTTCAACTTATAACATGTATATCTCATGGATAGTGTCAATGTAAAGTAATATAACAAGTGCAATATGCAAGTATGTAGGAATCAATGCACAGTTCACACAAGTGTTTGCTTCTTGAGATGGAGAGAAATAGGTGAACTGACTCAACATAAAAGTAAAGAAAGGTCCTTCAAAGAGGAAAGCATCGATTGCTATATTTGTGCTAGAGCTTTTATTTTGAAAACATGAAACAATTTTGTCAACGGTAGTAATAAAGCATATGTATCATGTAAATTATATCTTACAAGTTGCAAGCCTCATGCATAGTGTACTAATAGTGCCCGCACCTTGTCCTAATTAGCTTGGATTACCGGGATTATCATCGCAATACACATGTTTTAACCAAGTGTCACAAAGGGGTACCTCTATGCCGCCTGTACAAAGGTCTAAGGAGAAAGCTCGCATTTGGATTTCTCGCTTTTGATTATTCTCAACTTAGACATCCATACCGGGACAACATGGACAACAGATAATGGACTCCTCTTTAATGCATAAGCATGTAGCAACAATTAATCTTCTCGTATGAGATTGAGGATATATGTCCAAAACTGAAACTTCCACCATGATTCATGGCTTTAGTTAGCGACCCAATGTTCTTCTCTAACATTATGCATGCTCTAACCATTTAATGAGTGGTAAATCTCCCTTACTTCAGACAAGACGAACATGCATAGCAACTCACATGATATTCAACAAAGAGTTGATGGCGTCCCCAGGAGCATGGTTATCGCACAACAAGCAACTTAATAAGAGATAAAGTGCATAAGTACATATTCAATACCACAATAGTTTTTAAGGCTATTTTGTCCCATGAGCTATATATTGCAAAGGCGAATGATGGAAATTTAAAGGTAGCACTCAAGCAATTTACTTTGGAATGGCGGAGAAATACCATGTAGTAGGTAGGTATGGTGGACAGAAATGGCATAGTGGTTGGCTCAAGGATTTTGGATGCATGAGAAGTATTCCCTCTCGATAGCAAGGTTATTTGAAACAAACACAAGGATGAACCGGTGCAGCAAAACTCACATAAAAGACATATTGTAAACATTATAAGACTCTACACCGTCTTCCTTGTTGTTCAAAACTCAATACTAGATATTATCTAGACCTTAGAGAGACCAAATATGCAAATCAAATTTTAGCAAGCTCTATGTATTTCTTCATTAATGGGTGCAAAGTATATGATGCAAGAGCTTAAACATGAGCACAACAATTTCCAAGTATCAAATTATTCAAGACATTTTAGAATTACTACATGTAGCATTTCCCGATTCCAACCATATAACAATTTAACGAAGAAGATTCAACCTTCGCCATGAATACTATGAGTAAAGCCTAAGGACATATTTGTCCATATGCAACAACGGAGCGTGTCTCTCTCCCACACAATGAATGCTAGGATCCATTTTATTCAAACAAAAACAAACCGACGCTCCAAGTAAAGTACATAAGATGTGACCGAATAAAAATATAGTTTCAAGAGAAGAAACCTGATAAGTTGTCGATGAAGAAGGGGATGCCTTGGGCATCCCCAAGCTTAGATGCTTGAGTCTTCTTGAAATATGAAGGGATGAACCACGGGGGCATCCCCAAGCTTAGACTTTTCACTCTTCTTGATCGTAGTATATCATCCTCCTCTCTTGACCCTTGAAAACTTCCTCCACACCAAACTCAAAGCAAACTCATTAGAGGGTTAGTGCATAATCAAAAATTCACATGTTCAGAGGTAACACAATCATTCTTAACACTTCTGGACATTGCCCAAAGCTACTGGAAGTTAATGGAACAAAGAAATCCATCCAACACAGCAAAATAGGCAATGCGAAATAAAAGGCAGAATCTGTCAAAACAGAACAGTCCATAAAGATGAATTTTAAAGTGGCATCAGACTTGCTCAGATAAAAATTCCCAAATTTAATGAAAGTTGCGTACATATCTTAGGATCACGCACGTAAATTGGCATAATTTTCCGAGTTACCTACAGAGAATTAGGCCCAGATTCGTGACAGCAAGAAATCTGTTTCTGCGCAATAATCCAAATCTAGTATGAACCTTACTATCAAAGACTTTACTTGGCACAACAATGCAACAAAACTAAGATAAGGAGAGGTTGCTACATTAGTAACAACTTCCAAGACTCAAATATAAAACAAAGTACTGTAGCAAAATAAACACATTGGTTATCTCCCAAGAAGTGCTTTCTTTATAGCCATTAAGATGGGCTCAGCAGTTTTAATGATGCACTCGCAAGAAATAGTAGTTGAAGCAAAAGAGAGCATCAAGAGGCAAATTCAAAACAAATTTAAGTCTAACATGCTTCCTATGCATAGGAGTTTTGTAAATAAACAAGTTCATGAAGAAAAAAGTAACAAGCATAGGAAGATAGAACAAGTGTAGCTTCAAAAATTTCAGCACATAGAGAGGTGTTTTAGTAACATGAAAATTTCTACAACCATATTTTCCTCTCTCATAATAACTTTAAGTAGCAACATGAGCAAACTCAACAATATAACTATCACATAAAGCATTCTTATCATGAGTCTCATGCATAAAATTATTACTCTCCACATAGGCATAATCAATTTTATTAGTTGTAGTGGGAGCAAATTCAACAAAGTAGCTATCATTATTATTCTCATCATCAAATATAGGAGGCATATTGTAATCATAATCAAATTTATCCTCCATAACAGGCGGTACTAAAAGACCAATATCATTATAATCATCATAAATAGGAGGCAAAGTATCATCAAAGTAAATTTTCTCCTCAATGCTTGGGGGACTAAAAATATCATGCTCATCAAAGCCAGCTTCCCCAAGCTTAGAATTTTCCATATCATTAGCAACAATGGTGTTCAAAGCGTTCATACTAATATGTTCCATAGGTTTTTTAATTTTCGCATCAAACCATCCATGTCTTAAATCAGGAAATAGAACAAGAAGCTCATTGTTGTCCATTATGCCTAACTAGTGTAAACAAGAAACAAAAAGATGCAATTGCAGGATCTAAAGGAAATAGCTTCGAGCACACACACAACGGCAACAGAAAAGTACTTTACCTGGACCGGAGTATGAGTGCCTTTTACCTTTCCTCCCCGGCAACGGCGCCAGAAAAGTGCTTGATGTCTACGGGTGCTTCTATTCTTGTAGACAGTGTTGGGCCTCCAAGAGCAGAGGTTTGTAGAACAGCAGCAAGTTTCCCTTAAGTGGATCACCCAAGGTTTATCGAACTCGGGGAGGAAGAGGTCAAAGATATCCCTCTCATGCAACCACTGCAACCACAAAGCAAGAAGTCTCTTGTGTCCCCAACACACCTAATAGGTGCACTAGTTCGGCGAAGAGATAGTGAAATACAAGTGGTATGAATGAATATGACGATGAGTACGGCGCCGAGAAAAAGTGCTTCGTGAGTTGATGGTAGTAATATTGAGGAAGTATAAATGCAGTAAAACAGTAAACAAGCAGCGATAGCGATATTTAGGAACAAGGCCTAGGATCATACTTTCACTAGTGGACACTCTCAACATTGATCACATAACAGAATAAATAAATAGATGCTAGACTCTACACCCTTTTGTTGGATGATGAACACCACTAACTGTGTAGGATTACACGAACCCTCAATGCCGGAGTTAACAAGCTCCACAATACTCAATGTTCATATTTAAATAACCTTAGAGTGCATATAGATCAACATAACCAAACCAAGTACTAACATAGCATGCACACTGTCACCTTCACACTACGAAAGGAGGAATAGATCACATCAATACCATCATAGCAATAGTTAACTTCATAATCTACAAGAGATCACAATCATAGCCTACGCCAAGTACTACACGATGCACACACTGTCACCATTACACCGTGCGGGAGGAATAAACTACTTTAATAACATCACTAGAGTAGCACACAGATATATTGTGATACAAAACACATTGCAATCATAAAGAGATATAAATAAGTATTCTGTGAAATATAGCCTAAGAGACCCACACGGTGCACACACTGTCACCTTTACACACGTGGGACAAGGAGTCTCCGGAGATCACATAAGTAAAACCCACTTGACTAGCATAATGACATCTAGATTACAAGCATCATCATATGAATCTCAATCATGTAAGGCAGCTCATGAGATTATTGTATTGAAGCACATAGGAGAGATTAACCACATAGCTACCGGTACAGCCCCGAGCCTCGATGGAGAACTACTCCCTCCTCATGGGAGACAGCAGCGTTGATGAAGATGGCGGTGGTGTCGATGGAGAAGCCTTCCGGGGGCACTTCCCCGGCGGCGTGCCGGAACAGAGACTCATGTCCCCCGGATCTTGGCTTCGCGATGGCGGCGGCTCGGAAGGTTTTCTCTGGTTGGCCGAACGTGGGGGTTTTCGACGGAGACTTTAAGTAGGCGGAAGGGCAAGGTCGGTGGAGTCCTGGTGGGGCCACACACTAGGCCAGCGGTCCAGGCTTGGGCCGCGCCGCCCTACTGTGTCCCCACCTCGTGGCCCCACTTCGTTTCCCTTCGGACTTCTGGAAGCTTCGTGGAAAAATAGGACCCTGGGCGTTGATTTCGTCCGATTCCGAGAATATTTCCTTACTAGGATTTCTGAAACCAAAAACAGCAGAGAAACAGAACTGGCACTTCGCATCTCGTCAATAGGTTAGTGCCGGAAAATGCATAAATATGACATAAAGTATGCATAAAACATGTAGATATCATCAATAATGTGGCATGGAACATAAGAAATTATCGATACGTCGGAGACGTATCAAGCACCGACCTCTGAATGCGAGAGAGTTGTTCAATCTCAGACACTTAAGCCTTAGAGTTACCATTGAGAGGGCCTTTGCTGCATTGAAGAACAGGTTCAAGGTCCTTGACCAGAAACCGTTCCACACGTTTGACACTCAGGTAAAGCTGGTCCTTGCTTGTTGCATTCTTCACAACTGGATCCTAGGTTGGGGCGAGGATGAGTTCTTCGAAGAGGTTGTCACTTTTGATGAAGTAGAGACCGACCATGGTGTGGACGCAGGCGACAATGATGCCTGGAAGGTGAAGAGGCAAGAGTGGGCATACGGAATGTGCGAAGCCAGATGCAACAGCACCATCTGAGAAGAAGTGAAGAAGTGAAGAAGAAGAACCCCCTATGATCCCCTGTTTCTCGAACCCCTTTTCGATCCCCGTATGTTGAACGACCCCGTTATGATAAACTGCAATTCGTAGTAGCTAGGGAGCATCGTGTTATGAACTACCATTCGTAGTAGCTAGGGATGATTTCGTGAACTGCTATTGCAACTATCATGAACTGTGATTTCTGTGTGATGGGAGGTGAGAGCATGGTAAGGCTACCCGTCGTAGAGAAGAGGTAACCTTAGGCATGCCTGGATGGTACCAAACATGCCTAATATCATCTCCATCGAGATTTGGGCTTGGCTGCAGGCAAACAAACAAAGTCCTTTTTGCCCAGGTGATGCGGCCCGTGGCTCGTTAAGGCGCGGTGTGCTTGCAGCTCTGGTGGAGCCACGATCAGGAGCAACCAAACGCGCCCATAGCTTCTGGATCTGTTCTCGGAATGGGGAAGAAGCAGCGTGGTGTGGCAGGGATGGTGGTGGAGGAAGTGGACAAGGGAAGAGGGAAACTTAAAGCATCTCCACTCGCTCTTATCGTACGGCATACGTCGTCCGACGCCAGCTGTTTTAAGAATCGTATGAGGGGGTGCCGGCCGCAAAATGAGAATTAGGGACATGTCAGCGCCGTGCACCCCAAACGGCATCCCCAATACAGTTTCATACATATTTAAATTTAAACACTAAATAAACTGTGATAATTTATTAGAACTTAAACAAATGTTGGAGATAATTCAACAAGTTCAACATAGCACAAAAATAATTAAGGTTTATCGAACAATCCAAATTTAAAGTTCAAATCACAATGGCAAACAAATAAACAAACTAGTCGCCGCCTTTGAGAGTCCATAGATGCTCCACCAGATCATCTTGCAGTTGATGATGAGTGTTGGAGTCTCGGACTTCTTGACACCTGGCGAGAAAAGCAGCAAATGCGGGAGGCACATTCTAATCAACATCTACAAGAGGACCCATCCGTTCATATGGTTCAGTGTCAAACACTGGAAATTCCCTCTCGCTCTCGATGGTCATATTGTGTAGTAGACACAACATGTCATGACCTCCCACATCTGCTCTTTGGACCATGTAGCAGGGTATCGGACAATGGCAAAGCAAGCTGGCAGCACACCAAATGCCCTATCCACATCCTTCGGCGGCCTCACGCATCTGGGCAAACCAAGCTTTTTTTTTTCCTCCAAGTACAGGGTTCGAGATTGTCTTCACAAATGTTGACCATCTTGGATAGATGCCATCTGCAAGATAGTAGCCCTTGTCATACTGGTGACCATTGATCTCAAACTGCACTGGACGGGCATTGCCTTCGACAAGCACGGAACACATCCGAGCAACGCAGCACATTGATATCATTGTGTGATCCCGCCGTAGAACGCATGCTAAATCCACACTGCCAAGCACCACCGCATGCACCCTGTGTCCCTTATACATGCCTTTGGTGTGCAAATGGACAGTTCTTCTATTCCCAGTGGATACATTTGATGCTGCCAAGCATCCCAGGAAAACCCCTCTCTGCATTTTGTGCCAAGATTCGAGTTGTGTCTGCCGCACTGGGTGTGCGCAAATAGGTCTTTCCAAACACCGCCACAATTTCTGCAGAATCTATACATGCAATCGTTGGTCGGACTGCCATGAGATAGTCATCATGTGTATCACCTACAATTTCATAGGCAAGCATCCGAAGAGCCACTATGCATTTCTGAATTGTCGAGAAACCAAGCTCGCTGACGGAGTCTCTCTTCAATTTGAAATAGTCGATCTCCCTCAAATTCTCAACTATCTTCAGGAAGAGTTTCCTACTTATCCGAAAACGATGGCGGAGTACGGTATCACCGTGTGATACGCGTAAAGCACACGCCCGTTGGGAACCCCAAGTGGAAGGTGTGATGCGTGTAGCAAGTTTCCCTGAAAACCAAGGTTTATCGAACCAGTAGGAGTCAAGGATCACGTGAAGGTCGTTGGTGACGGAGTGTAGTGCGGCGCAACACCGGGGATTCCGGCGCCAACGTGGAACCACAACACAATCAAAGTACTTTGCCCCAACGTAACAGTGAGGTTGTCAATCTCACCACTTCTGTAAACAAAGGATTAACCGTATAGTGTGGAAGATGATGTTTGTTTGCGAAGAACAGTAAAGAACAAGTATTGCAGTAGATTGTATTTCAGATGTAAAGAATGGAAGTTTAAAGGTAGCACTCAAGTAATTTACTTTGGAATGGCAGAGAAATACCATGTAGTAGGTAGGTATGGTGGACACAAATGGCATAGTTTTTGGCTCAAGGATTTGGATGCACGAGAAGAATTCCTCTCAATACAAGGCTAGGCTAGCAAGGTTGTTTGAAGCAAACTCAAGTATAAAATGGTGCAGCAAGACTCACATATGAACATATTGTAAGCATTATAAGACTTTACATCGTCTCCTTGTTGTTCAAACACCTTAACCAGAAAATATCTAGACTCTAGAGACCAATCATGCAAACCAAATTTTAACAAGATCTATGTAGTTCTTCATTAATAGGTGCAAGGTACATGATGCAAGAGCTTAAACATGATCTATATGAGCACAACAATTGCCAAGTATCAAATTATTCAAGACATTATACCAATTACCACATGCAGCATTTTCCGTTTCCAACCATATATCAATGAACGAAGTAGTTCAACCTTCGCAATGAACATTAAGAATAAAGCTAAGAACATATGTGTTCATATGCAACAGCGGAGCGTGTCTCTCTCCCACACAAAGAATGCTAGGATCCGATTTTATTCAAACAAAAACAAAAAATAAAAACAAACAGACGCTCCAAGTAAAGCACATAAGATGTGACTGAATAAAAATATAGTTTCACTAGAGGTGACCTGATAAGTTGTCGATGAAGAAGGGGATGCCTTGGGCATCCCCAAGCTTATATGCTTGAGTCTTCTTGAAATATGCAGGGATGAACCACGGGGCATCCCCAAGACTTTTCACTCTTCTTGATCATATTGTATCATCCTCCTCTCTTGACCCTTCAAAACTTCCTCACACCAAACTCAAAACAAACTCATTAGAGGGTTAGTGCATAATTGAAAATTCATATATTCAGAGGTGACATAATCATTCTTAACACTTCTGGACATTGCACAAAGCTACTGAAAGTTAATGGAACAAAGAAATCCATCAAACATAGCAAAACAGGCAATGCGAAATAAAAGGCAGAATCTGTCAAAACAGAACAGTCCGTAAAGACGATTTTTTAGGGCACTTAACTTGCTCAGATGAAAATGCTCAAATTGAATGAAAGTTGCGTACATATCTGAGGATCACGCACGTAAATTGGAAGATTTTCTGAGTTACCTACAGAGAATTCTACTCAAATTCGTGACAGCAAGAAATCTGTTTCTGCGCAGTAATCCAAATCTAGTATCAACATTACTATCAAAGACTTTACTTGGCACAACAATGCAATAAAATAAAGATAAGGAGAGGTTGCTACAGTAGTAACAACTTCCAAGACTCAAATATAAAACAAAAGTGCAGAAGTAAAATAATGGGTTGTCTCCCATAAGCGCTTTTCTTTAACGCCTTTCAGCTAGGCGCAGAAAGTGTGAATCAAGTATTATCAAGAGATGAAGCATCGACATCATAATTTGTTCTAATAATAGAATCATAAGGTAACTTCATTCTCTTTCTAGGGAAGTGTTCCATACCTTTCTTGAGAGGAAATTGATATTTAATATTACCTTCCTTCATATCAATAATAGCACCAACAGTTCGAAGAAAAGGTCTTCCCAATATAATGGGACAAGATGCATTGCATTCAATATCCAAGACAACAAAATCAACGGGGACAAGGTTATTGTTAACCATAATACGAACATTATCAATCCTCCCCAAAGGTTTCTTTATAGCATTATCAGCAAGATTAACATCCAAATAACAATTTTTCAATGGTGGCAAGTCAAGCATATCATAGATTTTCTTAGGCATAACAGAAATACTTGCACCAAGATCACATAAAGCATTACAATCAAAATCATTGACCCTCATCTTAATGATGGGCTCCCAACCATCTTCTAACTTCCTAGGAATAGAAGTTTCAAGTTTTAGTTTCTCTTCTCTAGCTTTTATGAGAGCATTTGTGATATGTTTTGTAAAGGCCAAATTTATAGCACTAGCATTGGGACTTTTAGCAAGTTTTTGTAAGAACTTTATAACTTCAGAGATGTGACAATCATCAAAATCTAAACCATTATGATCTACAGCAATGGGATCATTGTCCCCAATATTTTGAAAAATTTCAGCAGTTTTATCACAAACAGTTTTAGGTTTTTTTTGCTTTGCACTAGGGTAGAAACATTGCCAACACCAATTATTTTACCATTGATAGTAGGAGGTTTAGCAACATGTGAAGCATTATCATTACTAGTGGTGGTAATAGTCCAAACTTTAGCTACATTATTCTCTTTAGCAAGTTTTTTTTCTTCTCTTTCCCACCTAGCATGCAATTCAGCCATCAATCTAATATTTTCATTAATTCGAACTTGGATGGCGTTTGCTGTAGTAACAATCTTATTATCATTATCCTTATTAGGCATAACTTTCAATTTTAAAAGATCAACATCAGAGGCAAGTCTATCAACCTTAGAAGCAAGAATATCAATTTTATCAAGCTTTTCCTCAACAGATTTGTTAAAAGCAGTTTGTGTACTAATAAATTCTTTAAGCATGGCTTCAAGACCAGAGGGTACATTCCTATTATTGTTGTAAGAATTCCCATAAGAATTACCATAACCATTACTATTATTAGAAGGATATGGCCTATAGTTGTTACCAGAATTATTCCTATAAGCATTGTTGTTGAAATTATTACTTTTAATGAAGTTCACATCAACATGTTCTTCTTGGGAAACCAATGAAGCTAAAGGAACATTATTAGGATCAACATTAGATCTACCATTCACAAGCATAGACATAATAGCATCAATCTTATCATTCAAGGAAGAGGTTTCTTCAACAGAATTTACCTTCTTACCTTGTGGAGCCCTTTCAGTGTGCCATTCAGAGTAATTTATCATCATATCATCAAGAAGCTTTGTTGCCGCCCCCAAAGTGATGGACATAAAGGTACCTCTAGCAGCTGAATCCAATAGGTTCCGCGAAGAAAAATTCAATCCTGCATAGAAGGTTTGGATGATCATCCAAGTAGTTAGTCCATGGGTTGGGCAATTCTTTACCAAAGATTTCATTCTTTCCCATGCTTGAGCAACATGTTCATTATCCAATTGCTTAAAATTCATTATGCTACTTCTCAAAGATATAATTTTAGCGGAGGATAATATCTACCAATGAAAGCATCTTTACATTTAGTCCATGAATCAATACTATTCGTAGGCAAAGATAGCAACCAATCTTTAGCTCTTCCTCTTAACGAGAAAGGAAACAATTTTAATTTTATCATGTCACCATCTACATCCTTATACTTTTGCATTTCACAAAGTTCAACAAAATTATTAAGATGGGCAGCAGCATCATCAGAACTAACACTAGAAAATTGCTCTCTCATAACAAGATTTAGTAAAGCAGGTTTAATTTCAAAGAATTCTGCTGCAGTAGCAGGTGGAGCAATAGGTGTGCATAGGAAATCATTATTATTTGTGCTAGTGAAGTCACACAACTTAGTGTTTTCAGGAGTATTCATTTTAACAGTAGTAAATAAAGCAAACTAAATGAAGTAAATGCAAGTAACTAAATTTTTTTGTATTTTTAATATGGAGAACGCAAACAAGATAGTAAAATAAAGTAAAGCTAGCAACTAATTTTTTTGTGTTTTTGATATAAGAGCAAACAAAGCAGTAAATAAAGTAAAGTAAAGCAAGACAAAAACAAAGTAAAGAGATTGGATGTGAGAGACTCCCCTTGCAGCGTGTCTTGATCTCCCCGACAACGGCACCAGAAATTTAGCTTGATACGCGTAAAGCACACGCCCGTTGGGAACCCCAAGTGGAAGGTGTGATGCGTGTAGCAGCAAGTTTCCCTTAGTAAGAAACCAAGGTTTATCGAACCAGTAGGAGTCAAGGATCACGTGAAGGTCGTTGGTGACGGAGTGTAGTGCGGCGCAACACCAGGGATTCCGGCGCCAACGTGGAACCTGCACAACACAATCAAAGTACTTTGCCCCAACAGTGTGAGGTTGTCAATCTCACCGACTTCTTGTAAACAAAGGATTAACGTATAGTGTGGAAGATGATGTTTGTTTGCGAAGAACAGTAAAGAACAAGTATTGCAGTAGATTATATTTCAGATGTAAAGAATGGACCGGGGTCCACAGTTCACTAGTGGTGTCTCTCCCATAAGATAAATAGCATGTTGGGTGAACAAATTACAGTTGGGCAATTGACAAATAAAGAAGGCATAACAATGCACATACATATATCATGATGAGTACTATGAGATTTAATCAGGGCATTACGACAAAGTACATAGACCGCTATCCGGCATGCATCTATGCCTAAAAAGTCCACCTTCAGGTTATCATCCGAACCCCTTCCGGTATTAAGTTGCAAACAACAGACAATTGCATTAAGTATGGTGCGTAATGTAATCAACACAAATATCCTTAGACAAAGCATCGATGTTTTATCCCTAGTGGCAACAGCACATCCACAACCTTAGAACTTTCTGTCACTGTCCCAGATTCAATGGAGGCATGAACCCACTATCGAGCATAAATACTCCCTCTTGGAGTTACAAGTATCAACTTGGCCAGAGCCTCTACTAGCAACGGAGAGCATGCAAGAACATAAACAACATATATGATAGATTGATAATCAACTTGACATAGTATTCAATATTCATCGGATCCCAACAAACACAACATGTAGCATTACAAATAGATGATCTTGATCATGATAGGCAGCTCACAAGATCTAACATGATAGCACAATGAGGAGAAGACAACCATCTAGCTACTGCTATGGACCCATAGTCCAGGGGTGAACTACTCACACATCGATCCGGAGGCGATCATGGCGATGAAGAGCCCTCCAGGAGATGATTCCCCTCTCCGGGTGCCGGAGGCGATCTCCTGAATCCCCGAGATGGGATTGGCGGCGGCGGCGTCTCGGAAGGTTTTCCGTATCGTGGCTCTCGGTACGGAGGGTTTCGCGACGAAGGCTTTAAGTAGGCGGAAGGGGAGGTCGGAGGGCTGACAGGGGCCCCACACGCTAGGGCGGCGCGGGCCCCCTGGCCGCGCGGCCCTAGTGTGGCGGTGCCTCGTCGCCCCACTTCGTGATCCCTTCGGTCTTCTGGAAGCTTCGTGGAAAAATAAGACCCTGGGCGTTGATTTCGTCCAATTCCGAGAATATTTCCTTTGTAGGATTTCTGAAACCAAAAACAGCAGAAAACAACAACGGGCTCTTCGGCATCTCGTCAATAGGTTAGTGCCGGAAAATGCATAATAATGACATATAATGTGTATAAAACATGTGAGTATCATCATAAAAGTAGCATGGAACATAAGAAATTATAGATACGTTTGAGACGTATCACCGTGCAATGGATTGTTGGCGAAGTAGTCGACATAGAGCATGCAGTAGCCTTCCATCCTCGGCCTTGGCTTCGTCTTGTGTTGCCCCGGCCGGTGTGGAGCCACCAATGACCGGCTTGTCGTCCCTGGCGATCATGGCCAAGAGGGATACGAGGATCGCCAGATGCTCGTCGTCTCCAATGGCGTCCCTGGTCGTAGCCACGACAGCAAGCTGCTCGTCCATGAGCGCAGCCATGACGTCCTCGTCGTCTAAGTCCAACGCCTTGGCAAATAGCCGGACACCTCGCGTGCAGGGTGGGAGCGCGGTAGGGACAGAGGTAAAAGTGGTGGCGGGAGCGGGTGAACGGCGACGGTGGGAAGGGCCGGCGAGGTGGCCTGGGTTTGCGGCGGCGTGTATACGGCGACAGAATGGGTTCCTACCAGAGGAAATGGTCCATCGCGGCGAGGGGTGGTTGCGGTGGCGACAGTGGTCGCGAGGCGAGAAGGAGAAAAATGTTTGTGCTTTTCTGGCTCTGGTCACCGACAGGTCTGGCCCGCGGTGTTTTCTCGCCCCGCCGGCGCCCCAGCTAGCCCCCCTGTAGATTGAGTTTGGCCTGGGGGCGCCGGATGAAGAGTTGGGCCGTGCCGGCGCAAAAACAAATTTAGGGGTCACGGCTGGGCGCCTGTTTTCGCTTTGGCGCCCCCAAATCGGCTATCGGGGGACTTTGGGGAGGGGGAGTGGAGATGCTCTTAGATGAATAAGGGAGGGGCCTGCGCAACTTCACTTCACGAAACACCTCGAGACATGTTTTGGGAGCAGAAAAAACCCCGATTGGCCATCAAATTCACGTGCAAGCGCACATGTCAAAGCAGTTTGGAGACAAGCCAAGAGTTAATGGCTAATGATGGGATTCGTAGCATAGAAAACAAAAAAATTCCTACCGCAAGAACAATTAACAATCCAAGATCCAATCTAGAAGATGGTAGCAACGAGAAGATCATGATACTAACCCTCGAAGATTTCCAAAGCCTACGAGATTAGATCTCGTTGTTGCTGTAGTCGATCACTTGCCGCTTTCAAAAGCGCATAGAAGATCTTGACGGTGCCACAGTCGGGCAGCACCTCCGTACTCGGTCACACGTTTGGTGTTGATGACGACGTCCTTCTCCCCGTTCCAGGGGCAGCAGAAGTAGTAGATCCTCCTCAGAATCCCGACAGCACGACGGCGTGGTGTCGGTGGCGGTGGAGATCTCCGGCTGGGCTTCGCCTAAGCTATGCGGGAGAGGTGGGAGGAGGGAGGCGGCCAGGGTTTGTGAGAGGGGGCGCCGGCTTGGGTGCCTTGAGGGGTGCGGCCATGGTGGTCTTGATGTGGCTGGCCAGCCCCCCTCTCCTCCACTTTGTATAGGTGGAACCCCCTTAGGGTTTGCCCCAAAACCAATCTGAAGTCCAACTCCAACGCCATATGGACGAAACCTAGAGGGACAGGGACTCTCCCTTTCCCCCTTAGCTTGTCCGACCAAGGAGGTGGAGTCCACTATGGACTCCACCCTCCCACTTGGTTGGCTGGTTGGACTCCACCTTCCATGGTGATTTCTTCCGGAAGGTTCTAGAACATTCTAGCGCCTTCCATAAATGCACCGGATCATTTCCAAAAATTGGAAAGTGACTTCCTATATATGAATCTTATTCTCCGGACCATTCCAAACCTCCTCGTGATGTCATGGATCCCATCCGAGACTCCGAACAAAACTTCGAACTCCATTCCATATTCCATATTTACTTAAAACGACATCAAACCTTAAGTGTGTCACCCTACGGTTCGTGAACTATGCAGACATGGTTGAGACTTCTCTCCGACCAATAACCAATAGTGGGATCTGAGATCCATAATGGCTCCCACATATTCAATGATAACTTAGTGATCGATTGAACCATTTACATACGATACTGATTCCCTTTGTCTCGCGATATTTTACTTGTCCGAGGTTTGATCATCGGTATCTCTATACCTCGTTCAACCTCGTCTCCGACAAGTACTCTTTACTCGTACCGTGGCATATCATCTCTTGTGAACTATTCACATGCTTGCAAGCTAATCAGACGATATTCCACCGAGAGGGCCCAGAGTATATCTATCCGTCATCGGGATGGACAAATCCCACTCTTGATCCATATGCCTCAACTCATACTTTCCGAATACTTAATCCCACCTTTATAACCACCCATTTACGCAGTGGTGTTTGATGTAATCAAAGTACCCTTCCAGTATAAGTGATTTACATGATCTCATGGTCGAAGGACTAGGTAACTATGTATTGAAAGCTTATAGCAAACTGAACTTAATGACGTGATCTTATGCTACGCTTATTTGAGTGTGTGTCCATTATATCATTCATCTAATGACATAACCTTGTTATTAATAACATCCAATGTTCATGATCACGAAATCATGATCATCTATTAATCAACAAGCTAGTTATTCAAGAGGCGTACTAGGGACTCCTTGTTGTTTACATAACACACATGTATCAATTTTTCGGTTAATACAATTATAGCATGGTATGTAAACATTTATCATAAACATAAAGATATATAATAACCACTTTATTATTGCCTCTTGGGCATATCTCCAACAGTCTCCCACTTGCACTAGAGTCAATAATCTAGTTTACATTTGTAAAGATATAACACCTTGGCCTTCTGGTGCTTATCATGTTTTGCTCACGGGAGAGGTTTCAGTCAACGGATCTGACACGCTCAGAAATGTATGTATTTTGCAATTCATTTGCGTCTCAACGCATCACTCATTTTCCAAATGAGTCGGCATTAAATATATGTTTGGTCTTCTGGTGGAACCTTAATTCCGCGGTCTGAAATATGTCACTAATATTGTCACACACAATATAGCTTCAAAGTTCTGACACTATCGGAACTACACCAAGTTCTCAAAGAACTTCTTGACTTAACATCCTCAATCATTGTCAAAACAATGACATACTCTGCCTTCTTTTGTAGAATCCGTCACAATATTTAGAACTCATCTAAATCTAGCATAGACATCTTCTAGCTCATTGTGCTACCTTTTAATCAACACTTAGCCTAATTGAGATTTGAAATTCATTTTTATATGTGACCAAACTAATATCGGTGCAACACCTTACAGCGATTTGTTTGTCATTACCCCATACAAAACTATATATATCCTTGGTTCTTCTAAAGTACTCAGGGATATTCTTACTGTTGTCCAATGATCATTACATGAATCATTCTGGTATATGCTCATAACACTTTAGAGCACAGGATATCTGATTGTGTACATATTAATCGTGATCTAAAATCACTCATGTGTTTTTACTCATTGAGTGTCAGATACACTCAAGTCTTGTTAAACCTTCACATGAAAAGAACACCTTCTTAATATTTTTATATTGAACTACTTCAATATCCATTCTATGTACTTTGACTTAAACTTATTATGTGTTTCAATCTATCTTCATAGATCTTGACACTAAATATGTTTTAGTCCATATCCTTTCATTGAAATTAGTTCTCAATGAAACCTTTTAATCAAGTAAATAATTACATCATTTATAATCAACTATATGTCATCTACATAAAGTATTACAAATATGTCTCAGCGCTCCCACTTAATTTCTTGCAAATGCAAGCCTCTTCATCGTCTCTGATGAAATCATAACTCTTTGATCATTTCATCCGGTGAAGATTCCAACTCCGTGATACTCACTTCATCCAATTGAAGTTCGTATACCTATCTAGTATTCCACGGACTAGCAAAACTCTTGGTTGTATCTTGTATACACCTTTAATACACACTTCTGTTAAGTAATGTATTTTGCCATCCTACTAGCATATCTCATAAAAGAAATATGTAGCGATTACTAGAATAATCCACATAGACTATAAGCATTGCTACGGAAGATCTAATCTTATTGTAGTCAACTCTTTGAACTTTGTCGTAAACAACTTTTCGACAAGTCGAGCTTCTTCAAGGATATTTCATCCAAGTCCATCAATTTTATAGATCCATTTACTTTCAAAAAGTATTCACCTATCTTGGATTTCATGGTGCATAGCCATTTTAACGGAGTCAGGGCCCATCATAACTTCTTTGTATGTAGTTAGTTTATCATTGTTCAAAATCAATCCTTTGTCCACAAATCATTTATTTGATCACAAAGTAAACCATACCTACAAGGTTCAATAGGTACTTCGATCTCCATGGCTAAAACACTTTGTAGTCATGGGAGCCATGATCGTCGTGGCCGCTTCCGGAACCATTTCCGATGCTGCGCTACTCTGATCATTATGCTCAGGTTCATAAACCTTATCAAGTTCTATTGTCCTCCCACTCAAATACTTCGCTAGAAACAATTTCTTGGAAATAAGAAACATTGACAAACACTTTTGTCTTTGTCTCCATAGTGGAAAGAATTCCCAATCAATTCTCTGGGATAACCAACAAAGACATTCATCCGATTTTGGTTGTAAACTTATTTACTTATGCTATGCATACCAAAATTTAAGAAAGGACTATTAGGGTTTATACCCATGCCATAACTCGTATGGTGTCATTTCAACGGATCATGATGATGCTCTATTCAGTGTAAAAGCGGTAGTCACTAAAGCATAATCCACAAAAATATAATGGCGTCATATTATCTCATCATTAACCCAACAAGGTTTGGATACGTTTCTCGGATACTCCATCATCACTATGATACTCCAAGAAACGTGAGTTGTAGAACAATTTCATAACTCTCTTAGATGTTCGCTAAAACTCGTAATTCAAATATTTCTACCATGATCCAATCATAGATATTTGACTTTTCTATTACGATGATTTCCACTTCATGCTAAAATTTATTTGAATCCATTCAAATGTTTCAAACTTCTTCCTTATCGAATAAATATATCCACATATATATACTCAATTCATTGTTGGAAGTTTTCATGAAGTAGAAGAATCTTCCGCACATAACTATGCCTAGTGAACCATATAAATCATCATGTATGTTTCCACTAAGTTAGTTGCCCGTTCAACTCTTGGCCTATGAACGGTATTTTAGTCATTCTCTTTAGAAAAGATTTGCAAGCGCCAAACGATTCAAAAATCAAATGACTCCAAAAATCCATTTGCATGGAGTTTCTTCATGCGTTCCTTTCTAACATGACCTAAATGGCGGTTCCACAAATAAGTGGAATTCAAATCATTTGCCTTATGGCATTTTAGCGTCAGTGTTATGCATGTGTGTTTCACCATAAAGATTTATAATAACTTATCCATCGTACATGGAATACTGTCAAAATTTGAACAACTCATTGTTTTCATTTGACCAGAACAAAACAACAATTATGAAGTTCTTTATTATAAATCTGAAGGGCTAGATAGAATGCCAACGACGAACATAATAACACTTTATTTTTGTTCCAGACGTGCATTCCTATCATATTCCTTGTCAGTCACTTAGGCCATTGTATTCTTGTATTGCATTGTTTTGTATGACACTTCATACCAACCAATATGGTACAAATACCCAAGAATTTCATTATGTGACCAAACTAGGAATACATTCATAACATGTATATCATCTATATACACCTGAGCTAGACTTTCTAGTCTTTTCTTTCTTTCTGCCAATAATCTTTTGTAGTTTCTCTTTTAGCTTTCCTCATTCTCAGAAAAACACTTCAACATTAATAACTTCTAGGTTTGTTGGTCAAATACCAATAACCTTGAGGTTCTTACTTTGAAGTTGATCATCATATGACAAGTGTTCCGGATTTCACTATTAGTAACCTTTTAATGTGATGAACAATTTCACTCATAATTTTATCCATCAAATCATGACGACTTTCCGAGACCATGTCTGTACATGCTAGGCTCGTAAAGTTTAACCTTAGTATTCGCATGTGCAAATCTGGCTTGCACCCGTTGTATGCACACGTAGAATCTATAACACCCGATCATCACGTGATGCTTCGAAACGACGAGTCTTAGCAACGGTGCATACTAAGGACGATCACTTCATGGATATGCGAATATCGTTAGTGCCCAACTTAGTTGGAGGATTGGGACGCCTGGCGTCTTCAACCTTCGTACATTCCCATAAAACTTATGAGTTTATGTAGTCTCACTAGATTATATTCTATCATCTTGTAATAAGGTCTTAGATATCACATATATCTCATACCTTGCTTATTTCTGAAAACAAAATTTTCAGCTCCTTACTTTTCAAACAGATTTGAACTTCAAGTTTCACGGAGACAAGATGATTCTAGGTACTAATTGAAACCATTGTTCTTTGAATCAGCAATGTGAGGTTTACTAAAAGTTTGCAATAGGACTTAATCATTTCTTGATTCTTTAACAATACGGTACCAGTCCGTAAAGTTACTTGTCAGACTTAACAATATTTCTATCTCAATTACAAGACTAGCGCATGGTAGAAAACGGATGCCAATTCTACAAATTAATTCAAAATACTATTCAGACTATGTTCATGATAATTAGTTCATGTTTTAATCTAATTACTAATGAACTCCCACTTAATACAACATCCCTCATAGTTGTTTAGTGGTACACGATCCATATCCACTACACCAAAACCGATCATCACGTGAGATGATGTAGCTTCAATGGTGAACATCAACATGTTGATCATATCATCCATATGACTCGTGTTCAACCTTTTGGTTTCCTGTGTTCCGAGGCCATGTCTGTACATGCTAGGCTCGTCAAGCAAACCCAAGTATTTCCGCGTGTGCAACATGGCTTACACCCGTTGTATGTGAACATAGAATCTATCACATCCGATCATCACGAGATGCTTCAAAACGACGAACTGTAGCAACGGTGCATACGAGGGGAGAACACTTTATTATCTTGATATTAATGTGAGGGATCATCTTATAATGCTATCGTCGCGATCTAAGCAAGATAAGATGCATAAAGGATTAACATCACATGCAATTCATATGTGATATGATATGGCCCTTTAGTCTTTGCGCCTTTGATCTTCATCTCCAAAGCACGGACATGATCTCCATCATCAACGGGCATGATCTCCATCATCGTCGGCGTAGCATCAAGGTCCATGGCGCCGTCTTCATGGTTGTTCACCGTGTGTAGCAACTATTACAACTACTTTGAAATAATACTACAACATGAAATATAAAGACAACCATAAGGCTCCTGCCGGTTGCCACAATACAATAATGATCATCTCATACATATTCATCATCACATCATGGCCATATCACATCACCAAACCCTGCAAAAACAAGTTAGACGCCTCTAATTTGGTTTGCATATTTTACGTGGTTTAGGGTTTTCGAGTAAGATCCAATCTACCTACAAACATGAACCACAACGGTGATACTAGTGTTGTCAATAGAAAGAGTAGATTGAATCTTCACTATGGTGAGAGAGACAGACACCCGCAAAGCCACTTATGCAATACAAGTTGCATGTCGAGCGTGGAGCAAGTCTCATGAACGCGGTCATGTAAAGTTAGCCCGGGCCGCTTCATCCCACCATCCCGCAAGATGCAAAGTACACGAACTAAAGACAACAAAAGCATCAACGCCCACAAAACCATTGTGTTCTACTCGTGCAACCAATCTATGCATAGACACGGCTCTGATACCATTGATGGGATTCGTAGCATAGAAAACAAAAAAATTCCTACTGCAAGAACGAATAATAAGCCAAGATCCAATCTAGAAGATGGTAGCAACGAGAAGATCATGAGACTAACCCTCTGATACGCGTAAAGCACACGTCCGTTGGGAACCCCAAGTGGAAGGTATGATGCGTATAGAAGCAAGTTTCCCTCAGTAAGAAACCAAGGTTTATCGAACCAGTAGGAGCCAAGAAGCACGTTGAAGGTTGATGGCGGCGAAGTGTAGTGCGGCGCAACACCAGGGATTCCGGCGCCAACGTGGAACCTGCACAACACAATCAAAGTACTTTGCCCCAACGTAACAATGAGGTTGTCAATCTCACCGGCTTGCTGTAAACAAAGGATTAATTGTATAGTGTGGAAGATGATGTTTGTTTGCGAAGAACAGTAAAGAACAATTGCAGTAGATTGTATTTCAGATGTAAAGAATGGACCGGGGTCCACAGTTCACTAGTGGTGTCTCTCCCATAAGATAAATAGCATGTTGGGTGAACAAATTACGGTTGGGCAATTGACAAATAAAGAAGGCATAACAATGCACATACATATATCATGATGAGTACTATGAGATTTAATCAGGGCATTACGACAAAGTACATAGACCGCTATCCAACATGTAGCATTACAAATAGATGATCTTGATCATGATAGGCAGCTCACAAGATCTAACATGATAGCACAATGAGGAGAAGACAACCATCTAGCTACTGCTATGGACCCATAGTCCAGGGGTGAACTACTCACACATCGATCCGGAGGCGATCATGGCGATGAAGAGCCCTCCGGGAGATGATTCCCCTCTCCGCAGGTGCGGAGGCGATCTCCGAATCCCCGAGATGGGATTGCCGGCGGCGGCGTCTCTGGAAGGTTTTCCGTATCGTGGCTCTCGGTACAGGGGGTTTCGCGACGAAGGCTTTAAGTAGGCGGAAGGGCGGAGTCGGAGGAGTCACGGGGCCCCACACGCTAGGGCCGCGCGGGCCCCCCCTAGGCCGCGCCGCCCTAGTGTGGCGGCGCCCCGTGGCCCCACTTCGTTTCTCCCTGGTCTTCTGGAAGCTTCGTGGAAAAATAAGCCCCTGGCATTGATTTCGTCCAATTCCGAGAATATTTCCTTACTAGGATTTCTGAAACCAAAAAAACAACAACTGGCTCTTCGGCATCTCGTCAATAGGTTAGTGCCGGAAAATGCATAATAATGACATATAATGTGTATAAAACATGTGAGTATCATCATAAAAGTAGCATGGAACATAAGAAATTATAGATACGTTTGAGACGTATCAAGCATCCCCAAGCTTAGTTCCTACTCGCCCTCGAGTAGGTAAACGATAACAAAGATAATTTCTGAAGTGACATGCTATCATAATCTTGATCAATACTATTGTAAAGCACATGAGATGAATGCAGCGATTCGAAGCAATGATGAAGACAATGAGTAAACAAATGAATCATATAGCAAAGACTTTTCATGAATAATACTTTCAAGACAAGCATCAATAAGACTTGCATAAGAGTTAACTCATAAGCAATAAATTCTTAGTAGAAAGCTTTGAAACAACACAAAGGAAGATATAAGTTTCAGCGGTTGCTTTCAACTTCAACATGTATATCTCATGGATAATTGTCAACACAAAGTAATATAACAAGTGCAATAGGTAAACATGTAAGAATCAATGCACACAGTTTACACAAGTGTTTGCTTCTAAGATAGAAAGAAGTAGGTAAACTGACTCAACAATAAAGTAGAAGAATGGCCCTTCGCAGAGGGAAGCATGGATTACTATATTTGTGCTAGAGCTTTTCATTTTGAAAACATAGAAACAATTTTGTCAACGGTAGTAATAAATCATATGTGTTATGTATAAGATATCCTATAAGTTGCAAGCCTCATGCATAGTATACCAATAGTGCTCGCACCTTGTCCTAATTAGCTTGGATTAACATGGATTATCATTGCATAGCATATGTTTCAACCAAGTGTCACAAAGGGGTACCTCTATGCCGCCTGTACAAAGGTCTAAGGAGAAAGTTCGCATTGGATTTCTCGCTTTTGATTATTCTCAACTTAGACATCCATACCGGGACAACATAGACAACAGATAATGGACTCCTCTTTAATGCATAAGCATTTAACAACAGATAAAATTCTCATAAGAGATTGAGGATTTGTGTCCAAACTGAAACTTCCACCATGATTCATGGCTTTAGTTAGCGGCCCAATGTTCTTCTCTAACAATATGCATACTCAAACCATTTGATCATGAAAATCACCCTTACTTCAGACAAGACGAACATGCATAGCAACTCACATGATATTCAACAAAGGTAAAAGTTGATGGCGTCCCCAGAAACATGGTTACCGCTCAACAAGCAACTTATTAAGAAATAAGACACATAGCAACATATTCTTCACCACAATAGTTTTTAAGGCTATTTTCCCATGAGCTATGTATTGTAAAGGCAAAGAATAGAATTTTAAAGGTAGCACTCAAGTAATGTACTTTGGAATGGCGGAGAAATACCATGTGGTAGGTAGGTATGGTGCATAGAAAACAAAAATTTCCTACCGCGAGAACGCAATCCAAGCCAAGATGCAATCTAGAAGACGGGAGCAACGAGGAGATCATCGAGACTCACCCTTGAAGATTTCCAAAGCCTACAAGATGAGGCTCTTGTTGCTGCGGTAGACGATCACTTGCCGCTTGCAAAAGCACGTAGAAGATCTTGATCACGGCGCCACGAACGGGCAGCACCTCCGTACTCGGTCACACGTTCGGTGTTGATGAAGACGACGTCCTTCTCCCCGTTCCAGCGGGCAGCGGAAGTAGTAGCTCCTCCTTGAATCCGGCAGCACGACGGCGTGGTGGCGGTGGCGATGGAGAACTCCGGCGGAGCTTCGCTAAGCGTTGCGGGAGAGGTGGAGGAGAGGGGGCGGCTAGGGTTTGGGAGAGGGGGAGGTGGCCGGCCACTATGAGGGGTGCGGCCACAATGGCTTTGGTGTGGCCGGCCCCCTCCCCTTGCTCCTCATTATATAGGTGGAACACCCAAGAGTTGGTCTACAAGTCTTCGAATAAGACCCCAAACCAAAACCTTCCATATGACATGAAACCTACCCAAGGTGGGATTCCCACTTGAGGTGGGATTCCCACCTTTCCTTGGGAGGGGGTGGCCGGCCACCTTAGGTGGAGTCCACCTGGGACTCCACCCCCTAGGGTTGGCCGGCCATGGTGGTGGAGTCCCTCCGGGACTCCGCCTTCCAAAGTGATTTCTTCCGAACTTTTCTAGAACCTTCTAGAACCTTCCATAAATGCACCGGATCATTTCCAAACTTGGAATATGACTTCCTATATATGAATCTTATTCTCCGGACCATTCCGGAACTCCTCGTGATGTCCGGGATCCCATCCGAGACTTCGAACAATACTTCGAACTCCATTCCATATTCAAGTTCTACTATTACAACATCAAACCTTAAGTGTGTCACCCTACGGTTCGCGAACTATGTAGACATGGTTGAGATCTCTCTCCGACCAATAACCAATAGCGGGATCTGGAGATCCATAATGGCTCCCACATATTCAACGATGACTTAGTGATCGAATGAACCATTCACATACGATACCAATTCCCTTTGTCACGCGATATTTTACTTGTCCGAGGTTTGATCATCGGTATCACTCTATACCTTGTTCAACCTCGTCTCCTGACAAGTACTCTTTACTCGTACCGTGGTATGTGGTCTCTTATGAACTTATTCATATGCTTGCAAGACATTAGATGACATTCCACCGAGAGGGCCCAGAGTATATCTATCCGTCATCGGGATGGACAAATCCCACTGTTGATCCATATGCCTCAACTCATACTTTCCGGATACTTAATCCCACCTTTATAACCACCCATTTACGCAGTGGCGTTTGATGTAATCAAAGTACCTTTCGGGTATAAGTGATTTACATGATCTCATGGTCGAAAGGACTAGGTAACTATGTATCGAAAGCTTATAGCAAATAACTTAATGACGTGATCTTATGCTACGCTTAATTGGGTGTGTCCATTACATCATTCATATAATGATATAACCTTGTTATTAATAACATCCAATGTTCATGATTATGAAACTAATCATCTATTAATCAACAAGCTAGTTAAGAGGCTTACTAGGGACTCATTGTTGTTTACATAACACACATGTATTAATGTTTCGGTTAATACAATTATAGCATGGTATATAAACATTTATCATAAACATAAAGATATATAATAACCACTTTTATTATTGCCTAGGGCATACAAAAAAATTTCCTACCGCAAATCCAAGCCAAGATGCAATCTAGAAGACGGTAGCAACGAGGGGATTATCGAGTCTCACCCTTGAAGAGATTCCAAAGCCTACAAGATGAGGCTCTTGTTGCTGCGGTAGATGATCACTTGCCGCTTGCAAAAGCGCGTAGAAGATCTTGATCACGGCGCCACGAACGGGCAGCACCTCCGTACTCGGTCACACGTTCGGTTGTTGATGAAGACGACGTCCACCTCCCCGTTCCAGCGGGCAGCGGAAGTAGTAGCTCCTCTTGAATCCGACAGCATGACGGCGTGGTGTCGGTGGTGGTGGAGAAATCCGGCGGAGCTTCGCTAAGCGTGCGGGATGTGGTGGAGGAGAGAGGGCCGCTAGGGTTTGGGAGAGGGGGCGCCGGCCACTAAGGGGTGCGGCCACCTTGTGGTCTTGGGGTGGCCGGCCCCCTCCCCTTGGCCCCTCATTATATAGGTGGAAGCCCCAAGTGTTGGACTACAAGTCTCCGAATAAGACCCGAACCAAAAACCTTCCATGTGATAGGGAAACCTACCCAAGGTGGGAATCCCACTTGGGTGGGATTCCCCCCTTCCATGTGGGGGGGTGGCCGGCCCCCATAGGGGAGTCCACTTGGGACTCCTCCCCCTTAGGGTTGGCCGGCCATGGGAGGTGGAGTCCCTCCGGGACTCCGCCTTCCTTAGTGGTTTCTTCCGGACTTTTCTAGAACCTTCTAGAACCTTCCATAGAACCTTCCGGATCATTTTAAATCACATAAAATGACTTCCTATATATGAATCTTATTCTCCGGACCATTCCGGAACTCCTCGTGATGTCCGGGATCTCATCCGGGACTTCGAACAAATATTCGAACTCCATTCCATATTCAAGTTCTACCATTTCAACATCCAACTTTAAGTGTGTCACCCTACGGTTCGCGAACTATGCGGACATGGTTGAGTACTCACTCCGACCAATAACCAATAGCGGGATCTGGAGATCCATAATGGCTCCCACATATTCAACGATGACTTAGTGATCGAATGAACCATTCACATACGATACCAATTCCCTTTGTCACGCGATATTTTACTTGTCCGAGGTTTGATCATCGGTATCACTCTATACCTTGTTCAACCTCGTCTCCTGACAAGTACTCTTTACTCGTACCGTGGTATGTGGTCTCTTATGAACTTATTCATATGCTTGCAAGACATTAGACGACATTCCACCGAGAGGGCCCAGAGTATATCTATCCGTCATCGGGATGGACAAATCCCACTGTTGATCCATATGCCTCAACTCATACTTTCCGGATACTTAATCCCACCTTTATAACCACCCATTTACGCAGTGGCGTTTGATGTAATCAAAGTACCTTTCCGGTATAAGTGATTTACATGATCTCATGGTCATAAGGACTAGGTAACTATGTATCGAAAGCTTATAGCAAATAACTTAATGACGTGATCTTATGCTACGCTTAATTGGGTGTGTCCATTACATCATTCATATAATGATATAACCTTGTCATTAATAACATCCAATGTTCATGATTATGAAACTAATCATCTATTAATCAACAAGCTAGTTAAGAGGCTTACTAGGGACTCATTTGTTTGTTTACATAACACACATGTATCAATGTTTCGGTTAATACAATTATAGCATGGTATATAAACATTTATCATAAACACAAAGATATATAATAACCACTTTTATTATTGCCTCTTGGGCATATCTCCAACAGTCTCCCACTTGCACTAGAGTCAATAATCTAGATTACATTGTAAGGTACCTAACACCCATGGCATTCTGGTGTTGGTCATGCTTTGCCCTAGGGAGAGCTTTAGTCAACGGATCTGCTACATTCAGATCAGTGTGTACTTTGCAAATCTTTACTTCTCCATCTTCGATGTACTCGCGAATCGAATGATAACGCAGCTTGATATGCTTTAGCCTCTTGTGTGACCTTGGCTCTTGTGCATTGGCGATGGCACCCATGTTGTCACAGTAGATGACTAGTGGGTCCAATGCACTAGGAACCACACCGAGCTCTATAATGAACCTCTTCATCCATACCGCTTCTGATGAAGCCTCTGAAGCCGCTATGTACTCCGATTCTGTTGAGGATTTCGCCACCGTGCACTGCTTCGAGCTTGCCCAGCTTACTGCAGCACCATTCAATATAAACACGTACCCAGATTGTGACTTAGAGTCATCAGGATCAGTGTTCCAACTTGCATCGGTGTAACTTGTTACAACGAGCTCTTGGTCACCTCCATAACAAAGAAACATATCCTTAGTTCTTTTCAAGTACTTCAGGATATTCTTGACCGCTGTCCAGTGTTCCATTCCTGGATCACTTTGATATCTGCTAGTCAAACTAACAGCATGTGCTATATCCGGTCTTGTACATAGCATGGCATACATGATAGAGCCTACTGCCGAGGCATAGGGGATTTGACTCATCCTTTCTCTTTCTTCTGCCGTAGCCGGACCTTGAGTCTTACTCAAGACCTTGCCTGGTAACATAGGTAAGAATCCTTTCTTACTTTCATCCATTCTAAACTTCTTTAGAATCTTGTCCAGGTATGTACTCTGTGATAGCCCTATTAGACGTCTTGATCTATCTCTATAAATCTTGATGCCTAATATATACGATGCTTCACCAAGGTCTTTCATTGAAAAACTATTATTCAAATAACCCTTTACACTGCTTAATAGTTCTATATCATTCCCAATCAATAATATGTCATCTACATATAATATCAGGAATGCTACAGAGCTCCCACTCACTTTCTTGTAAATACAGGCCTCTCCATGACACTGTATAAACCCGAAGTCTTTGATCACCTTATCAAAGCGTCGGTTCCAACTTCTCGATGCTTGCTTCAGTCCATAGATTGAACGCTGAAGTTTGCATACTTTGTCAGCATTTTTAGGATCGACAAAACCTTTGGGTTGTACCATATACAACTCTTCCTCAATGTCTCCATTAAGGAACGCCGTTTTGACATCCATCTGCCAAATCTCATAATCGAAAAATGCAGCTATTGCTAACAAAATCCTCACAGATTTTAGCTTCGCTACAGGTGAGAAAGTCTCATCGTAGTCAACACCTTGAATTTGTCGGAAACCCTTTGCGACAAGTCGAGCTTTATAGACAGTAATATTACCATCAGCATCTGTTTTTCTCTTGAAGATCCATTTATTCTCGACAGCCTTTCGGCTATCAGGTAAGTCTACCAAAGTCCATACTTTGTTATCATACATGGATCCCATTTCGGATTTCATGGCTTCTTGCCATTTGTTGGAATCTGGGCTCATCATCGCTTCTTCATACGTCGCAGGGTCTTCATCATTGTTGTCCACAATCATGACATTTAGACAAGGATCATACCAATCAGGAGTGGCACGTTCCCTTGTCGATCTGCGAGGTTCAGTAGCTGTCTCATTTGAAGTTTCATGATCATTATCATTAGCTTCCTCTGTTGCCGGTGTAGGCGGCACAGGAACATCTTCCGGTACTGCGCTACTCTGATCAACGAGCAAAGATTCTTCAATCTCATCGAGTTCTACTTTTCTTCCAGTCACTTCTTTAGTGAGAAATTCTTTCTCAAGAAAGGTTCCGTTCTTAGCAACAAAGATCTTGCCTTCGGATCTGTGATAGAAAGTGTACCCTATAGTTTCCTTAGGGTATCCTATGAAGATGCATTTCTCCGCTTTGGGTTCTAGCTTGTCCGGTTGTAACTTTTTTACATAGGCTTCGCAACCCCAAACTTTAAGGAACGACAGCTTAGGTTTCTTATTAAACCATAATTCATACGGTGTCGTTTCAACGGATTTTGATGGTGCTCTATTTAAAGTGAATGCGGCTGTCTCTAATGCATAACTCCAAAATGATAACGGCAAATCAGTAAGAGACATCATAGAACGAACCATATCTAAGAGAGTTCGATTACGACGTTCGGACACACCGTTTCGTTGTGGTGTTCCCGGCGGTGTCAATTGTGAAAGTATTCCGCATTTCTTTAAATGCATGCCAAACTCATAACTCAGATATTCACCTCCGCGATCAGATCGTAGAAATTTAATCTTCTTGTTACGTTGATTTTCTACTTCACTTTGGAATTCCTTAAACTTCTCAAAAGTTTCGGATTTATGTTTCATGAAATAGATATACCCATATCTACTCAGATCATCTGTGAAGGTTAGAACATAACGATAACCACCGCGCGATGCTACACTCATTGGTCCACACACATCGGTATGTATGATTTCCAATAAGTCAGTAGCTCGCTCCATAATACCAGAGAATGGAGTCTTAGTCATTTTTCCCATTAGACATGCTTCGCATCTATCAAGTGACTCAAAGTCAAGTGATTCAAGTAATCCATCGGTATGGAGTTTCTTCATGCGTTTCACTCCAATATGACCAAGACGACAGTGCCACATATAAGTAGAATTATCATTCAATTTAATTCGCTTAGCATCAATGTTATGTATATGTGTATCACTACTATCGAGATCTAACAGAAATAAGCCATTCTTTTCAGGTGCTCGACCATAAAAGATATTATTCATAAAAATAGAACAACCATTATTCTCAGACTTGAATGAATAACCGTCTTGCATTAAACAAGATCCAGATATAATGTTCATGCTCAACGCGGGTACAAAATAACAATTATTGAGGCTTAAAACTAATCCCGAAGGTAGATGTAGAGGAAGTGTGCCGACAGCGATCACATCGACTTTGGATCCATTTCCAACGCGCATGGTCACTTCATCCTTTAGTAGTCTTCGTTTATTCTTTAGTTCCTGTTTCGAGTTACAAATATGAGCAACCGAACCAGTATCAAATACCCAGGTACTAGTACGAGAACCAGTAAGATAAACATCTATAACATGTATATCAGATATACCTTCTTTCTTTTTCTTGACAAGGCCGCTCTTCAGATCCGCCAAATACTTGGAGCAATTACGCTTCCAGTGTCCCTTCTCCTTGCAGTAATAGCACTCAGCATCAGGCTTAGGGCCAGTCTTAGGTTTCACAGGAGGCGTGGCAGCTTTCTTGCCACCCTTCTTGAATTTTCCCTTAGACTTGCCCTGTTTCTTGAAACTGGTGGTCTTGTTGACCATCAACACTTGGTGCTCTTTCTTGATCTCAATCTCAGCAGATTTCAGCATGGAGAAGAGTTCAGGTAACTCTTTGTTCATGTTCTGCATATTGTAGTTCATCACAAAGTTCTTGTAACTAGGTGGCAGTGATTGAAGGACACGATTAATCCCCAGTCTGTTAGGAATCACTATTCCCAAGTCACTGAGTTTCTTCGCATGCCCGGTCATGGCGAGCATGTGCTCACTAACGGAGCTGCCTTCTTCCATCATGCAGCTGAAGAAGTGTTTCGATGCTTCATAGCATTCCACGGCCGCATGAGTTTCAAAGATAGTCTTCAACTCATTGATTAACTCATGTGGATCGTGGTGCTCAAAACGTTTTTGAAGATCGGCTTCCAGACTGCATAGGATGGCACACTGAACTTGAGAGTACCGAGTTTTCCGAGTCGCGTAAACATTCTTTACTTCATCGGTTTCAGTTTCTGCAGGAGGGTCACCTAGCGGTGCATCAAGCACATATTGCAGATTTCCGCCATTGAGGAAGATCCTCACATGACGGAACCAGTCGGTGAAGTTGCTACCGTTGCTCTTAAGCTTTTCTTTCTCTAGGAACTGGTTAAAATTGATTGAGGACGCCATATCTACAACATATTTGCAATAGTTTAGACTAATGTTTATGACAAATTGAGTTCAAATTTTAATTCAACATAATTAAAAACTAGGTGAACTCCCACTCAAAACAATATCCCTCGCATTGTCTTAGTGATCACACGAACCAAATCCACCACACCAAGTCCGATCATCACGAGACAAGATGTAACTTCAATGGCGAACACTCAAAGTGTTCATCATATCAATCATATGATTCATGCTCTACCTTTCGGTATCACGTGTTCCGAGACCATGTCTGTACATGCTAGGCTCGTCAAGGCCACCTTAGTATCCGCATGTGCAAAACTGTCTTGCACCCGTTGTATGCACTTGTTGAATCTATCACACCCGATCATCACGAGATGCTTCGAAACGACAAGTCTTGGCAACGGTGCTACTAAGGATGAACACTTTATTATCTTGATATTTTAGTGAGAGGGATCATCTTATAATGCTACCGTCGCGATCTAAGCAAAATAAGATGCATAAAAGGATTAACATCACATGCAGTTCATATGTGATATGATATGGCCCTTTTGTCTTTGCGCCTTTGATCTTCATCTCCAAAGCACGGACATGATCTCCATCATCAACGGGCATGATCTCCATCATCGTCGGCGAAGCACCAAGGTCAATGGCGCCGTCTTCATGATTGTCCTCCATGTAGCAACTATTACAACTACTTTGAAATACTACTCAACATGAAATTTAAAGACAACCATAAGGCTCCTGCCGGTTGCCACAATACAATAATGATCATCTCATACATATTCATCATCACATTATGGCCATATCACATCACCAAACCCTGCAAAAACAAGTTAGACGTTCTCTAATTTGGTTTGCATATTTTACGTGGTTTAGGGTTTTCGAGTAAGATCCAATCTACCTACGAACATGAACCACAACGGTGATACTAGTGTTGTCAATAGAAGAGTAAATTGAATCTTCACTATAGTAGGAGAGACAGACACCCGCAAAGCCACTTATGCAATACAAGTTGCATGTCGAGCGTGGAGCAAATCTCATGAACGCGGTCATGTAAAGTTAGCCCGAGCCGCTTCATCCCACTATGCCACAAAGATGCAAAGTACTCAAACTAAAGACAACAAAAGCATCAACGCCCACAAAACCATTGTGTTCTACTCGTGCAACCATCTATGCATAGACACGGCTCTGATACCACTGTAGGATAACGTAGCATAGAAAACAAAAAATTTCCTACCGCGAACACGAAATCCAAGCCAAGATGCAATCTAGAAGACGGTAGCAACGAGGGGATTATCGAGTCTCACCCTTGAAGAGATTCCAAAGCCTACAAGATGAGGCTCTTGTTGCTGCGGTAGACGATCACTTGCCGCTTGCAAAAGCGCGTAGAAGATCTTGATCACGGCGCCACGAACGGGCAGCACCTCCGTACTCGGTCACACGTTCGGTTGTTGATGAAGACGACGTCCACCTCCCGTTCCAGCGGGCAGCGGAAGTAGTAGCTCCTCTTGAATCCGACAGCACGACGGCGTGGTGTCGGTGGTGGTGGAGAAATCCGGCGGAGCTTCGCTAAGCGTGCGGGATGTGGTGGAGGAGAGAGGCCGCTAGGGTTTGGGAGAGGGGGGCGCCGGCCACTAAGGGGTGCGGCCACCTTGTGGTCTTTGGGTGGCCGGCCCCCTCCCCTTGGCCCCTCATTATATAGGTGGAAGCCCCAAGTGTTGGACTACAAGTCTCCGAATAAGACCCGAAAAAACCTTCCATGTGATAGGGAAACCTACCCAAGGTGGGAATCCCACTTGGGTGGGATTCCCCCCTTCCATGTGGGGGGGTGGCCGGCCCCCTTAGGGGAGTCCACTTGGGACTCCTCCCCCTTAGGGTTGGCCGGCCATGGGAGGTGGAGTCCCTCCGGGACTCCGCCTTCCTTAGTGGTTTCTTCCGGACTTTTCTAGAACCTTCTAGAACCTTCCATAGAACCTTCCGGATCATTTTAAATCACATAAAATGACTTCCTATATATGAATCTTATTCTCCGGACCATTCCGGAACTCCTCGTGATGTCCGGGATCTCATCCGGGACTTCGAACAAATATTCGAACTCCATTCCATATTCAAGTTCTACCATTTCAACATCCAACTTTAAGTGTGTCACCCTACGGTTCGCGAACTATGCGGACATGGTTGAGTACTCACTCCGACCAATAACCAATAGCGGGATCTGGAGATCCATAATGGCTCCCACATATTCAATGATGACTTAGTGATCGAATGAACCATTCACATACGATACCAATTCCCTTTGTCACGCGATATTTTACTTGTCCGAGGTTTGATCATCGGTATCACTCTATACCTTGTTCAACCTCGTCTCCTGACAAGTACTCTTTACTTGTACCGTGGTATGTGGTCTCTTATGAACTTATTCATATGCTTGCAAGACATTAGACGACATTCCACCGAGAGGGCCCAGAGTATATCTATCCGTCATCGGGATGGACAAATCCCACTGTTGATCCATATGCCTCAACTCATACTTTCCGGATACTTAATCCCACCTTTATAACCACCCATTTACGCAGTGGCGTTTGATGTAATCAAAGTACCTTTCCGGTATAAGTGATTTACATGATCTCATGGTCATAAGGACTAGGTAACTATGCATCGAAAGCTTATAGCAAATAACTTAATGACGTGATCTTATGCTACGCTTAATTGGGTGTGTCCATTACATCATTCATATAATGATATAACCTTGTCATTAATAACATCCAATGTTCATGATTATGAAACTAATCATCTATTAATCAACAAGCTAGTTAAGAGGCTTACTAGGGACTCATTTGTTTGTTTACATAACACACATGTATCAATGTTTCGGTTAATACAATTATAGCATGGTATATAAACATTTATCATAAACACAAAGATATATAATAACCACTTTTATTATTGCCTCTTGGGCATATCTCCAACAGTGCTCATATCTCCAACACTTGCACTAGAGTCAATAATCTAGATTACATTGTAAGGTACCTAACACCCATGGCATTCTGGTGTTGGTCATGCTTTGCCCTAGGGAGAGCTTTAGTCAACGGATCTGCTACATTCAGATCAGTGTGTACTTTGCAAATCTTTACTTCTCCATCTTCGATGTACTCGCGAATCGAATGATAACGCAGCTTGATATGCTTCAGCCTCTTGTGTGACCTTGGTTCTTGTGCATTGGCGATGGCACCCATGTTGTCACAGTAGATGACTAGTGGGTCCAATGCACTAGGAACCACACCGAGCTCTACAATGAACCTCTTCATCCATACCGCTTCTGATGAAGCCTCTGAAGCCGCTATGTACTCCGATTCTGTTGAAGACTTCGCCACCGTGCACTGCTTCGAGCTTGCCCAGCTTACTGCAGCACCATTCAATATAAACACGTACCCAGACTGTGACTTAGAGTCATCAGGATCAGTGTTCCAACTTGCATCGGTGTAACTTGTTACAACGAGCTCTTGGTCACCTCCATAACAAAGAAACATATCCTTAGTTCTTTTCAAGTACTTCAGGATATTCTTGACCGCTGTCCAGTGTTCCATTCCTGGATCACTTTGATATCTGCTAGTCAAACTAACAGCATGTGCTATATCCGGTCTAGTACATAGCATGGCATACATGATAGAGCCTACTGCCGAGGCATAGGGGATCTGACTCATCCTTTCTCTTTCTTCTGCCGTAGCCGGACCTTGAGTCTTACTCAAGACCTTGCCTGGTAACATAGGTAAGAATCCTTTCTTACTTTCGTCCATTCTAAACTTCTTTAGAATCTTGTCCAGGTATGTACTTTGTGATAGCCCTATTAGACGTCTTGATCTATCTCTATAAATCTTGATGCCTAATATATACGATGCTTCACCAAGGTCTTTCATTGAAAAACTATTATTCAAATAACCCTTTACACTGCTTAATAGTTCTATATCATTCCCAATCAATAATATGTCATCTACATATAATATCAGGAATGCTACAGAGCTCCCACTCACTTTCTTGTAAATACAGGCCTCTCCATGACACTGTATAAACCCGAAGTCTTTGATCACCTTATCAAAGCGTCGGTTCCAACTTCTCGATGCTTGCTTCAGTCCATAAATTGAACGCTGAAGTTTGCATACTTTGTCAGCATTTTTAGGATCGACAAAACCTTTGGGTTGTACCATATACAACTCTTCCTCAATGTCTCCATTAAGGAACGCCGTTTTGACATCCATCTGCCAAATCTCATAATCGAAAAATGCAGCTATTGCTAACAAAATCCTCACAGATTTTAGCTTCGCTACAGGTGAGAAAGTCTCATCGTAGTCAACACCTTGAATTTGTCGGAAACCCTTTGCGACAAGTCGAGCTTTATAGACAGTAATATTACCATCAGCATCTGTTTTTCTCTTGAAGATCCATTTATTCTCGACAGCCTTGCGGCTATCAGGTAAGTCTACCAAAGTCCACACTTTGTTATCATACATGGATCCCATTTCGGATTTCATGGCTTCTTGCCATTTGTTGGAATCTGGGCTCATCATCGCTTCTTCATACGTCGCAGGGTCTTCATCATTGTTGTCCACAATCATGACATTTAGACAAGGATCATACCAATCAGGAGTGGCACGTTCCCTTGTCGATCTGCGAGGTTCAGTAGCTATCTCATTTGAAGTTTCATGATCATTATCATTAGCTTCCTCTGTTGCCGGTGTAGGCGGCACAGGAACATCTTCCGGTACTGCGCTACTCTGATCAACGAGCAAAGATTCTTCAATCTCATCGAGTTCTACTTTTCTTCCAGTCACTTCTTTAGTGAGAAATTCTTTCTCAAGAAAGGTTCCGTTCTTAGCAACAAAGATCTTGCCTTCGGATCTGTGATAGAAAGTGTACCCTATAGTTTCCTTAGGATATCCTATGAAGACGCATTTCTCCGCTTTGGGTTCTAGCTTGTCCGGTTGTAACTTTTTTACATAGGCTTCGCAACCCCAAACTTTAAGGAACGACAGCTTAGGTTTCTTATTAAACCATAATTCATACGGTGTCGTTTCAACGGATTTTGATGGTGCTCTATTTAAAGTGAATGCGGCTGTCTCTAATGCATAACTCCAAAATGATAACGGCAAATCAGTAAGAGACATCATAGAACGAACCATATCTAAGAGAGTTCGATTACGATGTTCGGACACACCGTTTCGTTGTGGTGTTCCCGGCGGTGTCAATTGTGAAAGTATTCCGCATTTCTTTAAATGCATGCCAAACTCATAACTCAGATATTCACCTCCGCGATCAGATCGTAGAAATTTAATCTTCTTGTTACGTTGATTTTCTACTTCACTTTGGAATTCCTTAAACTTCTCAAAAGTTTCGGATTTATGTTTCATGAAATAGATATACCCATATCTACTCAGATCATCCGTGAAGGTTAGAACATAACGATAACCACCGCGCGATGCTACACTCATTGGTCCACACACATCGGTATGTATGATTTCCAATAAGTCAGTAGCTCGCTCCATAATACCAGAGAATGGAGTCTTAGTCATTTTTCCCATTAGACATGCTTCGCATCTATCAAGTGACTCAAAGTCAAGTGATTCAAGTAATCCATCGGTATGGAGTTTCTTCATGCGTTTCACTCCAATATGACCAAGACGACAATGCCACATATAAGTAGAATTATCATTCAATTTAATTCGCTTAGCATCAATGTTATGTATATGTGTATCACTACTATCGAGATCTAATAGAAATAAGCCATTCTTTTCAGGTGCTCGACCATAAAAGATATTATTCATAAAAATAGAACAACCATTATTCTCAGACTTGAATGAATAACCGTCTTGCATTAAACAAGATCCAGATATAATGTTCATGCTCAACGCGGGTACAAAATAACAATTATTGAGGCTTAAAACTAATCCCGAAGGTAGATGTAGAGGAAGTGTGCCGACAGCGATCACATCGACTTTGGATCCATTTCCAACGCGCATGGTCACTTCATCCTTTAGTAGTCTTCGTTTATTCTTTAGTTCCTGTTTCGAGTTACAAATATGAGCAACCAAACCAGTATCAAATACCCAGGTACTAGTACGAGAACCAGTAAGATAAACATCTATAACATGTATATCAGATATACCTTCTTTCTTTTTCTTGACAAGGCCGCTCTTCAGATCCGCCAAATACTTGGAGCAATTACGCTTCCAGTGTCCCTTCTCCTTGCAGTAATAACACTCAGCATCAGGCTTAGGGCCAGTCTTAGGTTTCACAGGAGGCGTGGCAGCTTTCTTGCCACCCTTCTTGAATTTTCCCTTAGACTTGCCCTGTTTCTTGAAACTGGTGGTCTTGTTGACCATCAACACTTGGTGCTCTTTCTTGATCTCAATCTCAGCAGATTTCAGCATGGAGAAGAGTTCAGGTAACTCTTTGTTCATGTTCTGCATATTGTAGTTCATCACAAAGTTCTTGTAACTAGGTGGCAGTGATTGAAGGACACGATTAATCCCCAGTCGGTTAGGAATCACTATTCCCAAATCACTGAGTTTCTTCGCATGCCCGGTCATGGCGAGCATGTGCTCACTAACGGAGCTGCCTTCTTCCATCATGCAACTGAAGAAGTGTTTCGATGCTTCATAGCATTCCACGGCCGCATGAGTTTCAAAGATAGTTTTCAACTCATTGACTAACTCATGTGGATCGTGGTGCTCAAAACGTTTTTGAAGATCGGCTTCCAGACTGCACAGGATGGCACACTGAACTTGAGAGTACCGAGTTTTCCGAGTCGCGTAAACATTCTTTACTTCATCGGTTTCAGTTTCTGCAGGAGGGTCACCTAGCGGTGCATCAAGCACATATTGCAGGTTTCCGCCATTGAGGAAGATCCTCACATGACGGAACCAGTCGGTGAAGTTGCTACCGTTGCTCTTAAGCTTTTCTTTCTCTAGGAACTGGTTAAAATTGATTGGGGACGCCATATCTACAACATATATTTGCAATAGTTTAGACTAATGTTTATGACAAATTGAGTTCAAATTTTAATTCAACATAATTAAAAAACTAGGTGAACTCCCACTCAAAACAATATCCCTCGCATTGTCTTAGTGATCACACGAACCAAATCCACCACACCAAGTCCGATCATCACGAGACAAGATGTAACTTCAATGGCGAACACTCAAAGTGTTCATCATATCAATCATATGATTCATGCTCTACCTTTCGGTATCATGTGTTCCGAGACCATGTCTATACATGCTAGGCTCGTCAAGGCCACCTTAGTATCCGCATGTGCAAAACTGGCTTGCACCCGTTGTATGCACTTGTTGAGTCTATCACACCCGATCATCACGAGATGCTTCGAAACGACAAGTCTTGGCAACGGTGCTACTAAGGATGAACACTTTATTATCTTGATATTTTAGTGAGAGGGATCATCTTATAATGCTACCGTCGCGATCTAAGCAAAATAAGATGCATAAAGGATTAACATCACATGCAATTCATATGTGATATGATATGGCCCTTTTGTCTTTGCGCCTTTGATCTTCATCTCCAAAGCACGGACATGATCTCCATCATCAACGGGCATGATCTCCATCATCGTCGGCGTAGCGTCAAGGTCAATGGCGCCGTCTTCATGATTGTTCTCCCATGTAGCAACTATTACAACTTCTTTGAAATACTACTCAACATGAAATTTAAAGACAACCATAAGGCTCCTGCCGGTTGCCACAATACAATAATGATCATCTCATACATAGTCATCATCACATTATGGCCATATCACATCACCAAACCCTGCAAAAACAAGTTAGACGTTCTCTAATTTGGTTTGCATATTTTACGTGGTTTAGGGTTTTCGAGAGAGATCTAATCTACCTACGAACATGAACCACAACGGTGATACTAGTGTTGTCAATAGAAGAGTAAATTGAATCTTCACTATAGTAGGAGAGACAGACACCCGCAAAGCCACTTATGCAATACAAGTTGCATGTCGAGCGTGGAGCAAATCTCATGAACGCGGTCATGTAAAGTTAGCCCGAGCCGCTTCATCCCACTATGCCACAAAGATGCAAAGTACTCAAACTAAAGACAACATAAGCATCAACGCCCACAAAACCATTGTGTTCTACTCGTGCAACCATCTATGCATAGACACGGCTCTGATACCACTGTAGGGATTCGTTGCATAGAAAACAAAAAATTTCCTACCGCGAGAACGCAATCCAAGCCAAGATGCAATCTAGAAGACGGGAGCAACGAGGAGATCATCGAGACTCACCCTTGAAGATTTCCAAAGCCTACAAGATGAGGCTCTTGTTGCTGCGGTAGACGATCACTTGCCGCTTGCAAAAGCGCGTAGAAGATCTTGATCACGGCGCCACGATCGGGCAGCACCTCCGTACTCGGTCACACGTTCGGTGTTGATGAAGACGACGTCCTTCTCCCCGTTCCAGCGGGCAGCGGAAGTAGTAGCTCCTCCTTGAATCCGGCAGCACGACGGCGTGGTGGCGGTGGCGATGGAGAACTCCGGCGGAGCTTCGCTAAGCGTTGCGGGAGAGGTGGAGGAGAGGGGGCGGCTAGGGTTTGGGAGAGGGGGAGGTGGCCGGCCACTATGAGGGGTGCGGCCACAATGGCTTTGGTGTGGCCGGCCCCCTCCCCTTGCATTGGGAACCCCAAGTGGAAGGTGTGATGCGTACACAAGTTTCCCTAGAAACCAAGGTTTATCGAACCAGTAGGAGTCAAGAAGCACGTCGAAGGTTGATGGCGGCGGGATGTAGTGCGGCGCAACACCAGGGATTCCGGCGCCAACGTGGAACCTGCACAACACAACCCAAGTACTTTGCCCCAACGAAACAGTGAGGTTGTCAATCTCACCGGCTTGCTGTAACAAAGGATTAGATGTATAGTGTGGATGATGATTGTTTGCAGAAAACAGTAGAACAAGTATTGCAGTAGATTGTATTTAATGTAAAAGAATGGACCGGGGTCCACAGTTCACTAGAGGTGTCTCTCCCATAAGATAAATAGCATGTTGGGTGAACAAATTACAGTCGGGCAATTGACAAATAGAGAGGGCATGACAATGCACATACATGATATGATAAGTATAGTGAAATTTAATTGGGCATTACGACAAAGTACATAGACCGCTATCCAGCATGCATCTATGCCTAAAAAGTCCACCTTCAGGTTATCATCCGAACCCCTTCCAGTATTAAGTTGCAAACAACAGACAATTGCATTAAGTATGGTGCGTAATGTGACCAATAACTACATCCTCGGACATAGCATCAATGTTTTATCCCTAGTGGCAACACATCCACAACCTTAGAACTTTCTGTCACTGTCCCAGATTTAATGGAGGCATGAACCCACTATCGAGCATAAATACTCCCTCTTGGAGTTAAGAGCAAAAACTTGGCCAGCGCCTCTACTAATAACGGAGAGCATGCAAGATCATAAACAACACATAGGTAATAGATTGATAATCAACATAACATAGTATTCTCTATCCATCGAATCCCGACAAACACAACATATAGCATTACAGATAGATGATCTTGATCATGTTAGGCAGCTCACAAGATCCAACAATGAAGCACATAAGGAGACGACCATCTAGCTACTGCTATGGACCCATAGTCCAGGGTGAACTACTCACTCATCAATCCGGAGGCGACCATGGCGGTGAAGAGTCCTCCGGGAGATGATTCCCCTCTCCGGCAGGGAGGCGATCTCCTGAATCCCCGAGATGGGATTGGCGGCGGCGGCGCCTCTGGTTTTCGTATTGTGGCTCTTGCTGGGGGTTTCGCGACGGAGGCTTTAAGTAGGCGGAAGGGCAGGTCAAAGGGCGTCGGGGGACCCACACAGCAGGCCGCGCGGCAGGGCCCAGGCCACGCCGCCCTGGCGTGTCGTCGCCCCGTGGCCCCACTTCGTCTTCTGGAAGCTTCGTGGCAAAATAGGACCCTGGGCGTTGATTTCGTCCAATTCCGAGAATATTTCCTTTGTAGGATTTCTGAAACAAAAACAGCAACCGCTCTTCGGCATCTTGTTAATAGGTTAGTGCCGGAAAATGCATAAATACGACATAAAGTATGCATAAAACATGTAGATATCATCAATAATGTGGCATGGAACATAAGAAATTATCGATACGTCGGAGACGTATCAGCATCCCCAAGCTTAGTTCTGCTCGTCCCGAGCAGGTAAACAATAACAAAGATAATTTCTGGAGTGACATGCCATCATAACCTTGATCATACTATTGTAAGCATATGTAATGAATGCAGCGATCAAAACAATGGTAACGACATGAGTAAACAAATGAATCATAAAGCAAAGACTTTTCATGAATAGTACTTCAAGACAAGCATCAATAAGTCTTCCATAAGAGTTAACTCATAAAGCAATAAATCAAAGTAAAGGTATTGAAGCAACACGAAGGAAGATTAAGTTTCAGCGGTTGCTTTCAACTTATAACATGTATATCTCATGGATAGTGTCAATGTAAAGTAATATAACAAGTGCAATATGCAAGTATGTAGGAATCAATGCACAGTTCACACAAGTGTTTGCTTCTTGAGGTGGAGAGAAATAGGTGAACTGACTCAACATAAAAGTAAAAGAAAGGTCCTTCAAAGAGGAAAGCATCGATTGCTATATTTGTGCTAGAGCTTTTATTTTGAAAACATGGAACAATTTTGTCAACGGTAGTAATAAAGCATATGTATCATGTAAATTATATCTTACAAGTTGCAAGCCTCATGCATAGTATACTAGTAGTGCCCGCACCTTGTCCTAATTAGCTTGGATTAACACAGATTATCATTGCATGACATATGTTTCAACCAAGTGTCACAAAGGGGTACCTCTATGCCGCCTGTACAAGGGTCTAAGGAGAAAGTTCGCATTGGATTTCTCGCTTTTGATCATTCTTCAACTTAGACACCCATACCGGGACAACATAGACAACAGATAATGGACTCCTCTTTTAATGCTTAAGCATTCAACAGTTAATATTCTCATAAGAGATTGAGGTTTTATGTCCAAACTGAAACTTCCACCATGATTCATGGCTTTAGTTAGCGGCCTGATGTCTATGCTTCTATTCTTGTAGACAGTGTTGGGCCTCCAAGAGCAGAGGTTTGTAGAACAGCAGCAAGTTTCCCTTAAGTGGATCACCCAAGGTTTATCGAACTCAGGGAGGAAGAGGTCAAAGATATCCCTCTCATGCAACCCTGCAACCACAAAGCAAGAAGTCTCTTGTGTCCCCAACACACCTAATAGGTGCACTAGTTCGGCGAAGAGATAGTGAAATACAGGTGGTATGAATAAGTATGAGCAGTAGCAACGGCACCAGTGCTTGCTGGCGTGCGTTGATGGTAGTAATATTGCGGGAAGTATAAATGCAGTAAAACAGTAAACAAGCAGCAATAGCAGTATTTAGGAACAAGGCCTAGGGATCATACTTTCACTAGTGGACACTCTCAACATTGATCACATAACAGAATAAATAGATAGATGCTAGACTCTACACCCTCTTGTTGGATGATGAACACCACTAACTGTGTAGGATTACACGAACCCTCAATGCCGGAGTTAACAAGCTCCACAATATTCAATGTTCATATTTAAATAACCTTAGAGTGCATAACAGATCAACATAACCAAACCAAGTACTAACATAGCATGCACACTGTCACCTTCACACTACGAAAGGAGGAATAGATCACATCAATACTATCATAGCAATAGTTAACTTCATAATCTACAAGAGATCACAATCATAGCCTACGCCAAGTACTACACGATGCACACACTATCACCATTACACCGTGCAGGAGGAATAAACTACTTTAATAACATCACTAGAGTAGCACACAGATAAATTGTGATACAAAACACATTGCAATCATAAAGGGATATAAATAAGCACTTCACTATGCCATTCATAACAGTGAATAAGTATTCTGTGAAATATAGCCTAAGAGACCCACACGGTGCACACACTGTCACCTTTACACACGTGGGACAAGGAGTCTCCGGAGATCACATAAGTAAAATCCACTTGACTAGCATAATGACATCTAGATTACAAGCATCATCATATGAATCTCAATCATGTAAGACAGCTCATGAGATTATTGTATTGAAGTACATAGGAGAGAGATGAACCACATAGCTACCGGTACAGCCCCGAGCCTCGATGGAGAACTACTCCTCCTCATGGGAGACAGGCGTTGATGAAGATGGCGGTGGTGTCGATGGAGGAGCCTTCCGGGCACTTCCCCGTCCGGCGGCGTGCGGAACAGAGACTCCTGTCCCCCGGATCTTGGCTTCGCGATGGTGGCGGCTCTGGAAGGTTTTCTCTGGTTTGGTCGAACATGGTAGGGTTTTCGCGACGGAGACTTTAAGTAGGTGGAAGGGCAAGGTCGGTGGAGTCCTGGTGGGGCCACACACTAGGCCGGCGCGGCCAGGGCTTGGGCCGCGCCGCCTACTATGTCCCCACCTCGTGGCCCCACTTCGTTTCCCCTTCGGACTTGGAAGCTTCGTGGAAAAATAGGACCCTGGGCGTTGATTTCGTCCGATTCCGAGAATATTTCCTTACTAGGATTTCTGAAACCAAAAACAGAGAAAAAGAATGGCCCTTCGGCATCTCGTCAATAGGTTAGTTCCGGAAAACGCATAATAATGACATAAAGTATGCATAAAACATGTAGATATCATCAATAATGTGGCATGGAACATAAGAAATTATCGATACGTCGGAGACGTATCAGCATCCCCAAGCTTAGTTCTGCTCGTCCCGAGCAGGTAAACGAACAAAGATAATTTCTGGAGTGACATGCCATCATAACCTTGATCATACTATTGTAAGCATATGTAATGAATGCAGCGATCAAAACAATGGTAATGACATGAGTAAACAAATGAATCATAAAGCAAAGACTTTTCATGAATAGTACTTTCAAGACAAGCATCAATAAGTCTTACATAAGAGTTAACTCATAAAGCAATAAATCAAAGTAAAGGTATTGAAGCAACACAAAGGAAGATTGAGTTTCAGCGGTTGCTTTCAACTTATAACATGTATATCTCATGGATATTATCAATGTAAAGTAATATAACAAGTGCAATATGCAAGTATGTAGGAATCAATGCACAGTTCACACAAGTGTTTGCTTCTTGAGGTGGAGAGAAATAGGTGAACTGACTCAACATAAAAGTAAAAGAAAGGCCTTCGCAGAGGGAAGCATTGATTGCTATATTTGTGCTAGAGCTTTGGTTTTGAAAACATAAAGAGAGCATAAAAGTAAAATTTTGAGAGGTGTTTGTTGTTGTCAACGAATGGTAGTGGGCACTCTAACCCCCTTGCCAGACAAACCTTCAAAGAGCGGCTCCCATGAAGGACGTTATCTCTACCAACAAGGTAGATCATCCCTCTTCTCTTTTGTTTACACATGTATTTTAGTTTTATTTATGGATGACACTCCTCCCAACCTTTTGCTTACACAAGCCATGGCTAACCGAATCCTCGGGTGCCTTCCAACATTCACATACCATGAAGGAGTGTCTATTTGCAAAATTAAGTTGCTTACTGATGAATCAGAGCAAAACATGTGAAGATAATTATTAATGAAGGTTGATTAATTGGGGCTGGGAACCCCATTGCCAGCTCTTTTTGCAAAATTATTGGATAAGCGGATGAAGCCACTAGTCCATTGGTGAAAGTTGCCCAACAAGAATGAAAGATAAACACCACATACTTCCTCATGAGCTATAAAACATTGACACAAATCAGAGGTGATAAATTTTGAATTATTTAAAGGTAGCACTCAAGCAATTTACTTTGGAATGGCGGAGAAATACCATGTAGTAGGTAGGTATGGTGGACACAAATGGCATAGTGGTTGGCTCAAGGATTTTGGATGCATGAGAAGTATTCCCTCTCGATACAAGGCTTAGGCTAGCAAGGTTTATTTGAAACAAACACAAGGATGAACCGGTGCAGCAAAACTCACATAAAAGACATATTGTAAACATTATAAGACTCTACACCGTCTTCCTTGTTGTTCAAACTCTTTACTAGAAATTATCTAGACCTTAGAGAGACCAATTATGCAAACCAAATTTTAGCAAGCTCTATGTATTTCTTCATTAATAGGTGCAAAGTATATGATGCAAGAGCTTAAACATGAGCACAACAATTGCCAAGTATCACATTATCCAAGACATTTTACCAATTACTACATGTAGCATTTCCCGTTTCCAACCATATAACAATTAACGAAGCAGTTTCAACCTTCGCCATGAACATTAAAAGCTAAGAACACATGTGTTCATATGAACCAGCGGAGCGTGTCTCTCTCCCACACAAGCATTTATTCAAACAAAAACAAACAGACGCTCCAAGTAAAGTACATAAGATGTGACCGAATAAAAATATAGTTTCAAGAGAAGAAACCTGATAAGTTGTCGATGAAGAAGGGGATGCCTTGGGCATCCCCAAGCTTAGATGCTTGAGTCTTCTTGAAATATGAAGGGATGAACCACGGGGCATCCCCAAGCTTAGACTCTTCACTCTTCTTGATCATAGTATATCATCCTCCTCTCTTGACCCTTGAAAACTTCCTCCACACCAAACTTTAAGCAAACTCATTAGAGGGTTAGTGCATAATCAAAAATTCACATGTTCAGAGGTGACACAATCATTCTTAACACTTCTGGACATTGCACAAAACTACTGAAAGTTAATGGAACAAAGAAATCCATCCAACATAGCAAAAGAGGCAATGCGAAATAAAAGGCAGAATCTGTCAAAACAGAACAGTCCGTAAAGACGAATTTTAAAGTGGCACCAGACTTGCTCAGATGAAAATGCTCAAATTGAATGAAAGTTGCGTACATATCTTAGGATCACGCACGTAAATGGCAGATTTTTCTGAGTTACCTACAGAGAATTCTTCGTGACAGACAGAAATCTGTTTCTGCGCAGTAATCCAAATCTAGTATTGACTTTACTATCAAAGACTTTACTTGGCACAACAATGCAATAAAATAAAGATAAGGAGAGGTTGCTACAGTAGTAAACAACTTCCAAGACACAAATATAAAATAAAGTACTGTAGCAAAATAAACACATGGGTTATCTCCCAAGAAGTTCTTTCTTTATAGCCATTAAGATAGGCTCAGCAGTTTTAATGATGCACTCCCAAGAAATAAGAGTTGAAGCAAAAGAGAGCATCAAAAAGCAAATTCAAGACATATTTAAGTCTAACATGCTTCCTATGAAAAGGAATCTTGTAAATAAACAAGTTCATGAAGAGCAAAGTAACAAGCATAGGAAGATAAAACCAGTGTAACTTCAAAAATTTCAGCATATAGAGAGGTGTTTTAGTAACATGAAAACTTCTACAACCATATTTTCCTCTCTCATAATAACTTTCAGTAGCATCATGAACAAACTCAACAATATAAGTATCACATAAAGCATTCTTATCATGAGTCTCATGCATAAAATTATTACTCTCCACATAGGCATAATCAATTTTATTAGTTGTAGTGGGAGCAAATTCAACAAAGTAGCTATCATTATTATTCTCATCATCAAATATAGGAGGCATAATATAATCATAATCAAATTTATCCTCCATAACAGGCGGTACTAAAAGACCAATATCATTATAATCATCATAAATAGGAGGCAAAGTATCATCAAAGTAAATTTTCTCCTCAATGCTTGGGGGACTAAAAATATCATGCTCATCAAAGCCAGCTTCCCCAAGCTTAGAATTTTCCATATCATTAGCAACAATGGTGTTCAAAGCGTTCATACTAATATGTTCCATAGGTTTTTTAATTTTCGCATCAAACCATCCATGTCTTAAATCAGGAAATAGAATAAAGCTCACTCTTGTCCATTATGCCAAACTAGTGTAAACAAGAAACAAAAAGATGCAATTGCAGGATCTAAAGGAAATAGCTTCGAGCACACACACACGGCAACAGAAAAGTACTTTACCTGGGACCGGAGTATGAGTGCCTTTTACCTTTCCTCCCCGCAACGGCGCCAGAAAATAGCTTGATGTCTACGGGTGCTTCTATTCTTGTAGACAGTGTTGGGCCTCCAAGAGCAGAGGTTTGTAGAGCAGCAAGTTTCCCTTAAGTGGATCACCCAAGGTTTATCGAACTCAGGGAGGAAGAGGTCAAAGATATCCCTCTCATGCAACCCTGCAACCACAAAGCAAGAAGTCTCTTGTGTCCCCAACACACCTAATAGGTGCACTAGTTCGGCGAAGAGATAGTGAAATACAGGTGGTATGAATAAGTATGAGCAGTAGCAACGGCACCAGAAAAGTGCTTGCTGGCGTGCATTGATGGTAGTAATATTGCAAAGTAAAATGCAGTAAAACGCAAAGCGTAACGCAGTATTTAGGAACAAGGCCTAGGGATCATACTTTCACTAGTGGACACTCTCAACATTGATCACATAACAGAATAAATAGATAGATGCTAGACTCTACACCCTCTTGTTGGATGATGAACACCACTAACTGTGTAGGATTACACGAACCCTCAATGCCGGAGTTAACAAGCTCCACAATATTCAATGTTCATATTTAAATAACCTTAGAGTGCATAACAGATCAACATAACCAAACCAAGTACTAACATAGCATGCACACTGTCACCTTCACACTACGAAAGGAGGAATAGATCACATCAATACTATCATAGCAATAGTTAACTTCATAATCTACAAGAGATCACAATCATAGCCTACGCCAAGTACTACACGATGCACACACTGTCACCATTACACCGTGCAGGAGGAATAAACTACTTTAATAACATCACTAGAGTAGCACATAGATAAATTGTGATACAAAACACATTGCAATCATAAAGGGATATAAATAAGCACTTCACTATGCCATTCATAACAGTGAATAAGTATTCTGTGAAATATAGCCTAAGAGACCCACACGGTGCACACACTGTCACCTTTACACACGTGGGACAAGGAGTCTCCGGAGATCACATAAGTAAAATCCACTTGACTAGCATAATGACATCTAGATTACAAGCATCATCATATGAATCTCAATCATGTAAGGCAGCTCATGAGATTATTGTATTGAAGTACATAGGAGAGATGAACCACATAGCTACCGGTACAGCCCCGAGCCTCGATGGAGAACTACTCCCTCCTCATGGGAGACAGCAGCGTTGATGAAGATGGCGGTGGTGTCGATGGAGGAGCCTTCCGGGGGCACTTCCCCGTCCCGGCGGCGTGCCGGAACAGAGACTCCTGTCCCCCAGATCTTGGCTTCGCGATGGCGGCGGCTCTGGAAGGTTTTCTGGTTTCGTCGAACGTGGTAGGGTTTTCGCGACGGAGACTTTAAGTAGGCGGAAGGGCAAGGTCGGTGGAGTCCTGGTGGGGCCACACACTAGGCCGGCGCGGCCAGGGCTTGGGCCGCGCCGCCCTACTGTGTCCCCACCTCGTGGCCCCACTTCGTTTCCCCTTCGGACTTCTGGAAGCTTCGTGGAAAAATAGGACCCTGGGCGTTGATTTCGTCCAATTCCGAGAATATTTCCTTACTAGGATTTTTGAAACCAAAAACAGCAGAAAAGCTGCCCTTCGGCATCTCGTCAATAGGTTAGTTCCGGTAAACGCATAATAATGACATATAATATGCATAAAACATGTAGATATCATCAATAATGTGGCATGGAACATAAGAAATTATCGATACGTCGGAGACGTATCAGCGGCCCAATGTTCTTCTCTAACAATATGCATACTCAAACCATTTGATTGTGAAAACCGCCCTTACTTCAGACAAGACGAACATGCATAGCAACTCACATGATATTCAACAAAGAGTTGATGGCGTCCCCAGAAACATGGTTACCGCACAACAAGCAACTTAATAAGAGATAAAGTGCATAAGTACATATTCAATACCACAATAGTTTTTAAGGCTATTTTGTCCCATGAGCTATATATTGCAAAGGCGAATGATGGAAATTTAAAGGTAGCACTCAAGCAATTTACTTTGGAATGGCGGAGAAATACCATGTAGTAGGTAGGTATGGTGGACACAAATGGCATAGTGGTTGGCTCAAGGATTTTGGATGCATGAGAAGTATTCCCTCTCGATACAAGGTTTAGGCTAGCAAGGTTATTTGAAACAAACACAAGGATGAACCGGTGCAGCAAAACTCACATAAAAGACATATTGTAAACATTATAAGACTCTACACCGTCTTCCTTGTTGTTCAAAACTCAATACTAGAAATTATCTAGACTTTAGAGAGACCAAATATGCAAACCAAATTTTAGCAAGCTCTATGTATTTCTTCATTAATGGGTGCAAAGTACATGATGCAAGAGCTTAAACATGAGCACAACAATTGCCAAGTATCAAATTATTCAAGACATTTTAGAATTACTACATGTAGCATTTCCAATTCCAACCATATAACAATTTAACGAAGAAGATTCAACCTTCGCCATGAATACTATGAGTAAAGCCTAAGGACATATTTGTCCATATGCAACAACGGAGCGTGTCTCTCTCCCACACAATGAATGCTAGGATCCATTTTATTCAAACAAAAACAAAAACAAAAACAAACCGACGCTCCAAGCAAAGCACATAAGATGTGACGGAATAAAAATATAGTTTCAGGGGAGGAACCTGATAATGTTGTCGATGAAGAAGGGGATGCCTTGGGCATCCCCAAGCTTAGACGCTTGAGTCTTCTTAAAATATGCAGGGGTGAACCACCGGGGCATCCCCAAGCTTAGAGCTTTCACTCTCCTTGATCATATTGCATCATTTCCCTCTCTTGATCCTTGAAAACTTCCTCCACACCAAACTCAAAACAACTCATTAGAGGGTTAGTGCACAATAAAAATTTACATGTTCAGAGGTGACATAATCATTCTTAACACTTCTGGACATTGCACAAAGCTACTGGACATTAATGGATCAAAGAAATTCATCCAACATAGCAAAAGAGGCAATGCGAAATAAAAGGCAGAATCTGTCAAAACAGAACAGTTCGTAAAGACGAATTTTAAAGTGGCACCAGACTTGCTCAGATGAAAATTCCCAAATTGAATGAAAGTTGCGTACATATCTGAGGATCACTCACGTAAATTGGCATAATTTTATGAGTTACCTACAGAGAATTAGGCCCAGATTCGTGACAGCAAAGAAATCTGTTTCTGCGCAGTAATCCAAATCTAGTATGAACCTTACTATCAACGACTTTACTTGGCACAACAATGCACAAAACTAAGATAAGGAGAGGTTGCTACAGTAGTAAACAACTTCCAAGACTCAAATATAAAATAAAGTATTTTAGTAAAAAAACATGGGTTGTCACCCATAAGCGCTTTTCTTTAACGCCTTTCAGCTAGGCGCAGAAAGTGTATATCAAGTGTCATCAAGAGATGAAGCATCAACACTAGTACCAGGGGTGTTGGGAGTTTCCTCAACAATGCAAGTTATCTTATCTATGTAAGTTTCAGAGGCTCCCTTTTCATTACTCTTAGGCTTGCTATTCTCATTAAACAAATTTTCAGGAACAATCCAATCATAATTCTTTTCTAGTGCCTCGAACATTCCTACAAGCTTGCAAGGTATTGATGTCTTAATATCCCCTACATCATTAATATTATTAGTGTACTTTATTCTATCAATGTCCATCTTTTCAAGGGTACTAGCAAAGTTGGTGTAAGAACCAAGCATCTTATATTTAATAAAGACTTTTCTAGCCTCTCTTGCTACACCACCAAATTCTTTAAGAAGGGTTTCTAAGACAAAATCTTTCTTTTCTCCTTCCTCCATATCAGAGAGTGTAAGAAACATATGTTGTATTATGGGATTGAGATTAACAAATTTAGTTTCCAACATGTGTACTAAAGAAGCAGCAGCAATTTCATAAGTAGGAGCAAGTTCTACCAAGTGTCTATCTTCAAAATCTTCAGCGGTACTAACATGAGTGAAAAAATCTTCTATATTATCTCTTCCAATTATAGACCCTCGGCCTACCGGTATGTCTTTTAGAGTGTACTTAGGAGGAAACATGATGAAATAAACAAAAAGTAAATAAAGTAAATGCAAGTAACTAATTTTTTTGTGTTTTTGATATGGAGAACAAGACAGTAAATAAAGTAAAACTAGCAACTAATTTTTTTGTGTTTTGATATAATGCAGCAAACAAAGTAGTAAATAAAGTAAAGCAAGACAAAAACAAAGTAAAGAGATTGGATTGTGGAGACTCCCCTTGCAGCGTGTCTTGATCTCCCCGGCAACGGCGCCAGAAATTTAGCTTGATGACGCGTAAAGCACACGCTCGTTGGGAACCCCAAGTGGAAGGTGTGATGCGTACAGCAGCAAGTTTCCCTCAGTAAGAAACCAAGGTTTATCGAACCAGTAGGAGTCAAGAAGCACGTCGAAGGTTGATGGCGGCGGGATATAGTGCGGCGCAACACCGGGATTCGGCGCCACGTGGAACCTGCACAACACAACCAAAGTACTTTGCCCCAACGAAACAGTGAGGTTGTCAATCTCACCGGCTTGCTGTAACAAAGGATTAGATGTATAGTGTGGATGATGATTGTTTGCAGAAAACATTAGAACAAGTATTGCAGTAGATTGTATTTAATGTAAAAGAATGGACCGGGGTCCACAGTTCACTAGAGGTGTCTCTCCCATAAGATAAATAGCATGTTGGGTGAACAAATTACAGTCGGGCAATTGACAAATAGAGAGGGCATGACAATGCACATACATGATATGATAAGTATAGTGAAATTTAATTGGGCATTACGACAAAGTACATAGACCGCTATCCAGCATGCATCTATGCCTAAAAAGTCCACCTTCAGGTTATCATCCGAACCCCTTCCAGTATTAAGTTGCAAACAACAGACAATTGCATTACGTATGGTGCGTAATGTAATCAATAACTACATCCTCGGACATAGCATCAATGTTTTATCCCTAGTGGCACACATCCACAACCTTAGAACTTTCTGTCACTGTCCCAGATTTAATGGAGGCATGAACCCACTATCGAGCATAAATACTCCCTCTTGGAGTTAAGAGCAAAAACTTGGCCAGAGCCTCTACTAATAACGGAGAGCATGCAAGATCATAAACAACACATAGGTAATAGATTGATAATCAACATAACATAGTATTCTCTATCCATCGGATCCCGACAAACACAACATATAGCATTACAGATAGATGATCTTGATCATGTTAGGCAGCTCACAAGATCCAACAATGAAGCACATAAGGAGAAGACGACCATCTAGCTACTGCTATGGACCCATAGTCCAGGGGTGAACTACTCACTCATCAATCCGGAGGCGACCATGGCGGTGAAGAGTCCTCCGGGAGATGATTCCCCTCTCCGGCAGGGTGCCGGAGGCGATCTCTGAATCCCCCGAGATGGGATTGGCGGCGCCTCGTGGGTTTCCGTATCGTGGCCCTCGATCGGGGGTTTCGCGACGGAGGCTTTAAGTAGGCGGAAGGGCAGGTCAAGGGCGTCACGGGGACCCACACGCAGGCGCGTGGCCGGGGCGGCCGCCGCCCTGGCGTGTCGTCGCCCCGTGGCCCACTTCGTCTTCTCTTCGGTCTTCTGGAAGCTTCGTGGCAAAATAAGACCCTAGGCGTTGATTTCGTCCAATTCCGAGAATATTTCCTTTGTAGGATTTCTGAAACCAAAAACAGCAGAAAACAGCAACTGGCTCTTCGGCATCTTGTTAATAGGTTAGTGCGGAAAATGCATAAATACGACATAAAGTATGCATAAAACATGTAGATATCATCAATAATGTGGCATGGAACATAAGAAATTATCGATACGTCGGAGACGTATCACCGGCCCCCTCCCCTTGCTCCTCATTATATAGGTGGAACACCCAAGAGTTGGTCTACAAGTCTTCGAATAAGACCCCAAACCAAAACCTTCCATATGACATGAAACCTACCCAAGGTGGGATTCCCACTTGAGGTGGGATTCCCACCTTTCCTTGGGAGGGGGTGGCCGGCCACCTTAGGTGGAGTCCACCTGGGACTCCACCCCCTAGGGTTGGCCGGCCATGGTGGTGGAGTCCCTCCGGGACTCCGCCTTCCAAAGTGATTTCTTCCGGACTTTTCTAGAACCTTCTAGAACCTTCCATAAATGCACCGGATCATTTCCAAACTTGGAATATGACTTCCTATATATGAATCTTATTCTCCGAACCATTCCGGAACTCCTCGTGATGTCCGGGATCCCATCCGAGACTTCGAACAATACTTCGAACTCCATTCCATATTCAAGTTCTACTATTACAACATCAAACCTTAAGTGTGTCACCCTACGGTTCGCGAACTATGTAGACATGGTTGAGATCTCTCTCCGACCAATAACCAATAGCGGGATCTGGAGATCCATAATGGCTCCCACATATTCAACGATGACTTAGTGATCGAATGAACCATTCACATACGATACCAATTCCCTTTGTCACGCGATATTTTACTTGTCCGAGGTTTGATCATCGGTATCACTCTATACCTTGTTCAACCTCGTCTCCTGACAAGTACTCTTTACTCGTACCGTGGTATGTGGTCTCTTATGAACTTATTCATATGCTTGCAAGACATTAGACGACATTCCACCGAGAGGGCCCAGAGTATATCTATCCGTCATCGGGATGGACAAATCCCACTGTTGATCCATATGCCTCAACTCATACTTTCCGGATACTTAATCCCACCTTTATAACCACCCATTTACGCAGTGGCGTTTGATGTAATCAAAGTACCTTTCCGGTATAAGTGATTTACATGATCTCATGGTCGAAAGGACTAGGTAACTATGTATCGAAAGCTTATAGCAAATAACTTAATGACGTGATCTTATGCTACGCTTAATTGGGTGTGTCCATTACATCATTCATATAATGATATAACCTTGTTATTAATAACATCCAATGTTCATGATTATGAAACTAATCATCTATTAATCAACAAGCTAGTTAAGAGGCTTACTAGGGACTCATTGTTGTTTACATAACACACATGTATTAATGTTTCGGTTAATACAATTATAGCATGGTATATAAACATTTATCATAAACATAAAGATATATAATAACCACTTTTATTATTGCCTCTTGGGCATATCTCCAACATAGGTAGGTATGGTGGACACAAATGGCATAGTTTTTGGCTCAAGGATTTGGATGCACGAGAAGAATTCCTCTCAATACAAGGCTAGGCTAGCAAGGTTGTTTGAAGCAAACTCAAGTATAAAACGGTGCAGCAAGACTCACATATGAACATATTGTAAGCATTATAAGACTTTACATCGTCTCCTTGTTGTTCAAACACCTTAACCAGAAAATATCTAGACTCTAGAGACCAATCATGCAAACCAAATTTTAACAAGCTCTATGTAGTTCTTCATTAATAGGTACAAAGTACATGATGCAAGAGCTTAAACATGATCTATATGAGCACAACAATTGCCAAGTATCAAATTATTCAAGACATTATACCAATTACCACATGCGGCATTTTCCGTTTCCAACCATATATCAATGAATGAAGTAGTTCAACCTTCGCAATGAACATTAAGAATAAAGCTAAGAACACATGTGTTCATATGCAACAGCGGAGCGTGTCTCTCTCCCACACAAAGAATGCTAGGATCCGATTTTATTCAAACAAAACAAAAATAAAAACAAACAGACGCTCCAAGTAAAGCGCATAAGATGTGACGGAATAAAAATATAGTTTCACTAGAGGTGACCTGATAAGTTGTCGATGAAGAAGGGGATGCCTTGGGCATCCCCAAGCTTAGATGCTTGAGTCTTCTTGAAATATGCAGGGATGAACCACGGGGCATCCCCAAGCTTAGACTTTTCACTCTTCTTGATCATATTGTATCATCCTCCTCTCTTGACCCTTGAAAACTTCCTCCACACCAAACTCAAAACAAACTCATTAGAGGGTTAGTGCATAATTGAAAATTCATATATTCAGAGGTGACATAATCATTCTTAACACTTCTGGACATTGCACAAAGCTACTGAAAGTTAATGGAACAAAGAAATCCATCAAGCATAGCAAAACAGGCAATGCGAAATAAAAGGCAGAATCTGTCAAAATAGAACAATCCGTAAAGACGAATTTTTTAGGGGCACTTAACTTGCTCAGATGAAAATGCTCAAATTGAATGAAAGTTGCGTACATATCTGAGGATCACGCTAGTAAATTGGCAGATTTTTCTGAGTTACCTACAGAGAACCCTGCCCAAATTCGTGACAGCAAGAAATCTGTTTCTGCGCAGTAATCCAAATCTAGTATTGACTTTACTATCAAAGACTTTACTTGGCACAACAATGCAATAAAATAAAGATAAGGAGAGGTTGCTACAGTAGTAACAACTTCCAAGACTCAAATATAAAACAAAAGTGCTGTAGTAAAATAATGGGTTGTCTCCCATAAGCGCTTTTCTTTAACGCCTTTCAGCTAGGCGCAGAAAGTGTGAATCAAGTGTTATCAAGAGATGAAGCATCGACAGAGGGGTTTGGAGTTTTCTCAACTATGCATTGTATCTTATCTATGTAAGTTTCAGAGGCTCCTTTTTCATTACTCTTAGGCTTGCTATTCTCATCAAACAAATTTTCAGGAACAAGCCAACCATAGTTATTTTCTAGAGCTTCATGCATTCCTAGGAGCTTGCAAGGTATTGATGTCTTAATCTCCCCTCCATCATTAACATTATTAGTGTACCTTATTCTATCCATGTCCATCTTTTCAAGGGTACTAGCAAAGTTGGTATAAGAGCCAAGCATCTTATATTTAATAAAGACTTTTCTAGCCTCTCTTGCTACACCACCAAATTCTTTAAGAAGGGTTTCTAAGACAAAATCTTTCTTTTCTCCTTCCTCCATATCAGAGAGTGTAAGAAACATATGCTGAATTATAGGATTGAGATTAACAAATTTAGTTTCCAACATGTGTACTAAAGAAGCAACAGCAATTTCATAAGTAGGAGCAAGTTCTACCAAGTGTCTATCTTCAAAATCTTCAGCTGTACTAACATGAGTGAAAAAATCTTCTATATTATCTCTTCCAATTATAGACCCTCGTCCTACCGGTATGTCTTTTAGAGTGTACTTAGGAGGAAACATGATGAAATAAACAAAAGGTAAATAAAGTAAATGCAAGTAACTAAATTTTTTGTGTTTTTAATATAGAGAACGCAAACAAGACAGTAAATAAAGTAAAGCTAGCAACTAATTTTTTTGTGTTTTGATATAAGAGAAAACAAAGCAGTAAATAAAGTAAAGTAAAGCAAGACAAAAACAAAGTAAAGAGATTGGAAGTGGAGACTCCCCTTGCAGCGTGTCTTGATCTCCCGGGCGCCAGAAATTTAGCTTGATACGCGTAAAGCACACGTCCGTTGGGAACCCCAAGTGGAAGGTATGATGCGTATAGAAGCAAGTTTCCTCAGTAAGAAACCAAGGTTTATCGAACCAGTAGGAGCCAAGAAGCACGTTGAAGGTTGATGGCGGCGAAGTGTAGTGCGGCGCAACACCAGGGATTCCGCGCCAACGTGGAACCTGCACAACACAATCAAAGTACTTTGCCCCAACGTAACAGTGAGGTTGTCAATCTCACCGGCTTGCTGTAAACAAATGATTAATTGTATAGTGTTGAAGATGATGTTTGTTTGCGAAAAACAGTAAAGAACAATTGCAGTAGATTGTATTTCAGATGTAAAGAATGGACCGGGGTCCACAGTTCACTAGTGGTGTCTCTCCCATAAGATAAATAACATGTTGGGTGAACAAATTACAGTTGGGCAATTGACAAATAAAGAAGGCATAACAATGCACATACATATATCATGATGAGTACTATGAGATTTAATCAGGGCATTATGACAAAGTACATAGACCGCTATCCAGCATGCATCTATGCCTAAATAGTCCACTTTCAGGTTATCATCCGAACCCCTTCCGGTATTAAGTTGTAAACAACAGACAATTGCATTAAGTATGGTGCGTAATGTAATCAACACAAATATCCTTAGACAAAGCATCGATGTTTTATCCCTAGTGGCAACAACACATCCACAACCTTAGAACTTTCTGTCACTGTCCCAGATTCAATGGAGGCATGAACCCACTATCGAGCATAATACTCCCTCTTGGAGTTACAAGTATCAACTTGGCCAGCCTCTACTAGCAACGGAGAGCATGCAAGAACATAAACAACATATATGATAGATTGATAATCAACTTGACATAGTATTCAATATTCATCGGATCCCAACAAACACAACATGTAGCATTACAGATAGATGATCTTGATCATGATAGGCAGCTCACAAGATCTAACATGATAGCACAATGAGGAGAAGACAACCATCTAGCTACTGCTATGGACCCATAGTCCAGGGGTGAACTACTCACACATCGATCCGGAGGCGATCATGGCGATGAAGAGCCTCCGGGAGATGATTCCCTCTCCGGCGGGTGCCGGAGGCGATCTCCTGAATCCCCCGAGATGGGATTGGCGGCGGCGTCTCTGGAAGGTTTTCCATATCGTGGCTCTCGGTACAGAGGGTTTCGCGACGAAGGCTTTAAGTAGGCGGAAGGGCGGAGTCGGAGGAGTCACGGGGGCCCCACACGCTAGGGCCGCACGGGCCCCCCGCGCCGCCCTAGTGTGGCGGCGCCCGTGGCCCCACTTCGTTTCTCCCTCGGTCTTCCGGAAGCTTCGTGGAAAATAAGCCCCTGGGCGTTGATTTCGTCCAATTCCGAGAATATTTCCTTACTAGGATTTCTGAAACCAAAAACAGCAGAAAACAGCTGGCTCTTCGGCATCTCGTCAATAGGTTAGTGCCGGAAAATGCATAATAATGACATATAATGTGTATAAAACATGTGACTATCATCATCAAAGTAGCATGGAACATAAGAAATTATAGATACGTTTGAGACGTATCACCCTCAAAGATTTCCAAAGCCTACGAGATTAGATCTCGTTGTTGCTGTAGTCGATCACTTGCCGCTTTCTAAAGCGCGTAGAAGATCGTGACGGTGCCACAGTCGGGCAGCACCTCCGTACTCGGTCACACGTTAGGTGTTGATGACGACGTCCTTCTCCCCGTTCCAGCGGGCAGCAGAAGTAGTAGATCCTCCTCGGAATCACGACAGCACGACGGTGTGGTGTCGGTGGCAGTGGAGATCTCCGGCAGGGCTTCGCCTAAGCTATGCGGGAGAGGTGGGAGGAGGGAGGCCGGCTTGGGTGCCTTGAGGGGTGCGGCCATGGTGGTCTTGATGTGGCCGGCCAGCCCCCCTCTCCTCCTCTTTATATAGGTGGAACCCCCTTAGGGTTTGCCCCAAAACCAATCCCCAATTCAAAAACTGCCATATGGACGAAACCTAGAGGGACAGGGACTCTCCCTTTCCCCCATAGCTTGGTCGGCCAAGGAGGTGGAGTCCACCATGGACTCCACCCTCCCACTTGGTTGGGCAAGTTAAGAGGAAGGTAGGATGCGCACAGCAGCAAGTTTTCCCTCAGAAAGAAACCAAGGTTTATCGAACCAGGAGGAGCCAAGAAGCACGTTGAAGGTTGATGGCGGCGGGATGTAGTGCGGCGCAACACCAGGGATTCCGGCGCCAACGTGGAACCTGCACAACACAAGCAAAGTACTTTGCCCCAACGAAACAGTGAGGTTGTCAATCTCACCGGCTTGCTGTAACAAAGAGTTAACCGTATTGTGTGGAAGATGATTGTTTGCAGAAAACAGTAGAACAAGTATTGCAGTAGATTGTATTTCAGTAAAGAGAATTGGACCGGGGTCCACAGTTCACTAGAGGTGTCTCTCCCATAAGACGAACAACATGTTGGGTGAACAAATTACAGTTGGGCAATTGACAAATAAAGAGAGCATGACCATGCACATACATATCATGATGAGTATAGTGAGATTTAATTGGGCATTACGACAAAGTACATAGACCGCCATCCAACTGCATCTATGCCTAAAAAGTCCACCTTCAGGTTATCATCCGAACCCCCTCCAGTATTAAGTTGCAAAGCAACAGACAATTGCATTAAGTATGGTGCGTAATGTAATCAACAACTACATCCTTAGACATAGCATCAATGTTTTATCCCTAGTGGCAACAGCACAACACAACCTTAGAACTTTCTGTCACTGTCCCAGGTGTCAATGCAAGCATGAACCCACTATCGAGCATAAATACTCCCTCTTGGAGTTACAAGCATCTACTTGGCCAGAGCATCTACTAGTAACGGAAAGCATGCAAGATCATAAACAACACGTAGATATAACTTTGATAATCAACATAACAAGTATTCTCTATTCATCGGATCCCAACAAACGCAACATATAGAATTACAGATAGATGATCTTGATCATGTTAGGCAGCTCACAAGATCCGACAATGATAGCACAATGGGGAGAAGACAACCATCTAGCTACGCTATGGACCCATAGTCCAGGGGTAGACTACTCACACATCACACCGGAGGCGACCATGGCGGCGTAGAGTCCTCCGGGAGATGATTCCCCTCTCGGCAGGTGCCGGAGGCAATCTCTGGATCCCCGAGATGGGATCGGCGCGGCGGCGTCTCGGAAGGTTTTCCGTATCGTGGTTCTCGGTACTGGGGTTTCACGGAGACTTTTTATAGGCGAAAGGGCAGGTCAAGAGGCGGCACGGGGGCCCCACACCACAGGGCCGCGCGGCCAAGGGGGGGCCGCGCCGCCCTAGGGTGTGGCCCCTCCGTGGCCCCTCTTCGTCTCTCCTTCGGACTTCTGGAAGCTTCGTGAGAAAATAGGCCCCTGGGCTTTGATTTCGTCCAATTCCGAGAATATTTCCTTACTAGGATTTCTGAAACCAAAAACAGCAGAAAACAGCAACTGGCACTTCGGCATCTTGTTAATAGGTTAGTTCCAGAAAATGCACGAATATGACATAAAGTGTGCATAAAACATGTAGATAACATCAATAATGTGGCATGGAACATAAGAAATTATCGATACGTCGGAGACGTATCGCATCCCCAAGCTTAGTTCTGCTCGTCCCGAGCAGGTAAAACGATAACACAGATAATTTCTGGAGTGACATGCCATCATAATCTTGATCATACTATTTGTAAAGCATATGTAGTGAATGCAGCGATCAAAACAATGTATATGACATGAGTAAACAAGTGAATCATATAGCAAAGACTTTTCATGAATAGCACTTCAAGACAAGCATCAATAAGTCTTGCATAAGAGTTAACTCATAAAGCAATAATTCAAAGTAAAGGTATTGAAGCAACACAAAAGAAGATTAAGTTTCAGCGGTTGCTTTCAACTCGTAACATGTATATCTCATGGATATTGTCAACATAGAGTAATATAATAAGTGCAATAAGCAAGTATGTAGGAATCAATGCATAGTTCACACAAGTGTTTGCTTCTTGAGGTGGAGAGAAATAGGTGAACTGACTCAACATTGAAAGTAAAAGAATGGTCCTCCATAGAGGAAAAGCATCGATTGCTATATTTGTGCTAGAGCTTTGATTTTGAAAACATAAAGAGAGCATAAAAATAAAGTTTTGAGAGGTGTATGTTGTTGTCAACGAATGGTAGCGGGTACTCTAACCCCCTTGCCAGACAAACCTTCAAAGAGCGGCTCCCATTTTATTTTATTTTTGGATGGCACTCCTTCCAACCTTTCTTTCACAAACCATGGCTAACCGAATCCTCGGGTGCCTGCCAACAATCTCATACCATGAAGGAGTGCCTTTTTATTTTAGTTTTATTATGATGACACTCCTCCCAACCTTTGCTTACACAAGCCATGGCTAACCGAATCCTTCGGGTGCCGTCCAACAATCACATACCATGGAGGAGTGTCTATTTTTGTTAATTAATTTGGGACTGGGAATCCCATTGCCAGCTCTTTTTGCAAAATTATTGGATAAGCGGATGAAGCCACTAGTCCATTGGTGAAAGTTGCCCAACAAGATTGAAAGATAAACACCACATTCCTCATGAGCTATAAAACATTGACACAAATCAGAGGTGATAAATTTTGAATTGTTTAAAGGTAGCACTCAAGCAATTTACTTTGGAATGGCGGAAAATACCATGTAGTATAGGTAGGTATGGTGGACACAAATGGCATAGTGGTTGGCTCAAGTATTTTGGATGCATGAGAAGTATTCCCTCTCGATACAAGGTTTAGGCTAGCAAGGCTTATTTGAAACAAACACAAGGATGAACCGGTGCAGCAAAACTCACATAAAAGACATATTGAAAATATTATAAGACTCTACACCGTCTTCCTTGTTGTTCAAACTCAATACTAGAAATTATCTAGACCTTAGAGAAACCAAATATGCAAACCAAATTTTAGCATGCTCTATGTATTTCTTCATTAATGAGTGCAAAGCATATGATGCAAGAGCTTAAACATGAGCACAACAATTGCCAAGTATCACATTACCCAAGACATTTATAGCAATTACTACATGTATCATTTTCCAATTCCAACCATATAACAATTTAACGAAGGAGAAACTTCGCCATGAATACTATGAGTAGAAACCAAGGACATACTTGTCCATATGCTACAGCGGAGCGTGTCTCTCTCCCATAAAGTGAATGCTAGGATCCATTTTATTCAAACAAAACAAAAACAAAAAAACAAACCGACGCTCCAAGAAAAAGCACATAAGATGTGATGGAATAAAAATATAGTTTCAGGGGAGGAACCTGATAATGTTGTCGATGAAGAAGGGGATGCCTTGGGCATCCCCAAGCTTAGACGCTTGAGTCTTCTTGATATATGCAGGGGTGAACCACCGGGTGCATCCCCAAGCTTAGAGCTTTCACTCTCCTTGATCATGTTGCATCATACTCCTCTCTTGATCCTTGAAAACTTCCTCCACACCAAACTCGAAACAACTCATTAGAGGGTTAGTGCACAATAAAAATTAACATATTCAGAGGTGACACAATCATTCTTAACACTTCTGGACATTGCATAATGCTACTGGACATTAGTGGATCAAAGAAATTCATCCAACATAGCGAAAGAGGCAATGCGAAATAAAAGGCAGAATCTGTCAAAACAGAACAGTTCGTATTGACGAATTTTAAAATGGCACCAGACTTGCTCAAATGAAAATGCTCAAATTGAATGAAAGTTGCGTACATATCTGAGGATCATGCACGTAAATTGGCTTAATTTTCTGAGTTACCTACAGGGAGGTGGACCCAGATTCGTGACAGCAAAGAAATCTGGAACTGTGCAGTAATCCAAATCTAGTACTTACTTTTCTATCAACGGCTTAACTTGGCACAACAAAACACAAAACTAAGATAAGGAGAGGTTGCTACAGTAGTAAACAACTTCCAAGACACAAAATAAAAACAAAGTACTGTAGGTAAAAACATGGGTTGTCTCCCATAAGCGCTTTTCTTTAACGCCTTTCAGCTAGGCGCAGAAAGTGTGTATCAAGTATTATCAAGAGATGAAGTGTCAACATCATAATTTGTTCTCATAATAGAATCAAAAGGTACCTTCATTCTCTTTCTAGGGAAGTGTTCCATACCTTTCTTGAGAGGAAATTGATATTTTATATTACCTTCCTTCATATCAATGATAGCACCAACAGTTCGAAGAAAAGGTCTTCCCAATATAATGGGGCAAGATGCATTGCATTCAATATCCAAGACAACAAAATCAACGGGGACAAGGTTATTGTTAACGGTAATGCGAACATTATCAACTTTACCCAAAGGTTTCTTTGTAGAATGATCAGCAAGATTAACATCCAAATAACAATTTTTCAATGGTGGCAAGTCAAGCATATTATAAATTTTCTTAGGCATAACAGAAATACTTGCACCAAGATCACATAAAGCATTACAATCAAAATCTTTAATCTTCATCTTAATGATGGGCTCCCAACCATCTTCTAGCTTTTTAGGAATAGAGGCTTCACGCTCTAGTTTCTCTTCTCTAGCTTTTATGAGAGCATTTGTAATATGATGCGTGAAAGCCAAATTTATAGCACTAGCATTAGGACTTTTAGCAAGTTTTTGCAAGAACTTTATAACTTCAGAGATGTGGCAATCATCAAAATTCAAACCATTATAATCTAAAGCAATGGGATCATCATCCCCAATGTTGGAAAAAATTTCAGCAGTTTTATCACAGGCAGTTTCAGCAGTTTTAGCAGTTTCAGGCAGTTTTTCGCGCTTTGCATTCGAAGTGGAAACATTGCTAACACCAATTCTTTTATTAGTATGAGTAGGAGGTGCAGCAACATGTGTAGCATTAGCATTACTAGTGGTGGTAATAGTCCAAACTTTAGCTATATTCTTCTCTTTAGCTAGTTTTTCATTTTCTTCTCTATCCCACCTAGCACGCAGTTCAGCCATTAATCTTATATTCTCATTAATTCTAACTTGAATGGCATTTGCTGTAGTAGTAATTTTATTATGATGATTCTCATTAGTCATAACTTTCGATTTCAAAAGATCAACATCAGCAGCAAGACTATCAACTTTAGAAGCAAGTATATCAATTTTCCCAAGCTTTTCTTCAACAGATTTGTTAAAAGCAGTTTGTGTACTAATAAATTCCTTAAGCATGGCTTCAAGTCCAGGGGGTGAACTCCTATTATTGTTGTAAGAATTCCCATAAGAATTACCATAGCCGTTGCCATTATTATAAGGATATGGCCTATAGTTGTTACTAGAATTGTTCCGGTAAGCATTGTTGTTGAAATTATTATTTTTAATGAAGTTTACATCAACATGTTCTTCTTGTGCAACCAATGAAGCTAATGGAACATTATTAGGATCAATATTAGTCCTATCATTCACAAGCATAGACATAATAGCATCGATCTTATCACTCAAGGAAGAGGTTTCTTCAACAGAATTTACCTTCTTACCTTGTGGAGCTCTTTCCGTGTGCCATTCAGAGTAGTTGATCATCATATTATCAAGAAGCTTTGTTGCTTCACCAAGAGTGATGGACATAAAGGTACCTCCAGCAGCTGAATCCAATAAATTCCGTGAAGAAAAATTTAGTCCTGCATAGAAGGTTTGGATGATCATCCAAGTAGTCAGTCCATGGGTTGGGCAATTTTTAACCAGAGATTTCATTCTTTCCCAAGCTTGAGCAACATGTTCAGTATCTAATTGTTTAAAATTCATTATGCTACTCCTCAAAGATATAATTTTAGCAGGGGGATAATATCTACCAATAAAAGCATCCTTGCATTTAGTCCATGAATCAATACTATTCTTAGGCAGAGATAGCAACCAATCTTTAGCTCTTCCTCTTAATGAGAAAGGGAACAATTTTAGTTTAATAATATCACCATCTACATCTTTATATTTTTGCATTTCACATAATTCAACAAAATTATTAAGATGGGCAGCAACATCATCAGAACTAACACCAGAAAATTGCTCTCGCATAACAAGATTCAGTAAAGCAGGTTTAATTTCAAAGAATTCTGCTGTAGTAGCAGGTGGAGCAATAGGTGTGCATAAGAAATCATTATTATTTGTGGTTGTGAAGTCACACAACTTAGTGTTTTCAGCCATTTTAGCAACAGTAAATAAAGCAAACTAGATAAAGTAAATGCAAGTAAACTAATTTTTTTGTGTTTTTGATATAGCAAACAAGATAACAAATAAAGTAAAACTAGCAACTAATTTTTTTGTATTTTGATTTAGTGCAGCAAACAAAGTAGTAAATAAAACTAAGCAAGACAAAAACAAAGTAAAGAGATTGAGAAGTGGAGACTCCCCTTGCAGCGTGTCTTGATCTCCCCGGCAACGGCGCCAGAAAAAGAGCTTGATGGCGTGTATTTCACACGTTCGTTGGGCAACCCCAAGAGGAAGGTATGATGCGCACAGCAGCAAGTTTTCCCTCAGAAAGAAACCAAGGTTTATCGAACCAGGAGGAGCCAAGAAGCACGTTGAAGGTTGATGGCGGCGGGATGTAGTGCGGCGCAACACCAGGGATTCCGGCGCCAACGTGGAACCTGCACAACACAAGCAAAGTACTTTGCCCCAACGAAACAGTGAGGTTGTCAATCTCACCGGCTTGCTGTAACAAAGAGTTAACCGTATTGTGTGGAAGATGATTGTTTGCGGAAAACAGTAGAACAAGTATTGCAGTAGATTGTATTTCAGTAAAGAGAATTGGACCGGGGTCCACAGTTCACTAGAGGTGTCTCTCCCATAAGACGAACACATGTTGGGTGAACAAATTACAGTTGGGCAATTGACAAATAAAGAGAGCATGACCATGCACATACATATCATGATGAGTATAGTGAGATTTAATTGGGCATTACGACAAAGTACATAGACCGCCATCCAACTGCATCTATGCCTAAAAAGTCCACCTTCAGGTTATCATCCGAACCCCTCCAGTATTAAGTTGCAAAGCAACAGACAATTGCATTAAGTATGGTGCGTAATGTAATCAACAACTACATCCTTAGACATAGCATCAATGTTTTATCCCTAGTGGCAACAGCACAACACAACCTTAGAACTTTCTGTCACTGTCCCAGGTTCAATGCAGGCATGAACCCACTATCGAGCATAAATACTCCCTCTTGGAGTTACAAGCATCTACTTGGCCAGAGCATCTACTAGTAACGGAAAGCATGCAAGATCATAAACAACACGTAGATATAACTTTGATAATCAACATAACAAGTATTCTCTATTCATCGGATCCCAACAAACGCAACATATAGAATTACAGATAGATGATCTTGATCATGTTAGGCAGCTCACAAGATCCGACAATGATAGCACAATGGGGAGAAGACAACCATCTAGCTACGGCTATGGACCCATAGTCCAGGGGTAGACTACTCACACATCACACCGGAGGCGACCATGGCGCGTAGAGTCCTCCGGGAGATGATTCCCCTCCGGCAGGGTGCCGGAGGCGATCTCCGGATCCCCGAGATGGGATCGGCGGCGGCGGCGTCTCTGGAAGGTTTTCCGTATCGTGGTTCTCGGTACTGGGGGTTTCGTCACGGAGACTTTTATAGGCGAAAGGGCAGGTCAAGAGGCGGCACGGGGCCCCACACCACGGGCCGCGCCGGGGGGGCCGCGCCGCCCTAGGGTGTGGCCCTCGTGGCCCCTCTTCGTCTCTCCTTCGGACTTCGGAAGCTTCGTGAGAAAATAGGCCCCTGGGCTTTGATCGTCCAATTCCGAGAATATTTCCTTACTAGGATTTCTGAAACCAAAACAGCAGAATCGGCACTTCGGCATCTTGTTAATAGGTTAGTTCCAGAAAATGCACGAATATGACATAAAGTGTGCACAAAACATGTAGATAACATCAATAATGTGGCATGGAACATAAGAAATTATCGATACGTCGGAGACGTATCAATGTCTATGCACGCTTCTATTCCTGTAGACAGTGTTGGGCCTCCAAGAGAAGAGGTTTGTAGAACAGCAGCAAGTTTCCCTTAAGTGAATCACCCAAGGTTTATCGAACTCAGGGAGGTAGAGGTCAAAGATATTCCTCTCAAGCAACCCTGCAATTATGATACAAGAAGTCTCTTGTGTCCCCAACACACCTAATACACTTGTCAGATGTATAGGCGCACTAGTTCGGCGAAGAGATATTAAAACGCAGATGATATAGATGGTGGTAGATGGTAATTGCGATATGAAGTAAATATTGCAGCAAGTAAACATGCAGTAGAACAGTAAGTAAGCGGTGTTTGCAGTATTGGAAACAAGGCCTAGGGATCCTACTTTCACTAGTGGACACTCTCAACATTGATCACATAATAAATAAGTTCTCTTCCTTTGTACTACTTTCAAAGACTCTATTGTTGGATAACAAACACCATTCATTGTGTAGGGCTACGAGAGCACCCTCAAGCCGGAGTAAACAAGCTCCACAACGTCATAAAGGAATCACACAAGATGCAAACACTGTCACTGTCACACCATAGAGAGTAATTCCGGAGTTCATATAAAGTAACTCTAGAGTGCATAGTAATAGTTAACTTCACAATCTACAAGAGATCACGATCATAACCTACGCCAAGTACTACATGATGCACACACTGTCCACATTACATCATGAAGGAGGAATAGACTACTTTAATAACATCACTAGAGTAGCACATAGATTAATAGTGATACAAAGCTCATCATATGGATCTCAATTATGCAAGGCAATTCATGAGATCATTGTATTGGGGTACATGAGAGAGAGATTAACCACATAGCTACCGGTAGAGCCCTCAGCCTCGGTGGAGAACTACTCCCTCCTCATCATGGAGACAACGATGGCGGTGAAGATGGCGGTGGAGATGCCTTCCGGGCACTTCCCGTCCCGGGGGCCGGAATGAGACTTATGTCCCCCGAATTGGAGTTTCGCGATGGCGGCGGCTCTAGAACTTTTCCCGTATCGTGGCTTATTCCTTTAGGGTTTTCGCGACAGAGTCCTTAAGTAGGCGGAAGGGCAGCCTCGGAGGGGCCCTGGTGGGGCCACACAATGGGGGCGCGCCCCACCCTTGGCCATGCCGCCCGGGCGTGTGGGGCCCCCTTGGCTCCCTCCGTCTCTCTCCTGTTCGAAGCTTCGTGGAAAAATAAGATATTGGGCGTTGATTTCGTCCAATTTCGAGAATATTTCCTTACTAGGATTTCAAACCAAGAAAACAGGAACTGGCACTTCGGCATCTTGTCAATAGGTTAGTTCCGGAAAATGCATAATAATGACATAAAGTGTGAACAAAACATGTAGGTATTGTCATAAAACTAGCATGGAACATAAGAAATTATAGATACGTTTGAGACGTATCAAGCATCCCCAAGCTTAGTTCCTACTCGCCCTCGAGTAGGTAAACGATAACAAGGATAATTTCTTAAGTGACATGCTACCAACATGATCTTGATCAATACTATTGCAAAGCATATGAGATGAATGAAGTGATTCAAAGCAATGGTAAAGATAATGACTAAACAGCTGATCATATAGCAAAGACTTTTCATGAATAGTACTTTCAAGACAAGCATCAATAAGTCTTGCATAAGAGTTAACTCATAAAGCAATAGATTCAAAGTAAAAGGCATTGAAGCAACACAAAGGATGATTAAGTTTCAGCAATTGCTTTCAACTTGTAACATGTATATCTCATGGATAATTGTCAACATAAAGCAATATAACAAGTGCAATAAGTAAACATGTAAGAATCAATGCACACAGTTGACACAAGTGTTTGCTTCTAAGATAGAAAGAAGTAGGCAAACTGACTCAACATAAAGTAAAAGAAAGGCCCTTCGCAGAGGGAAGCATGGATTACTATTTTTGTGCTAGAGCTTTTATTTTGAAAACATAGAAACAATTTTGTCAACGGTAGTAATAAAGCATATGCGTTATGTATAAGATATCCTATAAGTTGCAAGCCTCATGCATAGTATACCAATAGTGCTCGCACCTTGTCCTAATTAGCTTGGATTAACACGGATTATCATTGCATAACATATGTTTCAACCAAGTGTCACAAAGGGGTACCTCTATGCCGCCTGTACAAAGGTCTAAGGAGAAAGCTCGCATTGGATTTCTCGCTTTTGATTATTCTCAACTTAGACATCCATACCGGGACAACATAGACAACAGATAATGGACTCCTCTTTAATGCATAAGCATTTAACAACAGATAATATTCTCATAAGAGATTGAGGATTTGTGTCCAAACTGAAACTTCCACCATGATTTATGGCTTTAGTTAGCGGCCCAATGTTCTTCTCTAACAATATGCATACTCAAACAATTTGATCATGAAAATCGCCCTTACTTCAGACAAGACGAACATGCATAGCAACTCACATGATATTCAACAAAGGTAAAAGTTGATGGCGTCCCCAGAAACATGGTTACCGCTCAACAAGCAACTTACTAAGAAATAAGATACATAAGTACATATTCAATACCACAATAGTTTTTAAGATATTTTCCCATGAGCTATGTATTGCAAAGACAAAGAATAGAATTTTAAAGGTAGCACTCAAGTAATTTACTTTGGAATGGCAGAGAAATACCATGTAGTAGGTAGGTATGGTGGACACAAATGGCATAGTTTTTGGCTCAAGGATTTGGATGCACGAGAAGAATTCCTCTCAATACAAGGCTAGGCTAGCAAGGTTGTTTGAAGCAAACTCAAGTATAAAACGGTGCAGCAAGACTCACATATGAACATATTGTAAGCATTATAAGACTTTACATCGTCTCCTTGTTGTTCAAACACCTTAACCAGAAAATATCTAGACTTAGAGAGACCAATCATGCAAACCAAATTTTAACAAGCTCTATGTAGTTCTTCATTAATAGGTTCAAAGTACATGATACAAGAGCTTAAACATGATCTATATGAGCACAACAATTGCCAAGTATCAATTTATTCAAGACATTATACCAATTACCACATGAAACATTTTCTGTTTCCAACCAAATAGCAATTAACGAAGCGGTTTTCAACTCCGCCATGAACATTAAAGATAGAACTAAGAACACCAGTGTTCATATGAAAAAGCGGAGCGTGTCTCTCTCCCACAAGCATGAATTTATTCAGAGAATGAAAATAACAAAACGAAAATGAAAACAAACAGACGCTCCAAGTAAAGTACATAAGATGTGACTGAATAAAAATATAGATTCACTAGAGGTGACCTGATATGTTGTCGATGAAGAAGGGGATGCCCAAGGCATCCCCAAGCTTAGAAGCTTGGGTCTTCTTGAAATATGCAGGGATGAACACGGGGCATCCCCAAGCTTAGACTTTTCACTTCGTGATCATAGTATATCATCCTCCTCTCTTGACCCTTGAAAACTTTCTCCACACCAAACTCGAAACAAACTCATTAGAGGGTTAGTGCATAATCAAAAATTCACATGTTCAGAGGTAAAACAATCATTCTTAACACTTCTGGACATTGCCCAAAGCTACTGGAAGTTAATGGAACAAAGAAATCCATTCAACATAGCAAGAGAGGCAATGCGAAATAAAAGGCAGAATCTGTCAAAACAGAACAGTCCATAAAGACGAATTTTTCTGGGGCACTTAACTTGCTCAAATGAAAAAGCTCAAATTGAATGAAAGTTGCGTACATATCTGAGGATCATGCACGTAAATTGGCAGATTTTCTGAGTTACCTACAGAGAATTCTACTCAAATTCGTGACAGTAAGAAATCTGTTTCTGCGCAGTAATCCAAATCTAGTATCAACATTACTATCAAAGACTTTACTTGGCACAACAATGCAATAAAATAAAGATAAGGAGAGGTTGCTACAGTAGTAAGCAACTTCCAAGACACAACAAAACAGTAACAAAATAAAACATGGGTTATCTCCCAAGAAGTGCTTTCTTTATAGCCATTAAGATGGGCTCAGTAATTTTAATGATGCTCACATAAGGATGAGAGTTGAAGCAAAAAGAGAGCATCAAAAAGCAAGTATGAAACAAATTTAAGCCTAACCCACTTCCTATGAAAAGGAATCTTGTACACAAATAAATTCATGAAGAACAAAGTGACAAGCATAAGAAGGCAATACAAGCGCAACTTCAAAATTCTCAACATAAAGAGGGGAAACTTAATATTATTAAGATGCATATAGCCATGTTTCCCTCTCTCATAATAACTTTCAGTAGCATCATTGATGAAATCCACAATATATCCATCACTTAAAACATTCTTATCATGGTTCATGTGCATAAAAGTATCATTATTTTTGGCATAAGAAAAACTCTTCTCATTAATAGTAATTGGAGCAGGATCATTATCAAGAATTTGAACATGGTAAACAAGTTGCATACTAAGGGAATGGTTTTTGGCAATCCCATCATAACTATGACAAGTTTCATAAGGATAGTTATAACCTATATCATAGCATTCTTTATAATAATCATCAAAGATTGGAGGCACAGTGTCATCATAAGAAATAGAATAGTTATCTTTCACAGTATGTTCATCTGTGACCATACCATCATTGTTACTAGAAGGAGATGTATCAAACATATAATGATCAGTAGCAAAAGGATTTTCAAACACCTCATCCCCAAGCTTAGAGCTTTCTATATCATTATGGGAGGAAGCATGGATAGTACTGATACTATGGCAATTATTAACATTATCATTTTCAGAATTAGTTTCCCAGAGATTTGCAATATCAAAAGTAGTGTGCTCTTTCAAATCATGATCACTAATGTATGTAAAGGGCATAGGAAGATCATTGTACTCAGATTCATTATCATAATAATCATTAGGAGCAACATACTTACGGTTACCTATCGTTATCTCATACACGCGGGGATATGCCGTTACCTCTTTCTTTTTATTCCCCCTCTTCTTCTTCTTCTTCTTCTTCTTCTTCTTCTTCTCTTCCTTCTCCTCGTTCCCTTCTTTAGGAGGAAGAGGCTTGAAGGGAGGCTTCTCCACATAACCTGATTTATTTCCAGAAACAATAGAAGAAACTTGGGAGGATTCCTCCTTTTCATTAATAAGTTCAAAACACACAGCGGTCCTATCATATTTTGGCAAGGTGTCATCTTCTAAAATATTTTGTATGTAAGTATTTGTATGGCAATTGTCAATGCAATAAGAAAAACACCCATGCAGGACATCATCAATATCAAGATCACTCATATGTAACAAAGAGATTTTTCTTGATAACTCTTCACACCACAAAAATAAAGTAAGTTCATCATGTTGATTAGGAGTAATTTCATCATCACAATACAAATTTGCAGCACTCATGGGGTTCGAATTATCATTGGAGGAGCATTGAAAATTAAAATGACCCGCTCTATGGCAAAGTTCACAAATAAAAGGATAGAGGGCACAAACTTTTTTACCAAGATCATCTAGAGCCCTAGACCACTTTCTAGTTTTTTCATTTCTGTGATGGATACAATATTCATCTTCGATTTGATTAATTCCACAAGGTCTATGTATTCCACAAAAATTAACATGCTTATAGGAAATAGCATTCTCAGAAGTTTGAGCATGTTTATTGCAATCATTAACAACAATTTCATTTTCCATGCAAGTGTCTTTGAAAGGTTCATGATACTTATCAAAATTCTTCCTAGGCAATTCAAAATGAGAGGCAAAAGCTTTATAAAGATTTGCAACAACTTGAGAGTCAAGACCATAAGTAGCACTCATATTTCGAATTTTATCAGTATCCATAAAAGTTTCAATGCATTCATAATCATAATTTATACCTGACTCTTTACCTTTGTTGTTCTCCCATCCTTCAGTATTCTCCTGAATCCGATCAAGAAGGTCCCTTTTAAACTCTTCTTCATTGCGTGTAAATGATCCAGAACAAGTAGTATCCAGCAAGGTTTTATCTTGAAAAGAAAGTCTTGCATAGAAATTATCAATGATGATATTACCAGGAAGCTCATGAATGGGGCATTTGAGCATTAAAGACTTCAACCTTCCCCATGCTTGGGCAATATTCTCTCCATCATGAGGCCAGAAATTATATATGCGGTTTCGGTCTTTGTGAATTTCACTTGTGATAACCCACAAGTATAGGGGATCGCAGCAGTCTTCGTGGGTAGTAAAACCCAATTTATTGATTCGACACAAGGGGAGACAAAGAATACTTGAAAGCCTTAACAACGGAGTTGTCAATTCGTTGCACTGAAACAGACTTGCTCGCAAGAGTTTATCATTAATGCCAGTTTTATAGATAGCGATAGTGAAATAACAAGCGAGTAACAGAGACAGCAGTAGTGATTATAGTAAACAGCAGGATTAAAATACTGTAGGCACGGGGACGGATGAACGGGCGTTGCATGGATGAGAGAAACTCATGTAACAATCAAAGCAGGGGCATTTGCAGATAATAATAAAATGGTATCCAAGTACTAATCAATCAATAGGCATGTGTTCCATATATAGTCGTACGTGCTCGCAATGAGAAACTTGCACAACATCTTTTGTCCTACCAGCCGGTGGCAGCCGGGCCTCAAGGGAATCTACTGGATATTAAGGTACTCCTTTTAATAGAGTACCGGAGCAAAGCATTAACACTCCGTGAACACATGTGATCCTCACATCACTACCATCCCCTCCGATTGTCCCGATTTCTGTCACTTCGGGGCCATTGGTTCCGGACAGCGACATGTGTATACAACTTGCAGGTAAGATCATAAACAACGAATATCTTCATGAATCAATAACATGTTCAGATCTGAGATCATGGCACTCGGGCCCTAGTGACAAGCATTAAGCATAACAAGTTGCAACAATATCATAAAAGTAACATCTACGGATACTAGGCACCATGCCCTAACAATCTTATGACTATTACATGACCAATCTCATCCAATCCCTACCATCCCCTTCAGCCTACAGCGGGGGAATTACTCACACATGGATGGGAAACATGGTTGGTCGATGGAGAGGCGTCGGTGGTGATGGTGGCGATGATCTCCTCCAATTCCCCGTCCGGCGGAGTGCAGAACGGAGACTTCTGGCTCCCGAGACGGAGTTTCGCGATGTGGCGGCGTTCGGAGGGTTTCTCGCGACTTCGACTTCCCCTGCGTTTTAGGTCGAGGCCGATAAGTAGTCCGAAGGAGGGCGTCGGAGGCCGGCCGAGGGGCCACACGCTAGGGCGCGCGCCCCCTCGGGCCGCGCCGCCCTAGGGTGTGGGGCCCTCGAGCCTCCACGACTTGCCCTGGCTTGTGAGTCTTCCGGAAAAATAGGACCTTTCGTATAAATTCCGAGGATCTTGAAAGTTGGATTTCTGCACAAAAACGAGACACCAGAACAGTTCTGCTGAAAACAGCGTTAGTCCGTGTTAGTTGCATCCAAAATACACAAATTAGAGGCAAAACAATAGCAAAAGTGTTCGGGAAAGTAGATACGTTTTGGACGTATCAACTCCCCCATTAGCTTATTGCTTGTCCTCAAGCAATTCAGTTAACAACTGAGCGATAAAAGAACTTTCACGAACACATTTGTTCATATGATGTAAATATTCTCATGCTATGGCTAACACTTAGGCAGTTCATAATAAGATACATGCAAATAAGATCATCTAATAGCTATGTCAATCATGGAAAGGTACCAACAATTAATAATAAGCATCATGAATCATGTATATAAGCAGGATTGCAATGTTCATAAAAGAGTATGATAGAGTGGTATCTCGCTTGCCCATATTTGATCAGCAAAACATAAATGCTCAGGCACCTCTGAAGTTCATAGAAAGACTAGAAATAGTGATTGTCAAAGATAAAAGCATCAAAGTTATACCACAATCAATCATATTTTGAGACAAGCATATTATACTAAGAATGACAGTCTCTCAAGAAAGTGCTCAAAGAAAGGATGGAGACACAACATAAAAGTAAAAGATTGACCCTTCGAGGGAAGCAGGGATTAACATGCGCTAGAGCTTTTCATTTTTTTAAACAGGAGTAAAATTGTTTTGAGAGGTGTTTGTTGTTTTCAACGAATGGTAATGGGTACACCAACTACCTCGCCAACCGGACTTCCAAGAGCGGCTCCCATGAAGGACGTTATCTCTACCAGTAAGGTCATCCCTCTTCTCTTTTGTTTACACACGTATTTTAGTTTTATTATGGGTGACACTCCCCCCAACCTTTGCTTACACAAGCCATGGCTAACCGAATCCTCGGGTGCCTTCCATCAATCACATACCATGGAGGAGTGTCTATTTGCAAAATTAAGTTGCTTACTGATGAATCAGAGCAAAACATGTGAAGAGAATTATTAATGAAGTTTGATTAATCGGGGCTGGGAACCCCATTGCCCTCTTTTTGCAAAATTATTGGATAAGCGGATGTGCCACTAGTCCATAATGAAAGTCCGTCAAGAGTAAATGACAAGGTTGAAAGTTAAACACCACATACTTCCTCATGAGCTATGAAACATTAACACAAATTGAGAAGCATTTTGAAGGTTTTAAAGGTAGCGCATGAGAATTTACTTGGAATGGTTTGAAATGCCATGCATAGGTATTTATGGTGGACACTTTGGAACAACTTGGTTTTCAGGTGTTTGGAAGCACGAGCAGCGTTCCCGCTCAGTACAAGTGAAGGCTAGCAATAGACTAGGGAGCGACAAATCAAGAGAGCAGTAACTGTCATAATCATGCTTGCGGCAAAATAGATTAACTGAGGCATAAAAGTGATACAAGAACTCTGAGGCAATGTAAATCATTGAGGCTTAATTGACTTTTGTTCAGTCATATGCATGCGTGAGCATGTGCCAAGTTAATTCAAACGAATTATTCAGAGGAGGATACCACAATATCATACCTATCTATGAATAAAACAATGCAAGCAAACATCCATGACATGTTATGTCACATCCCAAAATTTTCCAAATTTTGGAATGTGAAATAAAAATAAAATTTAAACTTGGTTGGTTGTCTTGATTTAAAATTTACAATGAAATAAAAAAATTGATGTTACTTAAAACTATTTTCCAAAAATGGAGTTTTCAAAAACATGCATTGCATTCATAAGCATCATGGCATCTTTGCATTCCTTAGGAAAATTTTGAGCGAAATTCAAATTTATAAAGAAACCTTAAACCCGAAGAAAGGCAAATAAAGCCATATAGGCCTATGTGCCCAATTCGAATTTATCAAAATATTTTCAAACTAAAAGTGATTCCAAAATATTCTTCATTGATTGAATAAGGAATCCGCTGATATTTTATTTGTATTTTTCTGACTTAGTTTGAGTAACTTTTGATTAAATTCGGTTTTCAAATTAATTCCAAATTCTATTTTAGAAAAAAAAAACAAGGAAGAGAGCTGGGCATCAGGCCACCAGCCACGTGAGAGCACGTCCACCATAAAGCAAACGACGATGCAGACCAGGTCACGTCCGCGCTTCCTTTTCTCTTTTTCTTGATGTGTGGGTCCCACTGCCACATCATCGTCATCAAGCTTCAGCAACGAACGAACACACCGCATGACTGCGTACGTTTTCAGTTTCTTGCACTTCATCCCGAATTGATTCCCGGTGATTTAAGCTACCATTTAACAAGCCGTTTGTTCCTACTTAATCCCCACACCTTCCCCCTCCATTTCCCCCAATCTTCCGAACTAGAGCGCCACCAGGCTGCCCCAATTTGCTCGCCGAACTTCGCAGGTCTGCCACCGTGCAAGCTCGATTCCGAAGAAAAGATGAGTTCTTGCCACTTATTTTTGGTGTCCTCTTCCTTCCCTTCCCTATGCTCATCCACTGATCCCCTTTTTTACTTTTTCGCGCAGCGAAACAACATGCCCGTCCTCGTCTTAATCTCGCCGGAGCTGCGTCTCCTTCATCCGTCCGTGGAGACCAGCAGAGCAAGAGAAGAACATCCTAAAGTACGCCAAGGAAATCCCCGCGTCATGCCGCTCGTTTCCGTCCACTTCGCCGAGCACATGTACCACCGGAGTAGCCATCAACGAGGACAACCGCAGCAGCGCCACCGTCCACACCCGCAGCAAACGCCATCGTATGTGAGTTCTGTCTACGGCAGCTAGTATCCCAGCGTTAGATTCCTTTTCTGTGGTCCAGATTGAATCGTTATTTTGTTCACAGATGCACAACACCAATCGATCAACGTAGATAGTGCTAGCTAGCTCAACCCAAATCATCAACTTCAAAAATTCATATTTTGAAATCTGTAACTCCGTTTTAGATGATACTTCGAGATGGGTTTGTGATCAAATTCCCTATCCGGTGATAGTAGTTTTCCAAATTTTAGAATTTTTGCCATTTCGGAAAATCATGCCGCGAACCTCCAAAATCATATCCGGAGATCTATAAGTCCAAAAATAACAAATAAGGTATCCCTGAGTTCAAAGAAATCGGTAGAATATTTTAGGCTTGTCACATGTCACTTTTGCACAACTTTTATTTACTGAGTTTTGTAGATCTATAATTGGGCTACCATGACCATATAAATAGTTCTACTCGACCAATTTCAACAAATTAAATACCTGAGATGAGTAGAACATTATAGACTTATTGCATGAACCATTTGCACAAGTTTTATTCGCGGATCTTGTAGATCACCTAAATGAGCATTATGGTCTCCCTAAATGATAAAATGAATTGGATATTGTCAACCAACTTTAATACTTGGTTCATGCCATCATGCAAGTAGAATACAACCAAAGAACTACTAAGTGGAGTGCACCTTGTTTAAAACTCATGTTGCATTCATATTTTCTGTTTGTGCATATCATGTATGGCATTGTGTTTATGGTGCAATGGTATTGTTTGTAGTTTGTGACTGTGATAGCTGCAACGTGTGCGATTGTGAAGATTGCACCAACTCCTCCCACTGAAAAAGGCAAGTGACACACCAATCACCAATGTCCCAGTTTTACATATGCACTGTAGTAATTTTTGTAGTATGCATGTATAGGATTATATGCTTTGCTATTCACACCTAGTAGAATAGGTACTTGATCTTGACTTGTATCTTTTGTCGCCATTAAACTTAGTAGGATGCTTAGCTATGCTATGAAAATGTTTTGCTAGTGGTTAAGGAAAAACAACTAAGTTTAATGAACTACCTGGGTGAATGGTGGAGCTTTGGAGCGGGTGGCTGCATCAGGGGGCCCTGTCAACGGCGATACCCTGGTGTGAGTGCACATTTGCGGAAAGTCACCCAGGATTAAAGAGATTGTAGACAACCTTGCTCATTAGCTTACCGTACAACCACATGCTATATGGGCTCTGGCTTGACGGAGTATGTTGTGAGAACCCGGATCCTACGTGACAGATGATGTAGGGGATTGTAGGTTGGTACGGGTCCGTAGAGGATGGTCTGGGGGATTACTTCGGAAAAGTCTCGTCCTAGTCAACATCTGTCCATTTGAGCAAAATGTGCATCATGGAAGAAGAGCAGACTAGGTCATGTGGGTAAATTTGTACAACCTCTGCAGAGTGTTAAATCTAAGTACTTAGCCGTGTCCCCGGTTACGGACAATTTGAGCGAACTGACAAGTCCTTGTTCGAAGATCTCCTCATCCCAATTTCTTAAATTAAAATTTGATGGGTGAACAAGGGTAGGAGGAATTCACTGGTTTCCATCAGTGGTATTCCAGGTTCATTGATTTCTATCAATGGTACCGCTTAATTAGTATGAAAGAAAAGGTTTTGTCAAATGATAGGAGAAAACTATGCAAATATGCCTGAGCTCTACCAGCCAAATGTACACTTAAGTGTTAGGTTGCCATTTGAGTCCACTATAGTGTCATCTTGCCAATACAATTCCAAATGTATTGACCATTCGTGGCTGCAACCTTTCATGTTGCAGGTTACAACTCCGATTGAAGAACGTTGGATTAGGGTTACGAGTCTTCGCTCAACATGTCTGCCTGTGGCATCATGAAGAAAGATGGCTCCATGCTTTATGTTTTACATTCCGCTGTGAACTCTGAATAAGTGCTAGCTGAGAGCTATGCAAGTTGAAATGAACTATTTTATTTTCTGGATCATGCGATGTAATATTGACCTTTGCTATTTGATATTACATCTTAAACTGTGTGTGCTAGATTCGATCCGGGACTAGCACTTTTACCTATGATCGGCAAGCGAACATCCATGACATGTTACTCATATTAATAAATTGGAGCTAAACATGAGAGATCATGAACTACTAGACTTCATTAAATGACATATACCTCACATGAACCAACTAAGCATGCTCACATGGATGAGTATATGTACAAAAATGAAAACAAATAGAGTTCATACCAGCCTCTCACCACAATCAGATTGTCGAATATCGTCATTATTGCCTTTCACTTGTGTAGCTTGGATAATATGAAATGAAAACCACGCTCCAGCCACCGAAGACCATTGAACTCATAAAGAACTTTACAAAACCAAAGAAGAACAGCAAATATTTTTGGTGTTTTCGAATTTGGACACAAGAACAAAAGGAAACAAGCAAACAAAGCAAAATCTTTTTGGGTTTTCTTATAGCAAACTAGCAATAGCAAATAAAGCAAAATGAAAGCAAGAAACCAAAATAACAAATGGTAAAGAGAAACAACAGAAATATTTTTGTCTTTTTGTGTTTTAGGAAAGAAACAAAACAAAAACAAGAAAATGAAGACTAGAAGAAACACATAAAAGCAGGATGACAGAAATCTGCCAAAACCTGACAGCAGTACAGAAATCGATTTTTACAAAAATCTTCCGTTGCTCAGATCGAAAAGTGTTCAACTAATGAAAGTTAGATAACAACCTGGGGAACATGCACAAAAATTGGCAGCTCAAAATAACGTTCTGGCTGTGCGCACGAATTTTTTTAGTAACAGTCCAGAATCTGTTTTCAGGCAGCACTTCCCCAAATATCATCTCCCTCTCATTAGAAAACCACTCAAAGAAACTAAACAAGTATGTACAAGTATCCAGCAACCATAATATGCAAAGAATGAGTGATGCCGGTATACCTCCCCCAAGCTTAGGCTTTTGGCCTAAGTGGAGATCAATCCCATGGTGCCCATGAAGAAGCACCTTCGTAGTACGAAGATGGATCATATTCCGGGTATGTGCTAGAAGAAGCACCCGGATACGTGACGGTGTAGTCGTAGGAGGGCTCGGCGTCCTCGGAGTCATGCTGCTGGTGGAAGCCTTGTATCTTCAATTGCTCATCCACCTCCTCCTTAGAGCGCGACCATGGTTTCCTGTCAATACTAAACAAATCTGGCTGCGGCAAAAGGATTTCCCTCTCTTCCCCGTCAGCAAACAATATTCTATAGACAATATTATCTAAACTAGAGTCGGCGGTAACAAATTGGTGACTCTTCATAGCAGAAATATTGAGCCTCATAGGGTAGGGTCAAGAGGAAGATCTAAATATGCTAAAATGCGCGAAGCAATAATTCCTCCAAATATAGGCCCCTTGTTAGACAAGCGGCGAGCAACAAGAGCACCAAGATGATAAGGTGTGTCCCCAGTGAGTGCAGCAATTAAGAAACCAAGGTGATAGCTAGATATGTTACTAGTGTTCTCCCTACCAAGAATGCTAGTGCCAATGTAATAAGCAAAATACTTAATGGCGGGGAGTTGAATGTTTCTTATCTTGCCGCGCTGAATGGTGCGACAGTCATCATTGGTGATCCCTCGATAGAGCTCCAGCAATTCCTTGGGGTTGTCCTCGATCTTCCTTGCTGTACCTACAGGGACAATACCTAATGCAGCACAAAAAATTTCCAACTTCATAGTAATAGGTTTACCATAGATCTTGAATGAAACTGTTGGATGAAAGTGCTTATTGTTGAACTTGAAGCTCTCCACAAAGATTTTAGTGAGCGTGTAGTATTGCTCACTCTCATCTCCCACATAGGTGGTTAAGCCTGCCTTACCGACAAGGGTCAAGAAATCATCCAACAAACCTGCATTTCTCAAAAAGTCATAACATGGGAAGGATGAAGCATTAGGGACTCCATTGTCCTCCTCGGGTGCGAAGCTTGGTGCGATGAGATCCTCATTGTAGGATTGCCTGAATCGGGTGGATGACCTCGAGGGCCTCCCCGTGCTTGTTGTCTCCCCTTGGAACACTTCTCCAAAGTTAAAGTTGTCCATCCCCCTTTTCTGAAATTTTTCAACAAACAATATAAAATCTGATTTGGTGACATATAATTGAGGGAAACTACCATAGGAACTTGCTAGAGTACTAATCATGCATCAAAACTAGTTTCTACCACTTAGAACAAGCATGCAAGCTCACTAAACATGTTACCTACAGCAGCAAAATATTCAAGATATACTCCACCAAACAAAATTCTACTTGGATAGTCGGAGGAGTCACATACCGAAGAGCAAATGTGCCAAATTTCAGACAATCTGGGCTGAGCAAAGAGATCGAGAAATCTGGAGCTCTTGAGCAAAAACGCGAGTGAGAGGAACCTGGTGCGAGTTTTTTCGGGAGAGAGAAGAATGTGGGAGGAAGAGATGCTGAAGTGGGGCAAAGGGGGACCCACACACCAGGGTGGCGCGCCCCCCTTGCTGGCCGCGCCGGCCTGTGGGGTGCCACCCTGGGGTGCCCCACTGGTCATCCCCAGGTGCTCCCAGGTGCCTCGTCGAAAAATAGGACCAACGGTATAATTTTTGTGAATTTTTGAAAACTTTGAAAAATGCACATTTCTGGGTGTTAAATTTATTATTACTGGCCAGGAATTTTTTTGAAATCTCTAATTAACTAAGGAACTTTGCAAAATAAAAGTGCTACAGCAACTAGAGCAAATGGAGGAAGAAAGAGATGTTGTTTACCTCCTCTATGCATATAAAAAGTATTTGTTAACAAGGTTGATCAAGTCTTGCCACCAAATAAATTTTACATAGCATAAGAAAAAATAAACCTCAAATCAATCATGTTACCTTGAATTGTATTGATATGGATCCAATCACAAGAGTTTGATATTCTTCTTTAGGCTCATATATAGGACAATCGATAGTTCCAACTTTGATAGTTCTCACATTAGAAATAGTATTAACTCCACATGCTTTCTCAATCCTCTTGGGAAAATAAACAGTATGCTCCTTGTCATCAATATTGAAAGTAACCTTCCCCTTATTGCAATCAATAACAGCCCCTGCGGTGTTAAGAAAAGGTCTCCCAAGAATAATAGACATATTATCATCTTCGGGCATTTCCAACACAACAAAATCAGTTAATATCAAGCAGTTATTAGTAACTTGAACAGGAACATCCTCACATATACCAACAGGAATAGCAGTAGATTTATCAGCCATTTGCAAAGATATATCAGTAGGTATCAACTTATCTAAGTAAAGTCTCTTATAAAGAGAGAAAGGCATCACACTAACTCCCGCTCCCAAATCACATAGAGCAGTTTTAACATAATTATTCTTAATAGAACAAGGAATAGTTGGAATACCTGGGTCGCCAAGCTTCTTTGGAACCTTACCGTTAAAAGAGTAATTAGCAAGCATAGTGGAAATCTCCTCATTAGGAATTTTCCTTTTGTTAGTGACAATATCTTTCATATACTTTGAATAAGGAGGCAATTTAATAGCATCAGTCAAAGGGATTTGCAAGAATAAAGGTTTCATCCAATCACAAAATTTATTATAGTGTTCTTCTTCCTTTGATTTTAGTTTCTTAGCAGGAAAAGGCATTTGCTTTTGAACCCAAGGTTCTCTTTCATTACCATGTTTCTCAGCAATAAAATCTTCTTTAGTGTACTTTTTATTTTTAGCATGCTTTTCAGGTTCTTCTTCAACATCTTCTTTATCAGAAGCATCATTCTTATCATTATCTTTATCATGTTCATTACCACTTTCAGTTTCAGCATCAGAAATAGAAATACTATTAGGATCATTAACAGGTTCAGAGGATTCTACAACATTCTTATGTTTCTTTTTCTTTTTCTTAGATGGAGCACTAGTTTTAGTTCGTTGAGAATCTTGTTCAACTCTTTTGGGATGCCCCTCAGGATATAGAGGATCCTGGGTAGAAACACCACCTCTAGTTGTTACTTCATAAGCATGTTTTTCTTTAGAATTATTTCCCAACAAGTCATTTTGCACTTTAGTGAGTTGATCAATTTGAGTTTGAACCATATGAAAATGTTTAACAAGCATCTTAACATCATTGGAGGTTCTCTCCACAATATCATGCAAATTGCTAATAGCTTGAGAATTTTCCATTAGATGATTCTCTACTCTCATATTAAAATTTTCTTGCTTAACAATATAATTATCAAACTCATCTAAGCATTGCGCAGGAGGTTTTGAATACGGAATATCTTCCCTAGTAAAGCGCTGAAGGGAATTTACCTCAATCATGGATGAAGGGGGAATTATCTCACATATATCTTCTATGGGAGGCAGATTCTTCACATCTTCAGATTTAATACCTTTCTCCTTGAGAGACTTCTTGGCTTCCCTCATATCTTCATCATTTAATTTAATCATACCCCTCTTCTTCAATATCGGTGTCGGGGTTGGTTCAGGTGTAGACCAATCATCATGATTCCGGCCTATTTTAGCCAATAATTCTTCAGCGTCGTCTGAGTTCTTTTCCTGAAAACACAACCAGCACAACTATCCAGGTATGCCCTAGACTCAATGGTTAGTCCACTATAAAATATATCAAGTAAATCATGCTTTTCCAAATCATGTTCAGGCCGAGCTCTAATAAGAGAGCAAAATCTCGCCCAAGCCTCAGGCAATTTCTCTCCATCTTCCTGGTCAAAATTCTCTGCAAAGCAATATGTTGAGCACTAGCAGGAAAGTATTTCCGGAAGAAAACATCAAGCAATTCTTTTGGACTTTTAATAGAATCAGGTGGCAAACTATTATACCAAATTTTAGCATCATCCTTTAATGAGAATGGAAAGATTTTAGCAACAAAGTAAGTACGCTTCTTAACATCATCAGAAAACAAGCTACTCAGAGTAGATAACTCAATCATGTGTTCAACAGCACTTTCTTTTTCAGTACCACAAAAGGGTGTTTTCTCAACAATAGCTATATGAGATAGATCAAGAGAAAAATCATAATCCTTATCCTTAATGTTTATAGGAGATGTGGCAAATTTAGGATCAGGAGACAGTTTATATCTAACAGCATGTTCTGCAAGCAACTTTTTAATTTTTCTTGCATCAGTAGTAGCATTGCATTTTTCAATAAAATCATCATCAAGTTCCACATAATCTTCATCAAGATCATCACTAGAATATTCAACAGACTCAGGTGAATTAACAGGTGTAGCAGCATTTTCATTAGGAGTTTCAGTATTTTCAATTTGTCTAGACCTAGCAATTGTAGCATCTAGAAAAGATCCTAACGAACCATCATTATCAAGCACAGCAGAAGCATCATCAAAATTATAAGAGGAATTTTCAGATTCAGCAGAAGTACCAGCATTTGAAGCTTGTGGTGGTGAAACAAGTTTACTTATCACAGATGGTGAATCAAGAGCAGCAGAGGTACTAAGAGTTGTACCTTTTCTTGTAGTGGATGGTAATATGGCGACCTTAGTATCGCGAGGTTTACCCATGATGGAGAATTTGCAGCGAACAATATCAATCCAAGTGAACTTCCAAATAAAGCTATGCTCCCCGGCAACGGCGCCAGAAAACAGTCTTGATAACCCACAAGTATAGGGGATCGCAGCAGTCTTCGCGGGTAGTAAAACCCAATTTATTGATTCGACACAAGGGAGACAAAGAATACTTGAAAGCCTTAACAACGGAGTTGTCAATTCGCTGCACCTGGAAACAGACTTGCTCGCAAGAGTTTATCGAGTAGTAGCTTTATAGCAGTATAGTGAAATAACAAAGAGAAACAGAGACAGCAGTAGTGATTATAGTAACAGGATTAAAATACTGTAGGCACGGGGACGGATGAACGGGCGTTGCATGGATGAGAGAAACTCATGTAACAATCAATGCAGGGGCATTTGCAGATAATAATAAAACGGTATCCAAGTACTAATCAATCAATAGGCATGTGTTCCATATATAGTCGTACGTGCTCGCAATGAGAAACTTGCACAACATCTTTTGTCCTACCAGCCGGTGGCAGCCGGCCTCAAGGGAATCTACTGGATATTAAGGTACTCCTTTTAATAGAGTACCGGAGCAAAGCATTAACACTCAGTGAACACATGTGATCCTCACATCACTACCATCCCCTCCGGTTGTCCCGATTTCTGTCACTTCGGGGCCATTGGTTCCGGACAGCGACATGTGTATACAACTTGCAGGTAAGATCATAAACAACGAATATCTTCATGAATCAATAACATGTTCAGATCTGAGATCATGGCACTCGGGCCCTAGTGACAAGCATTAAGCATAACAAGTTGCAACAATATCATAAAAGTAACATCTACGGATACTAGGCACCATGCCCTAACAATCTTATGACTATTACATGACCAATCTCATCCAATCCCTACCATCCCCTTCAGCCTACAGCGGGGGAATTACTCACACATGGATGGGGGAAACATGGCTGGTCGATGGAGAGGCGTCGGTGGTGATGGTGGCGATGATCTCCTCCAATTCCCCGTCCCGGCGGAGTGCCGAACGGAGACTTCTGGCTCCCGAGACGGAGTTTCGCGATGTGGCGGCGTTCGGAGGGTTTCTCGCGACTTCGACTTCCCCGTGCGTTTTAGGTCGAGGCCGATAAGTAGTCCGAAGGAGGGCGTCGAGGGGCCGGCGAGGGGCCACACGCTAGGGCCGCGCGCCCCCTCGGGCCGCGCCGCCTAGGGTGTGGGGCCCTCGGGCCACCTGACTTGCCCTTCGGCTCCGTGAGTCTTCTGGAAAAATAGGACCTTTCGTATAAATTCCGAGGATTTTCTGAAAGTTGGATTTCTCACAAAAACGAGACACCATACGTTCGAAATGACGTTAGTCTGCGTTAGTTGCATCCAAAATACACAAATTAGAGGCAAAATAATAGCAAAAGTGTTCGGGAAAGTAGATACGTTTTGGACGTATCAACTTGGAGGATAGAATTTAGAGTAAAATAGAGGCACAATATCCTTCCAATCAAGAGAATGCCCATCCTTCAGCAGTTTATACCAATGCGCCGCTTTACCAGACAACGACATAGAGAATAATTTCTTCTTCACTTCATCCATAGAGATACCTGCACACTTGAATAACCCGCATAATTCATGCAAAGAGAGTAAATGATCTCCAGGATGAACAGTTCCATCCCCTTCATAGCGGTTATCTATAACTCGTTCAATAATTTTCATGGGTATCTTGAAAGGAATACTTTCAGTAGGTGGATTTAAAATGTCACAAGCATCATTAGAGTTATCGCATATGGGAGATAAAGTATTATCAGAGCAAATTTTCTCCCCCAAAGCTGGGAAGCTAAAAAGATCATGAAAACTAGCTTCCCCAAGCTTAGACTTTTCCATAGCATTAGCAGTAATTGCGTTCATACTAATAACATTGCTACTAGCATGCAAATAAGGTTCAATAGGTTTTTTAATTTTCGCATCAAACAATTCTAACTCAGGAAAAAGATTAAAAAGCTCACCAAATTTTTTGTTGTTTTCCATTATGCCTAACTAGTGAAAATAAAAACAAGAAACAAAAAGATGCAATTGCAGGATCTAAAGGAAATATCTTCGAGCACTCACACACCGGCAACAGTGCTAGGAAATAGCTTAGTAGTCGGAGGATGTGAATACCTTTTACCTTACCTCCCCGGCAACGGCCAGAAAATAGCTTGATGTCTACGCACGCTTCTATTCTTGTAGACAGTGTTGGGCCTCCAAGAGCAGAGGTTTGTAGAACAGCAGCAAGTTTCCCTTAAGTGAATCACCCAAGGTTTATCGAACTCAGGGAGGTAGAGGTCAGAGATATTCCTCTCAAGCAACCCTGCAATTACGATACAAGAAGTCTCTTGTGTCCCCAACAAACCTAATACACTTGTCAGATGTATAGGCGCACTAGTTCGGCGAAGAGATATTAAAACGCAGATGATATAGATGGTGGTAGATGGTAATTGCGATATGAAGTAAATATTGCAGCAAGTAAACATGCAGTAGAACAGTAAGTAAGCGGTGTTTGCAGTATTGGAAACAAGGCCTAGGGATCCTACTTTCACTAGTGGACACTCTCAACATTGATCACATAATAAATAAGTTCTCTTCCTTTGTACTACTTTCAAAGACTCTATTGTTGGATAACAAACACCATTCATTGTGTAGGGCTACGAGAGCACCCTCAAGCCGGAGTAAACAAGCTCCACAACGTCATAAAGGAATCACACAAGATGCAAACACTGTCACTGTCACACCATAGAGAGTAATTCCGGAGTTCATATAAAGTAACTCTAGAGTGCATAGTAATAGTTAACTTCACAATCTACAAGAGATCACGATCATAACCTACGCCAAGTACTACATGATGCACACACTGTCCACATTACATCATGAAGGAGGAATAGACTACTTTAATAACATCACTAGAGTAGCGGAATGGTGTTTTGGCACATGGGAGCATATGCTCCCTTTATTTTGAAATGCATGTTACATACATTTTGAAATTTCAAAAAATTGAAACGAAAAATTCGAACGTACATCTTCACGTGCTACACGCTCACAAAGTTGTTTCATAAAAATCCGACTTGTCGTGTGACGTGTGTAAAAAAGACAAAATTCAATGCTGAAAATAAGGCTTTTCAGGAGATAAATTTTCTCTTTTTTACACAGACCACAAAACATATTGGTTCCTCGCGAAACTTGACGAACGTACGTATATTGTGGAGATGTACATGTAGAATTTTTTGTCAAAATTTTTCGACATTTCGAAATATAACTTTTTGATAGAGGGAGCATATGCACCCGGGAGCCGAATTGAATTTCCGATAGATTAATAGTGATACAAAGTGATAACCCACAAGTATAGGGGATCGCAGCAGTCTTCGAGGGTAGTATAACCCAAATTTATTGATTCGACACAAGGGGAGGTAAAGAATACTTATAAGCCTTAACAACTGAGTTGTCAATTCAGCTGCACCTGGAAAAGCACTAGCAACAGGGGTGATGTGAAAGTAGCAGTAATATGAGAGCAGTAGTAATAGTAACACAGCAGCAGTAATAGCAATATGAGAGCAATGGCACCAGAAGATAGTTGATACTACTTCCAATGACATGTAGAACGAGTATATTATGATGAGAGATGGACCGGGGTTCCCAGCGATCTACACTAGTGGTAACTCTCCAATAAGTGACAAGTGTTGGGTGAACAAATTACAGTTGGGCAATTGATAGGAATCAAAGCATTAAGATAGAATATCAAGATCATTAATCATGTAGGCATGTTTTCCAATTATAGTCGTACGTGCTCGCAATGAGAAACTTGCACAACATCTTTTGTCCTACCAGCCGGTGGCAGCCGGGCCTCAAGGGAAACTACTGGATATTAAGGTACTCCTTTTAATAGAGCACCGGAGCAAAGCATTAACACTCCGTGAAAACATGTGTCCCTCACATCACCGCCATCCCCTCCGGTTGTCCCGATTCTTGTCACTTCGGGGCCTTTGGTTCCGGACAGTGACATGTGCATACAACTTGTAGATACAATCTAAGCAATACATATAGAGCTTAAATCTAAGATCATGCCACTCGGGCCCTAGTGACAAGCATTAAGCATAACAAGATTGCAGCAACAATAACTTCACAAACTTTATAGATAGACTAATCATAATGTATCATCCATCGGATCCCAACAAACACAACACCAATTACATCAGATGAATCTCAATCATGTAAGGCAGCTCATGAGACCATTGTATTGAAGTACATGGGGGAGAGTATACCGACATAGCTACTGCTAGAACCCGTAGTCCATGGGGGAACTACTCACGGAGCATGATGGAGGCGGTGGCGTTGATGGAGATGGCTTCCGGGGGCACTTCCCCGTCCCGGCAGGGTGCCGGAACAGAGACTTCTGTCCCCGAATTGGAGTTTCGCGATGGCGGCGGCGCCCCTGGAGTCTTTCTGGAGTTTCGTCAATTGGTACGGTGTTTTTAGGTCGAAAGGGATTTTATAGGCGAAGAGGCGGCGCAGGGGGGCACCTGGGGGCGCCACACCCTAGGCCGGCGCGGCCAGGGTCTGGCCCGCGCCGCCATGTGGTGTGGTGGCCCCCTGGCCCCTCTCCGACTCTTCTTCGGTGGGAAAAATAGGAGGTTTGGCGTTGATTTCGTCCAATTCCGAGAATATTGCCCGAACACCTAAAAAAGCAGAAAACAGGAACTGGCATTGTGGCATCTTGTTAATAGGTTAGTTCCGGAAAATGCATGAAATCATCATAAAGTGCAAGCAAAACATGTAAGTATTGTCATAAAACAAGCATGGAACGACAGAAATTATGGATACGTCGGGGACGTATCAGCATCCCCAAGCTTAGTTCCTGCTCGTCCCGAGCAGGTAAACGATAAAAAGAATAATTTCTGTAGTGACATGCTACTTACATAACCTTGATCATACTATTACAAAGCATATGAAATGAATGAAGTGACTCAAGGCAATGATCTATAGTTGCTAACAAATAGATAACATATAGCAAAACTTTTCATGAATAGTACTTTCAAGACAAGCATCAAAAGATTGCACAAGAGTTAACTCATAAAGCAATAAATTCAAAGTAAAGGCATCGAAGCAACACAAAGGAAGATATAAGTTTCAGCGGTTGCTTTCAACTTTCAACATGCATATCTCATGGATAATTGTCAACACAAAGTAATATGATGAATGCAAATATGCAAGTATGTAAGAATCAATGCACAGTTAACACAAGTGTTTGCTTCTAAGATGGAAGGAAGTAGGTATACTGACTCAACATAAAGTAAAAGAATGGCCCTTCGCAGAGGGGCATTGATTGCTATATTTGTGCTAGAGCTTTGGTTTTGAAAACATATAGAGAGCACAAAAGTAAAGTTTTGAGAGGTGTTTGTTGTTGTCAACGAATGGTAGTGGGCACACTAACTACCTCGCCAACCGGACTTTCAAGAGCGGCTCCCATGAATTATTGCATATTTATGTGGCACTCCTTCCAACCTTTCTTACACAAACCATGGCTAACCGAATCCTCGGGTGCCTGCCAACAATCTCATACCATGAAGGAGTGCCTTTTTATTTTAGTTTTATTATGATGACACTCCCCCAACCTTTGCTTACACAAGCCATGGCTAACCGAATCCTTCGGGTGCCGTCCAACAATCACAAACCATGGAGGAGTGTCTATTTAAGTTAATTAATTTGGGACTGGGAATCCCATTGCCAGCTCTTTTTGCAAAATTATTGGATAAGCGGATGTGCCACTAGTCCATATGAGAGTCCGTAAAAAGTAAATGACAAGGTTGAAAGCTAAACACCACATACTTCCTCATGAGCTATGAAACATAAACACAAATTGAGAAGCATTTTGAATTGTTTAAAGGTAGCACTCAAGCAATTTACTTTGGAATGGCAGAAATACCACATAGTAGGTAGGTATGGTGGACACAAATGGCGTAGTGGTTGGCTCAAGTATTTTGGATGCATGAGAAGTATTCCCTCTCAATACAAGGTTTAGGCTAGCAAGGTTGTTTGAAGCAAACACAAGTATGAACCGGTACAGCAAAACTTACATAAGAACATATCGCAAGCATTATAATACTCTACACTGTCTTCCTTGTTGCTCAAACACTTTACCAGAAAATATCTAGACCTTAAGAGAGATCAATTATGCAAACCAATTTCAACAAGCTTTACGGTAGTTCTCCACTAATAGGTTTAAACCACATGAAAAAACTTAATCTATTTGAGAGCTCAAAACAATTGCCAAGTGTCAAATTATCCAAGACATTATGAGGCATTTTCTGTTTCCAACCAAATAATAATAAGTGCTATAGCTTCCAACTTTTATCATTGAACATTAAAAGTAAAACGAAGAACAAGTGTTCATATGAAAAAGCGGAGCGTGTCTCTCTCCCAAACAAGGATTGCTAGGATCCGAATTTATTCAAACAAAAACAAAAATAAAAGCACACAGACGCTCCAAGTAAAGCACATATGATGTGACCGAATAAAAATATAGTTTCAGGGGAGGAACCTGATAAGTTGATGAAGAAGGGGATGCCTTGGGCATCCCCAAGCTTAGAGCTTGAGTCTTCTTGAAATATGCATGGATGAACCACGGGGGCATCCCCAAGCTTAGACTTTTCACTCTTCTTGATCATATATCATCCTCCTCTCTTGACCCTTGAAAACTTCCTTCACAACAAACTTCTCATAAACTTCATTAGAGGGGTTAGTACTCAAAAATTTTGAATCCACCTTGGTCCTGTAGTGGCACATTGCAAGAACTCAATAAAACATTAGCTACAGCTCTCTATGTCTAGAAAAGCTCGCTTAAAGTCCACAAGAGACAATGCAAAAAACAGAGATAGAATCTGCCAAAACAGAACAGCCAGTAAAGACGAATTTTAATAAAATACTTCCGTTGCTCAAATCAGAAAACTCAAAACTAATGAAAGTTGCGTACATATCTGAGGAACACGCACGTAAATTGGCATATTTTTCTGATTTTCCTACAGAGAAAACAGCCCAGATTCGTGACAGATAGAAATCTGTTTCTGCGCAGAAATCCAAATCTAGTATCAACCTTCGATTAGAGGCTTCACTTGGCACAACAAAACACAAAACTAAGATAAGGAGAGGTTGCTACAGTATTAAACAACTTCCAAGACACAAATATAGAACAAAGTACTGTAGCAAAATAACACATGGGTTATCTCCCAAGTTGCTTTCTTTATAGCCGTTAAGATGGGCTCAGCAGTTTTAATGATGCACTCGCGAGAAATAGTATTTGAAGCAAAAGAGAGCATCAAGAGGCAAATTAAAAACACATTTAAGCCTAACATGCTTCCTATGCAAAGGAATCTTATACACAAATAAATTCATGAAGAACAAAGTGACAAGCATAAGAAGATAGAACAAGTGTAACTTCAACAATTTCAGCATATAGAGAGGTGTATTAGTACCATGAAAATTTCTACAACCATATTTTCCTCTCTCATAATAATTTTCAGTAGCTTCATGAATAAACTCAACAATATAACTATCACATGCAACATACTTTCCATGATTTCCAAACACATAATTTTTATCAAGTTCAAGAATAGTGGAATTAAAACTTTCAATCTTACTTTTATTAATAATATAACAAGGTAGTTGATCAATCTCAAGAGATATGGGATTCATAGATAAAGTCAAGAATTCTCCAATCCCATTTTCATTAGTAGTACAATTAATATTATCAAGTAACATAGGACCATCATCTAGAGCTTTATCATAAACATTTGCTAAGCAAAATTCTTTAGTACCATGCATTTCGACATCAGGCACAAACAAAGCATTATCATAAGATTTATCAAAGTAGCATGGATTATCATAAATAACAGTAGCATAATTATTTTCACAAGTTTTACTCATAGGCAATATTTCAAGAGAATCCACAGGAACATAACATTCAACCTCTTTCGGTAAGCATGGAGGACAATCAAATAGTGTAAGAGATAAAGAGTTACTCTCATTAGAAGGTTGGCATGGGTAGCTAATCCATTCTTCCTCCTTTTGTTCATCGCTCTCCTCTTCTTTTTCATCCAATGAGCTTTCAGGTTCATCAATTTCCTCCTCTTTTTCATCCAATGAGCTTTCAGGTTCATCAATTTCTTCTTCCACCGGTTCCTGCAAATTGTGAGTGCATTCTTGTGCATTAATGAGTCTCTCTTTATAATCAATGATATAAGGATTATCACCGAAGCATTCTATGCAACAATTAAGGATAGAAGAGACATAATATTTAAGGTCCTTACAAACAACACAAGTTTCATAATTCTCAACCATGAAGGATTCGATCTCAGAGGCTCCCATAAACACGACAAATTGTTCTACCTCTTCGAACCCATAATGAATATAGCAATTTCGATTATAGTTCTTAATTAAAAATTCCTCACTAAAGCCACATTGAAATTTAAGATGTTTAGTATCCTGTTGAGAGCAACAGTTTATATCATGGCGTTTAAGCAAGATTTTAGCAATTGTATTCACTTTTTCTATCATAGCACTCATTACTTCACCAGCTCTTGATTTCCTATAATTATTATAACATTCTATGAGCTCCAAGTAGGTTGTTGGTTCTCCCATAACAGCAGTTTTTAATTTTTAGATTTTTCAAATTTTTATGGATTTTTGGGTATATGAGACAAATAAAACAAGACAAAAATAAACTAAGCAAAAGTAAACTACGCAAAATAATACTAGACAGAAATAAACTAAGCACAAATAAACTAGACAAAAGTAAACTAAACAAAATAAAATAAAACAGAGAGAGAGGTAGTGTGTACTCCCCAGGTGAACTTATGAGTAGAGCTATGCCTCCCCGGCAACGGCGCTAGAAAACAGTCTTGATAACCCACAAGTATAGGGGATCGCATAGTCTTCGAGGGTAGTATAACCCAAATTTATTGATTCGACACAAGGGGAGGTAAAGAATACTTATAAGCCTTAACAACTGAGTTGTCAATTCAGCTGCACCTGGAAAAGCACTAGCAACGGGGGTGATGTGAAAGTAGCAGTAATATGAGAGCAGTAGTAACAGTAACACAATAGCAGTAATAGCAATATGAGAGCAATGGCACCAGAAGATAGTTGATACTACTTCCAATGACATGTAGAACGAGTATATTATGATGAGAGATGGACCGGGGTTCCCAGCGATCTACACTAGTGGTAACTCTCCAATAAGTGACAAGTGTTGGGTGAACAAATTACAGTTGGGCAATTGATAGGAATCAAAGCATTAAGATAGAATATCAAGATCATTAATCATGTAGGCATGTTTTCCAATTACAGTCGTACGTGCTCGCAATGAGAAACTTGCACAACATCTTTTGTCCTACCAGCCGGTGGCAGCCGGGAAACTACTGGATATTAAGGTACTCCTTTTAATAGAGTACCGGAGCAAAGCATTAACACTCCGTGAAAACATGTGTCCCTCACATCACCGCCATCCCCTCCGGTTGTCCCGATTCTTGTCACTTCGGGGCCTTTGGTTCCGGACAGTGACATGTGCATACAACTTGTAGATACAATCTAAGCAATACATATAGAGCTTAAATCTAAGATCATGCCACTCGGGCCCTAGTGACAAGCATTAAGCATAACAAGATTGCAGCAACAATAACTTCACAAACTTTATAGATAGACTAATCATAATGTATCATCCATCGGATCCCAACAAACACAACACCAATTACATCAGATGAATCTCAATCATGTAAGGCAGCTCATGAGACCATTGTATTGAAGTACATGGGGAGAGTATACCGACATAGCTACTGCTAGAACCCGTAGTCCATGGGGGAACTACTCACGGAGCATGATGGAGGCGGTGGCGTTGATGGAGATGGCTTAGGGGCACTTCCCCGTCCGGCGGTGCCGGAACAGAGACTTATGTCCCCCGTTGGAGTTTCGCGATGGCGGCGCGCCCAGTCTTTCGGAGTTTCGTCAATTGGTACGGTGTTTTTAGGTCGAAAGGGATTTTATAGGCGAAGAGGCGGCGCGGGGGCACCAGGGGCGCCACAGGCTGGCGCGGCCGGGTCGGCCGCGCCGCCATGTGGTGTGGTGGCCCCTGGCCCCTCTCAACTCTTCTTCGGTGTTCTGGAGCCTTCCGGGAAAAATAGGAGGTTTGGCGTTGATTTCGTCCAATTCCGAGAATATTGCCACAGCCTTTCTGGAACCAAAACAGGAACTGGCACTGTGGCATCTTGTTAATAGGTTAGTTCCGGAAAATGCATGAAATCATCATAAAGTGCAAGCAAAACATGTAAGTATTGTCATAAAACAAGCATGGAACACAGAAATTATGGATACGTCGGAGACGTATCAGCATCCCCAAGCTTAGTTCCTGCTCGTCCCGAGCAGGTAAACGATAAAAAGAATAATTTCTGTAGTGACATGCTACTTACATAACCTTGATCATACTATTACAAAGCATATGAAATGAATGAAGTGACTCAAGGCAATGATCTATAGTTGCTAACAAATAGATAACATATAGCAAAACTTTTCATGAATAGTACTTTCAAGACAAGCATCAAAAGATTGCACAAGAGTTAACTCATAAAGCAATAAATTCAAAGTAAAGGCATCGAAGCAACACAAAGGAAGATATAAGTTTCAGCGGTTGCTTTCAACTTTCAACATGCATATCTCATGGATAATTGTCAACACAAAGTAATATGATGAATGCAAATATGCAAGTATGTAAGAATCAATGCACAGTTAACACAAGTGTTTGCTTCTAAGATGGAAGGAAGTAGGTATACTGACTCAACATAAAGTAAAAGAATGGCCCTTCGCAGAGGGAAGCATTGATTGCTATATTTGTGCTAGAGCTTTGGTTTTGAAAACATATAGAGAGCATAAAGTTTTGAGAGGTGTTTGTTGTTGTCAACGAATGGTAGTGGGCACACTAACTACCTCGCCAACCGGACTTTCAAGAGCGGCTCCCATGAATTATTGCATATTTATGTGGCACTCCTTCCAACTTTTCTTACACAAACCATGGCTAACCGAATCCTCGGGTGCCTGCCAACAATCTCATACCATGAAGGAGTGCCTTTTTATTTTAGTTTTATTATGATGATGACACTCCCCCAACCTTTGCTTACACAAGCCATGGCTAACCGAATCCTTCGGGTGCCGTCCAACAATCACAAACCATGGAGGAGTGTCTATTTAAGTTAATTAATTTGGGACTGGGAATCCCATTGCCAGCTCTTTTTGCAAAATTATTGGATAAGCGGATGTGCCACTAGTCCATATGAGAGTCCGTCAAAAGTAAATGACAAGGTTGAAAGCTAAACACCACATACTTCCTCATGAGCTATGAAACATAAACACAAATTGAGAAGCATTTTGAATTGTTTAAAGGTAGCACTCAAGCAATTTACTTTGGAATGGCAGAAAATACCACATAGTAGGTAGGTATGGTGGACACAAATGGCATAGTGGTTGGCTCAAGTATTTTGGATGCATGAGAAGTATTCCCTCTCAATACAAGGTTTAGGCTAGCAAGGTTGTTTGAAGCAAACACAAGTATGAACCGGTACAGCAAAACTTACATAAGAACATATCGCAAGCATTATAATACTCTACACTGTCTTCCTTGTTGCTCAAACACTTTACCAGAAAATATCTAGACCTTAAGAGAGATCAATTATGCAAACCAATTTCAACAAGCTTTACGGTAGTTCTCCACTAATAGGTTTAAACCACATGAAAAAACTTAATCTATTTGAGAGCTCAAAACAATTGCCAAGTGTCAAATTATCCAAGACATTATGAGGCATTTTCTGTTTCCAACCAAATAATAATAAGTGCTATAGCTTCCAACTTTTATCATTGAACATTAAAAGTAAAACGAAGAACAAGTGTTCATATGAAAAAGCGGAGCGTGTCTCTCTCCCAAACAAGGATTGCTAGGATCCGAATTTATTCAAACAAAAACAAAAATAAAAGCACACAGACGCTCCAAGTAAAGCACATATGATGTGACCGAATAAAAATATAGTTTCAGGGGAGGAACCTGATAAGTTGATGAAGAAGGGGATGCCTTGGGCATCCCCAAGCTTAGAGCTTGAGTCTTCTTGAAATATGCATGGATGAACCACGGGGCATCCCCAAGCTTAGACTTTTCACTCTTCTTGATCATATATCATCCTCCTCTCTTGACCCTTGAAAACTTCCTTCACAACAAACTTCTCATAAACTTCATTAGAGGGGTTAGTACTCAAAATTTTTGAATCCACCTTGGTCCTGTAGTGGCACATTGCAAGAACTCAATAAAACATTAGCTACAGCTCTCTATGTCTAGAAAAGCTCGCTTAAAGTCCACAAGAGACAATGCAAAAAACAGAGACAGAATCTGCCAAAACAGAACAGCCAGTAAAGACGAATTTTAATAAAATACTTCCGTTGCTCAAATCAGAAAACTCAAAACTAATGAAAGTTGCGTACATATCTGAGGAACACGCACGTAAATTGGCATATTTTTCTGATTTTCCTACAGAGAAAACAGCCCAGATTCGTGACAGATAGAAATCTGTTTCTGCGCAGAAATCCAAATCTAGTATCAACCTTCGATTAGAGGCTTCACTTGGCACAACAAAACACAAAACTAAGATAAGGAGAGGTTGCTACAGTAGTAAACAACTTCCAAGACACAAATATAGAACAAAGTACTGTAGCAAAATAACACATGGGTTATCTCCCAAGAAGTTGCTTTCTTTATAGCCGTTAAGATGGGCTCAGCAGTTTTAATGATGCACTCGCGAGAAATAGTATTTGAAGCAAAAGAGAGCATCAAGAGGCAAATTAAAAACACATTTAAGCCTAACATGCTTCCTATGCAAAGGAATCTTATACACAAATAAATTCATGAAGAACAAAGTGACAAGCATAAGAAGATAGAACAAGTGTAACTTCAACAATTTCAGCATATAGAGAGGTGTATTAGTACCATGAAAATTTCTACAACCATATTTTCCTCTCTCATAATAATTCTCAGTAGCTTCATGAATAAACTCAACAATATAACTATCACATGCAACATACTTTCCATGATTTCCAAACACATAATTTTTATCAAGTTCAAGAATAGTGGAATTAAAACTTTCAATCTTACTTTTATTAATAATATAACAAGGTAGTTGATCAATCTCAAGAGATATGGGACTCATAGATAAAGTCAAGAACTCTCCAATCCCATTTTCATTAGTAGTACAATTAATATTATCAAGTAACATAGGACCATCATCTAGAGCTTTATCATAAACATTTGCTAAGCAAAATTCTTTAGTACCATGCATTTCGACATCAGGCACAAACAAAGCATTATCATAAGATTTATCAAAGTAGCATGGATTATCATAAATAACAGTAGCATAATTATTTTCACAAGTTTTACTCATAGGCAATATTTCAAGAGAATCCACAGGAACATAACATTCAACCTCTTTCGGTAAGCATGGAGGACAATCAAATAGTGTAAGAGATAAAGAGTTACTCTCATTAGAAGGTTGGCATGGGTAGCTAATCCATTCTTCCTCCTTTTGTTCATCGCTCTCCTCTTCTTTTTCATCCAATGAGCTTTCAGGTTCATCAATTTCCTCCTCTTTTTCATCCAATGAGCTTTCAGGTTCATCAATTTCTTCTTCCACAGGTTCCTGCAAATTGTGAGTGCATTCTTGTGCATTAATGAGTCTCTCTTTATAATCAATGATATAAGGATTATCACCGAAGCATTCTATGCAACAATTAAGGATAGAAGAGACATAATATTTAAGGTCCTTACAAACAACACAAGTTTCATAATTCTCAACCATGAAGGATTCGATCTCAGAGGCTCCCATAAACACGACAAATTGTTCTACCTCTTCGAACCCATAATGAATATAGCAATTCCGATTATAGTTCTTAATTAAAAATTCCTCACTAAAGCCACATTGAAATTTAAGATGTTTAGTATCCTGTTGAGAGCAACAGTTTATATCATGGCGTTTAAGCAAGATTTTAGCAATTGTATTCACTTTTTCTATCATAGCACTCATTACTTCACCAGCTCTTGATTTCCTATAATTATTATAACATTCTATGAGCTCCAAGTAGGTTGTTGGTTCTCCCATAACAGCAGTTTTTAATTTTTAGATTTTTCAAATTTTTATGGATTTTTGGGTATATGAGACAAATAAAACAAGACAAAAATAAACTAAGCAAAAGTAAACTACGCAAAATAATACTAGACAGAAATAAACTAAGCACAAATAAACTAGACAAAAGTAAACTAAACAAAATAAAATAAAAAGAGAGAGAGAGAGTGGTATGAGTAGAGCTATGCCTCCCCGGCAACGGCGCCAGAAAACAGTCTTGATAACCCACAAGTATAGGGGATCGCGGCAGTCTTCGAGGGTAGTATAACCCAAATTTATTGATTCGACACAAGGGAGGTAAAGAATACTTATAAGCCTTAACAACTGAGTTGTCAATTCAGCTGCACAAAAGCACTAGCAACATGGGTGATGTGACGAGCGGTAATATGAGAGCAGTAGTAACAGTAACACAGCAGCAGTAATAGCAATATGAGAGCAATGGCACCAGAAGATAGTTGATACTACTTCCAATGACATGTAGAACAAGTATATTATGATGAGAGATGGACCGGGGTTCCCAGCGATCTACACTAGTGGTAACTCTCCAATAAGTGACAAGTGTTGGGTGAACAAATTACAGTTGGGCAATTGATAGGAATCAAAGCATTAAGATAGAATATCAAGATCATTAATCATGTAGGCATGTTTTCCAATTACAGTCGTACGTGCTCGCAATGAGAAACTTGCACAACATCTTTTGTCCTACCAGCCGGTGGCAGCCGGGAAACTAGGGATATTAAGGTACTCCTTTTAATAGAGTACCGGAGCAAAGCATTAACACTCCGTGAAAACATGTGTCCCTCACATCACCGCCATCCCCTCCGGTTGTCCCGATTCTTGTCACTTCGGGGCCTTTGGTTCCGGACAGTGACATGTGCATACAACTTGTAGATACAATCTAAGCAATACATATAGAGCTTAAATCTAAGATCATGCCACTCGGGCCCTAGTGACAAGCATTAAGCATAACAAGATTGCAGCAACAATAACTTCACAAACTTTATAGATAGACTAATCATAATGTATCATCCATCGGATCCCAACAAACACAACACCAATTACATCAAATGAATCTCAATCATGTAAGGCAGCTCATGAGACCATTGTATTGAAGTACATGGGGGAGAGTATACCAACTAGCTACTGCTAGAACCTGTAGTCCATGGGGGAACTACTCACGGAGCATGATGGAGGCGGTGGCGTTGATGGAGATGGCTTCCGGGGCACCCCGTCCCAGGGTGCCGGAACAGAGACTTGTCCCCCGAATTGGAGTTTCGCGATGGCGGCGCGCCCGGAGTCTTTGGAGTTTCGTCAATTGGTACGGTGTTTTTAGGTCGAAAATAGGCGAAGAGGCGGCGCAGGGGGCACAGGGGGCGCCACACCCTAGGCCGGCGCGGCCAGGCCTGGCCCGCGCCGCCATGTGGTGTGGTGGCCCCCGGCCCCTCTCCGACTCTTCTTCGGTGTTCTGGAGCCTTCCGGGAAAAATAGGAGGTTTGGCGTTGATTTCGTCCAATTAAGAATATTGCCCGAACAGCCTTTCGGAACCAAAAACAGCAGAAAACAGGCACTGTGGCATCTTGTTAATAGGTTAGTTCCGGAAAATGCATGAAATCATCATAAAGTGCAAGCAAAACATGTAAGTATTGTCATAAAACAAGCATGGAACGACAGAAATTATGGATACGTCGGGGACGTATCACAAAGCTCATCATATGGATCTCAATTATGCAAGGCAATTCATGAGATCATTGTATTGGGGTACATGAGAGAGAGATTAACCACATAGCTACCGGTAGAGCCCTCAGCCCCGATGGAGAATTACTCCCTCTCATCATGGAGACGCGATGGCGGTGAAGATGGCGGTGGAGATGCCTTCGGGGGCACTTCCCCGTCCGGCGGTGCCGGCAGACTGTCCCCCGGTGGAGTTTCGCGATGGCGGCGGCTCTGGAACTTTTCCCGTGTCGTGGCTTATTCCTTTAGGGTTTTCGCGACGGAGTCCTTAAGTAGCCGGAAGGGCAGCCTCGGAGGGGCCCTGGTGGGGCCACACAATAGGGGGCGCGCCCACCCCTTGGCCGCGCCGCCTAGCGTGTGGGGCCCCGGCTCCCCTCGTCTCTCTCAGGAAGCTTCGTGGAAAACTAAGATCCGGGCGTTGATTTCGTCCAATTCCGAGAATATTTCCTTACTAGGATTTCTGAAACCAAAAACAACAGAAAAGAACTGGCACTTCGGCATCTTGTCAATAGGGTTACGAAAATGCATAATAATGACATAAAGTGTGACAAAACATATTGTCATAAAACATGGCATGGAACATAAGAAATTAGATACCATGGACTCCACCCTCCCACTTGGTTGGCTGGTTAGGGTTGGTGGAGTCCAACCGGGACTCCACCTTCCATGGTGATTTCTTCCGGAAGGTTCTAGAACATTCTAGCGCCTTCCATAAATGCACCAGATCATTTCCAAACTTGGAAAGTGACTTCCTATATATGAATCTTATTCTCCGGACCATTCCAGACCTCCTCGTGATGTCCTGGATCCCATCCAAGACTCCGAACAAAACTTTGAACTCCATTCCATATTCCATATCTACTTAAAACGACATCAAACCTTAAGTGTGTCATCCTACGGTTCGTGAACTATGCAGATATGGTTGAGACTTCTCTCCGACCAATAACCAATAGCGGGATCTGGAGATCCATAATGGCTACCACATATTCAACGATAACTTAGTGATCGATCGAACCATTTACATACGATACCGATTCCCTTTGTCTCGCGATATTTTACTTGTCCGAGGTTTGATCATCGGTACCTCTATACCTCGTTCAACCTCGTATCCGACAAGTAATCTTTACTCGTACCGTGGCATATCATCTCTTGTGAACTATTCACATGATTGCAAGCTAAACAGACGATATTCCACCGAGAGGGCCCAGAGTATATCTATCCGTCATCGGGATGGATAAATCCCACTCTTGATCCATATGCCTCAACTCATACTTTCCGAATACTTAATCCCACCTTTATAACCACCCATTTACGCAGTGGCGTTTGATGTAATCAAAGTACCCTTCCGGTATAAGTGATTTACATGATCTCATGGTCGAAGGACTAGGTAACTATGTATTGAAAGCTTATAGCAAACTGAACTTAATGACGTGATCTTATGCTACGCTTATTTGGGTGTGTGTCCATTATATCATTCATCTAATGACATAACCTTGTTATTAATAACATCCAATATTCATGATCACGAAACCATGATCATCTATTAATCAACAAGCTAGTTATTCAAGAGGCTTACTAGGGACTCCTTGTTGTTTACATAACACACATGTATCAATTTTTCGGTTAATACAATTATAGCACGGTATGCAAGAATTTATCATAAACATGAAGATATATAATAACCACTTTATTATTGCCTCTTGGGCATATCTCCAACAGCTAAATAGGCCGTTTCTAGAGAACCACCCTCCCCGCATGCTATTTCGACACGGCAGAGCTGGCGCGAGATCTACAGTGGACTGAAAATGCGGCGCGAGAATTTTGGTCACCGCTCCCGTAAATTCGCCCCCATGTTTAGCTCTACTCTCACCGCCGATTTACAAATCCACAATTGCCCCCTATTTGAGCTTTTCCCTCTTACGAGATCCATGACGAGAGCTTCTTCACTGATTATGATAGCGAGTTCATTGTCGGCGTGCCTTCTCCATCCTCCTCGACCTCTGATCTGGTGAATCCTCTTTCAGTGTCTGTAAGAAACCTCTAACGGTGGATGTACTAGATTAGATCCATAACCATGCTACATGTTTGCAGATCTAACCCTAGATATCATATGTTTAGTTTTTATGGAACCTTTTTTCATGTTTGCCATAGGACCAATGTGGTAGTGATTGACTTTTTTAATTTAGCTTCTATAGAATTCCTTTTCATGCTTGCCATATGATGGTTTTAGTTCCATTGTTAAGGTGTTTAATTTTATTGGTCATCATGCTTTCCACTCCGTCAAGCAGGGCCACTATGGTCATGTCTTGTTCTCCGTCGAGTACAACCACGGCTGCCATGCCTTCTTCTCCATCCAGCTCACCAACCTCTGCGCTAAATTGAACTCCCTTGAGTGTAAGAACCTATGTCCCTTGTGCAAGGTTCTTTCGTGGAGGTTGATTGTACGAAATGTGCAACCGATAGCCATGCTTATCATTGTTCAATTGTCTTGTGTACATCATCTTGTCTTCTCCTGACCTAATGTTCAAGTCTTCTATGTCCTAGATGGTGCTTGACAACACAAGGGTCGATCTAGCTCTCTATCGGCCCAAACCACCTATGGTGTGGGAAGCACCTCTTTCAGAGTTCGTCCTGAACAAGGTTTGTGAGCAAGTCAGGAGCGGGGTATACTGTTCCCGAGGCTTCAAACAACCTAACGTGTAGAGCGTCTGCCTTAATGTTCTTCACTTTACATGCCTTACAATCACACCTACTCAGTTGAACAACCCCCTAATGAAGTGAGACGGAGATGGGTGCTCGTGTGCAAGATTAGGAATGTTCAAGGAGTGATATTTTGGCAGGAGAACATGGCCATGATGATGGACAAGGGGAAGTTGATGGCATACATGATGGTTAGCTTGCACATTGCCGCTTTATTGTCTTACCTATTCATTTCCTTTTGCTGACAATGTCTTCTCAATCTCAGCATTCCTTGAAGCACAAAGAATTGTTGAACACGTCCATAGCGAACTACTAGCAGATGAAGACAATCATTGAGCCATCATTTGTTTGTAACGAGATTATCTTTGCTCCACAAACTTAATTGTTGATGCTATCAACTACCTTGCGGACAACAAGACCCATGGTAACAACTATGCTGAGATGATATGATCAAAGAGAAGTACATAGATGCGCAAGCACCACTGTTAGTTGTACAACTTTGCAACTATGTCTGATGGTGGTCGTGATCTGCTGAGGTCATGTATATTTTGGGAAATCGTGTAATATAGATTTCACTAGCTAGGAACTAATCACAACTTGATGCATGGTTGTGAGAGGCACCATGAGCTGTTGTTAGGTAGTACCACACCCTTAAGATGAACTCCTCCGATGATGAACTTCTGATGCACCATGAGTTGTAGTTTTTTGGGTTAGTTCGTGGTGCATCGATAGTTATGATAACTATTGTTAGGTAGTACCATCCCCTTAAGATGAACTGGTTAGCTGAAATCCTTGTTCTTCCAACAATATTGTACTATGTGCTGGTAACCTCGTCACTCAAATGACTAGGTTACCATATTACTGGTTAGAGTTGCACCCAAATAATAGTGAGTAGCTTTTGACTTTGTTGGAATGTTGTAACCCAGTCAACCAAACAACGGGGATACCGTTCCCCCTCTCATGCACATGCAGGAAAGTGTCTTAGGGCATGTACAATGGTGATATCTTAGCGGTGCCACGTAGGATAAATGCTGAGGTGGAGGAAAGAGAAAGATAAAAAAAGACTTTGCCTTCTCTCTTTCACCATAAATTTAGTATGCCTCGTTACTAAAGATAAGACTAAAAAATAACCCATTGTACATCATATTTTATTGTTATATCTAGATTACGTGGCAGGACTCAGATAAAATACTCTTATCAACCATTGCACATGCCCTTATAATTAACCAAACGAAGTCCATAACGTGTTTTTTGGACCGTTTTACCGTGCAATATCCATGTCACATATATGGCCCCAAAAGAGGCCTGGGCGGGCAACCAATAGGGCCCTAATTGTTGTCTTCTCCGTCGGCTCCGACGCGCGCGATCGATGCCAACCGGGGGACAGCCTTTTCTCCTTCCTCCCCCATCATCGTCTCCTTTGCACACACACACGGACACGGGCAGCCCACACCACGTCGCCACTGGATCTCGGCGACTTTGTTTACGCTCTCTCCGAGATCCGTCGACCGTCGTCGTGGTACGCTCTGCTCATCTCTCCGACCTTCTCATAGAATAATCGGCGCTTTTCATAAGTTTCCCGCATTCTTTTTGTTTCTTCTCGGTGTTAGCGAAGCTTTCCATGCAGGTTTTCTAAACGTCCGTGCATGCTTTGTCGAACGCGGTCCGTCGCGGGAATCGATGGCTATATTCCTAATCCTGACGAAAAAGAACCAAAGATTCGTCTCCGCGGCACTATTACCGTCGCATTTTGTACTGCAAACATCTTGTAGCCTAGCTAGGATCGTCGCATGTGCGATGTACCGCAGATGCTTCGTCCAGCTCGCGATCGAGAGCGCTGCAATAATGTATTACGTGTAAGTAAGATTGCCGGTAAATAGTTATCTTGATTGCCTATGTGATTCGAACTGGTGGGCATTAACGTCCTTCAGGATATTCACGGAGAAACAGCGATGCGCAGGGGCTGCATGCAGGGTAGACGAGCTCGGGTTCTAGGCGTCGTCGTCAAGCTTATAATTATCGGGTTCAGATGTTAATGTCCAGTTTCAGTCCCCCGCCTCAGTGTTCTCTGTAGGACTGTAGGAAAAGATGGATGGCTGGAACAGGGGGTCATTCACAATCATGTCGATAAATGCCAATAAATTTTACATGGCAGCAATGCATGCTGCACCCAACCGGCCCCTTCGAATGACGTTATCCGGCCAGTGGAGCCCTAATAGTGTTGCTGACATAAGTTGTCAATAAAATTGTAATAGATCCAAGTGAGAATTTGATTCAAGCTTCCTCAAAGGACCACGAGTGTTTAGCTCGGTTTTGATTTTTCTCAGTCCCGCATTCTCCTCGAAACAGGCTTTTGTCCCGCTATATTAATATAGCAACCACATCGATACAAGTCTCGTTCGAACAAAGAAAATGTTGGGGCAACAACAACAACATGCCCAAAAGGAAAAGAAATGACAACAATGGTGAAGCGACGAACGATAAAGACCCTAAATCGCTGCGCACTCCGTCTTTGTCCCACCACGCTCCAAGCACTTCGAAGTGCCCTGTACCAAGCAACACCTTCAAGAAGGGAAACGCCGTTGGCACGGCGCTGCTGCCTGGACCAGACCGGTCCTAGGATTTCCCCTGGCACGTAGAGTACAGTGATCAGGGGATTCCCACCACGCCCTCCAGGAAGGAATGGTGCCACACGAAGGCGGCCCCGCGTCAGGGTCAGCCAAGCTGACAAGGATTTCTCCCGCCCCCGACCACAAAAAAACCTGGCACAAGGAAGCGCCACCACCTAGCTTCGCCACCCACTAGCATGCGCCACCACGATCTTGAAGTCGCTATCATCAGTCGCTTGGTGAAACTGGCAAACAACCTAGACAACGGAGATACACAACATCATCGGGGCGAGGAGCAACAGCCTTGCAGCCCGCGTTCTAAACTCTCAAACCATATATTTAAAACTTTCCATGTCACTGAAACATTACACGTAGAAATGGCAAAAGTCCTGGTAGAAAATCCTTACAAATTTACAATGATATTTATTTGCTAGAACGTGGGGAAATCCTCTCGTACATAGTCGAAGCACATTATACCTTTTCACACATAGATGCACCTTACAATTTGAGAAAAGTTCAGAGGTTTAGCAAATTAACTCTTAATCGAGTACTCATAATCTCACGAAATAGTGGACACAAGAAGAGAGCGCGACTATGAACCCATCCATGGTTCCATCCCCTCGCATGTGACGTCACCGGTCATCTTCGTCTCCGGTGGCCTTACGACTTTGGAGACGTTGCAGACCACATCCCCTCGCCGGTAGAAGGGTTCTTGTTATTTTTAGGTTGTTTTTCACTGTCTACTTCGGGGTGATGAGGTGGTGGCTATATCCTGATGGTAGAATAAGGTCCTTCCAGTCATATCCTCCCTGAGGTGGTGCAACTAGCACCGGTGGAGGATACTTGAAGGTTTGTGTCTGGGATATCCTAGGATCCGATCCATTTTCGTGTTCGTCAGTGTGGTTACAAGTTTGTCTCTTCTGATCTATCATTTTCATCATTGATGATGGTTGCTGATCTGTTGGATTGGTCCTTTGGGGCCTTAGCACGACAACTTCATGTCAATGTACTACAATAACCTCTACTTCTACAAGCTTTGCCCGGCTCTGGTTATGGAGGGGCTAGGACTGCGGCGCACCTTCGGCTCGCTTTACTGCCCATAGCCTTCGTTAGGCGGCCCAAAGACCTATATGTAATTTTTATTATATTTGGTGTTTTTTTATTGTTGTTGATGATGTTTAATAGATTGGCGGACCTTTTCGTATTTTTTTTTTGAGAAAGTTCTATTTGTTTAAACTAGGTTAGATAGAATCTTATTCAAATGATCTGTATGATTGTGTTTGTCAGTCTAGTGCATTATGAACCAACTATAATGATATTTACTTATAGATACTAAAGTAGACAAAAAAAAACTCAAAATAATTGAAAAGGAGCAGGAAGCACATAGAAACAAACTTACACACGTAATTACAGTGGCAGACATTATTCCATAGATAGATGCGATTTTGTCACAATTTACCTATTGCGGCCTTAAGCAGGAATTCAATTCCACTACAATATCAGAAACAAAGTTTTAAATTAACACAAAGTTCATGAAAAATCGACTATTGTTTTAGAAACGTATTTGTACAAATACACTCTAGACTTATACAACAATAATATTAAGTTTTAGTTCGCAAGTCTGTTATCAAGTTAATGTTGTGATCGAGATACAATAGAAAAATATATCGGATTGAAAATTAAAATGGATAAGTGGCCTAGTTAAGACTTGGTGACAATGAACTAAAATTAAAAAAGTTTAGTATAATAGCGCGCGCACATTTGTTTTTTGATATGGAGCTAGCAATGAAAACACAAAAACTCCATCACTAAGGAAAATCACAAGGAAGTGCAGATGCAACTGTAGTCCCCTGCGTGGCAAGCAGGCCACAGGCTCTGTGTGGGACAATCCAATCCATATATGTATCGCCTACCGATTTCGAAACATTGCACGAGCGGCTATGTCGACATAAGGATAGGCGACGCCAATTGGAGAACTAATTAAAAGGACATCCCCTGAATCATACACGAGAAAGTGCCTCGCAATGGAAAAGGATTTGATGTTGTTATATGTGGTCGTTAATACTTTTTTTTTGTCGTAGAAGTTATTAACGACTCCAATCCAGTGGTCGTTAGTTATTGTTATATTCTCCATCGTTAAAAGTAATTACGAGCACATACTTTTTTCGCTTGTTATTTTTGCAATCAAGGCCACATGTTTTTTGTATTGTCGACCACTTTTATCGTGACCAAATTATTTCTATGGTCCTAGGGTACCATTAGCTACAACATTATGTTATACATGACCACTTTATCATCATGCCAACAATCACATCTGTTGTAACAAATAGCATATTATTTACATTCGTTTTCTAGAAAAGAAGACACACCCAATAATCCGGGATCAACATATTTAACATGAACTGAACGTATATGTAATTTGAGTTGTAGACTTGTAGTATCCATACATATACATATCTGTCTACGTAGGGAACTATTATAAATAAACTCTTTATACAAAATACTAAAAGGAATTACTTCGCCAACTGTACCATTACCCAACGGCATAGTGTGGTCTTTAGCGGCTTTAAAAATACTGACTTTACAAATTTTAAATTAGCACTCATGCGTAATTTCAGTCAATGATTTACCAAGATACGTTAGATAAACTTTGTCAATAAAGAGTATAGCCTTTTTTTTTTTTTACCTCTGTCTATTCTATATAGCAATAATACTTGTTTGGTGCAGCAATGCAGCTTCAGATTGGTAAAGATCCAAATTTATCAACCAGACAACTTTGCAAATGCAAAATATTCTCACCAATAAATATGCTATTAAAATAAAGCTGAACTAGTTCTGAATGCAGAATCTACCGTACTTCAGTTGTCTTGATCAATCCTACAATTAAAAAACACCAATATTGCACACGCCAGCTACAAGTTATAAAACAATTGAACAATATATAACCATTTGTGCCATGAAGGTGTTAAAAAGATAAAGAGTGGTAAAAACATGGATGCATGTGTTCATCATTGTTCATGTTGCGAGGAACATAGTTACTCCCTCCGGTTTAAAATAACCGTCTAAAAATAGATGTATCTACACACTAAAATATGTCCAAATACATCTATTTTTGGCAATTATTTCAACCCAATGGAGTAACAATTTCACAGTGCTTTCCTTTGTAAGAAGATTCAGAATATGCCTAGCCTGAAAAAAGATGCTAGTGTGAAGAGTTCATTATTGTCAGATGTGCACAACAGAAATCCCTTTGGCTGGAAAGACATGTGGAATTCTTGATCCAATGGAATACGCGTAGATGACATTGGATTTACATATCATACGAAAACCGAGTTAGATACAAGAATCTAACCAAGTTCACACGTACTAGTGCCCATGCATGGCTTGGCATCATATTGGTTAACAGCAACCTGATTGGATTGGTATTCCTTTTTTTTTTGACAATCAATACCACATATATTCATAGCAATAAATAGTACATGGTAGAGATACATGAACCGACTCCAACGACTACAAAATAAAGTCTAAAAGATAGTAACAAATCTTCGAGGTCTTCATTCTTTCTTCTTCCAGAACACAATCTTGTACTCTTCTGAAGGCAGCCAAAGATAGATAACGAACCATTGACCTGTGAATCGACGAAAGTTCTCCCATAATTTTTTGAGCCGTAATGTCAAGGCTGCGTGCACGCACGTAACCATTAAAACAGTCATACAACATCGGCAAGAGTATCAACACCAGTATGTCAGGGAATAATAACCGACTAGCTTTGTCATCGTCGATGGAGAGGCGAGAGTACGAATCACCATTGTCGAGGACGTAGCAGCCGGGACAAAAACTGCGAGGATAATCCTCCTCGCGGCAACAACGACAAAAGATCCAAAATCGATCTGGCGAAGCAAGATCCGAAGACCCATACCTAGAAAATTGTGATTGTTCAACACCACCATTGACGCCGGGAAGAAGATCTCGTCGCCGAACGAAAGGCCGAAGATCACTTATTGCAGACGATGCCATCTCTATTGAGGGAAAACCAACAAGAAGGCGGCTACCAAAATCCTAACATAATCTAATGAAAACAATACTTTTATTCGAAACTCCACGCATAGATCGGGTTACCCACTCCTCCCGACGCCGGCGAAGCCGACCGGAGAAGGGGAAATCAATCTATGGAGGAGAATGAACTGGAGGCGGCTAGGGTTGAGACGGCGGCTGATTGGATTGGTATTCTTGATCGCGTAATAGTAAATATTCAAGATACCCAAGCCAAAGATCCCCATGCATATATCCAGGCGTGCAGCTCACAGCATATTGTGGCCGAAAGGGTCGCAGCAAGCGCCCCAAAACGGAAACCCCTTGTTTATGGCACGTCTGCTAAGGGCATCTCCAGCGGCGCGACGTAAATGGTCGCTCAGCGATCGTTTTCGTCCGCTGTGATCGGAAATGCGTTTGGGGTCTATTACAGCGGGGCGACGCAAAGTGACCGGGTCGTCCGCGGAGACGCAAACCTGGCCTAAATATGCGCCTCAGATGCGTCTCTGGACGTCCGTCCGCTCGCGTCGCGGACGTTTCGTCGGGCCCGCGGCACGACCGCCGATGCGTCTTCTTAACGCGCCGGCGACAAAGCTGCGTCGCTTCGGCACTCTGCGCCACGGTAATGGCGATGATTCCTCGGCCGAGCGGCCGCCCACCTCCGCCAACCACGTTAATGGCGACGCCACGCGTCCCGCGGCCACCGCATGCCGCCGGCCTATATAGGGCGCGCGTTCTTCTTCCTCATCCACTCCTCCAAAGAAACCCTAGCCGCCACAAAGCTCGACCGTAGCGCCGCCTGGTGTCCTGCGACGCAGCCAAGCCTGCGAGAAGTCCATGGCCGGTCTGGTGGCCGGGCGGTCGAGGCGCGGCCTGGCGCCCCGTGGCCGGGCAGGGGCCGCCGTGGTGGAGCAGCTACGGCCCCACGCTCGCCGTCGCTGCGCCCTCCTCGTCCTCGCGGGAGGAGGGCTGCTTCGTTCCTCCTCCGCATCGACGACGACCCACTCGCCATCAAGCGGCTACCGGACAAGTTCGAGTTCGTCGAGGTCGACCGGCGCACTTGCAGCTACGGGAGGCCAGCTGCAACTTTACCGCTGGACCGTGGAGGTCTGTTCGACGGGCAGGGCAAGATGTACCTGCACACGGGGTGGGACAAGTTCGCCGTGACCTCGCGCTCGAGCCCGGCTGCCAGCTCACCTTCCTCTATGAGGGGACGGCGAGATGATCGTCAAGGTGTTCGACGACACACTGCCGCAGGCTACCACACCGACGATTCCGGCTCCAACCGATAGTTAGAACGTCGAGTGTTCTTTCTTTGCGGCGAATCGGCTACGGGCCAGACGAAGCCGATAGTCGAGGTTTCTGTTTGTTCGCCTCATCGGTAGAACCAACAAGGGCACCATCTCCTCCCGCTGGATTTTCCAGTTTGGGTGATTGGGTGTGCCCTCGAATGTTCTTTCTTGGCAGCGAACATACGGAAATCAACACAATTGGCTTCTATTTATAAATTTTTTATATTTGTGTCGACCATGGTTCAAATTATGTGTTAGTTTGTGTAAACCATATTCCTAACTATGTGTTAGTTTGTGTAAAATCATGTTTCAAAATGTAATATTTGAAACTATGTTTAATTGAGAAAAGGAAAAAAATGGTCGCCCCGCGGAAACGCCCGGACAAAACGCTCTGATACCAATTGAAAGGATCGTATGACACCTAGAGGGGGGGTGAATAGGTGTAATCTCAAATTTTAATACTTTTTCCAAATTAGGCTTGACACAAAGGTAAATTCTCTAGATATGCAACTAAGTGAATTCACCTATATGACAAGATAGCAAGCAACAATACAAGATACACGTAGTAAAGGCGGTGAGAGGATAGAGGTAACCGAGGTGGAGCACACGGAGAGACGATGATATGATTCTCGTAGTTCCCTTCCTTTGCAAGAAGGTACGTCTACGTTCGGAGGGGTGTGGCGACACGAAGTCCAACCAACGCCACGAAGGCTCACCCTATTCTCCTGTGAGCAACGCCACAAAGGCCTAGCCCATGCTCCACTAAGCGGTTGCCTTGAGGTCGCAACCGGCACCTTTACACGAAGCTTGGGGCACACATCCACAACCAAATTGGAGGCTCCCAAGATGTAACCACGAAGCTTTACACGAAGAGTAGCTTCGAGGTCACCTCACAAAGATCCACTAAGAATGTTGATGAAACATAAATCCCTTTGGTGGAAGAGTAGATCTAGGTCACCTCTACCAAATCCTCAAGTATGGTGAAGTTTGGTTGGAGGAGTAGAGAGATCTAGAGAAAATGGAGCTCAACAATGGTGTCTCAGATTTTTGGGGAAGAAGAGCTGAAGAAGACTTTGGAGAAGAAGCCCTATTTATACCCCTGTCGGAAACGCCCGTTTGGAGCCGTTGGAGCACTGCCCGGTAGTACCGGCCAGGTTGGGCCGGTACTACCGGCCCTGGACGAGGAGCGCAGGCCGGCCACGTGGCCAGGAGGAGCCGGGCCGAAGGGGGGAGGCCGGAGCCACCGGCCGGGGTACCGGTCGTGGTACCGGCGGGGCTCCAAACCCCCCTGGCACAATACTGAGGCACAGGCGCCATCTCCGGTACCTTGGGCGGTACCAAGGCCGGAGCCTCCGGCCGTGGCCAGGCCGGCGGTACCGCCCAAGCCACCGGCCTCTTCTCTCTTCCTTTTTCTTCTTTCATTTCTTTCTTCCTCTTTACTTTTCTTCCTCCATTTTCTTTTCCTTTTCTTCTCTTTCTTTCCTCTTTCATACTTTCTTCCAACAAATAACCACACACAACTCATCACATGATATCTTGCACACTCTTCAACTTTTGGGCATTCCAGGTATGCAACAACCTACAAATCTTATAACACGAAATGCTCATATAAAATCATTGTCATCAACACCAAAACAACATATAACAAGGATATGTTCTTTCAATCTCCCCCTTTTTGGTTTCTTGATGACAACATAAGATTTGCATAAGAGTTGATTATTTGAGCAAAGAAATTATAAGACGATATAATAAGCTCCCCCTAGACATGTGCATCCAATAGAATTAGCATTTGAATAAGAAGCACATACTCTAGGATCAATATACTCAAGCAAATAAGATTAACCAACAAGTGCAAAGATAAAGAGTAGCAAACAAGTTCATCACTTGCACTTGAGAAGAGACAGGCATATGTGAGTAAAGACAAGTGTTGAGTTTAGAGATCATACCACATGTAGTCCACTTAGTCTTTACCATAGATAGCTAGATAGATAATGTCTCATACATAAATAGATAGCCCCTATGTCTCACACACATAGATAAGGTTCATAAAGCATAAAGCCTAATAAGAAGTTCTCGACAATAGATAACCATAAGTCACAAGCATAAAGAGTCAAAGAAAATGCAAGCTTGTGACTTCCCATGCAAAGCCCGAACCTAATAGAACTCTTCTCCCCCTTTGACATCAAGATGCCAAAAAGGTTGAAGAGCGATGCTATCATCCCTAGGCACCAAGGAAGTCCCCGCCAATGTCAGAGTCGACATCATAAGATGGACCGTCTTCACCATCAGACCACTGGCTATGAGCAGAAATCCACTGAGACTTCGGAAGGATAGTCTCTTCAGATCCTGGAGGAGACACTTCCACACCGAGCTTGGTCATGATGCTCTTCTGGCGACGCCGAGCTTTCTTCTCGGCCACATAGGAGTCATACATACGCTCCTGAATATCCAGCTGGAGGCAGAAGGTCTTCTTTACCTTGATCTTGAGCTTGGTGTACCAAGAAGGCTCGAGGTCAGGGTCATAAGCGGACGCAGGTGGAGGCCCCCCAAGGGCCATATGAGCAACAAATCCATCGACCCTGCGAGCAGGAGCAGTGGAGGGGTCTGAAGGACCTGCTGTGGCTGAGGGAGCTGCTGTGGCTGAGGCAGAAGCGGAGAGCTTATGATCCTTGATAAGGAGGTTCTTGCGAGGATGATTGGTGAGGGGAGAAATCGGTTCCAGAATGGCACCATCAAATGTCTGACGCCACACCTCAGAAATAAGCTTCATGATGTAGGGAGCAAAGGCAGGAGACCGCTTCTCCACCACACGCAGAAAAATCTGGTTCCATAGGCAATCCATGACATCCATCTTCACACCCTTGCCCTTCCGGAGGTGTGTTTGAAGCATCAAGTCAATGACAAAGGAATGAATCTCATCAACGTTACCTACTTTGACGGCAACGGTCTCACGGTAGATGCGAAGCATGATATCATAAACGGGTTGAAGACCGGAAATGAACCCAAGCTTGCATTTACCAGGCATATAGAGTGGCTCAAGAACATCCTTGATGCTTGCATTAGAGTCCCCATGAAACCTCCAACCACTATCACGATCATCTTCACAATTTTCTGGAATAGGATAGCCAAGAATCTATCCAAAGTTGCTCCAAGTGGTAGTGAGGACCTTATCCCGAGTCATCCAAGTAATGGAACGAGCCTTATCGTCATGAAAAAAGACCGTAGCATGGAACTGAGTCACAAGGTAAGGATTATAGTTGCATTTGAAAGACATAATGGGAAGCAAACCAAACTCCTCGCAAATCCCAAGTGCTTCATGAAAGTATGCATCCTTCTTCAAATGGTCAATGTTGATATACCGTTGATCAACCACCTTTACCGTAGGAGGATAGACTTCATGGAAAATGCGCTCTTGAACCTCGGTGTAGAAGTGGCGGTTGCTGGTGCGAGAAGACCGAGGCCCCAAGTAGGGGTTAGAGGCGCGAATGTCCATGTATGCATGAAGGCGGACATTGCCATAAGACTCAATAGCCTTCTTCCCTTTCTTTTTATTTGCCAAGGAAGCTCCACGAGCAGTAGTGGCACGGGGTAACACTTCATCTTGTTCAACAATCTCATCCTCAACGGCCGGAACCCCACGCCTCTTCCGTGGTCTCACCGAACGAGAGCCACTAGCACCTGTGAAATAGACGGACAGAGTAGGGGGACATATTGGATAAGTGCACAAGCTCATCTCTATGGAAAACCAAAAAATGTCTTTGACCCAAAATACACATGCATGATGGAGAAAAAAAAATTTGGCCATACAATAGAGGTAAAAAAATGCTACATACTAGATGTTAATGGTGCTACATACTAGAGGACACAGATCAACTAGAGATACAACCTCATAGTGTAAGATTTAGCCAAAAATCTAAGCATGTAGGACCAAAAAGCAACACAAGTATGAGCCTAAAATACGTCCAAAATACGCGGGGAGGGGAGCCAATACCGGAGGCCATGGAGGAGGGGAGGTAGGGAGGGCTCCCACGGAGCCGATCCGGCCGGAGGTGGCCGGAGGGCGGCCGGCGAGCCGGCGGCGGTGCGGCGGCTGAGCGGGTGCGTGCGTGCGTGTTGTGGGGGTCGGTGTGCGTGGTATGTGTGCGTGCTGTGGGGGTCGGTGTGCGTGGAGTGTGTGCGTGCGTGCGTGGCGAGTCTGCCTGGGCCGGAGGGCGGTAGAGCCAGCCCGTACTACCGGCCCCGGGCCGGGTCGGACCCCCCTTTTTTTTTGATTGAACACTGGGGCTGTGATTTTTTTTTAAAAAAATTCCCCCTCTTTTGTTTATATTTTAAACAACACCCTTGTGAATATTAACACAATTTGATCAAAGATAAACATGAGTTTGCCAATATGGTCAAAGATATGCATGTTTTGAAACGAGCTTGTGCAAGAGATAGAATGTGTTATAGATGTGAGAAAGGCTTAGGATGGACACTAAGAGAGGTATGGTACTATGAACTCAAGTTTGCAAGGATCAAATCAAGAGAAAACCAAACATTGAGCCAATTCCCATAAGAACATGAAATTCCACAACAAAATTCATGAAGATCCAATTAAGATCAACTCTTCACAAGAAGGTCGGTGGCCTAGGCCACCATATATGAGTGATAAGGTATGGCACCGCGAAGATATATCTTGGGCCCAAAACCAATACTCATCATTGAAGCTCACATATCATTAATTGATACAAAGAGAATGATTTTTCTTAATGTTGGCATTATGGGGGGAGGGATGGCTCAATAATTTAAACCGCACTCCCCCTATTTCCATGCCCACACCTAAACCAAATAGAAGTTGAAGAATAGGTATGTATGCAAAGTGTTCAAGCCAAGCTACTTGAATCTATGATATTTAGCTCATTCCTCAAGTAACAAAATCTTGCTTCATCAAGAGGCTTCGTGAATATATCCGCAAGTTGGTCATGGGTACCAATGAATGACAACTCAATATCACCCCGGGAGACATGATCTCGAATGAAGTGATTCCGAATCTCAATATGCTTCGTTCTTGTGTGTTGTACGGGGTTGTATGCAATCTTGATGGCACTTTGGTTGTCACATAAAAGAGGCACTTTGTCACAAGTGACACCGTAATCCTTTAAAGTTTGCCTCATCCATAAGAGTTGTGTGCATCCACTAGCGGCCGCCACGTACTCGGATTCGGCGGTAGAGAGAGCTATACAATTTTGCTTCTTAGAAGACCAACACACCAAGGACCTACCAAGAAATTGGCATGCCCCGGAGGTTGATTTCCTATCATCCTTATCTCCCGCCCAATCCGAGTCCGTATAGCCAACAAGTGAGAATCCATAACCCTTTGGGTACCATAATCCAAATCTTGGGGAATGAACCAAATATCTAAAGATTCTTTTGACCGCCACTAAGTGGCTTTCTTTAGGAGCGGCTTGATACCTTGCACATACACCTACACTCAACACAATATCCGGTCTAGATGCGCAAAGGTAAAGCAAGGAGCCTATCATGGAGCGATATACCTTTGGATCCACGTCCTTACCACCGGGATCAAGTGCAAGATGGCAATTGGTAGCCATTGGGGTCTTTGCACCATTTAAGTCCTTCATATTGAATCTCTTGAGCATGTCTTGAATGTACTTGGCTTGGCAAATGAATGTTCCTTCTCTCAATTGCTTGATCTCGAATCCAAGAAAGAACCTCAATTCACCCATCATGGACATCTCAAACTTGTTGGTCATAAGCTTTGAAAATTCTTCATTAAAAGCTTTGTTAGTAGACCCAAAGATAATATCATCAACATATATTTGGCAAATGAAAAGCTCCCCATCAACCCTCTTAGTAAAAAGAGTGGGGTCGATTAGCCCGAGTTGAAACCCACGGTCTAGCAACAACTCTTTAAGGTGCTCATACCACGCACGTGGGGCTTGTTTAAGGCCATAGAGTGCCTTGTCGAGTTGATACACATGGTTAGGGAACTCGGGATCCTCGAACCCGGGAGGTTGCTTAACAAAAACCAACTCTTTTAGAGGTCCATTTAGAAAGGCACTTTTAACATCCATTTGTTGCAATTTAAAGTTATGGTGAGAAGCATATGCAAGAAGGATACGGATGGACTCAAGGCGAGCCACGGGAGCATAGGTTTCACCGAAGTCAATGCCTTCCACTTGAGAGAAACCTTGAGCCACCAATCTTGCCTTGTTCCGAATGACAATGCCATGTTCATCTTGCTTGTTCTTGAATATCCACTTTGTGCCAATAACATTGCGACAATCTTTGGGCTTCTCTACTAATCTCCATACTTTGTTGCGCTTGAAGTTATTGAGTTCTTCATGCATAGCATCCAACCAATCCGGATCTTCAAGTGCATCAAAGACTTTCTTTGGTTCCACCATGGAGATGTAAGCTTGGTGATCACTAAAGTTGGCTAGTTGTCTTCGGGTGGTCATTTGCTTCCTTAAGTCACCAATCACTTTGTCAATAGTGTGACCTCGAAGTTCCAAAGTTCTTGCAACTCTTATTTTACGACGGGCTTCAATGTCTTCAAAAGAGCTTTGAGACATCACTTGGTCTTCTTGACTATTTTGATCCCCGTCTTGACCATCAATGTGAGCTTGCTCAATTGCTTGAGTTTGCTCTTCATCATGAGGTTGATCTTGGACATCACTTGGGTTTGCACCATTATCATTGGGTTGTTCTTGATCAACACTTGGTGCTTCTCCATCAAACTCATTAGGTTGATCTTGTCCTTGATCTTGCTCATGAGAGGGAGGGTCTTGAGCTTGTTCTTCGGTTGGTGTAACATTGTCCACAAGATCCGGAGCTTGTTGAGCTTGTGAGGATGAGGGCTCCACTTGAGTAGAGCATAGTCCTTCCCGAGGCGCCACACCGTGTCCCTCAATGGGGAGGTGAAATCCCGTCCCCATTCTTACTATGGCGTCTTGAGGTATTTCATCATCTGCACAAACATCAACTTGCCCCACTTGGGAGCCATCATTTTCTTCGAATTTCACACTACAAGATTCAATGACAATAGCCGAGACTTTGTCAAAGATTCTATAAGTGTGAGATTCGGCACCATAACCAACAAAAATACCCTCCAAAGCTTTAGGTGCAAATTTAGACAAATGAACTCCTTTGATTTTATAGAAACACTTACAACCAAATACTCGGAAGTAGGAGATATTGGGCTTGTTTCCGGTGAGGATTTCATAAGGAGTCTTGTTCAATCCCTTGCGGAGATAAAGCCGGTTAGCGGAATGACATGCGGTGGAGATGGCTTCGGCCCAAAAGTCATATCGGGATTTATACTCCGACAACATAGACCTTGCCATATCCATGAGAGTCCGGTTCTTCCTCTCCGCAACACCATTTTGTTGAGGGGTGTATGCAGCGGAATATTGATGTCTTATCCCCTCATCACTAAGGAAGTCATTGAGTGTGTAGTTCTTGAACTCGGAGCCGTTGTCACTTCTAATTGCCAATATAGTGAGGTTGTGTTGACGTTGCACTTCGGTGACAAAGTCGATGAAGATTTGTTGAGTCTCATCCTTCTTCTTGAGAAAGAAAACCCAAGTATATCTTGAATAATCATCAACAATAACCAAACAATGTTTCTTCGCACCAAGACTTGCATGAGTAGTGGGACCAAAAAGGTCCACATGAAGGAGCTCCAATATTCTCTTGGAAGAGATGATGGTCTTGCTTGGATGCGGAGAATCATGCATTTTACCTTCAACACAAGCCCTACAAACACGATCTTTGGCAAAACAAACATTGTCCTTTAGTCCCACAATATGGTTTCCCTTGTGGAGACTTTGCAAAGTCCTCATGTTGACATGGGCCAAGCGGCGATGCCACAACCAACCCACGTCCGCCTTTCCGAATAAGCACATCACATTTGTAGTGGTTTTCCCCGAAAAGTCAACCACATACAAGTTGTTTTCGACGTACCCAACGAAAGCGACTTTTAGAGTCTTGCTCCACAAGAGAACCACAATATCAATATCAATGAAGACGGCGAAACCCATCTTGCCTAGGGCATAAACGGATAATAAATTGTAACCAAGAGTCTTGACAAGCATGACGTCCACAAGAGTAATGTTGTGTGCAACCACAACCTTGCCAAGACCCAATACCTCGGATTTGGAGTTGTCGCCGAATGTAACGGTCCACAAATCCACGTTAGGCCTCAATTCCGTAACGAGGTCCTTGCCGCCGGTCATATGACTTGTGCACCCACTATCAAGCACCCATTTTGATCCTCCGGCGGCATAGTCCTACATAAGATCAAGTCTTCGTTTTAGGTCCCCATTTTGCAATGGGTCCTCTTTTGTTAGAAACAAGGGTCTTAGGAACCCAAATAGACCATGCAATATAACCATCATATGGACCAACATATTTAGCATAGACATCTCCATAGTAATCACGGAATAGCACATAATGAGGGTTATATTTTCCCGCAAAATTATTATGAGTGGTATTGTCCCTAGTGACATCACCACCCAAAACATTTTTCTCCTTTGCTTGTGCGGGCTTGGCCTTCTTGTTCTTGTTAGTGTTTAGCCCATATCCAATCCCCTCCTTCCCATTGTTTGATCTTTGATTGCTCAAAAGATCATCCAAATTTTTCTCACCTTGGGAAGGAAAGGACTTAGCAAACTTGGCCTTCAACCTAGTGTTCTCCTTAATAACATTCACATGATCACAAGAAGAAGTAGAAGAACAAGGCATATCATTTTTAGTTAATTGAATTTGAAGTTGCTCATGTGACTTGGTAAGGGTAGAGAATTCACTTTCCAAGGCCTTGTGAGTCTTTTCAAGTTTCTCTAACTCCTTAGTTAGTTTAGCATGACCAACACCAAATTCAACTTTTTCCTTTTTAAGCACATTAGATAAGGCAATAGCATGATCACGCTCTTTAGTGAGGTTAGATAAAGTTTCATTGTGAATTTCCTCAATGGAAGATAACTTTTCCTCTAAAGCTTCTCTAAGCTCTTGTTCTTCCCCAAGAGCTTGAGATAACTCACCAATCTCATCGGCATTTTCCCTCTCAAATCTCTCCTTGAGATCAAGGAGATCATTGGCATGTGCAAGCCTATCCAAGATAACTTGGACATGCTTTTTGGGTTCACCTTGCAAGTTAGAGATAAATTCATCCAAGCCAATAATTTCTTTCTTTATCTTGAGACTCTCAAGATCACATTCCGAAACAATAGTCTTGGAGGAGGGTTTGGATGAAGTAGTTACCTCGGAGGTCTTGGCCATGAGGCACTTGTTGAGGTTGAATGAGAGGTCCTCATTGGGAGATTTGAAGAGAGATGTCATAGGGGTAGAGGCACTAGAGGCCTTTTCACTTGATGTGTCTTCATGAGCATCTTCTTCATCTCCGGAAGTGAGAGCATGAGAGGCCTTGACCATGAGGCATCTTGCATTGTTGGAGGAGTCCTCATTGGGAGATTCAAAGAGAGATGATGAAGGTGTGGAGGTGATAGCAATAGCGGCCACTTCACTTCTTGAGTCATCTTTGTCATCGTCTTCTTCTTCTCCGGAAGAATACTCCTCACGGGCAATCAACACATACTTCGATGGCTTCTTGCTAAGGTCATAGCCACTCTTCTTGACAAAGGGCTTCTTGCGTGGAGCCTTTGATTTGTCCTTGAGAATGAGTTTTCCACCATGATCTTCTCTATTCTCATATGGGCACTCGGCAATGAAGTGATCTTGATTGCCACAATTGTAGCAAGTTCTAGCTCTTGGGCCCTTAGCATCTCCTCTTTGGTTTCCCTTTAACTTGTACTTGGACGGGTCACGCCAAAAGGATTTAGTGAGAAGAGCAATGTGACCATGTAGATCACGTTTGAGTTCTTCGGAGTGCCCTTCATATTTAGTTTCCCTCAATTCTTCTTCATCCTCAACACACACATGTGCCTTCAATGCTAAGTTTTCACTTCTCTTCATCCCAATGGCCCGAGCACGACTATCAACGGCAATCTTTGACTCAACTTTGAAAGCATCCATTTCTTGCATGACATCATTGGAGGTCATTTGCTCAAAGTTGTGCTTATTCTTGAGAATCCTTAGATCGGCCGGTTCAAAGGGCAATAGAGCATTGATGTACTTCCTCTTGATCCAATCATCATCAACATAGGTGGCACCAAGGTCTCGAAAGGATATAGCAAGAGCCTTGAGATGGCGGTACATATCCCGATGATGTTCACCATCTTCCATGTAGAAACCTTCGGCTTTATTGCTAACCTCTTGGAACTTGTTTTGCCTCATGCTTGAGCTTCCAAGAAATACTTCGGCGAGAATATCCCAAGCATCCTTGGCGGTTGTTGCTTTCTCGATGTAGGGTCTATCATCCTCACTAACGGCTTGTTGTATCATATATAAGGCGGTGGCGTTGAGTTGGCAATCAACCACTTCCCTACGAGACAAGCCATTAGGATTGTGAGGCTTGTATCCTTCAACAACAATTCTCCATAGTTCAATAGATGAGGAATTTAAATAAGATTTCATCTTGGTTTGCCACAAAGAAAAAGCATTAGGATTAAGTGACGGTGGATCTCCTCGTGGATTAATGCGAGGGTGAGGAATGGGAGGATCCGGAGAATACACGAGCGGAGGAGGAACCGTCGAGTACACTCCGGTGGCATTAGGATCTAACTTGGGAAGAGTCTCACTACTACCCTCTCCATCCTTGGTTTCGGCCTCCGTAGAGGCACCAAGGGATGTTTTATCAACAACGGGGGTGACAAACTCGGTAGTGGTGGTAGGAGGGATAGGAGGTTTATTGGCTTGCATAAAGCTCATCATCATCTCCCTTAATTCACTTATGGAGTCATTCATCGAGGAGATTGACGATTTCAATTCCTTGATGTCTTCCATGGATGCGGGCTCCCCCTCATCGGCCATACTCTCTTAGGCGGTAAAGCCCGAAACAAGAGCCGAGGCTCTGATACCAATTGAAAGGATCGTATGACACCTAGAGGGGGGGTGAATAGGTGTAATCTCAAATTTTAATACTTTTTCAAATTAGGCTTGACACAAAGGTAAATTCTCTAGATATGCAACTAAGTGAATTCACCTATATGACAAGATAGCAAGCAACAATACAAGATACACGTAGTAAAGGCGGTGAGAGGATAGAGGTAACCGAGGTGGAGCACACGGAGAGACGGTGATATGATTCCCGTAGTTCCCTTCCTTTGCAAGAAGGTACGTCTACGTTCGGAGGGGTGTGGCGACACGAAGTCCAACCAACGCCACGAAGGCTCACCCTATTCTCCTGTGAGCAACGCCACAAAGGCCTAGCCCACGCTCCACTAAGCGGTTGCCTTGAGGTCGCAACCGGCACCTTTACACGAAGCTTGGGGCACACATCCACAACCAAATTGGAGGCTCCCAAGATGTAACCACGAAGCTTTACACGAAGAGTAGCTTCGAGGTCACCTCACAAAGATCCACTAAGAATGTTGATGAAACATAAATCCCTTTGGTGGAAGAGTAGATCTAGGTCACCTCTACCAAATCCTCAAGTATGGTGAAGTTTGGTTGGAGGAGTAGAGAGATCTAGAGAAAATGGAGCTCAACAATGGTGTCTCAGATTTTTGGGGAAGAAGAGCTGAAGAAGACTTTGGAGAAGAAGCCCTATTTATACCCTGTCGGAAACGCCCGTTTGGAGCCGTTGGAGCACTGCCCGGTAGTACCGGCCAGGTTGGGCCGGTACTACCGGCCCTGGACGAGGAGCGCAGGCCGGCCACGTGGCCAGGAGGAGCCGGGCCGAAGGGGGGAGGCCGGAGCCACCGGCCGGGGTACCGGTCGTGGTACCGGCGGGGCTCCAAACCCCCCTGGCACAATACTGAGGCACAGGCGCCATATCCGGTACCTTGGGCGGTACCAAGGCCGGAGCCTCCGGCCGTGGCCAGGCCGGCGGTACCGCCCAAGCCTCCGGCCTCTTCTCTCTTCCTTTTTTCTTCTTTCATTTCTTTCTTCCTCTTTACTTTTCTTCCTCCATTTTCTTTTCCTTTTCTTCTCTTTCTTTCCTCTTTCATACTTTCTTCCAACAAATAACCACACACAACTCATCACATGATATCTTGCACACTCTTCAACTTTTGGGCATTCCAGGTATGCAACAACCTACAAATCTTATAACACGAAATGCTCATATAAAATCATTGTCATCAACACCAAAACAACATATAACAAGGATATGTTCTTTCAGCAGCGCGACGCAAACAGACGCTCGCGGACATTAAAATGCGTCGCGCCCGCTGGAGATGCCCTAACTAGGTGCCCAGGAGCGCGTGCGAGGAGATTAGCTGGCTGGAGATCCCTCGCACCGGCCGGCTACGTGTGCGCCGCTCCGTGCCGTGCTAACCGTGCTTGTCGGCAGCCATATGATCCCACGGCGGCACGAGTATGTACGTTCTCGGCTTCCAGCCGCAAGGTCCGTCCGTGCATGCGGCCCGATCCGGCACAAACGGACGCGTCCGTCCGTGCGTTTCTCGCGTTTGACCTAGGTTGCGTGTGAGATTGCAGGAGAGGGAATGCACCGAATGTTACAACACCCACGCGTTTTCGGTAGGCGATCCCTATTCTCCGCTCAACGCGGAAGCGAGCGGTCGCTCCGCTCAAAGCAGTATAGAGTTGGCCGGCCCTTTAGCGATGGAAATGGTTTTCCTTCTTTTTTTCTTCAATTTTCTCATTGATTTTTCATTTGGTTCTGCTAGTTTTTTCCCTCCAGTTTTTGGTTTTGCTGATTGGTTTTTCTGAACTTTCCAAAATTTGAACTTTTTTGAATTTGAACATTTTTTAAGTTTGAACATTTTTAGACTGAATTTTTTATAATTTGAATATTTTCTAAGTTTAAACAATTTTTATTTTGAACATTTTTAGATATGAACATCTTTCGCGTTTGAACAATTTTCAGATTTTTAATTTTGAAAAATGTTTGATTTGAAAATTGTTCTATTTTTAAACTGTTTGATTTTATGAAAATTGCTCAGATTTAAAAAATGTTTTAAATTGAAAAATCGTACAAATTTGAATATTTGTCAAATCCGAACAAATTTAAATACGAACAATTTCAAAGTATGAACAAATTTCAAATTTAAACATTTTTCAAATCCGAACATATTTTGTATCTGAACTATTTCAAAATATGAACAACTTTTCAATTTGAACATTTTTCACAGCCGAACAAAAATTTATATATAAAGATTTCAACATCTGAACGATTTTCTCTTTGAATTTTTTTTAGATCTAAAGAATTTAAATTTGAACAGTTTTCACGTATAAACATTTATTCAAACCGAAAGTAAAATATACAAAAAGGAAATTTGCCAAATCTTTACGTAAACATCAGCAGCGCACCAATACAATGGGAAGCGTCGCTGGGGCACGTACGTAACATGGGCCAAGCCCATCTTAGATTACCAGATCCGATTCCCTAAGTGGAGCCGGCCGCGATCGTCGCTTAAGGCGATCTATAGGAGCTCCCTTTTCGGAAGCACTACAAGTGAAGAGAAGAGAGCGGAAGCGACAATGGATTCGTGAAGCCCATTTAGCCAAACAAGCAAAGTTGGCCCATGTCCAGCCCAAGGGCCCGGAAGAAACAGGATGACAACCACATAGTCCGGTGGTGATGGAGGGATGGTTGCCGAATTAGAAGCAATTGTATTGTTCTCCGAGAGAGACTTTCCCTTCCTCCTTTGTCGAACCTACTTGATCGAATTCTACCCCTCTCACGACATGATGTCGTGCAAATCTGTATCTAGATACTTGTATTGATGAATTATTGAGTGAAGTTCTTACATTAGGTATTAGAACCACACATGGTGGCGATAGACTGCTCAGGTGCAGATCTCATGGCGGAGGGCGATTGCTCATAGTGGTAAAATTATGGCCCGGTGGTAGATCCATGCATCATTGGAGCGATCTTCTGCAACGGCGGTTGACGTTGGTTCGCCGTGTGGCGGTGTGAAAACTAGAGGACGCGATGCAGACGGAGAAGGCCTAGACAGACCTCACTACACTCAAGAAGCAATGGAAAGAGTTCCAGAAGCAGCATGTCGATACAACAACATGGAGAAGTCAATCAACCGAGATATCCGGATGCTTGGGGCGTGGGTACCGCAGGTGGATGATTCCATCAAAGGAATCCAGCAGAAGTTGGACACAATTGGGAATCGACTAACGACACTATAGGCTGATCGAGTACCAGCTCAGAGGCGGAGGAAAGGAGGTAGTGTCCGAGTGGCAGAGCCTCGATTCGCAGTTGCACTCTTCATCGCACGCACAAAGCCGGGAACCAACTGCAACGTCTTCACTACCTCCCCCCCTTGTGGCAAGGTCACCATGACAATAGTGGCCACAAGTTGCAATGGCCCATCCAATGCCGACATTCCCTCTGCCGGCGCGAGTATCCATTGGCCGTGGGAAATGCCGGTGATCGTAGACCTGACCAAGGATGACGACACGAGCAGTAACTAGGCCTAAGGTTTCGTCCAATTAGAGCATCTCCAGTCGCGTCCCCAAAGCGTCCCCCAAAGGGATTTGGGGCGCGCGGACAAAAAAGCGTTCCCCGTGTGTCCCCCAAAGCCCATTTTGTCCGGCGCGGCCCGATACGTGTCCGGCCCCGAGCGTCCCCGTCCCACAGGGGACGCTCGGGACGCCGGACACAACGAAAAGCGAGGCGGGCTCCCACATGTCGGCGACTATTTGCATAAACCGTTGGTTCGCGCCTCTTTTCTCGTCGCTCCTTCCTTCCCGCGCCTCCCACCCCCGCCGCTGGATTTCCCGGCGTTTGGGCGTCGATCTCTGCGGAGTCGGCACCGTGTCGCGGGGGGCTCCGCCGGTCGTGCGCCGCCGCCGCGTCCGGCGCGTCCCAGCGCGCCGTCAAATCCGCCCACCTCCGCGCACGAGAAGGTGCTCGACGACTTGCCGGTAGGCGCGATTGGTCGCTGTTTGTTGCGTCGTCTGCCTCGGCGCAATTTTAACCATTGATTTTGCTTTAGCCATGGACAACGACGATGAGATGGTTGCCCTGCTGCTGGAGGACGAGCAAGCGTTCGACGACGACCTGTGGGAGCATTTGCGATCATCGCGTCCCTCCAGGACATGCTTGACGAGGCGGAGAAGAGGAAGAGCCGCGCCGCGGAGGATCAAGGCCGGGAAGAAGGAAGTCGAAGCCCGGCAGAGGATGGAGGGGCATGCCATGCTGCACAACGACTACTTCGCCGACGGGGCAACACATGCCGACAATTTTCGGCGCCGGTACAGGATGAGCAAGGGCATGTTCATGAATATCCTCCACGGCTTCGAGAGTTCGACCCCTACTTCAAGCTCAAGGTCGACGCTGTAGGCGTTCTCGGGTTCTCGTCCATTCAGAAGTGCACCGCCGCCATGAGGATGCTTGCATACGGAGCACCTGCCGATACACAGGACGACTACCTTCGCATGAGTGAGTCTACTGCCATTGAGTGCATGTACAAGTTTTGCCGAGCTGTGGTGGGAAAGTTTGGCAAATACTACTTGAGAGGGCCAACGAGGAAGAGACTGCAAGGATCATGGCACAAAATGCTGCCAGAGGATTTCTGGGAATGCTTGGAAGCATCGATTGCATGCATTGGGCATGGAAGAACTGCCCGTTTGCTTGGCAAGGTATATACAAAGGGCGTCATGGATATTGCAGTGTGGTGCTTGAAGCTGTGGCAGATTATGACCTGTGGATTTGGCATTCTTTCTTTGGTATGGCGGGATCACACAATGACATCAACGTGTTGCAGCGGTCTCCGGTGTTCAGCAGACTAGTGGAAGGGCATGCTCCACCATGCAACTATGAGATCAATGGCCACCAATATACCAAAGGCTATTATCTAGCCGATGGTATATATCCAAAATGGGCCACTTTTGACAAAACAATCTCGAATCCATCAGGTCTGAAGAATTCTCACTTTGCTACACGACAGGAGGCTTGCAGGAAGGATGTCGAGCGGGCATTTGGTGTGCTTCAAGCACAATTTGCCATTGTCTGGTACCCTGCTCTAAGCTGGTCTCACGACCAAATGTGGGAGGTGATGCAGGCTTGTGTGATCATGCACAACATGATTATCGAGGATGACCGCAAGAATCATGTTAGGTCACATGTTGGTCCCTATGAGTGTCAAGGCCCTCTGCGGAGGTTGATCATGAGTTGCCTGCAGATTTTGCTGATTTTCTCGCCATGCACGCAGAGATCCGTGTCAGCAATGTGCATGAACAACTTCAAGCTGATCTCGTTGAGCATTTGTGGAGGATCAAAGGAAATACCGTGGCACCTTGATGTATCATCTAGCCCTATTTATTATATTTGATTACTTGTTTTATTGTTTGTTGTAATTTAATTTGAAAACAATCCTCGCAAATATTTTTATTCATATGCTACATTTGATATAAATGGTTTATGTGTTAAAAAATTATTTTAAATGTTTGGGGCGGCGTTTGGGGACGCTGGGGAGCGACGTCACCCAAACGCGGCACGACAAAACACGTCCCCAAATTCGTCATCGTGGTTTGGGGGAGACTTTGAGATCTGGCCAGAGATCTTAATATATATTTTTCCTGCTCAAAATGCCCCCCGACTCAAACAGGCAAGTGTGGGTAGATGATCGATTTTGTGTCCCTAGCCCAACCCAGACGGATCAAAACGTATATTTTCATGTCCGAAATGGATCAGACGCTGGAGATGCCGTAATACTCCAGGCTTAAGTACACCAGCAAAACAAAGAGCGTGGATGTCAGCCATATCCACTGGATGTCCGGCCAAGAAAGTGCCAAGCTAGTCTCGCGTGCAGCAGCAGCGCGTAAGGGCAGGGAAGCCGCTCACTCACGTGTAAGCAGCATAGGACCATCATGGCAGGGGTGATGAGCCTCTCCCTTCCCCAAGAGGCCAAGAGATCGTGTCGCTTTGCCCCGGCGTTGATCGGAATCCGCCGCAGGCTTTTGCTGGTAAAAGAGAGGGCTTCTTTTCATGGAGCAGAATGAAAAGAAGAGAAGAGAACAAAAGGAGGACAAAGGAAACAACGCGTGCCTGCGAGTCAGTACGAGCATGCATGAACGGATGGATCTCGGGAGGACCTAGTGAGTGTCATGTGATGGGAAGCAGCTTTTCGCGGGTTGAAGATGATGTCTCGGTGTCGAATGAAGAAAGAAGATGGTTCAAAGCTCTTTCTCGCTGACCCTGATTATGCGGTCACTTTGCCGCAACGGCAGATTGGCAGAGGGTGGTAGGAGAATGAATCGGCCATGATCTATTTGCAGACTGCGGTTACTGCAGCAACGGATCCCATGAAGTGCTACGGAGTACTCATTTGTGCTCATCACTTGCCACTCATTTGCACTACGAGCTTCATCCGTTGCCACTCGAGTTTGGCCTCCCAAGTATTCACGGCATTGACAAGCACACGTTCCATCCAACATTGTGAGCTAACAAACTCGTGTAAAAACCCGGCCAGCCAACACGAGTGCTTGTGACTTTCTCCTTTTGTTTGAAATGGCGAGCTTAGCACTGGCCTCAGCATCAGTTAACATATACAGTAATTACATTTATAGCATATTTCAAAATATTCAACGTATTAAAGTTATGGATTGAGACATGTATCAACCAGCGAAAACCGGGAAACAACAAATACCTATCCATCCTCAATCCTATCAACATGGCTCCGTCTAGTAGCCTCGAAATAAAAGTCTAATGTAATTTTCGGCAGTCGTTTGCATCTAGTATCCATAGGCTTACGACGATCCACCAAAAGAAGGCAAAGCCAAAGTATTATCCAATGTGCAACTCATCGAATAACCCACAAAAATTGATACCCTTTTGTTTATCAAAACTAATACTATCATTTATGCACGTCCATATAGACCAACATCAAGCTGAACACCAATACATATTTGAGCTTTATGTTTCTTTTCAAAAGAAAAGAATAAGGTAGTCAAAGCTCCTACGGTGATTACCAAACATATTGGTAATGTTTGCTGGTGAGATTATTATAAGTGAAGTAAACCATATGCCAGCTAATACATGCAAAAAGACATGAGAGAAACAAGTGTTGTTTAGTCTCCATTGAGCCACAAAAACAACCTTTGTACACCCATTCGAATTTCATTTAGCTAGGTTATCTCTAGTTAGCAACACTTTACGGTTTAAGAATCACATTTTTTTTAATCTTAAGCAATACTTTTAAATTCTACAAAGAATATTGTATGACTATTTATTCGTTCTATAAAAAATCTTATGTTGCCATTTATTAGATCTATTTACATAGAATTGACAGTAAATACTTCCAGCGCATAAATTTATCCGAATTATCAGAAAGCTGAATAATCGTAAGCTCTTGAATCGGCTCGATCCAAACCGAGGAGGTGCTCAAAGTCTTGTTCTCTGCTACCACTTCTACTAGCTAGCTATAGGATCCCCGATCTGGTGCTCTTCTGCGACAAAGAATCTTTGGACTAGTGCCAGGACAACATTATTCTGACGGACTAGGGTATTTGTCTGTGTACTTCCCTACTGGTTCTCCATCGAGTAAAAATAACAAGTTGGTAGATCGAACTGATTATGCTTGCAAAACACAGTAAGTATCAGTGGACGCCATTTGAAAATAATGATTTTTAGAAGCTGGTAAATCAGTGGCAAAAATCTTCTCCTCCAAAGTGGAAGGTTAAAAAAACTGAGGAAGTTTCTGTCTACTTGGGGCCCTAGACTCCTACCGCTCTTTACAGTACGTTTATCCCTCTACTTTTGTGGAGACCAAAGCAAAGAGAAGCCACATGGTGAAAAGGCCTTGCTTTAGAGGAAGTCAATCCTCCTATCATTTTCCCCATTTGTTTCGCAGGCAGAAAGCGCCCAGGAGCTGCGGGGAGGGACAGATTAGAAGAAAGACTATCCTTTTCATGTGTGCGTAGGGCAACGCTTTCTAGCATGCTGACTTCTAATTGAGGGCAAAAGCAAAGCCTTATCCTGCTTGTGCATTCCAGGCCATAAAACATGTCCTCGAGATCTGTGCTAAGCACTTTTCTTCCGGCAGGGTTAATGAGATTTAGTTTCACTGGCCAGTGACCACTTGCATTTGCAATGCCACAGGGAATCTCGTGTCACTCGCGTCTGTGCGAGAGTGAGCCTGGACGCTGCTACGGAAGGCTAGGACTGTTCTCCTCATTGATGGGTCCCTGCCAAGTGCCAAACGCTTGATGACTGAGATGATTGTGATTCAGAGCCTATTGCTAAGAGCATCTCTATCTCTAGCAGAGGCCCCGTAAAAACACAAACTAAAATCCTGAAGTTTAGTTCACCGAACTTGTGTTTACAAGTCGAAAAATTACCCGTGCAGAACAGAGCCTCTAATCCAAAACCGTAAAACAACTAAAGGTCCACGTATCAGTTTTTTTTTCCTTTTTCCCCTCTTTATCCATTTTTTCTTGCTTCTTCTTCCGCTCACCAACCACGTCGGCCACCCGCCGCCTCCACGCAACACCAGCCCCGTCCCACGCGCGCCTTCGGCCCGCCCCTGCCCGCCGCCTCCAGCCCCGTCACGCGCAAGCCGCCAGCCCGCCCCCGCGCCACCGGGCCGCCACGTGCCGGCCCCGCCACCCCGCGCGCCGCCATGAGCTCTCCCGGCCCCGGCCCCGGCCAACCCGGGCCACCCCACGCCACCACGAGCTCGCCGCGCCCCTCGGTGCCCCACGCCGCTGCGAGCTCGTCGCCCACAAGCTCGCGCCGCCCGGCAAACCACAAATTTGGCTAGATTCCGAGGCCAAATGCGGCGACGCTTGGTCTCATCCGAAATATCGGCACGCCACGAATATAGTTTGGTGTTCAGTTCGCCCTTTCAGCCCCTACAAATACATGTCGAGTTGGGTTTCGGTCTCGGATGAAAACTTTTGGTTTTGGCTCGTTCGGTGGTCGTCTGCTCCATTTTCTGAACTGAACCCGTAAATCGGCAGTTATTATTCGATTTTGCCCAGATTACGGGCTCTGCTAGAGATGCTCTAAGGCAACTTCGGTCCATAAGGCAACTTCGGTCCATAAACAGGCAGATCGTGTTTGTTGGTGTTAGAATGGTCTAATATGGAGGTTTAACAGAAAATCCTAAACGGATCACGCTCCGCATATATGTCTGTTTTGGAGCAAACCTAATCCAAATTTATGGTGGGTTTGTGCGGTGACCCAGCATACCACTGCATGTTGTAGTATACAAGTCGTTCATATGAGGAACTTCTTCACAAATATCACATCCATCAGAGTGGTACAGCAGAAACATTGCAGGTCCTAACACTCGAGATTATATTACAATCATGGTCTTAACAAGTTGGTATTCTCACAGGTCCGATGAGAACATCTTAAGATACGAATGAAGTCTTATTACAAACCAACATAAAGATTAAACTGAGCTAAACAACTTATTTAAGTAAGCTACTATGTTGCTCGGCTCTATGATAACTAGGGTAAGACACTACTCATCAGCCTCATTGTTCCTCTTAGAACAGCTCGTAATCTCCTTCTGGTGCTTCGTCAGTGGCATCCACTTCATTTTCACAGTCTAGCAAGGGTGTCGAAAGAAAGTGAGTACAGAGGTACTCAGCAAGTTGAAAAGAGAAAATGTGTTTGATGCACTAACTACGACCATTGATCAGAAAATCTCAGGTCAATGCATGTTTCGAAAACATTTCTTCAAAATATTGATTTTATTCTGAAAACTATGCCCGCCAGTTTTCACAGGTTGAACAGAACTTCACGGAGTTCCTTTCCTGCCGCGTTCGTAGTTCCCTTCCCGGAACAAGGAGTGACAGCCACAAATTTGATACACTCTGCAGAGGTGAGATACGCGTACAGCACGCGTCCGTTGGGAACTCCAAGAGGAAGGTGTGATGCGTACAGCAGCAAGTTTTCCCTCAGTAAGAAACCAAGGTTATCGAACCGGTAGGAGTCAAGAAGCACGTGAAGGTTGATGGTGGCGGAGTAGTGCGGTGCAACACCGGGGATTCCGGCGCCAACGTGGAACCTACACAACACAATCAAAGTACTTTGCCCCAACAACAGATGAGGTTATCAATCTCACCGGCTTTACGTAACAAAGGATTAGATGTATAGTGTGGAAGATGATGTTTGCGAAGAACGGTAAGAACAAGTATAGCAGTAGATTGTATTCGATGTAAAAGAATGGACTGGGGTCCACAGCTCACTAGTGGTGTCTCTCCAATAAGAAATAGCATGTTGGGTGAACAAATTACAGTTGGGCAATAGACAAATAAAGAGGGCATAACAATGCACATACATATTATGATGAGTAGTGTGAAATTCAATTGGGCATTACGACAAAGTACATAGACCGCTATCCAGCATGCATCTATGCCTAAAGTCCACCTTCGGGTTAGCATCCGCACCCCTTCCATTATTAAGTTGCAAACAACAGACAATTGCATTAAGTATGGTGCGTAATGTAATCAACACAAATATCCTTAGACATAGCATGGATGTTTTATCCCTAGTGGCAACAAGACATCCACAACCTTAGAACTTTCTGTCCTGTCAGATTAAATAGAGGCATGAACCCACTATCGAGCATAAATACTCCCTCTTGGAGTTACAAGTATCAACTTGGCCAGAGCCTCTACTAGCAACGGAGAGCATGCAAGATCATAAACAACACATAGATGATAGATTGATAATCAACATAACATAGTATTCCATATTCATCGGATCCCAACAAACGCAACATGTAGCATTACAAATATATGATCTTGATCATGTTAGGCAGCTCACAAGATCGAACAATGATAGCACATGAGGAGAAGACAACCATCTAGCTACTGCTATGGACCCATAGTCGAGGGGTGAACTACTCACACATCACTCCGGAGGCGATCATGGCGATGAAGAGTCCTCCGGAGATGATTCCCCTCTCCGGCGGTGCCGGAGGCGATCTCCCGAATCCCCGAGATGGGATTGGCGGCGGCGGCGTCTCTGGAAGGTTTTCCGTATCGTGGCTCTCGGTACTGGGGTTTTCTCGACGAAGGCATCTTATAGGCGGAAGGGTAGGTTTAGGGGCGACACGAGGACCCCACCAGTGAGCGCGGCCCACCCTTGGCCGCGCGGCCCTGGCGTGGCGGCGCCTCGTCGCCCCACTTCGTAACTCCTTCGGTCTTCTGGAAGCTCCGTGGAAAAATAAGACCCATGGTGTTGATTTCGTCCAATTCCGAGAATATTTCCTTTGTAGGATTAAAACCAAAAACAGAAAACAGCAACTGGCTCTTCGGCATCTCGTCAATAGGTTAGTGCCAGAAAATGCATAATATGACATAAAGTGTGTATAAAACATGTGAGTATCGTCAATAAAGTAGCATGGAACATAAGAAATTATAGATACGTTCGAGACGTATCAAGCATCCCCAAGCTTAGTTCCTACTCGTCCTCGAGTAGGTAAACGATAACAAAGATAATTTCTGAAGTGACATGCTATCATAATCTTGATCAATACTATTGTAAAGCACATGAGATGAATGCAGCGATTCGAAGCAATGGTAAACACAATGAGTAAACAACTGAACCATATAGCAAAGACTTTTCATGAATAGTACTTTCAAGACAAGCATCAATAAGACTTGCATAAGAGTTAACTCATAAAGCAATAGATTCATAGTAGAATGCTTTGAAGCAACACAAATGAAGATATAAGTTTTAGCGGTTGCTTTCAACTTCAACATGTATATCTCATGGATAATTGTCAATACAAAGTAATATGATGAATGCAAATATGCAAGTATGTAAGAATCAATGCACAGTTGACACAAGTGTTTGCTTCTAAGACAGAAAGAAGTAGGTGAACTGACTCAACATAAAGGTAAAAGAATGGCCCTTCGTAGAGGGAAGCATGTATTACTATTTTTGTGCTAGAGCTTTTATTTTGAAAACAAGAAACAATTGTGTCAATGGTAGTAATAAAGCATATGTGTTATGTATAAGATATCCTATAAGTTGCAAGCCTCATGCATAGATTACCAATAGTGCCCGCACCTTGTCCTAATTAGCTTGGATTTACATGGATTATCATTGCATAGCATATGTTTTAACCAAGTGTCACAAAGGGGTACCTCTATGCCGCTTGTACAAAGGTCTAAGGAGAAAGCTCGCATTGGATTTCTCGCTTTTGATTATTCTCAACTTAGCCATCCATACCGGGACAACATAAACAACAGATAATGGACTCCTCTTTAATGCATGAGCATTCAACAACAAATAATATTCTCATAAGAGATTGAGGATTGATTGTCCAAACTGAAACTTCCACCATGGATCATGGCTTTAGTTAGTGGCCCAATGTTCTTCTCTAACAATATGCATACTCAAACCATTGATCATGATAAATCACCCATACTTCAGACAAGACGAACATGCATAGCAACTCATATGATATTCAACAAAGGTAATAGTTGATGGCGTCCCCAGGAACATGGTTATCGCTCAAGAAGCAACTTATTAAGAAATAAGATACATAAGTACATATTCAATACCACAATAGTTTTTAAGCTATTTTTCCCATGAGCTATATATTGTAAAGACAAAGAATAGAATTTTAAAGGTAGCACTCAAGTAATTTACTTTGGAATGGCAGAAAAATACCATGTAGTAGGTAGGTATGGTGGACACAAATGGCATAGTTTTTGGCTCAAGGATTTTGGATGCATGAGAAGTGTTCCCTCTCAATACAAGGCTTAGGCTAGCAAGGTTGTTTGAAGCAAACACAAGTATGAACCGGTACAGCAAAACTTACATAAGAACATATTGCAAGCATTATAAGACTCTACACTGTCTTCCTTGTTGTTCAAACCCTCACTAGAAAATATCTAGACTTTAGAGAGACCAATCATGCAAACCAAATTTTAGCAAGCTCTATGTAGTTCTTCATTAATAGGTGCAAAGTATATGATGCAAGAGCTTAAACATGATCTATATGAGCACAACAATTGCCAAGTATCAAATTATTCAAGACATTATACCATTTACCACATGTAGCATTTTCTGTTTCCAACCATATAACAATTAACGAAGCAGTTTCAACCTTCGCCATGAACATTAAGAATAAAGCTAAGAACATATGTGTTCATATGCAACAGCGGAGCGTGTCTCTCTCCCACAATGAATGCTAGGATCCGATTTTATTCAAACAAAACAAAAACAAAAACAAACAGACGCTCCAAGTAAAACACATAAGATGTGACGGAATAAAAATATAGTTTCACTAGAGGTGACCTGATAATTTGTCGATGAAGAAAGGGATGCCTTGGGCATCCCCAAGCTTAGATGCTTGAGTCTTCTTGAAATATGCAGGGATGAACCACGGGGCATCCCCAAGCTTAGAGCTTTCACTCTCCTTGATCATATTGTATCATCCTCCTCTCCTGATCCTTGAAAACTTCCTTCACACCAGACTCAAAACAAACTCATTAGAGGGTTAGTGCATAATCAAAAATTCACATGTTCAGAGGTGACATAATCATTCTTAACACTTCTGGACATTGCAAAGCTACTGAAAGTTAATGGAACAAAGAAATCCATCAAGCATAGCAAAACAGGCAATGCGAAATAAAAGACAGAATCTGTCAAAACAGAACAGTCTGTAAAGACGATTTTTCTGGGGCACTTAACTTGCTCAGATAAAAATGCTCAAATTGAATGAAAGTTGCGTACATATCTAAGGATCACGCACGTAAATCGGCAGATTTTTCTGAGTTACCTACAGAGAATACTACTCAAATTAGTGACAGCAAGTAATCCAAATCTAGTATGAACCTTACTATCAAAGACTTTACTTGGCACAACAATGCAATAAAATAAAGATAAGAAGAGGTTGCTACAGTAGTAACAACTTCCAAGACTCAAATATAAAACAAAGTGCAGAAGTAAAACAATGGGTTGTCTCCCATAAGCGCTTTTCTTTAACGCCTTTCATAGGCGCAGAAAGTGTGAATCAAGTAACATCAAGAGATGAAGCATCAACATCATAATTTGTTCTAATGATAGAATCAAAAGGTAACTTCATTCTCTTTCTATGGAAGTGTTCCATACCTTTCTTGAGAGGAAATTGATATTTAATATTACCTTCCTTCATATCAATAATAGCACCAAAGAAAAGGTCTTCCCAATATAATGGGACAAGATGCATTGCATTCAATATCCAAGACAACAAAATCAATGGGGACAAGGTTATTGTTAACCGTAATACGAACATTATCAATCCTCCCCAAAGGTTTCTTTGTAGAATTATCAGCAAGATTAACATCCAAATAACAATTTTTCAATGGTGGCAAGTCAAGCATATTATAGATTTTCTTAGGCATAACAGAAATACTTGCACCAAGATCATATAAAGCATTACAATCAAAATAATTGACCTTCATCTTAATGATGGGCTCCCAACCATCTTGTAACTTCCTAGGAATAGAAGTTTCAAGTTTTAGTTTCTCTTCTCTAGCTTTTATGAGAGCATTGGTAATATGTTTTGTAAAGGCCAAATTTATAGCACTAGCATTGGGACTTTTAGCAAGTTTTTGTAAGAACTTTATAACTTCAGAGATGTGACAATCATCAAAATCTAAACCATTATGATCTAAATCAATGGGATCATTGTCCCCAATATTTTGAAAAATTTCAGCAGTTTTATCACAAGCAGTTTCAGCAGTTTTAGTACTTTCGGGCAGTTTTGCACGCTTTGCATTAGGAGTAGAAACATTGACAACACCAATTATTTTACCATTGATAGTAGGAGGTGTATCAACATGTGAAGCATTATCATTACTAGTGGTGGTAATAGTAAAAACTTTAGCTACATTATTCTCTTTAGCATTTTTCTTCTTTTTCCCACCTAGCACGCAATTCAGCCATCAATCTTATATTCTCATTAATTCTAACTTGGATGGCGTTTGCTGTAGCAAATGACTTAATATTTTTATTTTCATTAGGCATAACTTTCAATTTCAAAAGATCAACATCAGCAGCAAGGCTATCAACTTTAGAAGCAAGAATATCAATTTTACCAAGCTTTTCTTCAACAGATTTGTTAAAAGCAGTTTGTGTACTAATAAATTCTTTAAGCATGGCTTCAAGACCAGGGGGTACATTCATATTATTGTTGTAAGAATTACCATAAGAATTACCATAACCGTTACCATTATTAGAAGGATATGGCCTATAGTTGTTACTAGAATTATTCCGATAGGCATTGTTGTTGAAATTATTATTTTTAATGAAGTTCACATCAACATGCTCTTCTTGAGCAACCAATGAAGTTAAAGGAACATTATTAGGATCAACATTAGTCCTATCATTCACAAGCATAGACATAATAGCATCAATCTTATCATTCAAGGAGGAGGTTTCTTCAACAGAATTTACCTTCTTACCTTGTGGAGCTCTTTCAGTGCCATTCAGAGTAATTAATCATCATATTATCAAGAAGCTTTGTTGCGGCGCCTAGAGTGATGGACATAAAAGTACCTCCAAAGCAGCTGAATCCAATAGGTTCCGCGAAGAAAAATTCAATCTGCATAAAAGGTTTGGATGATCATCCAAGTAGTCAGTCCATGGGTTGGGCAATTTTAACCAAAGATTTCATTCTTTCCCATGCTTGGGCAACATGCTCAGTATCCAATTGCTTAAAATTCATTATGCTACTTCTCAAAGATATAATTTTAGGAGAGGATAATATCTACCAATAAACATCCTTACATTTAGTCCATGAATCAATACTATTCTTAGGCAAAGATAGCAACCAATCTTTAGCTCTTCCTCTTAATGAGAAAGGAAACAATTTTAATTTTATAATGTCACTATCTACATCCTTATACTTTTGCATTTCACAAAGTTCAACAAAATTATTAAGATGGACGGCAGCATCATCAGAACTAACACCAGAAAATTGCTCTCTCATAACAAGATTTAGTAAAGCGGTTTAAATTCAAAGAGTCTCTGTAAGGTGGAGCAATAGGTGTGCATAAGAAATCATTATTATTTGTGCTTGTGAAGTCACACAACTTAGTATTTTTAGGAGTACCCATTTTAGCAATAGTAAATAAATCAAACTAAATAAAGTAAATGCAAGTAACTAATTTTTTTGGTGTTTTTAATATGGAGAACGCAAACAAGATAGTAAATAAATTAAATGCAAGTAACTAATTTTTTTGTATTTTTGATATAATGAGCAAACAAAGCAGTAAATAAAATAAATTAGAGCAAGACAAAACAAAGTAAAGAGATTGGAAGTGGAGACTCCCTTGCGGGCGTGTCTTGATCTCCCCAAAACGGCGCGAAAAAGAGCATTGACGTGGGAGTTTACAATCTTTGTGGTGTAACTTTTCTTCGTTCTTCAGCTTAACGAGGCGCCGGAAAAGGAAACGATACGCGTACATCACGCGTCGTTGGGAACCCCAAGAGGAAGGTGTGATGCATTGTGGCAAGTTTTCCCTCCGCAAGAAGCCAAGGTTATCGAACCGTGGGAGTCAAGAAGCACGTGAAGGTTGATGGTGGCGGAGTGTAGTGCGACGCAACACCGGGATTCAGCCTAACGTGGAACCTACACAATACAATCAAAGTACTTTGCCCCAACGTAACAGTGGGTTGTCAATCTCACGGCTTGTTGTAACAAAGGATAAAATGTATAGTGTGGAAGATGATGTTTGCGAAGAACAGTAAGAACAAGTATTGCAGTAGGTGTATTCGATGTAAAAGAATGGACCGGGGTCCACAGTTCACTAGTGGTGTCTCTCCAATAAGAAATAGCATGTTGGGTGAACAAATTACAGTTGGAAAATTGACAAATAAAGAGGGTATAACAATGCACATACATATTATGATGAGTAGTGAAATTCAATTGGGCATTACGACAAAGTACATAGACCGCTATCCAAGATGCATCTATGCCTAAAAAGTCCACCTTCGGGTTAATCTGCACCTTCCGGTATTAAGTTGCAAACAACGGAACAATTGCATTAAGTATGGTGCGTAATGTAATCAACACAAATATCCTTAGACATAGCATTGATGTTTTATCCCTAGTGGCAACAAGACACATCCACAACCTTAGAACTTTCATCACGTCCCAGTTAAATGGAGGTATGAACCCACTATCAGTATAAATACTCCCTCTTGGAGTTACAAGTATCAACTTGGCGGAGCCTCTACTAGCAACGGAGAGCATGCAAGATCATAAACAACACATAGATGATAGATTGATAATCAACATAACATAGTATTCCATATTCATCGGATCCCAACAAACGCAACATGTAGCATTACAAATAGATGATCTTGATCATGTTAGGCAGCTCATAAGATTTGAACAATGATAGCACATGAGGAGAAGACAACCATCTAGCTACTGCTATGGACCTGATAGCACATGAGGAGAAGACAACCATCTAGCTACTGCTATGGACCCATAGTCCAGGGGTGAACTACTCACACATCACTCCGGAGGCGATCATGGCGATGAAGAGTCCTCGGGAGATGATTCCTCTCGGCAGGGTGCTCGGGCGATCTCCTGAATCCCCGAGATGGGATTGGCGGCGGCGTCTCGGAAGGTTTCCGTATCGTGGCTCTCGATGCCGGGGTTTTCTCGACGAAGGCTTCTTATAGGCGGCAGGGTAGGTTTAGGGGCGACACGAGGGCCCCACACAACAGGGCGGCGCGGCCCCACCCTTGGCCGCGCGGCCCTGGCGTGGTGGCGCCTCGTCGCCCCATTTCGTATCTCCTTCGGTCTTGGAAGCTCCGTGGAAAAATAAGACCCCGGCGTTGATTTCGTCCAATTCGAGAATATTTCATTTGTAGGATTTCGGAAACAAAAACAGCAAAAAAGAATCGGCTCTTCGGCATCTCGTGAATAGGTTAGTGCCAGAAAATGCATAAATATGACATAAAGTGTGTATAAAACATGTGAGTGTCATCAATAAAGTAGCATGGAACATAAGAAATTATAGATACATTCGAGACGTATCAAGGTGCGTTACTTTCCCATAAGAGAACTTATCCTTGATACCAACCAAGATGTGTTTCTCGTCCACACTTCCTTGGTGTGGGGCTAGGTGTAAGATCCAAGCCAATCACTGCCTTTTCCGCGACCTTTCATACCCACCCTTTTGTCCATTCATACATCTCCGGTAGACATCTCCCAATCATACGGCTTTACCCCCGATGTACTATGGAAAATCCCTCATAGACGGTAGAGCCTCTCATCCACGGATGGGGATTTAAAGGATTTCCCAACCTACTACAGTGTTATCCCCAACATCCAGCCAGGCCCTATCAAGTCCGTTGATATGCAAGAGGAAAAGATTACAGCTGACTTCCCAGAGACATTATAGATCTCATGGTTAACGTGAATTGTACGGCGCTAGAATCACTAGACAGCATTGGTGATTAGTCCTAGATTAATAGAACCCTTGCAATGGAACCTCCGCCGTATCAACACATACCATGGTTCCACATAGTCATATTCATAATTGGAAAAGTAACATTTGATTTTCAATGCAGGAATGATAAGTATAATACTTTTGCGGGTAAATTGATATAACATAATCAAGATGACTTGAGCAAGGGTCAATTTGCTTGATGACTGCGAGATAATGCAGTTCGATGCGTTGGATGGAACCTGGACCTCGAGTTCTGTAAAGAAGCATCATTGTCCGGTAAGGACAATGTTATAAAATCCAAATGATGCATCCATGAGTGTATTATTTCATGTTGAATCCCTTTCCCCGGATTTAAGATTAAGGGCTGAATTAAGTTTTTGTGCCTTTGGCAGTAATTTATAAATTATTTAAATCCTTTAACATTTTTTCTTTTCTAAAAAGAAAAGGGTTTAAGAGTAATTAATTTTCCTTTGGAAAATATTTATCTCAAATAAAAAATTTGAAATAATAGGGTTTTCCTCCTTTTTGGAAATAAAAGGAATTTTGGAATATTAAGGTATTTCCCTTTTTGGAAAATCTTAATCTTTAAAAGATTTTTTTTGGAATAATAGAATTCCTTTTTGAAAACATTTGAATAACATATGTTTGAATTCATTTGGAATTTTCCTTCATTTTTAATCCAAGGAAAATTGCAAATTTAAAATTCCAAGTTCATATTTAAATTCAAAAATTTCAAAATTTGAATTTGTGGTAAGTTCTATTTCTTATTTTATTCTTGTTGAGAATAATTTATTATTCATCAAACCTATTTTTTCTTGGATTTTTAGAGGTATTTTTCATTATTTAATATTTGGTAGAATTCACAGATTAATTAAAAATAGAAAAGACCAAAATGCCCCTATCTGGCCTAATTGGGCCAGCCCATTAAAATGGCCCGTTTGGCCAGCCCACATGGGCCTGCCCAAAACGGTGCGGTGGGCACCGAACACACCGGCCCACCCCCACTCGCTCACTCGTCTTCCTCTCGCGCAACCCTAGCCCTAACCGTGGCGATTCGCGTGGCGAATGTGTCGCCGCCATGGTCGCCGCCGTGCTCCGGCCGTTCTAGGGCACACCGATGGTCGCTATCGATGCCGCGCGCGACTGCGCATCTTCTCAACCGCGTCGATTTGACTACTTCTTCCTTGACGGCTCGTGCGCGACCCTCCCAGACGCCGACGGATCCTTGGCGATCTCCGCCGATCTGCATCTCCTCGCCACTCATGGGTGTTCGCCGCCTCCCATGCCGGCGTGCGTGGCCTAGCACGGGCTTGGCCGCGGTCTAGCGCCGTCGTGGCTGGCCGCACCACCGTGCCTCCATGACTGCCTCCACGATTCACCAGGTAACCTTCCATTCCTCCTCTTCTATACCTCTCTCTACTCCTTCTTGATATGTGCCTACTGCTTCCTATGCGTATGTTGTTGTTGTGCTTGCTATGCTGTCGTGCCTGCTGTGCTATCGTGGTTGTTGTGCTTGCGGTGCTTGATGTGCTTGCTGTGCTTGCTGCCTTCCTCGCATAAGCCAACTGATGCCATGATCTAGCATGTTCATGCTTACTGGTGTTTAGGTTATGCCTGTGTAGTTCTTCTTGGTACACTGGACTCATGATATCCTATCTATTTATGCCCTGGTGTTGTTCATATGCTTAAGGTCCTTGTTCATCTGCTTACTGGACTTGTTCATTCCATTCTATCTAGTTGTGCTCCTTTGTTATGCAATTACTTGCTAATGGTCTTGCTATTGACCTAGGTTAGCACTACTGACACTTGTGGTGTCAGTGATGCTCACTGATACGTCTCCAACGTATCCATAATTTCTGATGTTCCATGCTTGTTTTATGACAATACTACATGTTTTGCTGCCACTTTATAATGTTTTTATGCGTTTTCGGAACTAACCTATTAACAAGATGCCACGGTGCGAGTTCTGTTTTCTGTTTTTGGTTCAGAAAGGCTATTCGGACAATATTCTTAGTCGATGAAACGAAGACCCAACATCTTATTTTTCCCGGAAGCATCCTGAACACCGAAGGAGAGTCGAAGAGGCCAAAACCCTGCACAACATGTGGCCTTGGGCGCCGACCTACTATAGAGACGGGCACCCCTCTCCGACGTCTCTTCGCCTATATAATGCCTTTGACCTAAAAACACGAGACCAATTGAAACTCCGGAAAGACTCCATGGCGCTGCCGCCAACGAAACTCCACCGGGACAAGTCTGTTCGGCACCTGCCGGGACGGGGAAGTTCCCGGAAGCCATCTCCATCGGCGCCACCGCCTCCATCATGCTCAGTGGTAGTTCCCCCATGGACTACGGGTTCTAGCAGTAGCTAGTTGGTACTCTCTATCCCATGTACTTCAATACAATGATCTCATGAGCTGCATTACATGATTGAGATTCATCTGATGTAATCGGTGTTGTGTTTGTTGGGATCCGATGGATGATACATTATGATTAGTCTATCTATAAAGTTTGTGAAGTTATTGTTGCTGCAATCTTGTTATGCTTAATGCTTGTCACTAGGGCCCGAGTGGCATGATCTTAGATTTAAGATCTATACTTATTGCTTAGATTGTATCTACAAGTTGTATGCACATGTCTATGTCGGAACCAAAGGCCCCAAAGTGAAATTGGGACAACTGGAGGGAAGGCTTAGATATGAGGATCACATGTTTTCACCAGTGTTAATGCTTTGCTCCGGTACTCTATTAAAAGGAGTACCTTAATATCCAAGAGTTTCCCTAGAGGGGCTGGTAGTACAAAAGATGTTGTACAAGTTTCTCATTGAGCACGTATGACTATATATGGAAAACATGCCTACATGATTAATGAATTGATGTTCTATCTTAATGCTATATCAATCCTATCAATTGCCCAACTGTAATTTGTTCACCCAACACTTGTCACTTGTTATTGGAGAGTTGCCACTAGTGTAGATGTTGGAAACCCGGTTCATCTCTCATCATCATATACTCGTTCTATGTCATTGGAAGTAGTATCAACTATTTTACTTGCCATTGCCTATGTGTTACTATTACTGCTCATGTGTTATTGTTACTATTGCTCTCATATTCTCTTGCTTTCACATCCCACCGTTACTAGTGCTTTTCCAGTGCAGCTGAATTGACAACTCAGTTGTTAAGGCCTATAAGTATTCTTTACCTCCCTTGTGTCGAATCAATAAATTTGGGTTTTACTTCCCTCGAAGACTATCGCGATCCCTATACTTGTGGGTTATCAAGACTCTTTTCTGGCGTCGTTGCGAGGCATAGCTCTACTCATAAGTTCTGGGAGTACACTCTACCTCTCTCTGTTTCTATTTTTTTTTTTTTTGCTTAGTTTACTTTTGTTTAGTTTATTTGTGCTTAGTTTATTTCTGTCTAGTATTACTTTGCTTAGTTTCTTTTTGTCTTGTTTTTCTTTTTCTCATATACCCAAAAATCCATAAAAATTTGAAAAACCTAAATATTAAAAACTGTTGTTATGGGAGAACCCACAACCTACTTGGAGCTTATAGAATATTATAATAATTATAGAGAATCAAGAACTGATAAAGTAATGAGTGCTATGATAGAAAAATTGAATACAATTGCTAAAATTTTGCTTAAACGCCATGATATAAATTGTTGCTCTGAAGAGGATACTAAACATCTGAAATTTCAATGTGGCTTTAGTGAAGAAGTTTTAACTAAGAACTATAATTGGAATAACTATATTCATCTTGGGTTCGAAGAAGTAGAACAATTTGTCATATTTATGGGAGCCTCTGAGATAGAATCCTTCATGTCTAAAAATTATGAAACTTGTGTTGTTTGTAAGGACCTTAAAGATTATGTCTCTTCTATCCTTAATTTTTGCAATAAAGTTAAACTCATAATCCTTATATCATTGATTATAAAGAGAGACTCATTAATGCACAAGAATGCACTCACAATTTGCAGGAACCTGTGGAAGAAGAAATTGATGAACCTGAAAGCTCATTGGATGAAAAAGAGGAGGAAATTGATGAACCTGAAAGCTCATTGGATGAAAAAGAGAAGGAGAGTGATGAACAAAGGAGGAAGAATGGATTAGCTACCCATGCCAACCTTCTAATGAGAGTAACTCTTTATCTCTTACACTATTTGATTGTCCTCCATGCTTACCGAAAGAGGTTGAATGCTATGTTCCTGTGGATTCTCTTGAAATATTCCCTTTGAGTAAAACTTGTGAGAATAATTATGCTACTGTTATTTATGATAATCCATGCTACTTTGATAAATCTTATGATAACGCTTTGTTTGTGCCTGATGTCGAAATGCATGGTACTAAAGAGTTTTGTTTAACAAATGTTTATGATAAAGCTCTAGATGATGGTCCTATGTTACTTGATAATATTAATTGTACTACTAATGAAAATGGGATTGGAGAGTTCTTACCTTCATGTATGAGTCCCATATCTCTTAAGATTGATCAATCATCCTGTTATATTATTGATAAAAGTGGATTTGAAGGTTTTAATCCCACTATTTTTGAGCTTGATAAAAATTATGTGTTTATGGATCATGAAAAGCATGCTTTATGTGATAGTTATATTGTTGAGTTTATTCATGAAGCTACTGAAAAATTATTATGAGAGAGGAAAATATGGTTGTAGAAATTTACATGGTACTAAAACACCTCTCTATATACTGAAACTCTTGAAGTTACTCTTGTTTTATCTTCTTATGCTTGTCACTTTGTTCTTCATGAATTTATTGTGTACAAGATTCCTATGCATAGGAAGTGGGTTAGACTTAAATCTGTTTTGAATTTTCTTTTGATGCTCTCTTTTGCTTCAACTCTTATTTCTTGCGAGTGCATCATTAAAACTACTGAGCCCATCTTAATGGCTATAAAGAAAGCACTTCTCGGGAGATAACCCATGTGTTTATTTTGCTACTTTTTTGTTATGTTTTGGAAGTTGTTACTACTGTAGCAACCTCTCCTTATCTTTATTTTATTGCAATGTTGTGCCAAGTGAAGCCTCTAATCGAAGGTTGATACTAGATTTGGATTTCTGCGCAGAAACAGATTTCTATCTGTCACGAATCTGGGTTGAATTCTCTGTAGGTAACTCCGAAAAATCTGCCAATTTACGTGCGTGTTCCTCAGATATGTACGTAACTTTCATTAGTTTTGAGTTTCTGATTTGAGCAACGGAAGTACCTCGTTAAAATTCGTCTTTACTGGCTGTTCTGTTTTGGCAGATTCTGTCTCTGTTTTTTGCATTATCTCTTGTGGACTTTAAGTAAGGCTTTCTAGACGTGGAGAGCTGTAGCTAATGTTTTATTGATTTCTTGCAATGTGTCACTACAGGACCAAGCTGGATTCAAGTTTTTTGAGTACTAACCCCTCTAATGAAGTTTATGAGAAGTTTGGTGTGAAGGAAGTTTTCAAGGGTCAGAGGAGGATGATATATGATCAAGAAGAGTGAAAAGTCTAAGCTTGGGGATGCCCCCGTGGTTCATCCTGCATATTTCAAGAAGACTCAGCGCTAAGCTTGGGGATGCCCAAAGGCATCCCTTCATCAACTTATCAGTCACTTATTGAAACTATATTTTTATTCAGTCACATCATATATGCTTTACTTGGAGCGTATGTGTGATTTTATTTTTGTTTTTGTTTGAATAAGATCGGATACTAGCAATCCTTGTTTGGGAGAGAGACACGCTCCGCTTTTTCATATGAACACTTGTTTTTCGTTTTACTTTTAATGTTCAATGATAAAAGTTGGAAGCTATAACACTTATTGTTATTTGGTTGGAAACAGAAAATGCCTCATAATGTCTTGGATAATTTGATACTTGGCAATCGTTTTGAGCTCTCAAGTAGATCATGATTAAGGTCTTGCATCATGTAGTTTAAACCTATTAATGGAGAACTACCGTAGAGCTTGTTGAAATTGGTTTGCATGATTGGTCTCTTAAGGTCTAGATATTTTCTGGTAAAAGTGTTTGAGCAACAAGGAAGAGTGAGTGAGGTATATAATGCTTACAATATGTTCTTATGTAAGTTTTGCTGTACCGTTCATATTTGTGTTTGCTTCAAACAACCTTGCTAGCCTAAGCCTTATACCGAGAGGGAATGCTTCTCGTGCATCCAAAACCTTGAGCCAAAACTATGCCATGTGTGTCCACCATACCTACCTACTATGTGGTATTTCCTGCCATTCAAGTAAATACTTCATGTGCTACCTTTAAAAATTCAAAATGCTTCTTAATTTGTGTCAATGTTTTATAGCTCATGAGGAAGTATGTGGTGTTTTATCTTTCAATCTTGTTGGGCAACTTTCACCAATGGACTAGTGGCTTCATCCGCTTATCCAATAATTTTGCAAAAAGAGCCGGCAACGGGGTTCCCAGCCCCAATTAATCACAAATAGACACTCCTCCATGGTATGTGAATGATTGGAAGGCACCCGAGGATTCGGTTAGCCATGGCTTGTGTAAGCAAAGGTTGGAAGGAGTGTCACCAAAAAATGAAAACAACATGGGAGCCGCTCTTCGAAAGTCTGTTTGGCAAGGGGTTAGAGTGCCCACTACCATTCGTTGACAACAACAAACACCTCTCAAAATTTACTTTTATGCTCTCTATATGATTTCAAAACTTGAAAAACTCTAGCACATGATTTTATCCCTGCTTCCATCTGCGAAGGGCCATTCTTCTACTTTTATGTTGAGTCAGTTTACCTACTTCTTTCCATCTTAGAAGCAAACACTTGTGTTAACTGTGCATTGATTCTTACATGCCTTATTTGCATTCATCATATTACTTTATGTTGACAATTATCCATGAGATATGCATGTTGAAAGTTGAAAGCAACTGCTGAAACTTAAATCTTCCTTTGTGTTGCTTCGATGCCTTTACTTTGAATTTATTGCTTTATGAGTTAACTCTTATGCAAGACTTTTGATGCTTGTCTTGAAAGTACTATTCATGAAAAGTTTTGCTATATGTTATCTATTTGTTAGCAACTATAGATCATTGCCTTGAGTCACTTCATTCATCTCATATGCTTTACAATAGTATGATCAAGGTTATGTAAGTAGCATGTCACTACAGAAATTATTCTTTTTATCGTTTACCTACTCGAGGACAGTAGGAACTAAGCTTTGGGATCTTGATACATCTCCAACGTATCCATAATTTCTGATGTTCCATGCTTGTTTTATGACAATACTTACATGTTCTGCTCGCACTTTATAATGTTTTTATGCGTTTTAGAACTAACCTATTAACAAGATGCCACGGTGCAGTTCTGTTTTCTGCTGTTTTGGTTCCAGGAAGGTTGTTCGGGCAATATTCTCAATTCGACGAAACGAAGACCCAACATCTTATTTTTCCGGGAACCTTCCATTGTAGGATAACGTTGCATAGAAAACAAAAATTTTCCTACCGCGAACACGCAATCCAAGCCAAGATGCAATCTAGAAGACGGTAGCAACGAGGGGGATTATCGAGTCTCAGATTCCAAAGCCTACAAGAGGAGGCTCTTGTTGCTGCGGTAGACGTTCACTTGCCGCTTGCAAAAGCGCGTAGAAGATCTTGATCACGATCCGGCGCCACGAACGGGCAGCACCTCCGTACTCGGTCACACGTTCGGTTGTTGATGAAGACGACGTCCACCTCCCGTTCCAGCGGGCAGCGGGAGTAGTAGCTCCTCTTGAATCCGACAACACAACGGCGTGGTGTCGGTGGCGGTGGAGAACTCCGGCGAGCTTCGCTAAGCCACGCGGGAGATATGGAGGGAGAGGGGCGGCTAGGGTTTGGGAGGTGGCCGGCCACTTCAAGGGGCGCCAGCTGTGGTCTTGGGGTGGCCGGCCCCCTCCCCTTGGCCCTCATTATATAGGTGGAACACCCAAGAGTTGGTCTACAAGTCTTCGAATAAGACCCCAAACCAAAACCTTCCATAACTCATGAAACCTACCCAAGCTAGGACTCCCACTAGAGGTGGGAGTTCCACCTTCCTTGGGAGGGGTGGCCGGCCCCCTTGGGGAGTCCACTTGGGACTCCTCCCCTTGGGTTGGCCGCCATGGGAGGTGGAGTCCTGCCTTCCTTGGTGGTTTCTTCAGGACTTTTCTAGAACCTTCTAGAACCTTCCATAGAACCTTCCATCATTTTAATTCATAAAATGACATCCTATATATGAATCTTATTCTCCGGACCATTCCGGAACTCCTCGTGATGTCCGGGATCTCATCCGGGACTCGAACAAATATTCGAACTCCATTCCATATTCAAGTTCTACCATTTCAACATCCAACTTTAAGTGTGTCACCCTACGGTTTGTGAACTATGCGGACATGGTTGAGTACTCACTCCGACCAATAACCAATAGCGGGATCTGGAGATCCATAATGGCTCCCACATATTCAACGATGACTTTAGTGATCGAATGAACCATTCACATACGATACCAATTCCCTTTGTCACGCGATATTTTACTTGTCCGAGGTTTGATCTTCGGTATCACTCTATACCTTGTTCAACCTCGTCTCCGACAAGTACTCTTTACTCAATACCGTGGTATGTGGTCTCTTATGAACTTATTCATATGCTTGCAAGACATTTGACGACATTCCACCGAGAGGGCCCAGAGTATATCTATCCATCATCGGGATGGACAAATCCCACCGTTGATCCATATGCCTCAACTCATACTTTCGGATACTTAATCCCACCTTTATAACCACCCATTTACGCAGTGGCGTTTGGTGTAATCAAAATACCTTTCCGGTATAAGTGTTTTACATGATCTCATGGTCATAAGGATTAGGTAACTATGTATCGAAAGATTATAGCAAATAACTTAATGACAAGATCTTATGCTACGCTTAATTGGGTGTGTCCATTATATCATTCATATAATGATATAACCTTGTTATTAATAACATCCAATGTTCATGATTATGAAACTAATCATCTATTAATCAACAAGCTAGTTTAAGAGGCATACTAGGGACTTCTTGTTGTCTACATATCACACATGTACTAATGTTTTGGTTAATACAATTATAGCATGATATATAAACATTTATCATAAACATAAAGATATAAATAATAACCACTTTATTATTGCCTCTAGGGCATATCTCCTTCAGTCTCCCACTTGCACTCGAGTCAATAATCTAGATTACATTGTAATATACCTAACACCCATGGCATTCTGGTGTTGGTCATGCTTTGCCCTAGGAGAGCTTTAGTCAACGGATCTGCTACATTCAGATCAGTGTTTACTTTGCAAATCTTTACTTCTCCATCTTCGATGTACTCGCGAATCGAGTGGTAACGCAGCTTGATATGCTTCAGCCTCTTGTGTGACCTTGGCCATGTTATCACAGTAAATGATTAATAGGTCCAATGCACTAGGAACCACACCGAGCTCTACAATGAACCTCTTCATCCATACCGCTTCTGATGAAGCCTCGAACTATGTATCGATTCTGTTGAAGACTTCGCCCGTGCCTTGAGCTTGGCTGCTGCACCATTCAATATAAACACGTACCGACTGTGACTTAGAGTCATCGGGATCGGTGTTCCAACTTGCATGTAACCACTTACAACGAGCTCTTGGTCACCTCCATAACAAAGAAACATATCCTTAGTTCTTTCAAGTACTTCAGATATTCTTGACCGCTGTCCAGTGTTCCATTCCTGGATCACTTTGATATCTGCTAGTCAAACTAACGGCATGTGCTATATCCGGTCTAGTACATAGCATGGCATACATGATAGATCCTACTGCCGAGGCATAGGGGATATTACTCATCCTTTCTCTTTCTTAGCCGGTCCTTGAGTCTTACTCAAGACCTTGCCTGGTAACATAGGTAAGAACCCTTTCTTACTTTCGTCCATTCTAAACTTCTTTAGAATCTTGTCCAGATATGTACTCTGTGATAGCCCTATTAGGCGTCTTGATCTATCTCTATAAATCTTGATGCCTAATATATACGATGCTTCACCAAGGTCTTTCATTGAAAAACTATTATTCAAATAACCCTTTACTTTGCTTAATAATTCTATATCATTCCCGATCAATAATATGTCATCTACATATAATATCAATGCTACAGAGCTCCCACTCACTTTCTTGTAAATACGGGCCTCTCCATGACACCGTATAAACCCGAAGTCTTTGATCACCTTATCAAAGCGTCGGTTCAACTTCTTGATGCTTGCTTCAGTCCATAGATTGAATGCTGAAGTTTGCATACTTTGTCAGCATTTTTAGGATCGACAAAACCTTTGGGTTGTACCATATACAACTCTTGCTCAATGTCTCCATTAAGGAACGCCGTTTTGACATCCATCTGCCAAATCTCATAATCGAAAAATGCAGCTATTGCTAACAAAATCCTCACAGATTTTAGCTTCGCTACAGGTGAGAAAGTCTCATCGTAGTCAACTCCTTGAATTTGTCGGAAACCCTTTGCGACAAGTCGAGCTTTATAGACAGTAATATTACCATCGACATCTGTTTTTCTCTTGAAGATCCATTTATTCTCGACAGCCTTTCGGCTATCAGGTAAGTCTACCAAAGTCCATACTTTGTTATCATACATGGATCCCATTTCGGATTTCATGGCTTCTTGCCATTTGTTGGAATCTGGGCTCATCATCGCTTCTTCATACGTCGCAGGGTCCTCATCATTGTTATCCACAATCATGACATTTAGACAAGGATCATACCAATCGAGTGGCACGTTCCTTGTCGACTGCGAGGTTCGATGGTTTCCTCGTTCGAGTTTTCGATCATTATCATTAGCTTCCTCTGTTGCTGTAGGCGTACAGGTACAACTTCCCTCGCTACTGCGATCAACGAGTATAGATTCATCAATCTCATCGAGTTCTACTTTTCTTCCAGCTTCTTTAGTGAGAAATTCTTTCTCAAGAAAGGTTCCGTTCTTAGCAACAAAGATTTTGCCTTCGGATCTATGATAGAAAGTGTACCCTATAGTTTCCTTAGGGTATCCTATGAAGACGCATTTCTCCGCTTTGGGTTCTAGCTTGTCCGGTTGTAACTTCTTTACATAGGCCTCACAACCCCAAACTTTCAGGAACGACAGCTTAGGTTTCTTATTAAACCATAATTCATACGGTGTCATTTCTACGGATTTTGATGGTGCTCTATTTAAAGTGAATGCGGCTGTCTCTAATGCATAACTCCAAAATGATAACGCAAATCAGTAAGAGACATCATAGAACGAACCATATCTAAGAGAGTTCGATTACGATACACGGTTTCGTTGTGGTGTTCCCGGCGGTGTCAATTGTGAAAGTATTCCGCATTTCTTTAAATGCATGCCAAACTCATAAATCAGATATTCACCTCCACGATCAGATCATAGAAATTTAATCTTCTTGTTACGTTGATTTTCTACTTCACTTTGAAATTCCTTAAACTTCTCGAAAGTTTCGGATTTATGTTTCATGAAATAGATATACCCATATCTACTCAGATCATATGTGAAGGTTAGAACATAACGATAACCACCGCGCGATGCTACACTCATTGGTCCGCACACATGTATATGATTCCAATAAGTCAGTAGCTCGCTCCATCATACCAGAAAATGGAGTCTTAGTCATTTTTCCATTAGACATGCTTCGCATCTATCAAGTGACTCAAAGTCAATTGATTCAAGTAATCCATCTTTATGGAGTTTCTTCATGCGTTTCACTCCAATATGACCAAGACGACAGTGCCACATATAAGTAGAATTATCATTCAATTTAATTCGCTTAGCATCAACATTATGTATATGCGTATCACTACTATCGAGATCTAACAAATAAGCCATTCTTTTCTGGTGCTCACCATAAAAGATATTATTCATAAAAATAGAACAACCTTTATTCTCAGACTTGAATGAATAACCGTCTTGCATTAAACAAGATCCAGATATAATGTTCATGCTCAACGCAGTACAAAATAACAATTATTTAGGCTTAAAACTAATCCCGAAGGTAGATGTAGAGGAAGTGCCGACTGCGATCACATTGACCTTGGATCCGTTTCCAACGCATCGTCACTTCATCTTTCATTAGTCTCCGTTTATTCCTTAGTTCCGAGTTACAAATATGAGCAACCGAACCAGTATCAAATACCCAGGTACTAGAACGAGGACCAGTGAGATAAACATCTATAACATGTATATCGGATATACCTTCTTTCTTGTTCTTGACAAGGCCGCTCTTGGATCAGCCGAGATACTTGGAGCAATTACGCTTCCTGTCCCTTCTCCTTGCAGTAATAGCACTCATCGGGCTTAGGGCCGTTCTTAGGTTTCATAGGAGGCGTGGCAGCTTTCTTGCCACCCTTCTTGAATTTTCCCTTAGACTTGCCCTTTTCTTGGTCTTGTGGTTGTCACCACACTTGGTGCTCTTTCTTGATCTCAATCTCAACAGCTTTTAGCATGCCAAAGAGTTCAGTAACTCCTTGTTCATGTTCTCGTATATGTAGTTCATCACAAAGTTCTTGTAACTTGGTGGCAGTGATTGAAGGACACGATTAATCCCCAACTGTTAGGAATCACTATTCCCAAGTCACTGAGTTTCTTCGCATGCCCTCATGGCGAGCATGTGCTCACTAACGGAGCTGCCTTCTTCCATCATACAGCTGAAGAATTGTTTCGATGCTTTATAGCATTCCACGGCCGCATGAGTCTCAAAAATAGCTTTCAACTCTTTCATCAACTCATGAGGATCGTGGTGCTCAAACGTTTTTGAAGTCAGTTCAGACTGCGGATGGCACACCGAACTTGAGAGTACCGAATTTTTAGTCTCGTAAACAACTTTTACTTCATCGGTTACATTTACGGGAGGGTCACCTAGCGGTGCATCAAGCACATATTGCAGATTTCCGCAGAGAGGAAGATCCTCACATGACGGAACCAAGTCGGTGAAGTTGCTACCGTTGCTCTTAAGTTTTTCTTTCTCTAGGAACTGGTTAAAATTGATTGGGGACGCCATTTCTACAACATATATTTGCAAAAGTTTAGACTAAGTTTATGACAAAATTGAGTTCAAATTTTAATTCAACATAATTAAAAATCTAGATGAACTCCCACTCAAAACAATATCCCTCGCATTGTCTTAGTGATCACACGAACCAAATCCACCGCACCTAAGTCCGATCATCACGAGACAAGGTGTGATTTCAATGGCGAACACTCAAAGTGTTCATCATATCAACCATATGATTCATGCTCTACCTTTCGGTATCACGTGTTCCGAGACCATGTCTGTACATGCTAGGCTCGTCAAGGCCACCTTAGTATCCGCATGTGTAAAACTGTCTTGCACCCGTTGTATGTACTTGTTGATTCTAACACACCCGATCATCACGAGATGCTTCGAAATGACAAGTCATGGTAACGGTGCTACTAAGGATGAACACTTTATTATCTTGAGATTTTAGTGAGGGATCATCTTATAATGCTACCGTCGCGATCTAAGCAAAATAAGATGCATAAAAGGATTAACATCACATGCATTCATATGTGATATGATATGGCCCTTTGTCTGCGCCTTTGATCTTCATCTCCAAAGCACGGACATGATCTCCATCATCTTCGGGCATGATCTCCATCATCGGGGTAGCGTCAAGGTCAATGGCGCCGTCTTCATGATTGTCCTCCATGTAGCAACTATTACAACTACTTTGAAAAACTACTCAACATGAAATTTAAAGACAACCATAAGGCTCCTGCCGGTTGCCACAATACAATAATGATCATCTCATACATATTCATCATCACATTATGGCCATATCACATCACCAAACCTGCAAAAACAAGTTAGACGTCTCTAATTTGGTTTGCATATTTTACGTGGTTTAGGGTTTTCGAGAGAGATAATCTACCTACGAACATGAACCACAACGTTGATACTAATGTTTTCAATAGAAGAGTAAGTTGAATCTTCACTATAGTAGGAGAGACAGACACCAAAGCCTCTTATGCAATACAAGTTGCATGTCGAACGAGGAACAAGTCTCATGAAAGCGGTCATGTAAAGTTAGTCCGAGCCGCTTCATCCCACTATGCCACAAAGATGCAAAGTACTCAAACTAAAGATAACAAGAGCATCAACGCCCACAAAACCATTGTGTTCTACTCGTGCAACCATCTATGCATAGACACGGCTCTGATACCACTGTAGGATAACGTTGCATATAAAACAAAAAATTTCCTACCGCGAACACGCAATCCAAGCCAAGATGCAATCTAGAAGACGGTAGCAACGAGGGGGTATCGAGTCTCACCCTTGAGGAGATTCCAAAGCCTACAAGAGGAGGCTCTTGTTGCTGCGGTAGACGTTCACTTGCCGCTTGCAAGCGCGTAGAAGATCTTGATCACGATCCCTCGGGTGCCACGAACGGGCAGCACCTCCGTACCGGTCACATGTTCGAGTTGATGAAGACGACGTCCACCTCCCGTTCAGCGGGCAGCGGAAGTAGTAGCTCCTCTGAATCCGACAACACGACGGCGTGGTGTGGTGGCGTGGAGAACTCCGGCGGAGCTTCGCTAAAGCACGGGGAGATATGGAGGAGAGGGCGGCTAGGGTTTGGGAGGGGGCCGGCCACTTCAAGGGGGCGGCCAGCTTGTGGTCTTGGGGTGGCCGCCCTCCCCTTGGCCCTCATTATATAGGTGGAACACCCAAGAGTTGGTCTACAAGTCTTCGAATAAGACCCCAAACCAAAACCTTCCATAACTCATGAAACCTACCCAAGCTAGGACTCCCACTAGAGGTGGGAGTTCCACCTTCCTTTGGGGGGGTGGCCGGCCCCCTTGGGGGAGTCCACTTGGGACTCCTCCCCTTAGGGTTGGCCGGCCATGGGAGGTGGAGTCCCACCGGGACTCCGCCTTCCTTGGTGGTTTCTTCCGGACTTTTCTAGAACCTTCTAGAACCTTCCATATAACCTTCCGCATCATTTTAATTCACATAAAATGACATCCTATATATGAATCTTATTCTCCGGACCATTCCGGAACTCGTGATGGGATCTCATCCGGGACTCCGAACAAATATTCGAACTCCATTCCATATTCAAGTTCTACCATTTCAACATCCAACTTTAAGTGTGTCACCCTACGGTTCGTGAACTATGCGGACATGGTTGAGTACTCACTCCGACCAATAACCAATAGCGGGATCGGAGATCCATAATGGCTCCCACATATTCAACGATGACTTTAGTGATCGAATGAACCATTCACATACGATACCAATTCCCTTTGTCACGCGATATTTTACTTGTCCGAAGTTTGATCTCGGTATCACTCTATACCTTGTTCAACCTCGTCTCGACAAGTACTCTTTACTCACCGTGGTATGTGGTCTCTTATGAACTTATTCATATGCTTGCAAGACATTAGACGACATTCCACCGAGAGGGCCCAGTATATCTATAGTCATCCGGATGGACAAATCCCACCGTTGATCCATATGCCTCAACTCATACTTCCGGATACTTAATCCCACCTTTATAACCACCCATTTACGCAGTGGCGTTTGGTGTAATCAAAGTACCTTTCGGTATAAGTGATTTACATGATCTCATGGTCATAAGGATTAGGTAACTATGTATCGAAAGCTTATAGCAAATAACTTAATGACGAGATCTTATGCTACGCTTAATTGGGTGTGTCCATTATATCATTCATATAATGATATAACCTTGTTATTAATAACATCCAATGTTCATGATTATGAAACTAATCATCTATTAATCAACAAGCTAGTTTAAGAGGCATACTAGGGACTTCTTGTTGTCTACATATCACACATGTACTAATGTTTTGGTTAATACAATTATAGCGTGATATATAAACATTTATCATAAACATAAAGATATAAATAATAACCACTTTATTATTGCCTCTAGGGCATATCTCCTTCATCCAGAACACCGAAGGAGGGTCGGAGAGGGGCCAGGGGGCCACCACACAACATGGCGGCGCGGCACTGGCCGGCGCGCCGCCTCGTGAGGGGGCCGGGCACCCTCACTCCATCTCTTCGCCTATAAGCCCTTTGACCTAAAAACGCGAGACCAATTGACGAAACTCCGGAAAGACTCCAGGCGCCGCCATCGCAAACTCCAATTCGGGGACGAAGTCTCGTTGGCACCCGGAGACGGGGTGCCCCGGAAGCCATCTCCATCGACGTCCGCCTCCATCATGCTCCGTGAGTAGTTCCCCCATGGACTACGGGTTCTAGTAGCTAGTTGGTACTCTATCCCATGTACTTCAATACAATGATCTCATGAGCTGCCTTACATGATTGAGATTCATCTAATGTAATCAGTGTTGTGTTTGTTGGGATCCGATGGATGATACATTATGATTAGTCTATCTATAAAGTTTGTGAAGTTATTGTTGCTGCAATCTTGTTATGCTTAATGCTTGTCACTAGGGCCCGAGTGGCATGATCTTAGATTTAAGCTCTATACTTATTGCTTAGATTGTATCTACAAGTTGTATGCACATGTCTATGTCCGGAACCAAAGGCCCCAAATTGGGACAACTGGAGGGGAAGGCTTAGATATGAGGATCACATGTTTTCACCGAGTGTTAATGCTTTGCTCCGATACTCTATTAAAAGGAGTACCTTAATATCCAGTAGATTCCCTAGAGGCCCGGCTGCCACCGGCTGGTAGGACAAAAGATGTTGTACAAGTTTCTCATTGCGAGCACGTATGACTATATATGGAAAACATGCCTACATGATTAATGAATTGATGTTCTGTCTTAATGCTATATCAATCCTATCAATTGCCCAACTGTAATTTGTTCACCCAACACTTGTCACTTGTTATTGGAGAGTTACCACTAGTGGAGAACCCCGGTCCATCTCTCATCATCATATACTCGTTCTATTTGTCATTGGAAGTAGTATCAACTATTTTCTGGTGCCATCGCCTCTGTGTTACTATTACTGCTGCTGTGTTACTGTTACTATTGCTCTCATAGCCTTTCCACATCACCCCTGTTACTAGTGCTTTTCCAGTGCAACTGAATTGACAACTCGTTGTTAAGGCTTATAAGTATTCTTTACCTCCCCTTGTGTCGAATCAATAAATTTGGGTTTTACTTCCCTCGAAGACTATCGCGATCCCCTATACTTGTGGGTTATCACTCACATGTGCCATGTATTTGCTTCAGTTGATCCAATTCTTGGATCACTGCATGCCTGTGATGCTCTACTATGCCTTTGGCTTAATCTATTTGATCCATTTGATCAATCATATGCTAGTGGCTAATTACTAGTTAAATCCTTGGCTAAATGAATGGCTTGTGCTAGCTTCTGTTGTGACTTATGCTTGTTAATGATGCTCAATTGTGTATGTGTAGTTGTTGCTGTCCATAGCTCATTGGAAAATGATCCAGTGGCTAGGATGCAATGGTGCATGCTGTTGTTGCCTCTCAGTGATGCTATTGCATTGTTCATGCATGGATTACTGTATTTGTGTACTTGGGTGGATTATTTATGGATGAACAGCTTATGAAGTGTTGATTAAATACATTGTTGTGCATGATTTGATATTGCCATGATCAATTTGGAAATAAATAAAGTCTAAATCCATTTCTGGATAATGATGACTTATAATCTTGGCTTAAATGGATGTATTTGTGGTTGATGTGACCACGGTAGCATTGCTACTGCTTGGTTGCTCACACAGCTTGTCTAGTTCTTGTTGGCTACTCATCTCTGCTTGCACAGTAGGGAATCATACATGATATGAATGCCACTATGCTTGCCTGTGAAGAAAAATAGGGTTAACTGATGGTTTCCTTGGCTAGGATCTTGCTAGGTAGTGTTTGGTAGCTTCTAGCTCCTATAGATCCTCTACTGGTGCTATATGTGCATTTATCCCTGCTTATTTGCACATATGTGCATCTATCCTTGCTTATTTGCACATGAATAGTGTCTGATTTTTTTGGGCTCTAGCTGCTCCATTTCTGCCAGTGATCTTTGGTCAACACCAAATGATGACAACCGCATGACCATCTGCTCATCTCATGCCTTACGTCATGCAATATTTATGGATTGGATCCACTGGATCCTCTCCAGGTACTTGCTATACCTTGTTCCAGCTCCTAGATGGTTATGCTCAGCTGCTGTTGAGCTGTTGCTTGATAATTTGATTACTTGCCCTGCTCCTCCTAGCTCCTGGTGATCTTGCTTAAGTCCCCATGTCTTCTGTTGGGTTTTGGTTGGTTGATCTGGATGGATAAATGGTTTCAGTGGTTCGTTTTATTGTTCTTGAGCAAGAACAGGATGAACTATGCATTGTTCCTTGGTAGTAACTGCACTATCTGCTTGCAGCACTATATTATTGATCCTTAATTAATAACTATATATGTAACTCTAATTTCAGTTTTCTGCATTATCCTTAATTAATATCTATATATGTGATCATACGATGGTTCCTATAACTTGCAAGTCGTTGCAGAAAGCATGGAGGGACACAGAGACAAAGACGAAGAAGAATTCATGGCTAACCTCATAGCCAACGGTACACTGGATGATGACGGTGACGATGTCAACGCAACTTTTTTGAATGACTTCGGTGAGGGAGCGGAGAATGTTGACCAAAGATAAGATGGCTCCGGTGAGGAAGAATATCAAAATGGCTCTGGTGATGGAACCATACTTATCACCGAGGTATATAAATTAATCCGCTGCTGACTAGATGCATTAACTAATTGTTATTGACGATGAATTATTTATTTTTTAGCCCTCCGGATCGAGCAATTCTTCTGTAAAGTCGAAGCGAGGCCCAGCCAAAATGTTGACCGACGGTGTTAGGCGCGACATCACCGAGATCGATCAGAGTGGTAAACTGATTGCTCCCGAGAAGCATGCAAAATTATTTATAAGTCAATGCGGGGTGCTTGTTAGAGACTGCATCCCGATCACCGTTCGAGAATGGCACAAGCCGAAGGAAGTAGAGTCTGATGAAGCAGCTCAAGGTCGTTATATCGATGATGTAGCCAAACGCAACCTTGTGACCAAGCTCATGGCACATTTCAACCAACCTCCAGAGGAGGATGCCAATGAAAAGGCAAAGATGGAGGAGCTAGTCCATGATTTGCTTTAAAGAAGATGGCCGAACTATTCAAGCACCACAAGACAAGATTGCACAGCCTTATCAAGAAAAAGAAGACTCCGGACAGTGAGAAGGTAAAAGATAACTAGGGCTAATTCGTGAAGTACAACACGGAGTCAGAAGAATTTAAGAAAAGGTCAACAACGAATAAGGCAAATGCTGCGTTGAAGAAATATCACCAAATTATGAGTCCAGGTGGCTACAGGGCTAACCGGCCTAAGTGGCAGGCAGCTGAGGTAGAACTGGTCAGGAAAGGGATCCGATTAGGGACACGCGGTTGGATCGAACGGTCAAAGGAGTGGTTCTACAGGATTGGGGGAAGGTTCCACCCAGAAACAGGGAAGTGTATCTATAAGAAAGAACATCTGAAGCACCCCATTCAAGCCCCGGAACAAGCACATAGGGACGTGGAGGAGGGGAGGTTCCAGCCCGAAAGATAGAACGATGAGTTGACACACGTCCTTGGGAACAAAGAACACGGCGGACGAACACGAGGCACAAAAGGCTCCGTTCCGTGGAAGTATGGCTTTCCTCCGGACAGGAAGAGATTTCCTAATAAATGCCATGCGAGGAGAAAGGCAAGGGAAACAGACCGCATAACATCCTTAGAGAATTCTATGAGTGCCCTTCAAGCCACCGTTGCCCAAGTAACCCAAGTACTTACATCCCAGATGGCCCAGGGGCAGCATGTAGATGCTGCATTGCTCGATGCTATCGTCCCGTTGCAATCTCAACACCAAAAAAGAAGGGTGGCATCCCCTCAGCAGGATAAAGACCGCATAGCATCCTTAGAGAATTCTATGAGTGCCCTTCAAGCCACCGTTGCCCAAGTAACCCAAGTACTTACATCCCAGATGACCCAGGGGCAGCATGTAGATGCTGCATTGTTCGATGCTATCGTCCCGTTGCAATCTCAACACCAAAAAAGCAGGGTGGCATCCCCTCAGCAGGATAATGATGATGAACAGGTGGTCGAGCCTCCTCGCTACCCCCCCGGTGGATGATCTCACTGAGAGCCATCTTTGTGAGCTGCATGTTAAATGTTTCAACCTATCCTTCAAGGCGGCGGTCGGCAATCTCTTACCTACAAAGACTTACCATTGCCGTCCGGTCCAAAACGACTATGCTGTTGTGATGGTGGATGAAGTGATGGTTGATGATGTGCAGTTGATCCTTGAGCAACCTGCAGGTGAAGATGGGGAAATAAAAGAACTGGGAGAAGCCTTTAGAATCACCGTTCAATGGCGGAAGGAGAACATTGTGTTTCCAAGTTTGAAGCCAAGCAGGCCACCTACATCTCTTTCTCCGCCTCCTCCGCCGCCTGCGCAGTCTCCTCCGCGTGATGATTCTCCTCTGCGCGATGATGATTCTCCTGTGCGTGATGATTCTCCTATGCATGAGCGGTCTCCTTGGGCTTCGATGTCTCCTCCGCGTGAGAATACTCCGTCGCCTCCTCCTCAACAGGAGACTCCTCCAAGTATGCAACCACCTAAGCAAAAGAGGAAGCTAAGTACCGCGGCAAGTATTAAACTTCCGAAGAGATCATCAGCTCCGAAGAGGTCCAAGACTGCAGATTTGTTACCATATGAGAAGACTGATGAGCAAACCGACGCACTAGAGCGAGAAAAGCGACAAAAATTGCCCAGCTTGGATAACAGGAAAAGCAGTCGCTACCCCCCTTCGTCGTGCAGTCCTATGATGATCCAGAGACGGCATCGATAATCGAACGGGCGGCTAGAGGTCATGGAGCAAATGTTCAGTACGCAGATTACTATCCTATGGCTGAAGTCGTTAACAAGTATAGATACGGACATGATCTCATCAAACCTGGCCAGCTCGCGCGTCTAGGGACTCAGATGCGAAGGTTGCATGAATGGTACCTGCAAGCCTGTTGACAGTCTGAAGGCTACCTCACGGTGGCACTTAGAGATGAGCATTACTTTCGGGGGAAGGAAGAGATAAACCTTGAGTTTGAAGAACTATTTCAGTTATTCAATCAAGACGTCCTCAACAAATCTGTCATCGGTTGCTACTACCTGTAAGTGTTTTATTTATGTAATTAAGTCTGTAGCTTAACTCATTCATTTTCACTAACAATTATCCTCATGATATTCTTTTTGTACATTATATATTATGCAGAATGAAGAAGCTCGAATGCAAAAGAGGCGGGCTCTATGACATCGGGTTCATTGACCCAAACACCGTTCATGAAGTTACGGTTCGGCAGTACGCCAAGGACACATAGAACAACATGCTAATGTTTTTTCATAAGGAAGCAAACAAATAGGATATATTCTTTCCTTACAACTTCAAGTGAGTGCTATAACATACATTATGCTTGTGCAACTTTCACTTTATTCTCCTAATCAATGAGCTATGCTTGTGCAGCTTCCACTTTATTCTCCTAATCATTGAGCTTAAGAAAGGAGTCGTACTTGTCATGGACTCGAAACGTAAAGAACATGCAGAATGGACGAACATGGCTGCCCTGCTCCAGAGGTAATTTCAATCAATTTCGTATAGACATCTTCATCTATTCTCATTCGACGATATCATCAACTAATAAATAACTCATTTACTCATTTTTTCTTTGCCGAGCATGGCTTGGAAACGGTTCATCAATACAATTTCGGGTAAATGAAAACCGGAGCTTATATTTAAACATTACCCTGTAAGTAGTACTATATATATAGCTATGTCCATGAATCTCTTTAATATTTTGTTTCAATATGATGCTTGATTATTAGTTTGATCGAACTATTTTTTCGTAAAGTGTTTGAAGCAGGAACCCGGGAATAACTTATGTGGATACTTCGTCTGCAAGTTTATTAGTCAGATGGGCTGTCACATGGTTGCGGAGGACGCTATACACGCCACTCGTGTACGTGAACAATATTTCACAATTACCTTATTTTATTACCATCAATTGTATTGAGTTCCATTCATATATATCGGTCTCCTTTTTTTAATATAGATGATACGCCTGCGGGACTCTCTCCTAACGGAGGATCGCATATGAGCAATTCAAGAGAGGAACTCGCAGGATTCTTTCTTACCGAGGCCATATCCCAAACTGGAGAACACCATCGGGAGTTCATATACGACCTTAGGCATATATGAGATAGATATAGTAAAGAGATCCGACTTTATATATATTGTAAACATACATTACTTGTACTGTATTTCATGACGACGTCTATATATGCATGACAATGTTTGTGATTTCTTGAATGATGTATGCATTGCGCATAATTGAATGAATGATATAAAACTCCGAAACTCTGGCGCGGCAGAGAAACGGCCAATTTCTCTACCGCGGCGAAACGCTGCTCCACCCTAAATCTCTGCCGCGGCAGAGAAACGGCCATGTTCTCTGCCGCGGCAGAAACCCTCCAGCCCGGTTCGTACCTCGAACCGGGACCAAAGATCCTCCACCACGAGCCCCTGGCCGCACCACGTGGAGGGCCTTTGGTCCCGGTGCACATTTGAAGCGGGTCTAAAGGGTTCCTGCTTGGTCCTGGTTCGAAAAACTGATGGCCCAAATGAACCGGGAGTGAAGCTATGTTTTCCACTAGTTTAGACAGATCCATCTAAACGAACTTCCCGGACTTTATATCACAGAAAAATAGTGCAAGGGTGGGTATATTTACCATATCGCGGGGGGCGGGTGTACTTTTTTTTGCGGGTAAAAAAGGAACTTTATTACTCAGAGGGGTTACACGGCGGTCCTGCTCCAGGATCTGAAGAATAGCATCAGGTCCCGAGCCAACCAAAAGGCAGTAGAAAGATCAAGTCTCGCCAAATTAGCAAGGTTGTGGCTAACCCTGATCTGAGATCGCTCCACTTTTACAATAACCGAAACTCTTTCAGGACTAGCTAGTAATCTAAGTTCAGAGACTAGATATGCCAGAGGTGGCATGCTTTCATCTTTTCGGCAAGAAGCAGATTCTTCCGTACGTACCATTCTCGACCAAGGTGGCATGCTTTCGGCTCCATGGTCCAACAAACATCCCTCCTAGAATTAGAAACCTATCGCCATGGTAGTAAAACGTGCACGCGCGTAACCGTGATAGAATTAACTTGTGGCAGCGAGCCAGCTTAGGTAGCGGTCGACCAACGCATTCCCCGTCAGGCCCAATCTGACTGATGGTAGTAGCGATATCATATTTTCCCTGCCGCGGTGCATTGGTCCACCGTGCCCACACCGCCAGCAGATGGCGCTGGTCGCGGCCGGAAAACCACGCGTACGTACGTACGTCGTATAGCTCGGAAGGATGCGGCCAGATCCGAGAGCAGAGCCAGACCCAGACCCCGGTCCACGGCGCACAGCGACGGGCGAGCACCGGCGCAGGGGGCACGCCGCACGCCTCGCCGGACGCGCAGTGGTCCTCCGCCCGGCCGGCCACGTGACGCCGGCCCGGGCGGCCGGGCACCACTGATCCGCTCGTGTCTCGGTCTCGATCATGTACGTACGTGCGCGTTTGATCGGACGTGTATTGTCAGAGTCTACATGTACGTCTTTGCATGCATGCGCGTACGTACAGATACGGCTGATACGGAGTACTAGCAGTATTTGTATAGCTTCTGGATCTGTTCTCGGGAACGGGGAAGAAGAGCGTGGTGGGGGTCAGGGGGGTGGTGGAGGAAGCGGACAAGGGAAGAAGGAACCTTTGAAGAAGCAGGGAGGGCCCCGTGCGTGCGACGCATGCATGCAGCTAATTGTAGCCATGCAGACAGTCTCGCCGGCCGCGGATGCGTCCGGCCGTGTGCCGACGAGCCGGCGCTGCCGCTTCGGGTAGGATTCCGCGCCCGTTCCGTCGTCTTCTCCGTCGGCTCCGATGCGATGCCAACCGCGCGGGCAGCCTTTTTTTCTTCCTAGCCCCTTCGTCGTTCTACTTGGCACGCACACGGCCAGCCCCCACCACGTCGCCACCGGATCTCGGCGACTTTGTTTACGCTTCCTCCAAGATCCGTCGTCCTCCCTACAGTCCTACTCTCACTCTGCCCATCTCTCCGTCTCCGACCTCCGGGTAGAATAATCCGCGCTTTGCAGAAGTTTCCCGCATTCTTTTTGTTTCTTCTCGGTCTTAGCGAGCCTTTCCATGCAGATTTTAGTTTTTAAAACGTCCACGCTTTGTCGAACCCGGTCGCGGGGATCGATGGCTATATATTCCTGCAGTTGTTAACGAAAAAGAAGCAAAGATTCGTCTCCGCGGCACGGTTACCGTCGCCTTTTGTACTGCAAACATCTTGTAGCCTAGCTACGGATGCATGTGCGATCTACCGCAGATGCTTCCTCCAGCAAGGTGTTCTTCTTTTTCTAAAACATAATTATCTAAACTTTAGATAACTTTTGGTCTCTCTGAAAACTTTTACATTTCACGGTTGGTCACGCCACTGAAATAGATGACACACCACTTTGATTGGAATTATTTTAAACATACAGTATGCTAAAAGAAACTAAGTCATTTGAATCTACTCATATCAAATGACATGACCTACATGTTTCTTTGCCCAGAGGATCTAGCTGTTTTAAGACATACTGTAAACAGCTAAATCATTTCAATCTAGCCAGCCCAACGTGCCATGTCCTTCAGTTAAGTTATTTAGCATTGCATAATCTTAATCAAAAATTCAATTCGACTGCTGGTGCATATGCTCTCTCTACCAGAAATCATATTTCAAAATATCAAAAAATTTGATTTTTTTTTACATGTACATCTTCATAGTATATATGTGTTCGTCAAGTTTCGCGAGGACCAACATTTTGTGTGGTCTATGTAAAAAGAGAAAAAATATTTTCTTAAAAGCCTTATTTTTGGTATTGAATTTTGTCTTTTTGCACACGCCACACGGCAATTCAATTTTTCATGAAACGACTTTGTGATCGCGTAGCACGTGAACATGTACGTGCGAATTTTCATTTCAAATTTTTAAAATTTCAAAATATCTGTATCATGGATTTTAAAATAGAGAAAGCATATACTCCCATGTGTCAAAACATCACACTCAGATCAAAATGGGCTATATAAGTGTTAATGTTTTATAGTGGATGAGGCGTTTTTGCACGGGGAGCACGTTTTTGAAATTACTTTTAAACACAGTATGGGCGCAAAAAAATTGTTCTACTTTTTCGACATTTAAAAATGTTATTCTCGAGTATCAGGAGCATATGCTTCTAAGTTTAAAAGTGGTTTTCCATGTTTTAAAATGAATCAAAAATGAAAGAAGGTCGGGTCGAAGAACTCACCAGCTCGCGAGGAGAGAGCTGCTATACTACATCAAGACGCCAGCTATGGAGTATATTATCACGTGCATTGCAGCAAGGGTGGAAAGTTTATCTGTAAGGTTGTCGGTAAATAGTTATCTTGATTGCCTATCTGATTCGAACTGGTGGACATTAACGTTCTTCAGGATATTCACGGAGAAACAGCGATGTGCAGGGAGCTGCATGCAGGGAAGACGAGCTCGGGGTTCTAGGCGTCGTCGTCGAGCTTATAATTATCGGATTCAGATGTTTATGTCCGGTGTCAGTCCAGTAGGAAAACGATGGGTCACTGGAACAGCGGTCATTCACAATCAAGTCGATAAATGCCAATTAATTTTGCATTCCAGCACTGCATATGCTGCGCCCAGCTGGGAGCCGGCCCCTTCGAATGACCTTGTGCCGTGGAGCCCTAATAGTTACACTGTCGTCCTTCGTGGTGTTGCTGACATGAGTTGTCAATACAATGGTGATCTGATGGAAAGTGAGAATCTAACGGCATCCATCTTCTCCCTATACACACCGAATGTGCGTATTAGTTTTTTTTTTTCAAAAGCTTTGCCCCAATCTATTAATTAAGAAGGAGTTTTACATGAGAGATCATGCGAAAGGAAAGAAAACAAACGGACACAAAGTCCGGGGATACAACAATCACTCTCGCGGCATCATGTTGCCCAACCTTTTGGCACCCGCTAACACCCAAAGGTGAGCTTCTTTCCTAATCTTATCGAAGACTACCTGCGGCGGTGCACTTTTGGCGTTGAAGACCCTAGCGTTGCGCTCGTTCCACAGCTCCCAGGACACGAGAAGCGCCACCGAGGCCATGGCCTTCCGATTAGGCACATGCGCCCCCGTCATGGAGTCCCACCAAGAGTGAATGTCATGATTTGCCCATTGTAAGGGGGTGATCGCATTGGTGCCCATCCAATCCTTGACGAAGCCCCAAAGGCGGGTGGTGTAGCGGCAATGGACGAAGAGGTGATCATGAGTTTCGGTGCACTGTTTACAAAGGGGGCACAGCCCGCAGTTTGGCCATCCACGCTTGGCGAGGCGATCAGCCGTCCAAATCCTGTTTTGGTATAGGAGCCATGCAAAGAACTTCACCTTTGGGGGGCCCAAGCCTTCCAAATCAGCTTGTTCATAGGAGATAGCAGCGAGCCCAAAAATTGCAACTCATAGGCCGATTTGGCGGAATAATGACCATTAGCCGTGAGCCTCCACACAATGTCGTCATCAACATGAGGATCAAGATGGATGGTGGAGATGAGGGTCCAAAGGTCGATGAACTGCGCCATATGGTCGATGGTGAAGGTGCCCTCCAAAACAATTTTGCTCACCCAAGCATCATTGTGGAGAGCTTGGGCGACTTTCCAGTTCTTTCTCTTGGACGAGCCGAAAATTAGGGGTGCAATGTCGATAGGCTTTCTCCCCTGAAGCCACGGCGCTTGCCAAAAAGGCGTCTTTTTACCATTCCCAAGGTTGATTGTGGTCGCGGAGTAGAAAAGGTCCATGTCATAATCCGAGCACGGGTTGCCGGAGCCAACCCAAATCTTGGATGGGTCCTTCCACTCAAGCCACGGCCAACGCAGGCGAAGGGCCGTCGCGAACTTGTCCAGGTGCAGCACTCCGAGCCCACCCAGCCTCTTGGGCCGGCACACCTTCTCCCAATTAACTTTGCACTTCGCCCCGGTGGTGGTTTCTTTAGCGGCCCAAAGGAAGGCACGTTGAATCTTGTTGACAAACTTGAGAGTACCGGCGGGGATGGCGAGAGGCGTGAGGTAGTAGATGGCTTGCGATTGAGACATGCAGCAACTGCGTATTAGTTTTGATCCATTTAGATGGGGCGGTTTCCGAGCAAAACTTATACACAATGAGTGGGTTACGTCTTTTTAGCATAGCTTTTAACAAGTCTACCAAACACCAGAGAATGCTGCAACATGAGAATATTATTGTAAGATCCTACAATACCAAATAAATTAAAATGTGTCAAATCTACATGTCATAATATGTCAAGAACCACACTGCACACTACACCCCTGTCCAAGTGAATAGATAACTTTTGCATCTCAATACATGGCAGTCAATGTTTCTATGCATCACACGAAATCCTCTACAAACGTTATGTTTCAAGATTGAATATGTGTCTATTTCTAAACATGATGGTCCAAACAGCGCAGTGATTTCCTAGTTAAACTTGTACACTGTCCTGGCATGTTGACTCGGACATGCGGATATAGGCATACAATTTGAAGGAGCTCCACATGCAAGACACTTCAAGGTGGTCGTGCATTTCTGAACTGATAGGAAACAAGGCAACTTGGTGTGTAGTATTTTTTGCATATGAAGTAGTCATCAAACCATACACAATCTTCTTGAAGAATACTATGTTCGTCCAAAAGCGTCGCCGAAAGCCCTTAGGTGTATGTGTTGGATTGTCGAAAAAATAGTCAGCCTCAAGAATCATAGCACATTGCATCTACTATTGGTCCTTGTTCATCCTCTTCCCCTTCCTAGAACCTCCTAGCCGAGGTGGTCCATTTATCTTCGCACATAAACAAAGAAGACACGGCATGAAATCAACATCTCTTCTTCATCGGCGCCAACACCAGCTTCATCTTGCATTAGTTGATGCTCATCATGTCATCGTCGCTATCACTGGCCTACTTATGGAGCAACAAACAAATACGGCATTCTCTACTGAGAAAATAAAATATTCCAAAATTATGTACCTAGGCGAGATAGTGTTGTGTGTGTCGGCTAGTCAAGAGTGATACTGTTACACTGAAAAGCTGGGAGCGATTGACGCAAGGTTGGAAGGGTGATCGGAGACGATCAAAGATAACGTTGAAAGCAAATTGCTGGACTGGAGAAGGGCGGCTTCTAGACAATGCCGTGAAGTTTCGGCTTCCGAACAACAGCAAGAGGCGCAACAGAGGTCCAAAACAACAGTTGTGGAGCACCTGATGGCATCAAAGCGAGAGTGGTGAGGCAGCGAATCGATAGGTGGAGGTGTGGGGGAAGATGATGTGGGTTGGGGAATGGCTGGGTCGCTGACATGTAACGCCCACCTGTCTGCTTTCTATGCGGCGCGTCCCCAGGGCCGATGCATATGTGTCAAATGCCAAAGTTTAGGGTCAAGCCAACTGTTGTTACAATTTTTGGGACGTCATTAATTGTTAGCTCATTATCTGGTAGACACCCCAACAATCCTACTAACGGGGAGGGGAGAGGATTTGGAGGCACCGGTTGAGATGCTCTTATTTCAGTATTGTTATTTCTCGATCTCGCATTCTTCCGATAGCATGCATATTTGTTTTTCGATTTTAAGCTAGCAATGAAAACTCTAAAACTCCATCGAGGAGGCACAGTGGAGATGCTCTTATCTCGGTAGTGTTATTTCTCAATCCCGTATTATGCCAATAATATGTGCATTTGTTTTCCGATCTCGAGAAAGCAACGAAAACATAAAAACTTCATCGTCGACCCCGGCGAGCACGCAGGGGTAGCGTGCACGTCGGCACCGTTCGGATTCGTCTAGCTTCCTGCTCAAAGATCATCAAATTTCGTTAAGTTTTATCGTGTTTCGGGAAACATGAGTCAGATTGAAATGGTAAGGAAACACGATGAAATCTTGCACGCTATAACTCTTAAGTAAGTGCAGCTGCAGTCGCTCCCTGTCGAACAGCAGTCGCATGCATGGACATCCCAGGATGAGTGTGGACCGATCCAATCCAATCCATCTATCACCCACCCATTTCGAATCGTTGCACCGGCCGCAGCTCCCGCCCAGCGCAGGGATAGGCGACGCGGATCGGAGAAGAACAAGGACATCATCCCCTGCCGCGGCCCCGGCCTGAATCACACACGAGACTGGCAGGCCATAACGCCGCGAGCGGCCAGCCAGCATGCACTGGCATGTATCCGCGATGGATCAATGGCCACCCACGCAAGCCAAAGATCGCGTCCGTATATCCAGGCGTGCGAGTGCGAGCGCGGCCGCGGGCGGGCGGCGCGGCTCACGGCATGTTGCGGCTGAAAGGGGCGCTGCCAGGCGCCCCGAAACGGAAACCCTTATTTATGGCTAGCTATGTGCGTGCGTAGTGCCCAGGAGCGTGGCAGTGGATAGCTGGCTGGAGATCTCTCGCACCGGCGGCCGGCGACGTGTGTGCGTGCGTAGTGCCCAGGAGCGGGGCAGTGGATAGCTGGCTGGAGATCTCTCGCACCGGCGGCCGGCTACGTGTGCGCCGCCGCGCCGTACCCGCATCGTGCTTGTCGGTAGCCACATGATCCCAAGCAGGGGCATGAGTACGTTCTCGGCCTCCAGCCTCATGCTCCGTGCGGCCCGTGCACCCACATGCCGGTCCGGCCGCCGACCCGATCCCGCGCGGACGGCCGTACGTGTATAACGCCAGGTGCTGAACCTGATTTGACCATGCGTCTCTCGTGTTTGCCCTAGCTTGCATGCGAGATTGCACCCAAGGGAAAGCACACACTGTTTATGATATCGCTGCTCATGGATCGACCTATTTAGAAAGTAATTTCCACTTTGTGTCTCCACAGGAATGGCACTAGTGGTGAGCGCATAGTTAGAGCTAAGGTTTTCCCAGTTGTAGGCCAACCGATTATTAAGATAGAGAGCTAGGCCAACTCCATGATCACTGGAACTGCATCGTGGTTTTTCATTAACTTAATTCTAAATCGATCGAGCAAGAATTAGCCACGACAATATAGTTGTTATTTCTCATTAATGTGCTCTGTTTGTGAAACTATTCTTCGGAGTGATTTCAAAAGACGTGTCATGATCTATTCCTTTAAGCTACTCTGCTTGGGGTTTTCTTCTCCTATCAACTTTGCCGGCGGCGAGTTCTTTTTTCCCTGATTAAATGTACCCAAGGAATATCCTTATTGTCATAATATTTGTCCAAGTTTTTGAGAAGCAAGGCTTTGTTCTGAATTTTCAGATTCAAGACTCCTAGTCCACCGTGATCCTTAGGTCTGCAAATTTTATTCCAAGAACCCAAAGAATCTCCTCTAACTTGCACCTCAGGAATATTCCTCCTCAACAAACAATGCCTCATATATTTAGTAACTTGTTCTTTAATAGTAACGGGCACATCCAGGCAACACATGAAGAATATTGGTAAGGAAGCCAAAACAGACTTTGCCAATTTTAATTTCCCACCATAATTAAGGAAGTCAACAATTCCTCCCAATATTGTTTGAATTCTTTGCACCATAAGCAGAAAATATTCCAGAGATGGCTTTGTGATTCCAAGTGGCAACCCAAGGTAGGTAAATGGAAAAGTCCCTCTCTTGCAATTAATACTGGCAGCAAAATGTTGTAACCTTTCATCATCCAAATTGATGGGGATCATATTGAACTTGTGATAATTTACCTTAAATCTAGTAGAGTCAGCAAAAGAGTGGAGACTTGCTTTTAAGCATATTGAGCCGTGTTGCGCACATCAGCTTCCATTATAACAAGAGTTTCATCTGCATATTGAATAACTGGAAAATCATTACAAGATGAACAGTGAATTGACCTAGTTAATAATCCTTGATCCATAGCTTTATTAAGGATAGATTGTAGGAAATCAGCTTCTAGAACAAATAGAAGAGGAGATAAAGGATCTCCATGTCTAACTCCTCTTTTAGAATAAAGCTTTTTTCCAGGAACCCCATTCAACATGAGTGAGGATGCTCCACTACTCAAGATCATGTTAATTCAATTGTTCCATTCGTCTCCAAAACCTTTTTCCTTGAGGATCTTCAGGATAGTTGAGTGCTCAATCTTATCAAAATCTAATTTCAGAACCAAAAAAAATTCTATTGATTGACCCATGCCGTAGGCCCCACCTAGGGTCTCGAGCACCCTTTCGTCTCGGTTTCGACATCACCCGATGAGTTTTTTCAGAAAAACGCATATGTATATGATTCGATTGTTGGAGTAGGAAATATGTCGATATCAATAGAGAAAAAATGAAACAGAGAAGTTCTACGAAGATTAAGAGGGGAAATGCCACTGGAGTTGCCCCTGGTTGCTTCTCCGCCTCCATCAACACCATCACCGCCGCCATCATTATGAAGAGGGAATAATCCACCTCCGGACAATTATTTGTGGACATAGCTTGAATCATCTCTCCATATATTCTTCAGTAATTAGTATCACATGAGTTGCCTACATGATTGTGATAATCTATGTAATGTTTTGATGGTGGGTATTTTATTAAGATGAGTTATGAGATGCAATGAAGTATTACATGTTTAATGTATTGATGGATGCATATGTTATCATGTTCATGTATGTTGTATTCTGATAAAATCTGCATGAAAGAACCTATGTGGGAGATGTGTGAATTATTTGGAGTAACTAGGTGATATGCAGGTGGAAGTGATACAAATTTGTGTGCTAGTAAGGTCTTTTTTTTTTACTTTTCCATGGGTTACCTCATTAGGAATAAAAATATTATGCATTCTATTGTTTGTCTAGACAGTGACATTCTAGGTGGTCTTTTTTGCTCAAGATAGTAATACTAAATCCACTTCATGTCAAAGTTCTTAAGGCAATTCTTTGTTAAGTCTTAAACTTGGTCCGAAAAGATATCTATCAAAGGGAGTATTAGTGAGATGTGTTGCATAGCTTGCATCATATCTATGCTATGACGTGATGTCCATACAAATGCTTATGAATTATATAATATTACTTGCTATAACATGTTGCTTTTTATTAAGTGCTATATTCACACCACCATGTTTACGAGAGGGAGATCAAATGAAACCATGAAGCCAAGTCCATTCTAACCATCAGAAATGCACGTAAACTTGTTTTACTTGCACTTTTATTTTCAACACATTATTGTTTCAAAAATATGAAAATATATTTCTCAATTTACTTGCTTTAATTATTTAAGTTTTGTATTAATTACACATCGTTCTTATTGAAGAACACTTCGGTGGAGTTGGGAACACGAAACCATTTTTATACTTGACATGTTGTTTAAATAGGATTGAAGGGAGAACTAAACGTCTCACCTATAAACCCTTGATTACCCTTGTGGGAATATTATAGGGATACGTGCAGGCTACACCGGCGCAAAACAAAAAAAAATCTACCGCGTAAACCAGGATTAATGTAGTTATAGATCACGGGATTACGCCTAGATGTGCAGTTGCGGAACTCGATGAAACACGTCGTGGTAGTGTAGTCATACCATGCCCTCCTCCTCTTCAATGTCCCACAAGCAACTCCCTCTCATGCAGCTCATCCTACAGAGACAACACCTCCAAGGTATCCACATGTATGGAGTGAAAACGTCACACGTCGGACTGCTAAGTCCGTACGTGCAACTGAGGCGTGAGAGGAGAGACGGCTGGGTGGAGTGGTTCAACCCAAATCACCTCGCCTCACTTTCTCTTATATAGGCATCCCTATTTGTCTTCAACACTTGAGGCCCATTAGTACCCTAATCCTGGTCCAATGTAGATGCAATCTGAATTTTAAGCTTCCAGCCCTTTAAATGTGTGATCCTATAGGTTCACACCTGAATAGAGATGACACGAGTATTTCTACTTGGACAATAGTTGGTAGCCACCTCTAGCAAGATATGCAAACTCCTAAACACGCATAAAGATCATATTGGACGAACCATCAAAATGTACAACATATGCCATTCTCTTTGCCTCATAATCAAGGTAAGTTCTAAGCTAACCACTCTTTCTCGATCTTGTGATTCGGAATCCCATTACTAGGTTAAGTATTAACCTTATGTAGCACGGCCATGCATTTCTGGATCCGATCACTTGATGGTTCCAAAGATATCTCTCTCATGTAGAGAGGGAAAAATCCCATCTTGATTTACAATGCCTTGCAACATCCTTCGGGACAAACCCGAAAGCTAACTTTATAACTATCATGTTACAGTGTAGGGTTTGATAGCCCCTAAGTAGGTCTATTTACATCTCAAGTACATGCAACATTCTTAGGTCTAAGAACAAATCATACACGTTACGTAGAGATTGAGAACAACAAGTATAATTGTCATGTCTCATGTTCGGTCAGTCCAACCCCATGTTCATAACATGTGTCCACGTCATTGGTTTGTCATATCCATGTCTATGACCTGCAAAACATAGTCACCAAGCAATCGATGTGCTAGTATAATATTAACATGTGTTCACACATGAAATCCAATGAGGGACAACTTTTAGAAAACCATACAAGTGAAGAGTTTCACAGATAATTCACATAATTTCCATTCAATATTCGGTTAAGGCAGCTGAAACTAAGAGAGGTTGTACCTTAAATATTGGTACCCGAAAAGCAGATTTGGGTTGTTTCATTTGGCTCGCCAGATGGAAGTTTCATGGTGATTCTTTGCCTTAATGTTCAAAGAAAATTGACTTTGAGGTTCTTTTGCCAATCTCCTGCTACCGAGAGAATGAGCCCTCGGTTCATTGCCTGCAATTTTTGAAATCCTAGTCCACCATTGTTGCTTATTATCCAAATGCCATCCCATGCCCTAAGACACAAGCTCTTTGTAGTAGATTCATCTCTGGCACATGTCCACTAAAATTTTCTTATAACAGACTAGTAAAAGAGGCAAAGATAGATTTCATAAGCGTAAGCCTAGCTGCATGCGAGAGTCGGTTTGCAACCAATCATAAATGAAGTTGTATGCAAACGATCTTTTCTTTGCTTGAAGAATAAGGTGGTGTCCAAGATGGATGGTGTTGCTATCCAAGTCCAATACCTGGAAGATTTGCTTGATTTCTTGGTTCACCAACATTCTTACATTTTTTGCTAAATAAAATGTCAGATTATTCCAATTTGGTACTTTTTTTAAGCTTTCACCGCGGGGTGGGGGAGAGAATCCCCACTTGAATATATTGCATCAAAAGAGCATTACAAGACTAGGCTCTTGTCCACCCGTGAGGGTTGACATTGGTCAGGATAAATAAGTTGTTACAACAATAGAGAAAAGAAGACGACATATGCACTTGATAGGCACTATCCGGGAGACAAACACATGCATTAGGCTGAGGAGTGGCACTGAACGCCATCGAATGGTATCACAATTCCGAGTCATTACAAATGCAGTGCGTCTAGCGTGCTTAGTAGTCATCCAGAATTTGGCGGTTCAGAGCAATGGGGTGAACGAGTGTCGTCAGCTTGTATGAAGGGCCTTGTGCCACCGAGATGACATATATTGCATACACGAAGCTCGTTGGCCATCATTAACATCATTACGAGGAGTTTCCGTCAACGCCTTCGAAGGGCTTTGCAAGACCGAGATTCCACCAGGCTTCACGAACCTTGACCAGAAGCTCTGCTAGAGGGATAAACTAAATCACTTGCTAGGAAAGGAAGTTGCGCCGACAAAGGGGATTGATCAACCGAGACTGCACCGGTATCACGAAGCTCAGCACAAGAGCAACGAACATCTCCTACAGAAGCAGTGACTTTGACGCTGCTGCTACCTTATTCACCCTAACGAGCTCAGCATTTTGTTCCTGTATCATGTCAAGCAACTCCCTAACTCGATCTTGTTGTTTTGCCAATGCATCTCCGGTAAGCGAGTCACACAGCTCTACTGCAGCCCTAACAGCTTTTATTGCTTTATCCGGACTGTTGTACTTAGGTTTTTCTACGATGCTCAAGGATGCTGATGTACTTTTTCCGGCAAGAACTTCCCGGCGCAGATCTTGATCTAGGTTGCGAGCTCTAAGCCGGTTTTCCGGTACTCTAGCAGGCTGAGCGCTAACAGAAGTAAAGCCATTGGCAGCGTTATACTCACGCAGGGTTAGGTTCAGCTCGCTGCTCCCGATGATGTCCGCACCTCGGAGAGCAGCCTGCGCTGCGCCTCCAGCTCCGCTTGAGCCGCTGCCGGATCGACGTTCTGCGCGATGGGCGTCGCCAGCATGCTCATCGCCACTTGGAGAGGAGTCTCCGGTGGCACTGCAGATGCACCCGCAACCACGTGGTCACGCTCGTTCGGCGGCTTGGCCGTGCGCGCGGACTTCGTCTGTCCAGCGCCTTCCGCCGCGGCCTCCTTGCCGACGTCAGCCGCGCCAACCACTAGCACCTCCACGCTGCCGGCGGCGCAGCCATTGCGCAGCCCACGAGCAGACCTTGGCGGGTCCGGCGCTACCAGCACCGGCGAGAGGTACTGGCGCTCCGGGACAGTGTCGTAGTAGACGCGGTGGCTGCCGAACTCGATGACGCGGCCGTTCTTGGGGAACTTACCGCCGTTGGAGAAGCAGCCAGCGTTGTCGTTGATGAAGTCCATCGAGAAGAGGCGGTAGAGGAGGCCCGCCCGAATATGAACTCCAGCAAGCGCAGCTGCTGGCCCCACAGTGGGCGCCAACTGTCGTCGTGGTGAACAGACAGATGCCATGGGATGGCTTGAGTTGGGGCTGAATGTACGCTAGAGGATTCGGGGGAGGGTTTTGGTAACACAGGGATGAATTTCGGATGGATTACTGTTATCTTTATTGATGAACTTGGCCTTGGCCAGAGGTTGAAGAAGCACAGTACAAGCACTACCTCTAACTTGGGATCCCTCTATTGCACAATCAGTTCTAGGTTATAGGCTACCATCTACCCCGCGCAAGGGTGTGCTCCCTCTCCTTATATAGGGGAGGAGAGGGGATTTGGTGACTAGGTGTATACGTGAGCACCCTCTAGATGCCACACGATCTGCGTTGAGATCCGGTTCTCGTCAATTGGATCTGTTGCCTTGACGTTGTCTTATCCATCGCTAAGCGTACTTGGCGTGGGTCCTACGTGATTTGAAAGTGCATCTAGCCCACTATTTGAATTCAAAAAGGTGGGTCCTACGTGATTTGGAAGTGGTGCTAGTGGTTTACTAACCCAACAATGATTGTAACAATGGATTGCTAGATGTGACACGTGTCAACCAATGGATGCGTGCTCACGTATACACCCGGTCACCAGGCTTCATCCGTATAGGGGAGAGGGTGTCTTACAGGGGAAGAAACCCTAATGGCATCTTTAACTAGACAAACTACTTTACAAAGCCTCTTTGGCAGCAGGTGACGCCGGTAGTTCTTTAATCAGGAACGGTGACATCCTCCGGTAGCTTTTACCTCATCTTCTGCTTTTGGCCTCAGAGCTTCGTTTAAAGCTGAAGTGCTTCGCTCATCTTTGTCCTCTAGTCCTTGAGGAAATCTTTGACCTGACTACCGACGTGCTACAGTGTAGCATGTGCCGGTAATCCGGTACCTTCTTAGCCTTTTCCGGTATACCCCTCCTGGAATACCGGTATAGCCTCACTTAGCCACGGACTCAACTTCATTGTCTGGAATAAACTTTAAACCGGTACCTCTAAAGCCCAAACAAGGCCAGTTTGGCATGCCTTTGGCATACCGGGGGTCATCCCCCCAACAGCTTGCAAAAGCCTAAGCTTGGAGATGTGTTCCCGAAGCATTTTTATTTGTGTTAAATAAATTTGTACTCTAGCTCTATGAGAGAGCTTTGAAACTCTTGTGTTGGTTTGTTCTTTTTATTTGCCTTTTGTTTTAGTTTAGTTTTCCTTTTTCATTTGTTTTGTTTTAGTTCCTTAGTTTGTCTCCATTCTCATTTCTTTTTCCCTCTCTACTCCAATTCATGAAAATACAAAAATATTTTTTTCCTTTTATCCTTGTTCTTGAAAGAGCTGAATTTTCTAATGCCCCTTTGCTTGATATTATTTATTAGTGAGATCTACTAAGAGTTTTGAAGGAACACATCATAAGGAAGAGAAATTTGGATCCACCTACAAGAGGTATGTCTTATGTATCCCACTTTTGAAGTTTGAATTGTTTATGCTAGTCAGTAGACTTGTTAAGTTATTGTACCAGTGGGAGTGACTTGAAATAATTGGAGTAGCGCTTTATTTTTATGTTTAGTTAATTGTGAAAGTTCTTACTCTAGTTCATCTAGTTAACCGAGTCTTGCCTTGGAAATATATTGCCAAACAAGTACAACAAGAAGAAGTCTTAAAATTATGACTTGTATGATGACCAATTGTCTTAAGGGTTTAACTTTGAAGATACTTAACTCCATAGATGTTGTGATAGACTTGATAGCACTCTTGATAGGAGTTGTTTGATGGAATTGAAGTCTAGTGGTAGCTGAGATTCATGCCAAGATGTAAGGTTGTATGTAAATATGAGATATTTCTTACGCGTGTCAACATATCCTTTAGTGTCTGATATTGCTTTATGCGTGTCAACACGACTGTTGCGCACACACTTGGGATACTAGCACCACTGGCCCATGATTGTCACAATCCTACAAAGTCATTCACGAATTTTGCTTGGAAACTGTCAAAGGAATCCGAAAGATATCACTTCTCAAGTCTTGGCATGGACTCGCTACTATTAGATGACTATATTCTTAAAAGGCAATGAATTGATAGTAAGTGTTTGATACCCTTGATCGATTGATGTGGGCGTAATTAAGATACTTCATTGCTTATACCTCTTTAGACATGAATTCTCATACTTAATTTGATGATAATAAACTTCCAGTGCTCCTTGGCAAACTGAGAGTTAACTATTGAAGCTAGAGTGATTGTTTCTACAACTAGCTTTTCATACTTATAATCTTTATTGTGATTGCCTCGAGTTACCAATGCTTGTATTATATTCTTGGAACCTCTCTAACTATGCTAAGCTTTCGAATGGAAGAACTGCTGAACTCATAAGGCTACCACTTGTAAGTGACTTTGCTTTCTCGTTGTTTTGGTCTAAATGCCAAGCTCCTTATGGTCCTTTGTTTCTTGCTCGAGGACGATCAAGTTTAAACTTGGGGAAGTTGATGGCTATGAAATACGCCATATTTTCTCACATTTAGACGCTTAGATAAGTCAAGAAATGGACTAAGTTTACCTCTCAACTTGCCACTAATTACTAATGAATGCAAAGATATGCAATCTCTTCTATTTTTTGATGTTGTGCAGGATATCACATCATAATGGCAAATGGACCTGCAATTACTGAAGAAACCCGCGTCAGGAGCATGGAAAAGTTGACTACGCTCGGAAAGGCGGTTCCAGGGGCTTTAACGGGCATCGGCACGGGCAAGCCCCGTCCGTACCGTCCGCCCGTACCACCCGCGGCTGCGTTCCCGAGGTCAAACACTATAAAAGTCGTGAAGGGACCGACGATGAAAAGAGAGTCATTCGTCGCCAAACAGAGCCGCCATCCACCAGATCCATCTGCAATTCACCGAAGGAGATCCATCACCATAGTTCATCCATTTCATCTTCCATCTCCTCCATAGCCATAGCCATCACCATTGTAATAGAGATTTTCTTGAGAATTGGTGATTATTGTAAGAATATTGTGATTTCAATCTAAGTATTTTGCATAATGATTTATATCTTTGTATTTGATCTTGATATTATGTGTGAGTGCATCAAATCTTTTGTTATGTGTAAGGATTGAATAGGAGTTTTGCGATCTTGTATCCTTGTCTCTTTGCCTTGTCTTGATGATCTTTATGTATCCATATCATTCGAGTCGATCAAGGGAAGAGGTGGGATGAGTGGAGAACGCCGTTCTGTCACGAAACCTTAGTGACATAAAGAGGAAAGTAACGGTACATGTCTAGTGATTCATTCGTGATCATAGCACAATCATTTATCTTAAGACTTTGATCTGTATTTACTTAAAAACTGTTGTTGCTTGCGGCTGTGAAGATAATGGTTGCACAATTAGTCTCTTGTCACCTCTGGCTTTAGGGGCAAGGGTATTTACGGATGTGCTACTCACAAATCTCGTATCTGTATTTTATTTGTTACACATATGAGCTTTATTTATATATATGCATAGCTGCAGGTGAAACCTTAACCCTGGCCTATTTCTATCATTGAACACAACCCCCTTAAAAGTTAACTAGATAGGTCCGGTAAACTGAAGATAAAATACACTAGCAAGTCTTATAGACGTTTCTTCATAACCATTTAGCAGTGCTTCCCACGGTTCGATTAAAACTAGGTCTTCTAGGGAAAAAACTTACCATACTACAACCCGCAATCTGGATCGAAGGTATCAATGGCATCGACGGATCCGAGGGCAAGGGGGCTGGAGCGCGCGGCAGGGCCGAGCGGTGTAGGAGTTGGGCCGCCTGCTATCGAGGTCGAGCCGCGCAGAACGCGTGCAACCGACGGCGAAAGCATGTGGGCCCTTGATGTGCGCACAGGGGAGCAACGGCGTGGCTCCATGGCCGAGCACGCTCGCGTGACGGCCGAGCGATGGCGGCGCGGCGCGCTTGGTCGGCAGTCGAGGTCGCAACCTTGTTTTTTGATTTGGATACGGATTTGTGATGTGGAGTTGTATTTTGGTGGGGGGGGACGGCCGGAGAGGACCGCCGTCTGCCGTTGAACGGCCTCCTCTGACGGAGGCGAGGGCTGAGGTGGAGGTGTGGCGGTGGATTCTTGGTTGATGGCGTGGGGCGCCTCGGAGTCGCCCTAGAGCGACCCGGAGGCGTTAGCGTCAATATTTCCAATTTGGTACTTGACCCAAGCATGGTAGGATTCTTCTAAAATATTGGTGATAGTCGAAGCTTCTAAAATTAATTGGCTTCTCACAAACCAGAAAATCATCCGCATACATGAGGAAATGAATCAGGGAGCAGGTTGGTCCGTGAGACGTAATGGGGCTCTCATTTCAAATGGTTGGCTAAATCAAGTTTGCCTAGGCCTAGAGTTCTATCCTTTACGATGAGAGACAGCACGTGATGTGCATCCACCGTTTAGGCCACATGGAGATGGAACAGTGATCTGATCCGACTGAGGCAGGGACGGATGCGTCGTCGTACCCTGCAACTGCGAGCAGAGGCCGGTCACGTGCGACAGGGGGAAGCCCAATTCTTATTTTCTGCACGACTGTGTAGCATTGACCGGCCAATAGGAATGGCGGCCACGGCTCGCCCTTTTCCTTCATAAAAAGAAAACAGAGGAGAAATCAGATTTCGAGATGGTTCCAAGTCGGCAGCAGCGCTTGTCCTGAAAATCGACAAACCTCCTTGCAGAAAATAAAAATGAAAGGCGCTGAGAAAAAGGAGGGGTAGAAAATGGGGATGAAAGAAAGTGTTAAAAGAGGCCGCAAAAGATCCTTGAGAAAGTCGAGAAAAGAAAGGGAGAAGGGGTGTGGCGGAAGTGTCACGGGTCGAGCTTGAAAGTTTGGATCTCAAAACTTCCAATCCGCCTCTTCAAAAGACCCAGACAGACAGCGGCAGCGACGACACATATTCCCTCTCCACCGCCCACCGCGCACCGCACGATCCCCGAGGCGCATCCACCACCTTCCTTCCTCCTCCACTGCTCTGCTCCCCTCCGTATTCACCACACCGGCCGGCCAGTTAAAACCAGAGCCACCACCACCCCAAGGGAAGCTCCACACCCCACTCGAGTTAAAACCCCGAGCTTGCTGCTGCTGCCGCTAGTTTAGAAACCTCCGCCCGCCCGCCGACTCTTGGTCTAGTAACTGTTTCAGCTCGTCCGTAGACCGATGGAGAGGTGCGGCAGCTGGTCGGAGTCGGACGCGGCGGCGCAGGCGGCCGCGCAGAAGGCGGTGCCGGCGCCGTTCCTCACCAAGACGTACCAGCTCGTGGACGACCCCGCCACCGACCACATCGTGTCCTGGGGCGACGACCGCGTGTCCACCTTCGTCGTGTGGCGCCCGCCGGAGTTCGCGCGCGACATCCTCCCCAACTACTTCAAGCACAACAACTTCTCATCCTTCGTCCGACAGCTCAACACCTACGTAAGAACGCGCCACTGTTTTCGTTTCTGTTTACGTTCGTGTGTCCAATGGATGCATGGGTGGGCGCTGACGGGACATGTTGCAATGTCGCAATGCAGGGGTTTCGGAAGGTGGTGCCAGAGCGGTGGGAGTTCGCCAACGAGTTCTTCCGCAAGGGGGAGAAGCAGCTGCTCTGCGAGATCCACCGCCGCAAGACGTCCGGGTCGGCGACGTCCTCGTCGCCGCCGCCCTTCTTCGGGTCCCCGCACTTCCCGATGTTCCACCCCGGCGTCTCCGTGGCGCAACACCACCACCAGCAGTTCGTGGGCGACGACGGGGCAATGGCGGCGGCGCACGCTGGCATGGGAGGCGTGCCGTTCATGCAGCCGCATTGGCGGGAGCAGAGGGCGCCGCCGCCGCTGCTGGCGCTGGGCGGCCCTGCCGCTCCATCGCCGTCGCAGGAGGGGCGCGCGGTGGGCGCGGCGGCGCTGATGGATGAGAACGAGCGGCTGCGGCGCAGCAACTCGGCGCTGCTGCAGGAGCTGGGCCACATGCGGAAGCTGTACAACGACATCATCTACTTCGTGCAGAACCACGTGCGGCCCGTGGCGCCCAGCCCCGCCGCGGCCACCTTCATGCAGGGCCTCGGCGTGCAGCCCTCCTACCGCAAGCCGGCGCCGGTCGTCGCGGGGAATGGCCACAGCAACAACAACAACAACAACAACGCGTCCGGCGGGAGCACGACGTCCAGCAGCTCGCTGACCATCGCGGACGAGCTGTCACCTCCCCCCAACCACCTCGCCGCGGTGGAGAAGAGCAGCGCCGCGGAGGCCGGCAGCAGCAGCGCGGCCCGGTCGGCGGCGCCCACCAAGCTCTTCGGCGTGCACCTGACCACCGGTTCCGGCGCGGGCAGCAAGAGACCGCCTTCGCCCGAGGAGGATCTCCCGTCCACGTCCCCCGCCACCAAGGCCCGGCTGGCGGCGCAGGAGAGCGACGGGCTGAGCCTGTCGGTGGCGCCGCCGTGCGCCGCCTCGTCTCCAGCTAGGAGCTAGCTGGTCGTCATCACCTCACTCACCTAGCTAGTGCTAGTAGGGTAGTAGCATGCATGGGAACATCCGCGCGCGGACCGGCGCGACGACCATTTTGCTGCTAGTGTTCTGATTAATCCGACGTGTTGTGTTTGCTAGAGAGTACTACTACTAGACGAGGCAGTTAGTTTGTTTCATTTCAGCAGTTAGCAAGTGCTTAATTAGGTAGGGCTGTAGCAAACTGTAATCGATCGCTGAACTGCGCGACCGTGCTCACCACCCTGAACTAATCCAAGGCAATCAATCAGGTGTTTTTTGTACATTTGTTGTGGCAGCGCTCCTCCAATGCAGCATCTAGTCTAGGTGATGGCTCGAGAGATGTTTTGTTTGCACGGCAAGTAAGTAGTCCCGGGAGGAAAGCGCAGGAAGTGAGTTGCCCGATTCAAAATGGTTTGCCTGTTGCGTGCGGCTCAACGGGTCAAAGATGGGAAAGGCAGTTGCAGGCTCCAGCACAGCAGGTCACAAGGCGATAGAGTCTTGCTTCCCAGAGCCTGCGCTGCGCTACGTACGTAGGTTGTCCTGGCTAAGCTACTTGTAGCCCTAGGCCGCTGTACAGTGGTACCTAGGCAGGTGAAGATAGCGATAGCTATGTGTGCATTGCATAGGCTGTGCTCCGCGGAGATAGCGGCAGCGTGATGATTTGAGAGGCTGAGAGGTGGCGCCTGGAGGAAGATCTGGCCAAGTCTAATCCGGAGCAGCCAGAAGCAAGAGATCTCCTCCATCTTCTCCTCGTTCCTTGCATCAACATGGTGGTTGGAGATGTATCATGTGTGTGGGGGTGTTGCATCGGGTTCTGTTTCTTCTTCTGCCGTTTGCTGCCGGAAGCGAGGAGCGACCAGGCCGAGCCAAGGTTGGCGGGGTTCCCACCATATTCCCAGAGAGAGGAACCCCGAACCCGAAAGGACTCTGACTGCACTCCCTTCCCTCGGAACGTGATACTTCTGCCAGATTCCCCCGGTCCGGTCCATGCCACGCGACGCCCGGCCCCACATGCGTATACTCTTTCTTTTACTGCTACGTACACGTACGAGCTCGGCTCACACGCATGCCTGCTGCATGGAAAAGCCCTTTTGGATGTACCCCCGGCTGGTCCTGTTCATGGCTACGCTTTCATCTTTCTTTCTTTTGCCGATATGGAGTCACGCTTTCTGAGCGAATAATACAGTAAAATACTAGTGCTGCAAACTTGCTTTGCTTCGTAAGAGAGTTGACGTAGGACAGTCAATTGCCAATCGTCAACTTTGACTCGTGTTGTATTGTATTGGATTAATCATCTGAAACAAAAACTCTCTTAAGGAAGATGTTATTAATCACTGCATAACTATACAAATACTGCATTAGGGAAGACGTTGTAATAAATGACTAAGAGCATCTCCACCGGCGCGCCCTATAGATAGCGTTTTGGGTGCCGACAGCGAAAATGAGCTCACACCAGCGCGCTTTAAATAGCGCCGACGCTTTTTAGAACCCAATAGAAGCGCCGGTAACCTTGCGCCAGTCCCTTGGCGAAGGGCGCCCGCGGCGCCTTGCGAGGCGGAAAATTTTGGGCGTGGGAGCCGCCTGTCAGCCACACATCCCAAAAGTCGACGCCATCGGGGAGTGGCAGGGCCGACGCGTCAGCGGCACATTCAAATTTAAACTAACCCGCGACGGAAGTTATTGGCGCGTAGCGGCGGTGCAGTTTCCACAGACGCGCGGCGAACCGTCTCGTCGCGCCTAGCTCTTCGTGCCGGCGTTAATAAGCGCCACCGCTCCCCGCCTCTCTCGGCTATAAAGGCGCTCTCGGATCGTCCTCCACACAAACCCTAGCACCTCTCTCCCCAACCCTAGCCGCCACCATCTCAAGAGATGACGCCGTGGCTGGTAGAGGCAGAGGCCGAGGCCGAGGTCGCGGCCGTGGTCGTGGTCGTGGCCGCGGTAGAGCTGCACGCTCGCCGTCGTCTTCATCGTCGAACCTGCAGGAAGATCGGGAAGTGTTGTTCGAGTTCGTCGTCGTCCTCAAGAGCGACCCACTCGGCATCCAAAGGATGTCGGACAAGTTCGCCGACTTCGTCGCCGGCAACGAGCCGGCCGCGCTGCATCTGCGGGAGGTGGTGCGACTGCCGATGGCTGGTGGACGTGCTCTTCGACGGGCGCGGCAAGATGTACCTCCACACCGGCTGGGAGAAGTTCGCGCTACCACGACCTCGAAGCCGGCTGTGTGCTCACATTCTCCTACCTTTGCGAGGCCGATGTGAGCGTCAAGGTGTTCGACGAGACACGTTGCCGCCGACACTACCACGGTGACACCGATGAGGAGGACGATTGAACAGGCCGAGTGTTGTTTCTTCGCAGCGAAAATAGGCACGGAGGTTTCTGGATGTTCTTCCTCGAAAGGACCAACATGGCTATAATCACTAGCTGGATTTTCCAGTTTGGGTGACTGGGACTGCCTGGGATTGTTCTTTCTTGGCAGCGAACACACGAAACCTGCGATGCCAACACTAGTTAGGTTTTCTCATTTTCTAATTTTTTATTTGTGTCAACCATGGTTCAAACTATGGTTCAAACTATGTATTAGTTTGTGGAAACCATGTTCCAAACTATGTCTTAGTTTGTGTAAACCATGCTCCGAATTATGTATTAGTTTGTGGAAGTTCCTCCTCTTTATTCGAATTTCTATGCTTTTATTTGAGATTTTAATTCAAATCATCTATCGGGGCCGCTAGTTTGGGGGCGGCTGTGTGGGAACAATGTAGGATAACGTTGCATAGAAAACAAAAAATTTCCAATCGCGAGAACGCAATCCAAGCCAAGATGCAATCTAGAAGACGGGAGCAACGATGAGATCATCGAGACTCACCCTTGAAGATTTCCAAAGCCTACAAGATGAGGCTCCTGTTGCTGCGGTAGACGATCACTTGCCGCTTGCAAAAGCGCGTAGAAGATCTTGATCACGGCGCCACGAACGGGCAGCACCTCCGTGCTCGGTCACACGTTCGGTGTTGATGAAGACGACGTCCTTCTCCGTTCCAGCGGGCGAAGTAGCTCCTCCTTGAATCCGGCAGCGACGCGTGGTGGCGGTGGCGGTGGCGATGGAGAACTCCGTCTTCGCTAAGCGTTGCGGGAGAGGGGGAGGAGAGGGCGGCTAGGGTTTGGGAGAGGGTGGCCGGCCACTTAGGGTGCGGCCAAGCTATGGCTTGAGGTGGCCGGCCCCTCCCCTTGGCCCTCATTATATAGGTGGAAAACCCAAGAGTTGGTCTACAAGTCTTCGAATAAGACCCCAAACCAAAACCTTCCATATGACATGAAACCTACAGGTGGGATTCCCTTGAGTGGGATTCCCACCTTTCCTTGGGAGGGGGTGGCCGGCCACCTTTGGTGGAGTCCACCTTGGACTCCACCCTCTAGGGTTGGCCGGCCATGGTGGTGGAGTCCCCTCCGGGACTCCGCCTTCCAAGTGATTTCTTCCGGACTTTTCTAGAACCTTCAGAACCTTCCATAAATGCACCGGATCATTTTCAAACACATAAAATGACTTCCTATATATGAATCTTATTCTCCGGACCATTCGGAACTCCTCGTGATGTCCGGATCCCATCCGGGACTGAAACTTCGAACTCCATTCCATATTCAAGTTCTACTATTACAACATCAAACCTTAAGTGTGTCACCCTACGGTTCATGAACTATGTAGACATGGTTGAGATCTCTCTCCGACCAATAACCAATAGCGGGATCTGGAGATCCATAATGGCTCCCACATATTCAACGATGACTTAGTGATCGAATGAACCATTCACATACGATACCAATTCCCTTTGTCACGCGATATTTTACTTGTCCGAGGTTTGATCATCGGTATCACTCTATACCTTGTTCAACCTCGTCTCCGACAAATACTCTTTACTCGTCCGTGGTATGTGGTCTCTTATGAACTTATTCATATGCTTGCAAGACATTAGACGACATTCCACCGAGAGGGTCCAGTATATCTATCCATCATCGGGATGGACAAATCCCACTGATCCATATGCCTCAACTCATACTTTTCGGATACTTAATCCCACCTTTATAACCACCCATTTACGCAGTGGCGTTTGATGTAATCAAAGTACCTTTCCGGTATAAGTGATTTACATGATCTCATGGTCGAAAGGACTAGGTAACTATGTATCGAAAGCTTATAGCAAATAACTTAATGATGTGATCTTATGCTACGCTTAATTGGGTGTGTCCATTACATCATTCATATAATGATATAACCTTGTTATTAATAACATCCAATGTTCATTGATGGCGTGTATTTCACACGTTCGTTGGGCAACCCCAAGAGGAAGGTATGATGCGCACAGCAGCAAGTTTTCCCTCAGAAAGAAACCAAGGTTTATCGAACCGGGAGGAGCCAGAAGCACGTTGAAGGTTGATGGCGGCGAGATGTAGTGCGGCGCAACACCGGGATTCCGCCAACGTGGAACCCGCACAACACAACCAAAGTACTTTGCCCCAACGAAGCAGTGAGGTTGTCAATCTCACCGGCTTGCTGTAACAAAGGATTAACCGTATTGTGTGGAAGATGATTGTTTGCGAGAAAACAAGTAAAACAAGTATTGCAGTAGATTGTATTTCAGAAAGAGAATTGGACCGGGGTCCACAGTTCACTAGAGGTGTCTCTCCCATAAGACGAACAGCATGTTGGGTGAACAAATTACAGTTGGGCAATTGACAAATAAAGAGAGCATGACAATGCACATACATATCATGATGAGTATAGTGAGATTTAATTGGGCATTACGACAAAGTACATGACCGCCATCCAACCGCATCTATGCCTAAAAAGTCCACCTTCAGGTTATCATCCGAACCTCCATTTAAGTTGCAAACAACGGACAATTGCATTAAGTATGGTGCGTAATGTAATCAACAACTACATCCTTAGACATAGCGCCAATGTTTTATCCCTAGTGGCAACGACACAACCTTAGAACTTTCATCACTGTCCCAGGTGTCAATGGAGCATGAACCCACTATCGAGCATAAGTACTCCCTCTTGGAGTTAAGCATCTACTTGGCCAGAGCATCTACTAGTAACGGAGAGCATGCAAGATCATAAACAACACATAAGCATAACTTTGATAATCAACATAACAAGTATTCTCTATTCATCGGATCCCAACAAACGCAACATATAGAACGTAGATAGATGATCTTGATCATGATAGGCAGCTCACAAGATCCGACAATGATAGCACAATGGGAAGACAACCATCTAGCTACTATGGACCCATAGTCCAGAGGGTAGACTACTCACACATCACACCGGAGGCGACCATGGCGGCGTAGAGTCCTCAGGATGATTCCCTCTCCCGGCGGGGTGCCGGGCGATCTCTGGATCCCCGAGATGGGATCGGCGTTGGCGGCGTCTCGGAAGGTTTTCCGTATCGTGGCTCTCGCACTGGGGTTTCGTCACGGAGGCTTTAAGTAGGCGGAAGGGCAAGTCAAGAGGCGGCACGGGGGGCCCACCATAGGCCGGCGCGGCCGGGGGTGGGGCCGCCGCCCTAGGGTTTGGCCACCGTGGCCCCTCTTCGTCTCGTCTTCGGACTTCTGGAAGCTTCGTGGAAAAATAGGCCCCTGGGCTTTGATTTCGTCCAATTCCGAGAATATTTCCTTACTAGGATTTACAGAAACCAAAAGCAATGACAATTCGCGCACATCTTGTTAATAGGTTAGTTCCAGTACGAATATGACATAAAGTGTGCATAAAACATGTAGATAACATCAATAATGTGGCATGGAACACAAGAAATTATCGATACGTTGGAGACGTGTCGGCATCCCCAGCTTAGTTACGCCGTCCAGAGTAAAACGATAACAGATAATTTTGAGTGACATGCCATCATAATCTTGATCATACTATTTGTAAAGCATATGTAGTGAATGCAGCGATCAAAACAATGTGTATGACATGAGTAAACAAGTGAATCATAAAGCAAAGACTTTTCATGAATAGCACTTCAAGACAAGCATCAATAAGTCTTGCATAAGAGTTAACTCATAAAGCAATAATTCAAAGTAAAGGTATTGAAGCAACACAAAAGAAGATTAAGTTTCAGCGGTTGCTTTCAACTTGTAACATGTATATCTCATGGATATTGTCAACATAGAGTAATATAATAAGTGCAATAAGCAAGTATGTAGGAATCAATGCACAGTTCACACAAGTGTTTGCTTCTTGAGGTGGATAGAAATAGGTGAACTGACTCAACAATGAAAGTAAAAAGAATGGTCCTCCATAGAGGAAAAGCATCGATTGCTATATTTGTGCTAGAGCTTTGATTTTGAAAGCATGAAACAATTTTGTCAACGGTAGTAATAAAGCATATGCATCATGTAAATTTATCTTATAAGTTGCAAGCCTCATGCATAGTGTACCAATAGTGCCCGCACCTTGTCCTAATTAGCTTGGACTACCTGGATTATCACCGCAATACATATGCTTTAACCAAGTTTCACAAAGGGGTACCTCTATGCGCCTGTACAAAGGTCTAAGGAGAAAGCTCGCATTTGGATTTCTCGCTTTTGATTATTCTCAACTTAGACATCCATACGGACAACATAGACAACAGATAATGGACTCCTCTTTTAATGCTTTAAGCATTTGACAACAATTAATTTTTCTCATTAGAGACTTGAGGATATTTGTCCAAAACTGAAACTTCCACCATGAATCATGGCTTTAGTTAGCGGCCCAATGTTCTTCTCTCACAATATGCATGCTCAAACCATTCAACTCAGTGTAGATCGCCCTTACTTAGACAAGACGAACATGCATAGCAACTCACATGAAATTCAACAATGAGTTGATGGCGTTCCCCATTAAACATGGTTATCGCACAACAAGCAACTTAATAAGAGATAAAGTGCATAATTACATATTCAATACCACAATAGTTTTTAAGCTATTTGTCCCATGAGCTATATATTGCAAAGGTGAATGATGGAATTTTAAAGGTAGCACTCAAGCAATTTACTTTGGAATGGCGGGGAAATACCATGTAGTATAGGTAGGTATGGTGGACACAAATGGCATAGTGGTTGGCTCAAGTATTTTGGATGCATGAGAAGTATTCCCTCTCGATACAAGGTTTAGGCTAGCAAGGCTTATTTGAAACAAACACAAGGATGAACCGGTGCAGCAAAACTCACATAAAAGACATATTGAAAACATTATAAGACTCTACACCGTCTTCCTTGTTGTTCAAACTCAATACTAGAAATTATCTAGACCTTAGAGAAACCAAATATGCAAACCAAATTTTAGCATGCTCTATGTATTTCTTCATTAATGGGTGCAAAGCATATGATGCAAGAGCTTAAACATGAGCACAACAATTGCCAAGTATCACATTACCCAAGACATTTATAGCAATTACTACATGTATCATTTTCCAATTCCAACCATATAACAATTTAACGAAGGAGAAACTTCGCCATGAATACTATGAGTAGAAACCAAGGACATACTTGTCCATATGCTGTGAATGTCTCCATAAAGTGAATGCTAGGATCCATTTTATTCAAACAAAATGAAAAACAAAAACAAACCGCTCAAGAAAAAGCACATAAGATGTGATGGAATAAAATATAGTTGGGAGGAACCGAATAATGTTGTCGATGAAGGGGATTGGGCATCCCCAAGCTTAACGCTTGAGTCTTCTTGATATATGCAGGGGTGAACCACGGGTGCATCCCCAAGCTTAGAGCTTTCACTCTCCTTAATCATGTTGCATCATACTCCTCTCTTGATCCTTGAAAACTTCCTCCCCACCAAACTCGAAACAACTCATTAGAGGGTTAGTGCACAATATAAATTGACATATTCAGAGGTGACACAATCATTCTTAACACTTCTGGACATTGCATAATGCTACTGGACATTAGTGGATCAAAGAAATTCATCCAACATAGCGAAAGAGGCAATGCGAAATAAAAGGCAGAATCTGTCAAAACAGAACAGTTCGTATTGATGAATTTTAAAATGGCACCAGACTTGCTCAAATGAAAATGCTCAAATTGAATGAAAGTTGCGTACATATCTGAGGATCATGCACGTAAATTGGCATAATTTTCTGAGCTACCTACAGGGAGGTGGACCCAGATTCGTGACAGCAAAGAAATCTGGAACTGCGCGGTAATCCAAATCTAGTACTTACTTTTCTATCAACGGCTTAACTTGGCACAACAAAACACAAAACTAAGATAAGGAGAGGTTGCTACAGTAGTAAACAACTTCCAAGACACAAAATAAAAACAAAGTACTGTAGGTAAAAACATGGGTTGTCTCCCATAAGCGCTTTTCTTTAACGCCTTTCAGCTAGGCGCAGAAAGTGTGTATCAAGTATTATCGAAGGGTGGTACTTCTACAGCGGGGTGCGGAGTTTTCTCAACCAGGCATAGTATATTAGATACATAAGTTTTAGCATCTCCCTTTTCATTAGTTTTAGGCGTGCTACTCTCATCAAACAAATTTTCGGGAACAAGCCAAGCATAGTTATTTTCTAGCGCATCATTCATAGCTAGGAGCTTACATGGTATTGGTGCTTTGATCTCCCCACCATCATCAATATTATTAGTGTATCTTATTCTATCCATATCCATCTTTTCAAGGAGACTAACAAAATTAGTAGGAGAACCAAGCATGTTAAATTTAGCAAAGACCTTTCTAGCTTCTCTTGCTAGACCACCAAATTCTCTAAGAAGGGTTTCTAAAACAAAATCTTTCTTTTCCCCTTCTTCCATATCACCAAGTGTGAAAAACATGTGTTGGATTATAGGATTAAGATTAACAAATTTAGTTTCCAACAAGCGAACTAAATGCGCAGCAGCAATTTCATAAGTAGGTGCAAGGTCTACCAAGTGTCTATCTTCAAAATTTTCAATGGTACTAACATGGTTGAAGAATTCTTCTATATTATTTCTCCCAAACCCACGTCCTACCGGTATGTTCTTTGTGGTAAAATTAAAAGGAAACATGATGAAATAAGTAAAGTAAATGCTAGTAACTAATTTTTTTGTGTTTTTGATATAGCAAACAAGATAGCAAGTAAAGTAAAAACTAGCAACTAATTTTTTTGTATTTTGATTTAGTGCAGCAAACAAAGTAGTAAATAAAACTAAAAGAACAAAAACAAAGTAAAGAGATTGAGAAGTGAGACTCCCCTTGAACGTGTCTTGATCTCCCCGGCAACGGCGCCGAAAAATATGCTTGATGGCGTGTATTTCACACGTTCGTTGGGCAACCCCAAGAGGAAGGTATGATGCGCACAGCAAGTTTTCCCTCGAAAGAAACCAAGGTTTATCGAACCGGGAGGAGCCAAGAAGCACGTTGAAGGTTGATGGCGGCGAGATGTAGTGCGGCGCAACACCAGTTAAACCAGCGTGGAACCGCACAACACAACAAAGTACTTTGCCCCAACGAAACAGTGAGGTTGTCAATCTCACCGGCTTGTTGTAAAGGATTAACCGTATTGTGTGGAAGATGATTGTTTGCAGAAAACAATAAACAAGTATTGGTGGATTGTATTTGAGAAAGAGAATTGGACCGGGGTCCACAGTTCACTAGAGGTGTCTCTCCCATAAGACGAAAGACATGTTGGGTGAACAAATTACGATTGGGCAATTGACAAATAAAGAGAGCATGACAATGCACATACATATCATGATGAGTATAGTGAGATTTAATTGGGCATTACGACAAAGTACATAGACCGCCATCCAACTGCATCTATGCCTAAAAGTCCACCTTCAGGTTATCATCCGAACCCCTCCAGTATTAAGTTGCAAACAACAGACAATTGCATTAAGTATGGTGCGTAATGTAATCAACAACTACATCCTTAGACATAGCGCCAATGTTTTATCCCTAGTGGCAACAGCACAACACAACCTTAGAACTTTCTCACTGTCCCAGTGTCAATGCAGGCATGAACCCACTATCGAGCATAAGTACTCCCTCTTGGAGTTAAAAGCATCTACCTCTACTAGTAACGGAGAGCATGCAAGATCATAAACAACACATAAGCATAACTTTGATAATCAACATAACAAGTATTCTCTATTCATCGGATCCCAACAAACGCAACATATAGAATTCAGATAGATCTTGATCATGATAGGCACTCACAAGATCAAACAATGATAGCACAATGGGGAAGACAACCATCTAGCTGCTATGGACCCATAGTCTAGACTACTCACACATCACACGTACCTCTATAGCGAGGATCCCAACATGAACGCACCATGATAGAGTCCTCGGATAGATGGGATCGATCGGCCGGCGTCGGCGTTAATGTTTTCAGCGTATCGTGGCCTCCTCCCCATAAGGGTTTCTCGGTACCGCCACACTGAGGCGGAAGTAGTCAAGAGGGCGGCACGGGGGCCACACTACGAGGCCGGCCGGCCAGGGGTGGGGGCCGCGCCGCCCTAGGGTTTGGCCACCCCGTGTCCCTCTTCGTCTCGTCTTCGGACTTCTGGAAGCTTCGTGGAAAAATAGGCCCCCGGCTTTGATTTCGTCCAATTCCGAGAATATTTCCTTACTAGGATTTTCTGAAACCAAAAACAGAAAACAGCAACTGGCTCTTCGGCATCTTGTTAATAGGTTAGTTCCAGAAAATGCACGAATATGACATAAAGTGTGCATAAAACATGTAGATAACATCAATAATGTGGCATGGAACACAAGAAATTATCGATACGTTGGAGACGTATCATTCATGATTATGAAACTAATCATCTATTAATCAACAAGCTAGTTAAGAGGCTTACTAGGGACTCTTTGTTGTTTACATAACACACATGTATCAATGTTTCGGTTAATACAATTATAGCATGATATATAAACATTTATCATAAACATAAAGATATATATAATAACCACTTTTATTATTGCCTCTTGGGCATATCTCCAACAGTCTCCCACTTGCACTAGAGTCAATAATCTAGATTACATTGTAAGGTACCTAACACCCATGGCATTCTGTTGTTGGTCATGCTATGTACTCCGATTCTGTTGATGACTTCGCCACCGTGCACCGCGAGCTTGCTACCATCAGAAGACCATTCAATATAAACACGTACCTTAGATCTGTGACTTAGAGTCATGGATCAGTGTTCTAACTTGCATCGGTGTAACTTGTTACAACGAGCTCTTGGTCACCTCCATAATAAAGAAACATATCCTTAGTTCTTTTCAAGTACTTCAGATATTCTTGACCGGTCCAGTGTTCCATTCTTGGATCACTTTGATATCTGCTAGTCAAACTAACAGCATGTGCTATATCCGGTCTAGTACATAGCATGGCATACATGATAGAGCCTGCCCGAGGCATAGGATCCGACTCATCCTTTCTCTTCTGCTGTAGTCGGGACCTTGAGTCTTACTCAAGACCTTGCCGGTAACATAGGTAAGAATCCTTTCTTACTTTCGTCCATTCTAAACTTCTTTAGAATCTTGTCCAGGTATGTACTCTGTGATAGCCCTATTAGACGTCTTGATCTATCTCTATAAATCTTGATGCCTAATATATACGATTCTTCACCAGGTCTTTCATTGAAAAACTATTATTCAAATAACCCTTTACACCGTTTAATAGTTCTATATCATTCCCAATCAATAATATGTCATCTACATATAATATCAGGAATGCTACAGAGCTCCCACTCACTTTCTTGTAAATACAGGCCTCTCCATGACACTGTATAAACCCGAAGTCTTTGATCACCTTATCAAAGCGTCGGTTCCAACTTCTTGATGCTTGCTTCAGTCCATAAATTGAACGCTGAAGTTTGCATACTTTGTCAGCATTTTTAGGATCAACAAAACCTTTGGGTTGTACCATATACAACTCTTCCTCAATGTCTCCATTAAGGAACGCCGTTTTGACATCCATCTGCCAAATCTCATAATCGAAAAATGCAGCTATTGCTAACAAAATCCTTACAGATTTTAGCTTCGCTACAGGTGAGAAAGTCTCATCGTAGTCAACACCTTGAATTTGTCGGAAACCCTTTGCGACAAGTCGAGCTTTATAGACAATAATATTACCATCAACATCTGTTTTTCTCTTGAAGATCCATTTATTCTCGACAATTTCTGCGGCTATCAGGTAAGTCTACCAAAGTCCACACTTTGTTATCATACATGGATCCCATTTCGGATTTCATGGCTTCTTGCCATTTGTTGGAATCTGGGCTCATCATCGCTTCTTCATACGTCGCGGGGTCTTCATCATTGTTGTCCACAATCATGACATTTAGACAAGGATCATACCAATCAGGAGTGGCACGCTCCTTTGTCGATCTGCGAGGTTCGTAGCTATCTCGTTTGAAGTTTCATGATCATTATCATTAGCTTCCTCTCGTTGAGGTGTAGGCGGCAAACATCTTCCATCGCGCTACTCTGATCAATTAGTGAAGATTCATCAATCTCATCGAGTTCTACTTTTCTTCCAGTCACTTCTTTAGTGAGAAATTCTTTCTCAAGAAAGGTTCCGTTCTTAGCAACAAAGATCTTGCCTTCGGACCTGTGATAGAAAGTGTACCCTATAGTTTCCTTAGGGTATCCTATGAAGACGCATTTCTTTGGTTCTAGCTTGTCCGGTTGTAACTTTTTTACATAGGCTTCGCAAACTTTTAGGAACGATAGCTTAGATTTCTTATTAAACCATAATTCATACGGTGTCGTTTCCACGGATTTTGATGGTGCTCTATTTAAAGTGAATGCGGCTGTCTCAATGCATAACTCCAAAATGATAACGGAAAATCAGTAAGAGACATCATAGAACGAACCATATCTAAGAGAGTTCGATTACGACGTTCGGACACACCGTTTCGTTGTGGTGTTCCCGGCGGTGTCAATTGTGAAAGTATTCCGCATTTCTTTAAATGCATGCCAAACTCATAACTTAGATATTCACCTCCGCGATCGATCGTAGAAATTTAATCTTCTTGTTACGTTGATTTTCTACTTCACTTTGGAATTCCTTAAACTTCTCAAAAGTTTCGGATTTATGTTTCATGAAATAGATATACCCATATCTACTCAGATCATCTCAGAAGGTTAGAACATAACGATAACCACCGCGATGCTACACTCATTGGTCCGCACACATCGGTATGTATGATTTCCAATAAGTCAGTAGCTCGCTCCATAATACCAGAGAATGGAGTCTTAGTCATTTTTCCCATTAGACATGCTTCGCATCTATCAAGTGACTCAAAGTCAAGTGATTCAAGTAATCCATCTGCATGGAGTTTCTTCATGCGTTTCACTCCAATATGACCAAGACGACAGTGCCACATATAAGTAGAATTATCATTTAATTTAATTCGCTTAGCATCAATGTTATGTATATGTGTATCACTACTATCGAGATCTAATAGAAATAAGCCATTCTTTTCAGGTGCTCGACCATAAAAGATATTATTCATAAAAATAGAACAACCATTATTCTCAGACTTGAATGAATAACCGTCTTGCATTAAACAAGATCCAGATATAATGTTCATGCTCAACGCGGTACAAAATAACAATTATTGAGGCTTAAAACTAATCCCGAAGGTAGATGTAGAGGAAGTGTGCGACAGCGATCACATCGACTTTGGATCCATTTCCAACGCGCATCGTCACTTCATCCTTTAGTAGTCTTCGTTTATTCTTTAGTTCCTGTTTCGAGTTACAAATATGAGCAACCGAACCAGTATCAAATACCCAGGTACTAGTACGAGAACCAGTAAGATAAACATCTATAACATGTATATCGATATACCTTCTTTCTTCTTCTTGACAAGGCCGCTCTTCAGATCCGCCAAATACTTGGAGCAATTACGCCCGGTGTCCCTTCTCCTTGCGTAATAACACTCAACATCGTGCTTAGGCCAGTCTTAGGTTTCACAGAGGCGTGGCAGCTTTCTTGCCACCCTTCTTGAATTTTCCTTTAGACTTGCCCTGTTTGAAACGGTGGTCTTGTTGACCATCAACACTTGGTGCTCTTTCTTGATCTCAATCTCAGCAGATTTCAGCATGGAGAAGAGTTCGTGTAACTCTTTGTTCATGTTCGCATATTGTAGTTCATCACAAAGTTCTTGTAACTAGGTGGCGTGATTGAAGGACACGATTAATCCCGATCTGTTAGGAATCACTATTCCCAAGTCACCGAGTTTCTTCGCATGCCGGTCATGGCGAGCATGTGCTCACTAATGGAGCTGCCTTCTTCCATCATGCAACGAAGAAGTGTTTCGATGCTTCATAGCATTCCACGGCCGCATGAGTTTCAAAGATAGTTTTCAACTCATTGACTAACTCATGTGGATCGTGGTGCTCAAAACGTTTTGAAGATCGGCTTCCAGACTGCATAGGATGGCACACTGAACTTGAGAGTACCGAGTTTCCGAGTCGCATAAACATTCTTTACTTCATCGGTTTCGGTTTCGCAGGAGGGTCACCTAGCGGTGCATCAAGCACATATTGCAGATTCGCCATTGAGGAAGATCCTCACATGACGGAACCAGTCGGTGAAGTTGCTACCGTTGCTCTTAAGCTTTTCTTTCTCTAGGAACTGGTTAAAATTGATTGGGGACGCCATATCTACAACATATATTTGTAATAGTTTAGACTAATGTTTATGACAAATTGAGTTCAAATTTTAATTCAACATAATTAAAAACTAGGTGAACTCCCACTCAAAACAATATCCCTCGCATTGTCTTAGTGATCACACGAACCAAATCCACCACACCAAGTCCGATCATCACGAGACAAGATGTAACTTCAATGGCGAACACTCAAAGTGTTCATCATATCAATCATATGATTCATGCTCTACCTTTCGGTATCACGTGTTCCGAGACCATGTCTGTACATGCTAGGCTCGTCAAGGCTACCTTAGTATCCGCATGTGCAAAACTGGCTTGCACCCGTTGTATGCACTTGTTGAGTCTATCACACCCGATCATCACGAGATGCTTCGAAACGACAAGTCTTGGCAACGGTGCTACTAAGGATGAACACTTTATTATCTTGATATTTTAGTGAGAGGGATCATCTTATAATGCTACTGCTGGATCTAAGCAAAATAAGATGCATAAAGGATTAACATCACATGCAGTTCATATGTGATATGATATGGCCCTTTGTCTTTGCGCCTTTGATCTTCATCTCCAAAGCACGGACATGATCTCCATCATCAACTAGCATGATCTCCATCATCGTCGACGAAGCACCAAGGTCAATGGCGCCGTCTTCATGATTGTCCTCCATGTAGCAACTATTACAACTACTTTGAAATACTACTCAACATGAAATTTAAAGACAACCATAAGGCTCCCGCCGGTTGCCACAATACAATAATGATCATCTCATACATAGTCATCATCACATTATGGTCATATCACATCACCAAACCCTGCAAAAACAAGTTAGACGTTCTCTAATTTGGTTTGCATATTTTACGTGGTTTAGGGTTTTCGAGTGAGATCCAATCTACCTACGAACAAGAACCACAACGGTGATACTAGTGTTGTCAATAGAAGAGTAAATTGAATCTTCACTATAGTAGGAGAGCAGACACCCGCAAAGCCACTTATGCAATACAAGTTGCATGTCGAGCGTGGAGCAAATCTCATGAACGCGGTCATGTAAAGTTAGCCGAGCCGCTTCATCCCACTATGCCACAAAGATGCAAAGTACTCAAACTAAAGACAAAAAAAGCATCAACGCCCACAAAACCATTGTGTTCTACTCGTGCAACCATCTATGCATAGACACGGCTCTGATACCTGTAGGATAACGTTGCATAGAAAACAAAAAATTTCCTATCGCGAGAACGCAATCCAAGCCAAGATGCAATCTAGAAGACGGGAGCAACGAGGAGATCATCGAGACTCACCCTTGAAGATTTCCAAAGCCTACAAGATGAGGCTCTTGTTGCTGCGGTAGACGATAACTTGCCGCTTGCAAAAGCGCGTAGAAGATCTTGATCACGGCACCACGAACGGGCAGCACCTCCGTACTTGGTCACACGTTCGGTGTTGATGAAGACGACGTCCTTCTCCCCGTTCCAGCGGGCAGCGGAAGTAGTAGCTCCTCCTTGAATCCGGCAGCACGACGGCGTGGTGGCGGTGGCGATGGAGAACTCCGGCGGAGCTTCGCTAAGCGTTGCGGAGAGGTGGAGGAGGGGGGCGGCTAGGGTTTGGGAGAGGGGGTGGCCGGCCACTTAGGGGGTGCGGCCAAGCTATGGCTTGAGGTGGCCGGCCCCCTCCCCTTGGCCCTCATTATATAGGTGGAACACCCAAGAGTTGGTCTACAAGTCTTCGAATAAGACCCCAAACCAAAACCTTCCATATGACATGAAACCTACCCAAGGTGGGATTCCCACTTGAGGTGGGATTCCACCTTTCCTTGGGAGGGGGTGGCCGGCCACCTTTGGTGGAGTCCACCTTGGACTCCACCCTCTAGGTTGGCTCGCCATGGTGGTGGAGTCCCTCCGGGACTCCGCCTTCCAAAGTGATTTCTTCCGACTTTTCTAGAACCTTCTAACCTTCCATAAATGCACCGGATCATTTTCAAACACATAAAATGACTTCCTATATATGAATCTTATTCTCCGACCATTCCGAACTCCTCGTGATGTCCGGGATCCCATCCGGGACTTCGAACATAACTTCGAACTCCATTCCATATTCAAGTTCTACTATTACAACATCAAACCTTAACTGTGTCACCCTACGGTTCGCGAACTATGTAGACATGGTTGAGATCTCTCTCGACCAATAACCAATAGCGGGATCTGGAGATCCATAATGGCTCCCACATATTCAACGATGACTTAGTGATCGAATGAACCATTCACATACGATACCACCTTTGTCACGCGATATTTTACTTGTCCGAGGTTTGATCATCGGTATCACTCTATACCTTGTTCAACCTCGTCTCCTGACAAATACTCTTTACTCGTACCGTGGTATGTGGTCTCTTATGAACTTATTCATACGCTTGCAAGACATTAGACGACATTCCACCGAGAGGGCCCAGAGTATACCTATCCATCATCGGGATGGACAAATCCCACTGTTGATCCATATGCCTCAACTCATACTTTCCGGATACTTAATCCCACCTTTATAACCACCCATTTACGCAGTGGCGTTTGATGTAATCAAAGTACCTTTCCGGTATAAGTGATTTACATGATCTCATGGTCGAAAGGACTAGGTAACTATGTATCGAAAGCTTATAGCAAATAACTTAATGACGTGATCTTATGCTACGCTTAATTGGTGTGTCCATTACATCATTCATATAATGATATAACCTTGTTATTAATAACATCCAATGTTCATGATTATGAAACTAATCATCTATTAATCAACAAGCTAGTTAAGAGGCTTACTAGGGACTCTTTGTTGTTTACATAACACACATGTATCAATGTTTCGGTTAATACAATTATAGCATGGTATATAAACATTGATCATAAACATAAAGATATATATAATAACCACTTTTATTATTGCCTCTTGGGCATATCTCCAACAACACCCCCAAATAGAGGATGCATTCCCCCCGCATTGCTGCAACGCCTCTACAGGCGACTATTTTAGGCGCGCCGGTGGAGATACTCTAAATGACTGCAACTAAATACAGCCCCATGGGGTTGAATGTGTGTGATGTTGCAATCCCAAAATTTTCAAATCACATGAAAATTAAGTTTAATAAAAAACATAATAGTAGTACCAGAATCAATTTGCTAACAAGATAAATTACAAATGGCAGGAATTTTTTTTACTAGTAATTGGCAATGAACTACTCTTTTGTTTTCATCTGTTTAGGAGGATGCTAAATTCAATCTAGCAACATAGTACTTTTGTATAAGAGTTTACAATGATAAAATGTACAATGCATGGTGGGGTAGTTTTATTTGGGGAAAACGTTTTCACCCTACTTTTCCATAAACCATTGTGTTTACTAGATAGAAAGACAAATCGATTAGTGGCAAACCTTTGTGAACCCACAAATATTTTAATTAGTTAGATAGTGGGCTTAGCCATACTAGCAACTTCCCTTTCAACAGCCTACATAACTTTACTAATATTTTTCATTTCTTGTACAATTTGAGTAGTACAATATGTTTGTAAAACATGCGTGTGGCTTAGCATGTGGTGCGTGTTGGAATTTTTTCTAATATGACCCATGCATGGCAATAGGTGAACAGATGTTTAATCCAGCAGTGTTAGTTTAGAATGAGTTAGGCATCTATATCACGGAAGCTCTTCTACCACACGTACGGGCATGAGAAGATGACATCGTCCTCTTCCTCCTTCATCACCCGCCTCGCCTTGCTTAGGGGGCACACCATGTTCGCCTCCTCTTTTATGGCTATAAAAGAGATACACACTACAAGACAACTTATCATTGTGCCACTGGGTTCTAGAACTTTGCACCGTCACCCACGTCTTCACGATACTGCCTTGTGGCATGCGCCGCCGGTTGGGGTAATAGGCCTCTGAAATCCCGCCTCTTAAGGCCATGAACCGGAGGAATGCCATAAGATTTTTAGGGGGCGATGCAGCGCAACTACTGGCTTCTTCGCCATGGATGATGATGGCTACTTCTCCAACGACAACTTCTTCCCAAACTGATACGGGGCGACTTTCGGTCTTCGCCGCATCATGTGCTTCATCGCCAACACGGAACGCCAAGGTGAATATTCTCCTTTATGCGTGCCTACAATCGCCTATTTGGAACGATATACTACTTTATACTCCGTCATATCTTGATGATAAAAACTCAATGACAAGTACGGAGGGAAGGAAGGATGGCATGGAGACCCGAGGACGCAAGGCCGATGTCACGGAAGCATGTAAGAGAAGGAGGAAGAGGAGCTGGAAGCTCCAGGGCCGACACTGCCGCCCATCCTCGGCACTGCCGGCAGGCGCACTCCGGCACTGCCGGCCTTCCCACGCCGGCACTACCGCCCCAGCCACCAGCTCGACGCCCGCGCCGGCACTGCCGGCCTCCCCATGCCGGCACTGCCGCCCCAACAAGTGAACATCGAATCTGGGCCGTTCATCTGCCCATCTGTGGCCCTGGCTGTTTGTACAAAATTACCAGACGACCCCTCCTTAGTGGCTCCCTATAAATAGGCACCCACCCCCACCTTTATTAGGTTAGAGTTGAATTGAGAGAATTTGGCTTATGCCTCTATTATCCCTTTGTGGATTAGGGAAACCCCCTCCTTAGATTATCAATCTATTGTATCCCTCCTCATCCGGATCTTTTCCATTCTAGTAATTTTATCTATTGAGAATCTCTTGCTTTGCAACTCTATTCTCAATTGATCTTTTGCTCTTCGGAATTCTATTTGGATTTGCCGATCTTTTGCAAGAGATTCTACCGTTTGGTCTTTGTCTTGCAATTCTATCGAGTTGGTGGTTCGGGCCAACGAGGATAACCGATTTGTGTGCGTGTGTTTGTATCGTGTTCTTCGCGTTCGTCCACCTCCCCGTGAATCCCTCTCCGCAATCACACTCCACCGGGTCGATTCGTGAGATCGGGCAACCCCCACGGGCTCATCCCCCATCACAAACATTAACAACCTTTTCGGTGACATGGCTCTGAACGGCGACAACATCGATGACGATGTTTCCTCTTTTGGACCGTATGTGATCTTATCTCATGTTTATGAGATCATGCTTCAAAGTTTTTTTATTAGAAATCTGCTTAGACTTGTTATTTCAAATATTGCTCATAGTAATCTGTTTAGACTTGCTCTGTATCTTCTCTATGATAGTTTGCATGATTAGTTTAATCTCTACTACTTCAGTCATGTTTTATCTACTATTTTTATGGATTAAAATGTTAGAAACAATGCTAATATTACCAAAAATCTAAAAGTGGTATTATATACATTGTTTCCCGGTTAGCTTCCATGCATCTCTTAGCCCCCTCCATTTGAAGGTGTGAATTACTTGAGGTGTTGTGAGAGAGCTATTCTCTGACTTACTAACATGAGGTTAGCTTTGGCTTACTACAATTTTTTTACGTAGGGAGTTCCCTAACATGCTCTAGAAACCTCTTTAAAAATATTTAAGGATAATAAAATCAGCATGAACTTATTTAAATATACATTAATAACACACATTGAAACCTGTAAAAATGCCTTTGTGTCTCTATATGCTTTCTCCGCTAATCCAAATAATTCTTAGCAACAGGTTAAAGTAGATTAATAACATACACTATCATCAATTTTACTGCAAAGTGAGTCAATTTAATGTAATTTTAGTTGCAATCATATATATCCATGAAAATTGTTCCACAAATATTGTATCAGAATATTTTAAAGATGTTTTTATCCAGTTAATCATGGTACATATAACAAAAAGTACATGACTAAATTTTATTTTAACAAAAAAGTGTTACAAATAAGTAAAAACAATTAGTATAAACTAGACAATACCCACACATTAAAGCGCCGAATGTCCAAAATGCCTCCAAGCTTCAAATATTTTGATGCGCTTTCTCGAGTGCCATAATACACAATAATATAAAGACAACCATGGATTATATGGCATCACTAGTTACCATGCCTGAATCAAGATGGTACGAATGAGTTTGCATCAACTATTGCAGCTTTCCGAAGATAGACTGAATGCTGGATAAAGAGAAGACTTATCTCCCGCAGTTGCTCGAGCTTGAACTACCGTTGTAGTACAAGTAACACAGTTGAAAATGCAATCCAATAGTCATGCTAGTCAATCAATGACAATGATAAGCTCTGTAAAAAAACAGAGTCTACTAGAAGATTGATGTCATTTCACTAAAAAAAGGTATCTGAGCAAGTTCTATCTGTTCCCGCATGTAGCTTTGAAAAAGGAGAGATCTTATTCAGGCTAGAATGCCTTAGGAATTGAGTATGATTTGAATACTATGAAATTTTTTCTACACAAGTTGTATTATTCATAGGAACATATCTCATAGAATTTAATCCTATGAGAATCTTGTATGTAAATTTTATAGGAAAAACATCACGTTATGCTTCATGGAAAATTTATTTGCTACAACCAAACACACATCATCTTTCATTGGATTCAAGTAGGCATGACATTTTAATCTTATGCATGAACCTATGCTTGTTCTAATCATATTTCTTATTTCTATGTTTCTCTTATTCTATGAATCAAAGCAGCTCTAACTTTCACTGCTATAATGGTGCCAGCTTCTATGAAACTTATGATAAGTGATTCGTTAGAAGTCTGGGAAGATAGTCGCCTTAGTCATCCTAACAATATTTGTTTGAAGAACATATATACCGTCACCAATATTTCTTATGTTCATTTGGAGCACACTTGAAATAGAGGGAATAACATTTCACACCACTAGTTGGGGCTAAAGTTGCACAAAACCACAACTTCAGTTTGTTGTTGCACAAAACACCACTTTTTCATGCAATTCTTTGCAGAGAACATAATAGTACTGATTAAGAAACCTAATAGGCCGTTAACAAATCGGACACACTATCACGAGCCCAAGCCAAGATCAATGTGACCAAGCTGGTCTGCAAAAATTCATCAACGAGTTAAGCACACATGTTTCACACAACAGTTTGTACAAATTTGGAGACACTACAGGAAAACGCTTCTACGCCGACGGTACTTGTTGTCGGCATAGCGCACAAAACCGTCGGCACAACCCTATGCCGACGGTCACCATCGGCCCACCACCCTCAGCAAAGCGTGTGACGGCACAACGGAAGAACCGTCGGTACAATATAACCGTCGGCATAGACCAGCTATGCTGATGGGTTTCTTTGGCCGTCAACACAGATGTTGCCGTTAGGGCTCCACCACTAATAGACGGGGGTAACGACGCAGGACCTATGCCAACGATCATAGGTTGGCCACGTGAGACCATTCCAGATCCATGCAGGAGAAGACATGGCGGAAAAGAGACGAGAGACCAGTTACCTTAGAGGGGAGAAGGGGGAGATCACAATGACCGGATCAGAAGGATCCAATCGCCTAGGATCCCCGGTGATCACCGGCGACAAGCACTAGGGTTTAGGCTGTCGCCACGTCGCCCCCATCGCTCCCTTTGTTCGGACCTTTTTTCCATTAAAGTATTCAATACTTTATCTTCTTGGAAACTGAAGTATTTCCAAAATATTTTAAAGAAAGGAGCTAAAAAATTCTTTTTAAACGGAGCTAGTATTGAATACTACATCAAACTTTATGTGTAGCTTAACCTGTGGTGCATGTACCAATTCCGTGTTCCATCTCCAGGGCCCTGCCGGGAGACAGCAGTCCAAGACAAAATCATTTAATACACAGCCAAATCTGCTTCGAGTCCATGTGGCCCGATACGGTCCGGGGCCCCGCCCGTCAGCCTGCCGTGCAGAAGATGCCCCTGCCACCGGTGAGCTGGTGGCGGGTCCGGTTCTGAGAAGCTGGAGAGGACGGAACAATCAACGGCCGCGATTCCAAGGCCGTTGCTGCCTTCCTTCGACTCGAATCAGAGAAGAAAAATGTAAAAAAGGAGAGATCCTTTGTGGCAGCCGCATCTGATGATAGGCCTACCACTGACTAGACCAGTGGCAACTACGAATAGTAAATCCATGGGCGCACGGCTCCCGAGGATTTCTCGACTGTTCTCTCGCTGCTCTCAACTGTGCGATGGTCTTCTGCTAGCTTCGTCCATCATCTTCCCCATGTTTTCGTATGATGATTCGTGATCATTTGAGTAGATCTTTGATCCATCGGATGCTCCCCATTTCTTCTTCTTCCTCCTCTTCTTTCCTGCGGCATCTTCCTTTCTCTCGCTTTAGCTTCGGGGCTGTGTACTGATCATCGAGTGCGTAGGTTGCCTGCAGCGGTAGATCGATGGCGTTGCTAGCTTAGCTGAGCGGCGGCAGGCTAATCGATCTTTGACCGCCCAGTCTGTGTATGCGAACGAATCTGGCTGCTGCGTCGCTGAATGCATATGCACAGTGGCGGCGTACTGTAGCTCCCTTGGCTTCAGCAGCCTACGGGATGGATCGGATCAGGCTTTTCTGAACCAAGATGATCAGCCCATGTAAAGCTGCTGAGCGACCGGCGACAGCCGTGGAGCTGGCTAGAACTTGTGCATAGCTGCTTCATGTACGGGTATCGCCGTGTCGGGGTATGGACAGGACTATACTGCCTCGCCTCTCCTGACCAGGGCGTAGCCAAGGAGGTACGACAATGGCTCAAGGGTAACGCTTTTGGCTAATCGGCGGCTTGGTTAGCATTCTAGACCGGCTTTTGGTCATTTGCCTTCAAATCGAAAGCTCAAAGTAGACGTTTGAATGCATTTGATGGTCTTTGATGAATGCATCTGCACCCCTGTAGCTCCCCTGGCTTCAGTCTACGGGATGGATCGGTTCAGGCTTTTCTGAACCAAGATGATCAGCCCATGTAAAGTGCTGATCGACCGAGAACAGCTGTGCAGATGCCTGAAACTTGTGTATAGCTGCTTGATCTACGGGTGTCGCCGTGTCGGGGTATGGACAGGACTACTGCCTCGCCCTTTCTGACCAGGGCGTAGCCAAGGATGTACGACAAAGGCTCGATCGAAGCTACGTTTGTGACTGATCGGCTTGGTTAGCATCGGAAGTTGAAGGTAGACGTTTGAATGCATTTCATGGTCGTTGATGATGCCCGTTAAATTAGAGTGTGTCTTGATTATGCATGAAATGTAGATGTATAAGCCCTGTAAATACAAAATGGACAGAAATATGGAGTACAAATACTCTCTCTTTTTCTTTCTGAAATTATGAATACATGCATGCAGGTCCAGGCGATCCACAACAATTCCCCACGCCGATCATCCAACAACTCCGAGTTGTTGTCCAATAGGCTCGAGTGGAAGTCTATGCACATCGGTTTCCAACTTCTAATGGTCGATGCGAGTCGGTTCAACATTAGCTTGACATCTGGCAATCTTATACCCTAAAAGCTCATCTCATTACGAATTGTCCAAATAATCCACATGGTAGCAGAGGAGAATATATATTCAGAATAGAGTTCATATTTTCACTAATCCACAACCTAGCAACTGATTCAAAATCAATGCCAATGTTCTTATTGAAGGAAGATGCGATTTTTTTTTTCTTTCAAAATGGGAACAGAGTCCCGGTCTCTGCATCGACATGATGCATACGACCATTTTCGAAATGTAGCAAGATGAGATAACATCCCAAAGGAAATGAGCAACTACACAGTCGAAGAACAAGTGGTGAATAGACTTGTTCATTGCAAAATAATCAGGGCATGTCCTCCACCTGTCTAGATTTACTCAAATTATCTCTAGTTAAGAGCTTATTGTTCGAAAGTAACCATAGGAAAATCTGGATTCTGGGAGGAACACGAAGTTTCCAGACAACTGGTGTATGAATTGGAATGATACCACCATTGGGATGCATGATCTTTGTATGACTAATCTCGCTCGAATGTGGTATTTCCTCCATGCGCATGTGAGACTAGAATCGGGCTCACTTGGCATCGATACTGCTTTTCCGATGACTGTAGAATCTTGAGATGGTGATAGCCTTCTGCACCGAGTAGCGTCCGAGATGTTCGGAGGTACTAGCCGCCCCTGCCATCTCCATATTAGGTTTGATCATGCTTGGTACGTGTTATGGAGTCGTCAAGACATATATACTAGTTGTTTTCGTCCTTGGACGAATGTTCCTTTGTCGCTGCAAGAAGTGGATCGAAGGGGGTTGACAGTGAGACAAATTAAATGGGGTGATATGGATATGCTTCATGCTTCCAGCATATCGTTCAACGGTATATGACTAGTGTGATGCCGTCGTCAGTAGTACATTGGTGGCAGTGACAACAATTATTTGCGCATTCCACTTAACACACAAGGTCTACGATCAGATTTGGTCGATACTCGCTTGCGTCGTGCCTTTGCTAACTATGGTGGCTCGAAGATCGGCTTTGGGCATGTGGTCGGCCTATGGTTGGACTCAATACCATCTATTTTTGTGCATATGCGAACATTTCCTTATGAAGCTTTGCCTAAGTACTTTCATGTTTCTATCACTTGTCCTAGGGTTTGTGATTGATTGGTGGAGTTGGTATTGTTACCTAGTTTGGTCAAGCTTTTAATAATGAACCTTACAAGGCTGTGTGCGTCAACTGATACCGAGGTCATGATAGCTTCTCTTTTTCGAGAAAGAAAACATTTCATGAGATTTTCATCCTTTAGAACGTGTAGTAATCTTCTATTCTGATCTCTCTCCCTCACCTCTTAGTCGACTTAGTTCACGTGTTTTCTCCTGTCCCCCTAATCCCCTAAAGACCCTAGACCGATGCAGGGGGTGTGCTAACGCAACAGGAAATCCATTACCATCGCCGGCCATCTACAACACCCCACCTCCCATCGACATGTCTGGATCGAGCAAGCAATGGAACTCTTCATCTACTCGTAAGCATTCCCCTAATCCCTCTATTAATGATCATTAGGTGCAATGTAAGGTTAGTAACACTTGTTTAAGTTAAAAAATGATCTAATTATTCTAGCAGTGATATCTCCTCCTTTTCGACAAACAAAACGGTCCATGAGTTTTTTTTTTCCTTGAGAATGTGTAGTAATCTTCTCTTCCTATCTCTCTCCCTCACCTCTCCGACCATAGTTGACAGCGGGTCACGTTGCTTCAGACTTGTTTGTCTGTTTGCAGCTTCCCATACACTTCAGTTTCCACTCTCCAGCAACATCCAAAAATCTTCCATTTTATCTGCTTGTCATTGTCTTCCCAATTATGCAGGACATGTGATAACCCCTCTTTTTTTGCAGTTTTACTCGTGGACCATGCGTAACTCCAACAGGCCCGTAAAATTGCCCCATTTAAACATACTCCGTACATCAATGTACAGGTCCATAGCAATTTCATCCAGGCAGAGGCGGGGCGCTTTGCTTTATCCGAAACGCAGGAGCAACTGGTCCTCTTTGACAAGGGACAATATCTTCGGCGAAATCCCATCCGGCAGTGACCAAAAACCACTTTACCCGATTGCACACTTGGAGTCATTCACGGGGTTAAAAGCAGCAAAGGAATAATTCATTAGTGTTTGACTGCTGCTGTCAAAGTGCCGGCCCCGCCCCTGTACGTGTGAGGTCCTTCCCCTCCTCGTGCATCGCTGCATGCTTTTTTGAGTCTTTTTGAGCCATCTTTCTTTCCTCTTTTCCCCGTGTGACGGTGTGACGGTGTGAGAGAATTTTTAAAACTTTAAAGGCGAAAGTTACCCGAGAAGGTTGCATTTAAATTGGAAAGTCAATCAAAGTTGAGCGGAAAGTAAAGCAACGCCTGCAAATTTAGTCCTTTGGTGAAGGAAATTGACGAGGGGCCTGCTGCCTCACTGATGATTTAGCCTTTTGGTTCTTCTTTTCCAGTACTACGCCACAAATACATACATGGTCAACCATCCAAAAGAGCGTGGATCCAATGCGCCCCTTTTCCTTTTTCACAGAAACAAACAGTAAAACGAATTGCATCATTTGCAAACAAGAAAATTGCACAGAGAAGTAACCCTTCAGGCTATTGTTGCCCAAATCAGTGACTTAATTTTTGTTGTTGCACAAATCAATGACTCCCAGGGTTATTATTACCAGAATATGAATTTTTCTTGTTGTTTCTTCGTAAACAATCTTCTTGCTTACCATTAGCACCTTCAGGAACTTTTTTGGAACGAATCCACTTTTCTAAGAAGATGGAACATTTTTGGATAATGTATCCTGGTTTTTTTAGGAAAACTATATGGTTTTTTATCTATGTTTACCCCATTTAACATCATACCAATGCTCACGATGTGTGCCTAACAGGTTACGCCGCTATATGCCGCCGTGGCCTTGGGTCTGTTATGATTTTATGCCAAAAAAAATTCAACAAGGATGCAGCAAGCCAAACCAATATGACACTCGTGCCCTTCTATCATAGGGAGTGCTGGTCCGAACACATACATGGCGGCCCGATACGTCCATGGTCCAATTGGGCAAGAAAGAAGGCATACCGGGGACTCATGTCCTAACTCAGCTCAACCACGTGGAGCGACCCCCCGTCGCCAACCAACAACCGCCGCTATCATTTCAAAAATGGTCGCAGATAGGTTCGACTTACTTTGGCCCACGATTTATTTTCACGGTGCCAACGGGTAACTTGTTAGGCATGCACCCAAGGCCCCGTTGTCAGGTACATGGTTCAAGGGAGTAAACATATCATTGTAGCTCAATTCAAATAATTACCCCTAGAATGGCTGGTTTGTGCAACAAATGATTTAAGTCACTGGTTTGTGTAGCAATAGCCCCAAGAGTTACTTGATTGTGAAATTTCCTCTTTCCAAACAATCAATTTTCTTTCCCGCGGGCTAAAAACTGTTTCTTCTATTCGTCAGTGGAAGATAAAGAATGGTATCGTACGTATGCGGCCTGGAACAAGGACGTCTCTGTAGCCGTCGCCGGTGGTTGCCGCCATCGCGCAGGAGTGCGACTGCATAGTGCATAGGAGGCGGGCAAGCTGTTGACGGCCCTGTATGCAAACTGAGCGATGATGATGAGATCGACCAGGGAGGCAGCGGTAGACGTGAAATTGATAGTCCGCTGGTCGTGGCTACTGCGCTGGTCGTGGCTTTCACCTACAGAGTCCGCGACTCCAAGGCCCACTGGGTTCTTTCCCTGGTGGAATAGGACGGTTAGCTTGTATGGCAGGCTTGATATTTTGCGTACAACAGGCTTCTAGTTCTGGGCTTACTTTTTTTATGGCCTAGGCTCTTTCTTGGACTATCCTCACTTGGCACCGCTCCGGGTTACTGGACTGGGCTCTGGTAGTCTGGTAAGATATCGATCATCACAGCGTAAGTTATCAAGCTCTAGTTCTAATAACTTTGGAAGAAGAAGTTTTTTTTTATATAAAAGTGTATCTACAAAAAAAAGTTACATTCGTATTCAACGGTCTGCGACCATTTAATTTTTTTTAGAATCTTCAAATTCAAAAAGGAAAATAGAGTTTTCAGACGTTTCAAACTGAGGCACGATTATTTTCTCGAAAGGGCTCACGTACCGCCGACGCACCACCATATTGGTGCCCCCGGCGGTAACCTCACTTTAATTTGAAAACCAGCTCAGGCACCACCACTCCCATATCTCTTATCTTTTTGTTTGCCTTCTCCTCTTGCCCTTGCCCACTTCCCCCTTCCTCTCCCTCTGCGCCCTTCGGCGAGAGAGGCGGCTCCCTAGCTGCAGGTTATCTAGTTTCGAATTTTTCTCTCTAAATTAAATGCGCATACAACCTTCTGCATCCCGCTTCGGAAAGAGAACTTGCACCAAAATTTTCTTGTTGTAACATTTGTGTAACATGTAGGCACTCCATGGAGACGGGTGGAAGGAGAAATTGGCACTTGATGAGATGGCAGTGCACGTGAAAGGAGAGACACTTGGTGAAACGGAACCGTGTAAGCCAGACCTTAGAAAAGATCAGATTTTTTTTAGAAATTGCCTAAGAAAAACGTTTAAATCTGACGGACTAGCTAGGCCCCGAATGATATAAGGCAATGGTTTATTTATCCTTTATGTTTCTGTTCCGTTTTTATTATTTTTATTATTATTTCCTTTTCCTTTTCACATTGTTAGTACATTTTGTATTGTCCTTTTATTTTATTCCTCTTTTTTGGTTGATGTGTTTTGTTTCAGTTTCTTTTTTAAGGTTACACAAACATTTTTTTTGTATACAATATGAGTGAGCATATTTTTTATCCCCACAAATAATTATTTTGAATTACGGTTGGACTCTTATATGAACTTCTTTTCAACTTCCCACACAATTTTTTGAGATATATGAACATCCTGTCCAACTAAATAATTTTTCTAAACTATATTAGTATCTTTTGAAACACACAAACATTTTTGAACCACATGAAATATTTTTTAAAGTTGTACGAACGTTTGTAAGACTTCCAAACTTTTTTTGGCCCTTGCGACTTTTTACAAAACTCGCCTACATTGTATTGATCCACCTGAATTTTTTTGTAAACTATACAAATATATTTGCGAACCTTGTGAAATTTTTTAACCTCATGATCATTTTTTTTACTATGTGCATATTTGTTTTCCAAAGCGTCTAAACTGATTTCATTTCATTTTATTGTACATTATAATAAAAACTCATAATTTGAAGAAGATGAAATAACAACAGAAACTAAGAAAAGAAGACATAAAAAATAAAAATAAAAATAAAAGGGAAAAAATCATAAGAAAAAAACTGCAAATAAAAGAAACACCTTACCGGGCATTCCACCTAGGCAACACACGTAACAAGCTTTGTATTGGAGCTCCTGTGTCGCTTCTAGCAAGCGCTGTGAGGGACTCGACCTCACCTTAGGCTGTGTACTGATCATGGAAAAAAATAGCGCGCTATTCCAACGCTAATAGCCCGCTATAGCATATCTGGAGAGCCGACGCTACGCTATTTCGATGCTATAGCGCGCTATTCGCGTTAATAGCACGCTATAACATGCTAATAGCGTATTTTTAGACCCACGCTATTTTGTTATAGCGCGCTATTTTTTTCCTTCGTACTGATCAACCATTTTTCTGTTCCTTAATAACTATGGTTTTATATTTTAGTTTGATTCAAAAAATATGTATTTAAATAATTCTATCTATATTATGTTTTTTGAAAAAAAAATCATACTTATTCAAAATATGTTCATGTTTTAAAAATTGGGTTTTCTATTTTCGTGCTCTCAGGTACTTAGTTGTACTCAGTTTTCCCCAGCTACTTAGTTTTTTCTCAGTTTTTCCTAAGTTCTTGACTGAAACCCGCAGAAAGAGCTCGGACGGAAGGAATCCGTTAAGTTGACCGTTCCGTGCTGACGAGTGGGGTCATGTCGTTTGTGAGGCCGTGTCGTGTGGGGCTGGTAGGAAGGGACCGCGTGGGCAGGACGAGACCGTGTTTGTGTGGCCGTAGCTTGTGGAGCCGTGTGGATCCGGGACGTGGGCACGAGTGGTTTTTGTCTCTTTCGCCCAGATAAGCAGTTTTCAATGTACCTTTTTCCTCTCTCTCGCTCGATCTCATTCATATTTGATAGCCTAAATTGGTAGCAAATCTAGAGCAGCTTCTCCTTCTATTTTTTAACGCCATTCATTTCTTTATGCCTTCGTTTTTACCCAATCAGGTAGGGCACAAATCCCAGAGAAAATATAGGATAAGCTGCATACAGCAACCAACATAGCATAGATATATTCACGATAGATCCAACAGTAGTACCGATAGATACAACATAAGCTACATTTTACATGAATTTAAGCTGCTCTACAGATAGAGCAGTCACATACAGAGAGTGCACGTTCAACGCCTCCAGGTAGCGCCTGTGACTCACTTGGAGGTTGCGCAGGTGAATCCCAAGTGCTTTGTGTTTGGCCATGAACGCATGCATGTTCACGATCGTTTCAACTCTAGCGCTGCATCTGCCAATGGATTCAGCATGGTTCACCAGACAGTGTTGAAGTCGGTGGCGCGGAGCTTCTGTTGCAGAAGGGGCACTTGTAAATGCCTCGAGCAAAGGGGCCATCATAATGGACGGACTGCAGCCTCCTGAGGACGTGACATGTCTTGGTGTGGAAGGACTCGTCGTCGCTGTCGACGTCGCTGCTCTGCACCTGTCACGTAGCACCGAAGATCGTGCAAAAAAACACGAAGTCAATTGCAACGATGATGGAACAGAGAGTGAACAAAGATCATGCATGATAATATGGGCTCGAACAAAAGAGGTAGCCTCAGTTACATTCGACACACTTATATCCAGGATTTGAGTCAGTAAACCAAAGATCATGCACAACAAATTTGTACACACCAACTGTTTACTGACCAAACCTTGAATACATTTGTGCCCAAATATTCATCATCATCGGCACAAATCTTAAACAAAAGCAAATCACAAACACTAATAACGCAAGAACTAACACAAAAGGATTGAACTAGGAATAGACGAACCCTAATAACGTAAAATCTAACACAAATGGATTGAACTAGGAACAGACGAAAACGCTAGATCTAACACAAAAGGATTGAAATGGGATAAGAACAAGGGAGCAAAGGGTTACCTCCGGCTTGTCGTCGACGATGCTGGTGTCGTAGGGGTTCTCCTGACGTACGGCACTGGTTCGTATGGGTCCAGCGACGGGCCGGACGGGGACCTGGACGGTGGTGGCGGCGATGCGCGGCGGCTGATGCGCCGGTGCTACGTTGGAAGCAGCGAGGGGCGGACGGCGGCCGACGCCGGCGGCGATGCGCCGACAATGGGCATCTCATTCTTCTCCATCGCGGCGGTTTTCTTCGGGGTTTTTCTTCGGTTGTGGAGAAGATGATGGGACAGAGAGGCAGTTGCAGTGAGAACGTGCGGCGAGGGAGAGAAAAAGGGCTCTATAAAGACGAAGGTGACGTGTACCGCAACACGCGTCCGCTATGCACGGCTGCAGCATGCACCGCGACACGAGTCTAACCCGGGGACGTTTGGTGTACTCGGTTATAACCTCGGGCCTTATACAGAAATTTTATCTGTACTCAGTTTTTCCCTCGAGTACTTAGACTAGCAAGTGCAATATACTCAGTTTTACCCTCAAGTAGCTGGTCAACAGAGAGTCAACAAATGAGATTAACATAGATAATTGAGTCATTTCATGCGCAAAAAATTAAAAAAAATAAAAACATAGTGGCACCTACTCATGGAGTCTTCCTACGCAACCTGCCACCTGGAAATCCTTAACAAACATATATAAATCAAGTTTTACCATAAATTGCCACTTCTCAAAATCACTAGTGTAGCTATGAAGATGCATGGTTTTCCACTCAAACCCCTTTGCAAAACTTCTTCCCCAAAAACATAGTTTGTCTAAATGATGACATAATTGTCACACTCATGTATATTTGAATTGCAAATAATTTGATGTAGCCCAATATGAATTATATTGTACAAAACACACATTTTTCATTTTGTAATTCTTTTGTTTGAATCCCTTAGTCTATTTACTATTTATGTGCCCTTGGATTCTTAGTACTACTCAGTTTTGCCCTCAAGTTATATCACAAATGCTCTCAGAAGCCCAAACTTATCCTGATTGGTTGAGCCGTTGTCACACGGATCGACTCCACGAACCGTTGATCCACTGATCTAACGGGTAGTATACCCCCCTCTCCGTCTCTTCGTGGCCACCCCTCTCTCTCTCTCTCTGCCGGTGGAGAGTGCCACCCCTCTATTTATGTGCAATAACGAGTTTGCCACGTAATATAGTTTGCGGATTTCGGTGAATGCATTATTTGTCACCCATCTAACAATTATCAACTATCTTTAGCTTTCCTTTTCTTTTAGAGAATATAGTTTGAGATATAGTTTTGGTAATTTGAAACAGCCCAAAAGTGGTATAATTTTGGTATAAACATGAGGCATACATATTTGCGGATTTCGGTGAATGCATTATTGTCACCCCTCTAACAATTATCAACTATCTTTAGCTTTCCTTTTCTTTTAGGGAATATAGTTTTGGTAATTTTGGTAGAAACATGAGACATACATATTTGGCATATTTGGGGGATTTCGGTGAATGAATTATTTGTCACCCCTCTAACAATTATCAACTTTCTTTAGCATTCCAATATAGTTGGTAATTTCGGTGAATGCACACACTAACTATGAAAACAACTACAAGTACATGTAACCGAATAATGGATTTGTAACAAGGTATCCCTTGTAACAACTTCTAGCACCTGGTGAGCAATGATAAGAATCCGATCGCAATTATACAACAGAAAAAACAACCAGCCATCAGATTAGCTTGTGTAACGACCCGGAAAAACCCCAATATTAGATTTTTCACCGCTGCTTGTTTTTCCGTGTCGTTCCAAGTCATCATGACATCATGCATCATATCATCCATGGTTTTTACAAAATAAAAATTATTTTGAAACCCTAATTATTTTGTTTCCCCTCTCATATGGTTTAATAAACCCCCTCTCCTCTTTCATTTAACAAACCCTAAAATCAAAACAAATACAAATATTATTTTAATTACTTTGTTCTTTATCTCCCCATCTCTGTTTCAAATTCAAACTTTGTTAGAATTGTATTCAATCTCAGTTTGCAAAATAGTTTTGAAAAGAAAGGCTAAAGACATTTTTAAAAGAAAACAGCAAAACCTTCCCCTCTCCTTGGGCTCTCTCTCCCCTGGCCCTCTTCCTTTCTCCCCCGACAGCCCATCTCTCTGGCCTTTCTTTTCCGGCGGCCCAAGCCAGCACCACAGCAGCACATCCCCTCCAAGCCCAGCTCGCCCAGCCCACTGACGGTCTGCGTACCCCTTCGCTAACTTCTCTCTTCCCCTTGTCATCTTCTCTCTCACGAGAGAGGCGTGAGCCCCCCGTGGACGACGTCACCTCCACCCACGGCCACCACCGCACCACCACCTCCCCCTCCCCTTTTATTCCGCATCTGAGGCGCAGCAAAACCCTAGCCTTCCTCCCTCTTGCCGCCGCCACTCTCTCTTTTTCCTCTTGATCTTTCTTTGTGAGAAAACGTACCAGGTAACAAACCCTTGTACGACCACCATGGCACTGTGTCCTCCTCCTCATCTCCCCGCCAAACCAGACCCCCTGACGCTCCGAGGGCATCAGAGGATGCGCCTCGTCGTCCTCTTCATCTACGCATAAGGAATCGACCTGGAAGCTTCCCAATCGACGTCAACTTCACCGTTTCCGTCTCCGACTCCGGTGAGATAACTATCGATTCCGTCCGCCTCCGACTTTCTCCGGCCTCCTCGTCGTGTCTACCGGCTTCCTGGTGAGCAGCCGCACCTCCTGGGCTACTTCTCGGCCTCCCCACCCCTCTAGCCCATTCTGCCGGCGTTAACCGCCATGTTTCTCCGCAGGTCCTCGTCGCCGGCGAGCCTCCGGTGATGCTCCGGCACCACGAGTGCCACGTTCTGGTTCACCAAGTTCGCTTGCATCGAGCGCACCCTCGCGCCCATTCCGTCTCGTCCGTCCCCGTCGACTTCGTGCTCGACATGATCTGCGTCCGCCATGGTTACAGCCTTCCAGGCTCGTCCCCGCCTCTTCTTGCTTCAAGTTTCCTCGCGCCCTTCAGTTGACACGACACATACAACAGCCCAGATGGTTTGTTCCATTTTTGGTTCAGATCTGGCGCTGAGATATGCTTCAATTTCCGTGGAGCCTTTCCATATTCAACATCACGAGCCTAGTCCATCTGGTTCGTTCCTTGATCTTTGTCTTTGGAGACCCAGGTTCAAGTCGCAGTGACCCTAGGATTTTCAATCCAACCTTTTTTTTTTTGAGGGAAACCTTTCTTCTTTTCTGATCAGATCCGGCGCTTACGGGCGGCCCGTAACTACCCATCGCTGCTTGCACGCCGAACAGGCCAGCCCGCGCGCGCGAACCTTCCTCCCGCCGGCCAGGTAGCAGGCCTCTCCCAGATCCAGCCTGCCCCTCTCTGTCTATTTGTAATCTTTTTGCAAACTTTGCATAAATCATATCTCTCAAACTATAACTCTAAATAAAATATTTTATATATGAAAATTGATCAGAAAAATATGCTGAACATGAAAAATGTGCTGAACAGTGACCCTAGGATTTTGAATCCAACATTTCTTCTTTTCTGCTCAGATCCGGCGCTTACTGGGCCTCGACCCATTTCTCTGCGAGTGCAGCCGCCGCCCGCGCGGCCAGTAACTCCCCATCGCCGCTTGCACGCCGAACAGGCCAGCCCGCGCGCGCGAACCTTCCTCCCGCCGGCCAGGTAGCAGGCCTCTCCCAGATCCAACCTGCCCCTCTCTGTCTATTTTTAATCTTTTTGCAAATTTTGCATAAATCATATCTCTCAAACTATAACTCTAAATAAAATGTTTTATATATGAAAATTGATCAGAAAAATGTGCTGAACATGAAAAATGTGCTGAACAGTGACCCTAGGATTTTTAATCCAACCTTTCTTCTTTTCTGCTCAGATCCGGCGCTTACTGGGCCTCGAACCATTTCTCTGCGAGTGCAGCCGCCGCCCGCGCGGCCCGTAACTCCCCATCGCCGCTTGCACGCCGAACAGGCCAGCCTGCGCGCGCGAACCTTCCTCCCGCCGGCCAGGTAGCAGGCCTCTCCCAGATCCAGCCTGCCCCTCTCTGTCTATTTTTAATCTTTTTGCAAACTTTGCATAAATCATATCTCTCAAACTATAACTCTAAATAAAATGTTTTATATATGAAAATTGATCAGAAAAATGTGCTGAACATGAAAAATATGCTGAACAGTGACCCTAGGATTTTTAATCCAACCTTTCTTCTTTTCTGCTCAGATCCGGCGCTTACTGGGCCTCGAACCATTTCTCTGCGAGTGCAGCCGCCGCCCGCGCGGCCCGTAACTCCCCATCGCCGCTTGCACGCCGAACAGGCCAGCCCGCGCGCGCGAACCTTCCTCCCGCTGGCTAGGTAGCAGGCCTCTCCCAGATCCAGCCTGCCCCTCTCTGTCTATTTTTAATCTTTTTGCAAACTTTGCATAAATCATATCTCTCAAACTATAACTCTAAATAAAATGTTTTATATATGAAAATTGATCAGAAAAATGTGCTGACCATGAATATGTCATCCATACATCTATTTGCATCTCGCATCATGTCGTGACGTGATAGTTTGTGCATTTCACCTCACATAACATGCGGAGTATTTCGGATATCCACCTAAGGTTTCCCCCGCTCCGTTTAACTTTGATGTAGCTCACCCCTGCCATGTTTGCTATGCTAATCCACCCTTAAATTTGACAGTAGAAATGCAACTCCAAACCTAATTTGCTTGACCGGGGTTCCGACTCCGATTAATTTGGATAAGTTGCATCGCATCATCGTTGCCATGCCATGCATATCATATCATGATCATGCCGATTCTTCTTTCGTAGTAGTAAGTGGTGCATCCGTTGTTTGTTGTAGCGTTTTTCTTCTTCCCGGATAGGATCACGAAGTGGTGATGTGAGATACAACGAGTTCTCCGACAAGTTCTTTTGCAGCTTTTCACAGGCGAGCCCACCTTCTTCACCTATTTTATATTTTGCTCTCCCTCTTACTGATATCCTTATGTTGCGATTCTTTATCGAGTCACGTGTCCTATTCCACTTGTTTACCATAATAATCATATATGTATCATTCCTTACCCATAGCCGTTGTTTGATGTTTGAGCCTTGCGAGTCGTAGGCGTGTTTAGATTCTGTTGTTTATCTCGATCTGTTATCGGGATATGTTGGGTTCTTGGGAGGTTATCACATGCTATATCAATTGTTGGAGATACTTGATGACCCACAAGTATAGGGGATCGCAACAGTCTTCGAGGGAAGTATTACCCAATTTATTGATTCGACACAAGGGGAGACAAAGAACACTTGGAAGCCTTAACAACGGAGTTGTCAATTCAGTTGCACTGGAAACAGACTTGCTCGCAAGAGTTTATCGTAGGTTATACGATAGAGTGAAATAACAATAGAGTAACAAAGACAGCGAGGATTATAGTAAACACAGGATTAAAATACGTAGGCACGGGGACGGATGACGGCGTTGCATGGATGAGAGAAACTCATGTAACAATCATAGCAGGGCAGCATATAATAAAACGGTGTCCAAGTACAAAGCAATCAATAGGCATGTGTTCCATATAGTCGTGCGTGCTCGCAATGAGAAACTTGCACAACATCTTTTGTCCTACCAGCCGGTGGCAGCCTCAAGGAAACTACGGATATTAAGGTACTCCTTTTAATAGAGTACCGGAGCAAAGCATTAACACTCCGTGAACACATGTGATCCTCACATCACTACCATCCCCTCCGGTTGTCCCGATTTGTCACTTGGGCCATCGGTTCCGGACACGACATGTGTATACAACTTATAGGTAAGACCATAAACAATGAATATCATGATGAAACAATAACATGTTCAGATCTGAGATCATGGCACTCGGGCCCTAGTGACAAGCATTAAGCATAACAAGTTGCAACAATATCATCAAAGTACCAATTACGGACACTAGGCACTATGCCCTAACAATCTTATGCTATTACATGACCAATCTCATCCAATCCCTACCATCCCCTTCACCTACAGCGGGGAATTACTCACACATGGATGGGGGAAACATGGCTGGTCGATGGAGAGGCGTTGGCGGTGATGGCGGTGATGATCTCCTCCAATTCCCCGTCCGGCGGAGAACGGAGACTTCGGCCCCGACGGAGTTTCGCGATGTGGCGGCGTTCGGAGGGTTCTGCGACTTCGACTTCTCTCCTGGCGTTTTTAGGTCGAGGCGAATAAGTAGTCCGAAGGAGGGCGTCGGAGGCCGGCCGAGGGACCACATGGCGCATGGCCCCGGGCCGCCGCGTGGTGGGGGCCCTCGGGCCTCCACTTCAATTGCCCTTCTGGCTCCGTTAGTTTCCTGGGAAAATAGGGCCTTCATAAATTCCGAGGTTTTCCCCGAAAGTTGGATTTATGCACAAAAACGAGACACTGGAGCAAAAAAGCGTTAGTCCGTGTTAGTTGCATCCAAAATACACAAATTGGAGGCCAAACAATAGCAAAAGTGTTCGGAAAGTAGATACGTTTTGGACGTATCAACTCCCCCAAGCTTAGCTTATTGCTTGTCCTCAAGCAATTCAGTTAAAACTGAGCGATAAAGAACTTTCACGAACACATTTGCTCATATGATGTATATATTCTCATGTTATGGCTAATACTTAAGCAGTTCATAATGAAACACATGCAAATAAGATCATCTAACAGCTATATCAATCATGGAGAGGTACCAACAATTAATAATAAGCATCAAGAATCATGTACATAAGCAAGATTGCAATGTTCATAAGAGAGTATGATAAAGTGGTATCTCGCTTGCCTGTATTTGATTGGCAAAACATAAATGCCCGGGCACCTCTGGAGTTCATAGAAAGACTAGAAGTAGTGATTGTCAAAAGATAAATGCATCAAAGTTATACCCCAATCAATCATATTTTGAGACAAGCATATTGTACTAAGGATGACAGTTGTGCTCTCAAGATAGTACTCAAAGAAATAATGGAAACACAACATAAAAGTAAAAGATTGACCCTTCGCGGAGGGAAGCAGGGATTAACATGCGCTAGAGCTTTTCATTTTTATAAATCAGGAGTAAAATTATTTTGAGAGGTGTTTGTTGTTGTCAACGAATGGTAATGGGCACACTAACTACCTCGCCAACCGGACTTTCAAGAGCGGCTCCCATGAATTATTGCATATTTATTTGGCACTCCTTCCAACCTTTCTTGCACAAACCATGGCTAACCGAATCCTCGGGTGCACGCCAACAATCTCATACCATGAAGGAGTGCCTTTTTATTTTAGTTTTATTATGATGATGACACTCCCCCAACCTTTGCTTACACAAGCCATGGCTAACCGAATCCTTCGGGTGCCGTCCAACAATCACAAACCATGGAGGAGTGTCTATTTAAGTTAATTAATTCGGGACTGGGAATCCCATTGCCAGCTCCTTTTGCAAAATTATTGGATAAGCGGATGTGCCACTAGTCCATATGAGAGTCCGTCAAAAGCAAATGACAAGGTTGAAAGCTAAACACCACATACTTCCTCATGAGCTATGAAACATTAACACAAATTAAGAAGCATTTTGAAGATTTTAAAGGTAGCGCATGAGAATTTACTTGGAATGGTTTGAAATGCCATGCATAGGTATTTATGGTGGACACTGAATGACTTGGTTTTCATGTGTTTGGAGGCACGAGCAGCGTTCGCAGTACAAGTGTAGGCTAGCAATAGACTAGGGAGCGACAAATCAAGAGAGCAAAAACTGTCATAATCATGCTTGCGCAAAATAAATTAACAGAGGCATAAAAGTGATACAAGAACTCTGAAGCAATATAGATCATCGAGGCTTAATTGACTTTTTGTTCAGTCATATGCATGCGTGAGCATGTGCGAAGTCGATATAAATGAATTATTCAGAGGAGGATACCACAATGCCATACTTACTTATGAATAAAACAATGCAAGCAAACATCCATGACATGCTACTCATATTAACAGATTGGAGCTAAACATGAGAGATCATAAACTACTAGACTTTCTCAAATAACATATACCTCACATGAACCAACTAAGCATGCTCACATGGATGAGTATATGTACAAAAATGAAAACAAATAGAGTTCATACCAGCCTCTCACCACAATCAGATTGTCGTAGATCGTCATTATTGCCTTTTCACTTGTGTAGCTTGGATAATATGAAATGAAAAGCACGCTCCAGCCACCGAAGACCATTGAACTCATAAAGAACTTTACAAACCAAAGAAGAACAGCAAATGTTTTTGGTGTTTTCGATTTTGAGAACAAGAACAAAAGAAAACAAGCAAACAAAACAAAAATCTTTTTGGGTTTTCTTATAGAAACTAGCAATAGCAAATAAAGCGAAACAATTGCAAGAAACCAAGATAAACAAATGATGAAGAGAAACAACAGAAATATTTTTGGTCTTTTTGTGTTTTAGGAAAGAAACAAAGTGGAAACAAGAAATAGCAAACTAAAAGAAACACAGAAAAGCGAGATGGCAGAAATCTGCCAAAACCTGACAGCAGGACAGAAATCGATTTTTACAAAAATCTTACGTTGCTCAGTTCGAAAAGTGTTCAACTAATGAAAGTTAGATAACAACCTGGGGAACATGCAAAAAAATTGGCAGCTCAAAATAACGTTCTGGCTGTGCGCACGAATTTTTCTAGTAACAGTCCAGAATCTGTTTTCAGGCAGCACTTCCCAAATATCATCTCCCTCTCATTAGAAAACCACTCAAAGAGACTAAACAAGTATGTACAAGTATCCAGCAACCATGATATGCAAAGAATAAGTGATGCCGGTATACCTCCCCCCAAGCTTAGGCTTTTGACTCTTCTTGATCACATTATATCACCCTTCTCTCTTGACCCTTAAAAACTTCTGCCACACCAAACTTCTCATTAACTTCATTAGAGGGGTTAGTACTCAAAAATTTTAATCCACTTTAGTACTGTAGTGACACATTGCAAGAACTCAATAAAACATTAGCTACAGCTCTCCACGTCTAGAAAGCCTTGCTTAAAGTCCGCAAAAGACAATGCAAAAAACAGAGACAGAATCTGCCAAAACAGAACAGCCAGTAAAGACGAATTTTAAACAGGTACTTCCGTTGCTCAAATCAGAAAACTCAAAACTAACGAAAGTTGCGTACATATCTGAGGAACACGCACGTAAATTGGCATATTTTTCTGAGTTACCTACAGAGAAAACAGCCCAGATTCGTGACAGATAGAAATCTGTTTCTGCGCAGAAATCCAAATCTAGCATCAACCTTCTATTAGAGACTTTACTTGGCACAATAATGCAATAAAGTAAAGATACAAAGGTATTGCTACAGTAAGTAAAACAAGTGGAAGAAGAAAGAAATGTTGTTTACCTCTTCTATGCATATAAAAAGTATTTGTTAACAAGGTTGATCAAGTCTTGCCACCAAATAAATTTTACATAGCATAAGAAGAAATAAACCTCAAATCAATCATGTTACCTTGAATTGTATTGATATGGATCCAATCACAAGAGTTTGATATTCTTCTTTAGGCTCATATATAGGGCAATCGATAGTTCCAACTTTGATAGTTCTCACATGAGAAATAGTATTAACTCCGCACGCTTTTTCAATCCTCTTGGGGAAATAGACGGTGTGTTCCTTGTCATCAACATTGAAAGTAACCTTTCCTTTATTGCAATCAATAACAGCCCCTGCGGTGTTAAGAAAAGGTCTCCCAAGAATAATAGACATATTATCATCTTCAGGCATTTCCAATACAACAAAATCAGTTAATATCAAGCAGTTAGTAGTAACTTGAACAGAACATTCTCACATATACCAACAGGAATAGCAGAGATTTATCAGCCATTTGCAAAGATATATCAGTAGGTATCAACTTATCTAAGTAAAGTCTCTTATAAAGAGAAAAGGGCATAACACTAACACCGGCTCCCAAGTCACATAGAGCAGTTTTAACATAATTATTCTTAATAGAACAAGGAATAGTAGGTATACCTGGGTCGCCCAACTTCTTTGGAATTTTGCCATTGAAAGAGTAATTAGCAAGCATAGTGGAAATTTCCTCATTGGGGATTTTCCTTTTGTTAGTAACAATATCTTTCATATACTTTGAATAAGGAGGCAATTTAATAGCATCAGTTAAAGGGATTTGCAAAAATAAAGGTTTCATCCAATCACATAATTTATTATAGTGTTCTTCTTCCTTTGATTTTAGTTTCTTAGCAGGAAAAGGCATTGGCTTTTGCACCCAAGGTTCCCTTTCATTACCATGTTTCTCAGTAATAAAATCTTCTTTAGTATACTTTTTATTTTTAGCATGCTTCTCAGGTTCTTCTTCAACCTCTTCTTTATCAGGAGTATCATTCTTATCATTATCTTTATCATTATCATGTTCATTACCACTTTCAGTTTCAGCATCGAAATAGAAATACTATTAGGATCATTAACAGTTCAGAGGATTCTACAACATTTTTATGTTTCTTTTTCTTTTTCTTCTTAGAATGAGCACTAGGTTCAATGCGTTGAGAATCTTGTTCAATTCTTTTGGGATGCCCTTCAGGATATAGAGGATCCTGGGTAGAGACACCACCTCTAGTTGTTACTTCATAAGCATGTTTCTCTTTAGAATTATTCCCTAACAAGTCATTTTGCACTTTAGTGAGTTGATCAATTTGAGTCTGAATCATTTGAAAATGTTTGACAAGCATCTTAACATCATTGGAGGTTCTCTCCACAATATCATGCAATTGACTAATAGCTTGAGAATTTTCCATTAAATGATTCTCTACTCTCATATTAAAATTTTCTTGTTTAACAATATAATTATCAAACTCATCTAAGCATTGTGCAGGAGGTTTCGAATACGGAATATCTTCCCTAGTAAAGCGTTGAAGGGAGTTTACCTCAATCATGGATGAAGGGGGAATTATCTCACATATATCTTCTATAGGAGGTAGATTCTTCACATCTTCAGATTTAATACCTTTCTCCTTGAGAGACTTCTTGGCTTCCCTCATATCTTCATCATTCAATTTAATTAAACCCCTCTTCTTCACTATTGGCGTTGGAGTTGGTTCAGGCGTATTCCAATCATCATAATTTCGCCTATTTTAGCCAATAATTCTTCAGCGTCGTGGAGTTCTTTTCCTGAAAACACAACCAGCACAACTATCCAGGTATGCCCTAGACTCAATGGTTAGTCCACTATAAAATATATCAAGTAAATCATGCTTTTCTAAATCATGGTCAGGCAAAGCTCTAATAAGAGAGCAAAATCTCGCCCAAGCCTCAGGCAATTTCTCCTCATCTTCCTGATCAAAATTATAAACTCTCTGCAAAGCAGCATGTTGAGCACTAGCAGAAAGTATTTGCGGAAGAAAACATCAAGCAATTCTTTCGGACTTTTAATAGAATTTGGTGGCAAATTATTATACCAAGTTTTAGCGTCATCCTTCAATGAGAATGGAAATATTTTAGCAACAAAGTAAGTACGCTTCTTAACATCATCAGAAAACAAGCTACTCAAAGTAGATAACTCAGTCATGTGTTCAACAGCACTTTCTTTTTCAGTACCACAAAAAGGTGTTTTCTCAACAATAGCTATATGAGATAGATCGAGAGAAAAATCATAATCTTTATCCTTAATGTTTATAGGAGATGTGGCAAATTTAGGATCGGGAGACAGTTTATATCTAACAGCATGTTCGCAAGCAACTTTTAATTTTTCTTGCATCAGTAGTAGCATTGCATTTTTCAATAAAATCATCATCAAGCTCCACATAATCTTCCTCAAGATCATCACTAAAATAATCAAGTTCAGGTGAACTAACAGGTGTAGTAGCATTAGGAGTTTCAGTATATTTTCAATTTGTCTAGATTTAGCAATTGTAGCATCTAGAAAAGATCCCAATGAACCACTATCATCAAGCACAAAATAAACATTATCAATATTATGAGAGTGTTCAGATTCAGCAGATGTACCCGCATGCGAAGCATGTGGCGGTGAAACAAGTTTATCAATCACAGATGGTGAATCAAGTGTAGCGGAGGTACTCAGAATTGTACCTTTTCTTGTAGTGGATGGTAATATGGCGATCTTAGTATCGCGAGGTTTACCCATGATGGAGAATTTGCAGCGAACAATATTAATCCAAGTGAACTTCCAAATAAAGCTATGCTCCCGGCAACGGCGCCAAAATAGTCTTGATGACCCACAAGTATAGGGGATCGCAACAGTCCGAGGGAAGTATTACCCAATTTATTGATTCGACACAAGGGGAGACAAAGAACACTTGGAAGCCTTAACAACGGAGTTGTCAATTCAGTTGCACTGGAAACAGACTTGCTCGCAAGAGTTTATCGAGTCAGCTTTATAGCAGTAGCAGAGTGGAAATAACACAGAGTAACAAAGACAGCGTAGTGATTATAGTAAACAAGAGGATTAAAATACGTAGGCACGGGACGGATGACGGGCGTTGCATGGATGAGAGAAACTCATGTAACAATCATAGCAGGGCATTTGCAGATAATAATAAAACGGTGTCCAAGTACAAAGCAATCAATAGGCATGTGTTCCATATATAGTCGTGCGTGCTCGCAATGAGAAACTTGCACAACATCTTTTGTCCTACCAGCCGGTGGCAGCCGGCCTCTAGGGAAACTACTGGATATTAAGGTACTCCTTTAATAGAGTACCGGAGCAAAGCATTAACACTCCGTGAACACATGTGATCCTCACATCACTACCATCCTCCGGTTGTCCCGATTTCTGTCACTGGGGCCATCGGTTCCGGACAACGACATGTGTATACAACTTATAGGTAAGACCATAAACAATGAATATCATGATGAAACAATAACATGTTCAGATCTGAGATCATGGCACTCGGGCCCTAGTGACAAGCATTAAGCATAACAAGTTGCAACAATATCATCAAAGTACCAATTACGGACACTAGGCACTATGCCCTAACAATCTTATGCTATTACATGACCAATCTCATCCAATCCCTACCATCCCCTTCACCTACAGCGGGGGAATTACTCACACATGGATGGGGAAACATGGCTGGTCGATGGAGAGGCGTTGGCGGTGATGGCGATGATCTCCTCCAATTCCCCGTCCCGGCAGAGTGCCAACGGAGACTGGCCCCGCGACGGAGTTTCGCGATGTGGCGGCGTTCGGAGGGTTTCGGCGACTTCGACTTCTCTCCCGGCGTTTTTAGGTCGAGGCGAATAAGTAGTCCGAAGGAGGGCGCCGGAGGCCGGCCGAGGGGCCACACCACATGGCCGCGCGGGCCCCCGGGCCGCGCCGCCGTGGTGGGGCCCTCGGGCCTCCACTTCAATTGCCCTTCGGGCTCCGTTAGTTTCCTGGGAAAATAGGGCCTTCTGAAAATTCCGAGGTTTTTCCCAAAGTTGGATTTCTGCACAAAAACGAGACACCAGAGCAAACGCTGAAAATGCGTTAGTCCGTGTTAGTTGCATCCAAAATACACAAATTGGAGGCCAAACAATAGCAAAAGTGTTCGGGAAAGTAGATACGTTTTGGACGTATCAATACTCATGCTTTACTTTATTATTAACAACTAAAATTGTAAGCATAGGCATCTGTGAGCCCCTTTGCGAAAGCATCGGAACTTTGACTCGCTAATGTCCCATAGGACCCGAGTTCTTGTTATCTGTTCCGAGATTGAGCGCTCTACCCGTACGTGGGGACATTTATTGGAACCCCCCCTCACCCATTACCTTTTCTCAAGTCAGTTGAAAAGGGGGCCACAACCTTGGTTTTATTTGCCTATGCCATGTATGCCATGCTTTACTTAATGTTGCCTTCGGGTGTTTATTTGCTGTTGCCTTCGGGTGTTTATATTCTGTACTGTACCCCGGAACGTTTAGCGAAGCGTGTGGTTTGCACGCCTAGCCGTTAACGCAAACCCGAGTCCGCTTCGGAGTACGGCCGGACTTCGTCACGTGTAGCTTAGTCGGGTGGCCCCCTAGACTTTCTTGTTGAACTGGGAACGGTCTTGTTGTGAGACATCCACCTGTCGTAATTGGGTCGAGCATGCGTATGGTTACATTTGGGCAACCCCTGCAGGGTGTACATCTTATCGATAAGCCATGTCCGCGGTTATGGAAGACTTGGAATTGTATATCTTGATCATAGAACAACTTACACCTTTATGTTCCTGATAATAATTTGTTAATAACTTGATTAGTAATATAGCATTACTACAACTGATACCTAATAAAACTTGTCCACCGTTGAGTGCCTTTTACATTGCCTCTTCGCTTTGTTGAAGGGGATATGTGTATTTGGCTGGGTTATGTTTGTGTAGTATTTATCTGTTATCTTGTGCGCTCTCTTATCTTCTCTGAGTAGACGAATGTTGTAGTGTGTGTCTATTGGTTATAGTTTTGCTGCCGCTAAACCCACCATATAGCCCCAGGCGATATATTCGCCCGGCGAGCATAGCCATTTCTAGTCTCGCTAAGTACGTGCCGGAGTTCGTTCCTTGGTACTTACTCTCGCCTTTTCTCTTTCTCTTTTGTTTCCCCCCTTTTGTGGGCAACCGATGGCCCGACTTCGAAAGGTACAAGATGACGATGTTAGCAAGGTTACCCTTCCGGCTTGGCCTGGGCAGGGTTATGGCCACGGTTGGTTTATAACTCTTAGTCCAATTTGTATCTTGTCCGTACTCGGACGTATTCGATCTTCTGTATGATTTGGATCTTGTATTGTATATTTGTATCTTGACTCGTTTGAGTCGTTGTTGTAATATATGTTTCTTGTGGGCTCTATTGTAATCCTGTTGTAATGTTACCGCTCGTGTTAATTCCTCTGGCATCACGTGTGGATTCGTCGCGCACGTCGTGTCGGAGGGCGTCTATGAATCGACCGCATGCGGATTTCGGCGGGATCGCTGGAATCCTCATGGTACCGGATCTCGGGGCGTCACAGCTTGCTTCTTCAACTCGATCAGCTGCCTTAACTGCTTGTTTATTTTCTTCTGTTCTCCCTTCACTTCCACCAGTCCTGCATTGGGAGCATTAGGCATAATCAGAATGGCTCCTCTCTCCGCCGCATTCTCTACAACAAGTCCCCCTCCCAAATTGCGGTCCCCAATAGCGCCAATTGATTCCTGCAATTGAAGCCTCTGAACGTACACATCGATCCACTCGAAATGCCTGCATTTCTTCAAGATTTGAAAACAACAACGTGAACCCTAAATCCCAAATTCGAGGGAATAACAAGAAAATCGAGAGAAAACAGAGAAATTGGAGCGAGATCTAACCTTATCCCCTCTCTATATGGCAAGCTCTCGCATGCAAGGAACTCACGTCCACGGTTGCTGTTGTCGTCCGTCTTACAGATCGGCCGCTTTAGAGGCTCTGGCGTGGTCGGTCAGGCATCTTGTCAAAGGCACGGGTCCATACTGTTGCCATGAAGAACGGGAGGTCGAAGAGAAACTAGACATCACCCGCCTACCGGAGAAAGGCTGCCGCTGGCGGAGAAGAAGAACAATGGGGCGCGGGAAAAGAAACAGGAAGCAATGGCACGAGCACGGGCGCGGGGAAAGAAAGGGGAAGCAATGGCACGAGCACGAGCGCGGGGTTGGCTCGGGCTCCCATTTTGCAACGGTCACCTGGGTAAGCTGTAGGTCCGGCGCGGTAACGTGGACAAGTTGTGGGTCCCACGATGATCTGGATAAGTGGAGACGTGTCCACTGGGGCACCAATAGCCCCCACTTGCAGCACCAACCAATGTCAACTAAACGGAATCCTGTCCGAGCTCCTTCTGCGGGTTTCAGACAAGGGATTGGGGAAAACTGAGGCAAAACTAAGGAGCTGGGGAAAACTGAGTACAACTAAGGACCCGAGGGCACGGAAATAGAAAACCCTTAAAAATTATCCATGTGGTCCCAAAAAAGTTTACGGGGCTCAAAAATGTTCATAGGGTTCAAACTATGCGCATTGGTTTGAAATAAAATATGTTCGCAAGTTCGACAAAAATCATTATTTTGAAAGAATATTCAAGGATGCAGAAAATATACGTTCACTCATTACCAAAAGGAAATGAAAATGGAGGTACAAAAACAAAAGGAAAAGTCAAAAAAATATAAAAAAATAAATAAAGGAAAATCCAAATAATGTTATCATGGGCTGGCCGAACATCGGTCTACTAAGGGCATGTACAATGGTGATGAGTCAGCTGTCTGTAAGAGGTAGTTGAAGGTGATTTTGATGATGTGGAGGAAAAAGAATGAGGAGAGAGAAGGAGACTGTCTGTAAAGTTACAGACAGTCTATAAGCTTCTTAGAGACAGCTTACAGACAACATTTTTGTTGTTCTACGAAGGGTGTTTATAATTTATACTCACATATAGCTATGTCTAAAAATAGACAACTTACAGACAGACTATTGTATACACTGTCTATATCATTGTCTATAGATGACATGGACTAGTACTACAGACACCATCCGTCTAAACCAATGTACATGCCCTAACCACTTCATAGTCTGACAAAAATAAGGAAAACGCTTCAGATCCGGCGACCGATCGCTCGCCAGCGATCGGTCGTCGTCCCTCGCTCCGCGCGGTCCTTTATGGGCCTGGTTTTCGGCCCAAACTGGAGTGTTGCTTTTTTTTTTAAGAAATGTACAGTATTGTTTCCAGATTTGTAACAATTAGATAAAAAATTTGTTGTAAACTCACACGATATATTTTGTAAGATTTTTCTAAGTGATATGTTACGAAAATGTGTGTTTCTTGATACGTTGTAAACGGATGACTTTTTTGTTGTAATTATTTGTGATTTTTGGTGTAATTGTTTTAGTCATGGACACTTTTTTCGTAGAGATGTTGTATATGTTCGTTAGTTTTGTAACAAATGCATATAAAAGTTATAGAGAAAGCATGTCAGAGATGTTGTAATGTTCACCTGGACGTTTTGCTATAAATTATTTTGTTGTAATCGCTAATAATTTTGGTAAAAATAGCTGGTGATTTTTGTTGTAATTTGATATATATAAAATGTGTTATTTTCAATCAAATGTTCACAGCCACGAACACATGTTTTTTTGTTGTATAGCTTTTGATTTTTTATTGTAATTTGTTGTCAATTTTTGTTGTAAACCAACCTATAGCAAAACAATTGTTGTTTAACCATTTTTTTATAATACTATTTTGTTTATATTTTTTGTAATTTTTTGTTGTAATAGTACATATTTTTTGTAAGCGAAGTGAGATATTTTGTTGTAATACTTAGTATAAGGACCGCGGGTTAAGTTTCAGAAAAACAGGGGGCAAAATGCAAATCTCGCACCGCGGTAAATTTCGGACGTCGGATCATGATCGTACGGCGCGGAGAACGACCGATTTTCGGCCGTCCCATCCGGCGACCGACGCGTAGCGTCCGCCCAAAAATAACTCCACCCGCTTCATAGTCTGCGCGGCTGAGGCTCAACTACCACCCGCTTTAAGAGATAAATAACTCCATCCAAAACTAAGTGTCTCAATTTTTTTTAGATATCCGTGTGTAGTATTTTTTTTAGACGAGTGAATATACAACTAAGATGTGTCTAGATATGGATCTATCTAGATAAAACTAGAAATTTTATTTTTGAACGGAGGTAGTAGTTGACACCAGGCTGAACTGTGCAGACCGAAAGGCGAATCTCCCGTTCATCGCTTTAAGCAACACGCAGACATCCTGTTGCCTGAAGCTTCCCCCCAAACAGGCTGCATTTTGTACATCCTTGTAAGTTTCTTAATTTTTAGTAAATCTAATTTTATTACTTCAAATAAAATTAATGTTATACTGGACAAAGCTCGTATTCTAAAAGAATAAATATTCACATGTTAAAATTAGATATTCCTACGAGTATGAATATGTGTTCATATGTCTCTATACAAATGTTTATAATAACTAGCTAAGGGCCCGCACGGTTGCAACGGAACATTCCATCCATCTTCAAGTTCCCTTGATTTGATCGAATTCTAAGACACCGCGTCCTCTAATTTTTCCTTTGTGAAACCCTTATCTTGTATATTACCTTATATTATTCTGAGATAAATGTACCACTTGTCGCTGTTTTCACTCCCCTAAGTCCCCGCGATGATTTATATCCTTTTGCACAATCCGTGCATGAACTCGAGTATTGCATCCATCCATGTTGTACAACATATGTAATCGGTCTACTAACCACTTCATAGTCTGACAAAAATATTCATGCAAAAATATACCAATAAAGAAGAAAAAGACATGCGTCCACTAAATTAAGCTAGCGCTAAAGAAAGGATCTCTAACTGAGCGTAACTTCAATCCTTCGGACCAATAAACAATCTTGTATGTTCATACTATGTTTGTTTAAAGAAAACTATGTTTATTAAAAAAAAACGTATGTGCACCAAGAATGAGCATAAGATTTCTTCATGAACATTACATGAATCTCACAAGAAAAAAGAAACCGGCAAAGAGCAGCCAAAATTACATTTGTGTAACCACAATCTCAGAGAAACAAAAGAAAAGAGGGAATGATCAAAATTGACACAACGTGAGCAGTGGGCAACCATTTGTGCAGACAAAATTTAGGAAAAAAGAAGAAGAGTAGACAACGAATCTAGAACATAACTGAAAAAGAAAACTACTGAATTCTAAAGCCAGAGGACCGACAACGGATAGGGCCGGCTCCATGCATGTAGGTTTAGGGCATCTCCAGCGGCGCGACGCATTTTATTATCCGCGAGCGATCGTTTGCGTCGCGCTGCGGACGCTAAAATGATCGTTTTTGTCCGCGCGTTCGTTTGTATCTGAGTGGCTCCAGAGGGACGACACATTTTTTTGACATGTTTTTTTTTTTCCTTTTCTCCATTTAACATAGTTCCAAATATTACATATTGGAACATGATTTTACACAAATTAACACATAGTTTGGAACATGGTTTACACAAACTAATACATAGTTTGAACCATGGTTGACACAAATAAAAACATTTTAAAAAAAAGAAACCAGTTGTGTTGATTCCCGATTGTTCGCTGCCAAGAAAGAACATTCGAGGGCACATCCAGTCACCCAAACTGGAAAATCCAGCTTGGGACGGTGCCCCTGTTGGTTCTTTCGAGGAAGAACAGGCAGAAACCTTCACTACTAGCTTCGTCTGGCCCGTAGCTATATTCGCTGCAAAGAAAGAACACTCTAAGTTCTAACTATCGGTGTCCGAGCCGGATTCACCGGTGTGGTAGTGCATGCGGTAGGCTGTGTCGTCGAACACCTTGACGATCATCTCGACGTCCCCCTCGTAGAGGAAAGTGAGCTGGCAGCCGGGCTCGAGCGCGAGGTCGCGGGCGAACTTGTCCCACCCCGTGTGCAGCTACATCTTGCCCTGCCCGTCGAACAAGACCTCCACAGTCCACCGACAAAAGTTGCAGCTGGCCTCCCGTAGCTGCAAGTGCGCCGGCTCGACGCCATCAACGAACTCGGCGAACTTGTTCGGGAGACGCTTGATGCCGAGTGGGTCGTCGTCGATGCGGAGGAAGAACTCGAAGCAACGGTCGTCCTGCGAAGACGAGGAGGGCGCATGCGACGGCGAGCGTGGGGCCGTAGCTGCTCCACCACGGCGGCCCCTGCCCCGGCCCCGGGGGCGCCTAGGGCCGCGGCCTCGACCGCCTCGCCGGCCACCAGGACCCGCCATGGACTTCCTCGCGGGCCTGACTGCATCGTATGAAGAGCTAGGCGGTGCTACGGTGGAGCTTGTGGCGACTAGGGTTTGTGTGGAGGAGTGGATGAGGAAGAAGAGCGCGCGCTCTCTTTATATAGGCCGGAGGCAGGCGATGGCCGCAGGACGCGTGGCGTCGCCATTAACGTGGTTGGCGGAGGTAGGCGGCGGCCGCTAGGCAGCCGAGGCATCGCCATTAACGTGGCGCAGACTGCCGAAGCGACGCAGTGGCGCCAGTTGCTGGCGCGCTTGAGAAGACGCATCGACGCAGGGTCGCTGCTAGGCGGGCCCGACAAAACGTCCGCCAGCGCAACGTCCGCAGAGACGCATCCGAGGCGCATATTTGGGCCAGGTTTGCGTCGCCGCGGCCGGCCCGGTCACTTTGCGTCTCCCCGTTGGAGGTGGTACCAGATGCATTTTTCGGCCTGGCGGACGCAAACGGTCGCTCAGCGTCAGTTTGCGTCGCGCCGCTGGAGATGCCCTTATAGTATGCACCTCTGTTGTCTTTTTCGCGGGTGTGGTGGACACGAACACCGCCGTGCGAGCTCCACAGCTTCATACAACTCGAGCGTGAGGGCATCTCCAACAGGGCGACGCATTTCGGACGCCGAAACAGACACGTCTGTTTGCGTCGGCCGAAATGGTCGAAATCGTCCGCGCGTCCGTTTGCGTCGGGGAGTCTCCAGCGGCACGACGTATAATTTTTTTTCATTCATAAAGTCATAATTTACAACATAAAAAAGCCATAAAGGTGTGGTAAAAGTAGGTGCTGCCTACTGCTCGTCGTCGCTGACGAGGTCGATGAACTCCGGCGTCGGCCATGGAAGCTCGTACGCCGGCGGTGGAGGAGGTACCGTCGCCTGCGCAGGAGGCTGTGGCCAGGGATCCCAGGCCGGAGCAGCAGCCGGAGCGCGGTCGAACGCGTCGGCGTGACCGGAGGAGTCGCCGGCCTCCCCCGCGAGCGGGACTCGCGGAGCTGGATTGCGAGCCCGTCCCACAAAGCGAGCTCTTTGAGCTCGTCCTGCTCACTGTTGGCCAGTCCCATGGCAATGGCCTCCTCCTCGGTAATGCCGTCGGCTGGGTCTCCGGATCCCACGCCGGCCTACCGTCATCGTGGTCGTAGTCTGCCATGTCCACGTCCTCGTCCGCGTCCTCCTGGTCGTTCTCTTCTTCCTCCGCAGCGATCTCGCGGTCGAAGTAGTCGACGTCGCCGAGGTAGCCAGCGCGGCGGCGCGCGTCGAACTCGCACCTCCCAAAAGAAATCTTGTTGTAGGAGTTCAGCGCGTACGTATGATCTTCCCGGAGATCCGGCACCAAGATCGCTCGGCGGCGGCGCACCTCGTCCCGCCGTTCTCGGCCCTCGCGCGGCACGGGGGGACTGGCACACGCCTCGAGTTGAGGTACCAGCCCCCTCCAGGGAGTTCGCGTCCGGCCATGGTACCGGCCGGTTTTCCTCCGAAAGCTGGCGCGCGAGCTCGACGCGTAAGTACCGGCCGACCCGTGCCTTCTTGCCGGACCGCGAGCCGCTAGCCTCGTAGTCGTTCTTGGTCTTGCGTAACGGCCAGCATTTCTTCCCCATGGCGTCGGTCGGGTGGATAGTGTGGGCTCTGGCAATGGTGTGGTCGGGGAAATAGGCGCCGACAATGTCCCTTTAAGAGGCTCAGACGTTGTCTCACCTTCAATGTCCTGCCACTGCGATGCCGCCCAGCTGCGCACGCTCGCGGAATACGAGACGCGCCATTAACACGACCCTGGAAAGGCTGCAACACGCCGCCCGTAAGTAATGTCGGAGAAGACAAAACAGTTGTGCCCCTGCCAGGCGGGCCTGTGCGAGGACCGGGCGGACGACCACAGCGTCCGCAGAGATGCAAACCACATATTTGAGCCACGTTTGCGTGACCGCGGACCAGTGGCGAACGCGGGAAAGAATTGGAGGGGGGCACACCTCAATTTTTTTTTGCGCCTCTCAAATTGTGAAAAACGTTTTCCAAATGAAGTAATGAACAATATATAAGACAAATTTTTAATATCACTCTCGATATTGGATCCGACCGGAGGTGCAGAATCAAGGTACGCCAACAAAAGCCCGCCATCTTCGGTTTATTCATTATCTACGACCAATTGGTGTTGAAGAAGATGCAATCTTCTTTGATTCTTATTTCACGGAAAGTAACTCAATTTGGCGATTCATCTTTATTTCTACACAACTGAGACATTCAAACATATAAGTGACTTCATTTCTACAAGTGTCAAACTACTAATTTTAACATTAGCATAGAGAATTGCTAAATAGCGGGGGCAATTTTATGTCTTAAATATTAACTATAACAAATGAAAATAGCATCAGTCAATGGTTAATGGCGAGCAACAGACGCGTACATGCTGCCGGATGCTGGACTGCTGGAGCGCAACGCTGTGGCCCCGGCCGTGTGGTAGCCGGCGGGAATAGGAAGGGACTGGCCGGGGAGAGCGCCGGCCGGTGGGAAAAGCGGCGGCCGGCGGGGAGGGCTCAGGGCGGCCGCAGAGGGAGTCCGGGAAGCGCTGGGCGGACAGCGGCCGCCGGAGAGGCGGAGAGCGTCGAGGAGTTCCGGGAGAGGGGCGGCGGCGCCGGGGCGGCGGGGAATCGCGTGAGTGGTCCTGAATCGAAGTCGTGACAGGTTTCGTGGTTCGTGAGTTCGTAGTTCCTGATCTCATCTCTCGTTGGGAACGAACTGAGATTGGGCTTACTGGGCTTTTTTCTCAGGGGTACCAAAAAGAATTCAGAAATTCTGGGTGGGCCACGGCCCCACCGGCCCCCCCGCTAGGTACACCCATGCCGCGGACGGCCGGTCACTGTGCGTCGCCCCGCTGGAGGTAGTGTCAGACGCATTTTCGGTCCGGGTCGCTCAGCGTCCGTTTACGTCATCCCGTTGAAGATGCCCTGAGGGCACAGTCCTGCTTCATGGCCTCCTGGATCGATCCTGGCCTTGGTGGAATCTGTCCACGTGCGGGGAGCCGTGCTCGACCTTGTCCATGGATAACCCGCAGTCAAGACGTAGCAGGGAATCAGGGATCTATTGCTTCCGCATCTGGTCTTGCTCCCGGTGGTGAAGCTCCTGGAGACCCACGACCCGGCGTCGTGTCCATCAGCGCATGGTCCTCTACTGCGAGCGCGAGAGATTCCGCCCTTGCCGATCTCCAGCACTAGTTAAAGCGCCGCCAACCATTTCCTCCGCACGCGCCGCTGACAGCCTCCTCGCACGGAGCCACCGCTTCCAGCCCCGTCGCATGGAGACAACCTAGGCAAAACCTATACACCGACCAGGTCGGTGGCGGCAAATCCTATACACCGACTAGTTCGATGTATACGACGCGCCGCACACCCCCTCCTCGTCGTTTGGGCCGGCCCATATATCCCGACTGTGTTGGCGTTCCGCCTGACTGTGTCGAGTCGAGTCTCCGCAGTTTCTGCTTCTTTCTGGTTCTGCGTTGGGTGCCCCTGATCTTCTTCTTCCGCCACTGCCCTCGTGTGCCCCCGAGTTTCTGATGTTGGCCTGATTCTTCGGCGATATCCTTCGCTGATCTGATTCGTCGTCTCCATCGATGGCCGCAGAAGGTTAGATCCCGTTTCCATTCTCTCCCCCATATCCATGTTCTCACCGGGACCTGAAGTACTGGATTCGTGCTAATTAGGCTTTTCAGAGAATAGATTTGGTTGATTTGTTCTTACTTTAGGGGTTTCCATCTTCTCCCCGCACCCGTGCTACTGGATTCGTGATGGTTAGGTTTTTATCATAGATTAGTGTGGTTGATTTTGTTCATATATTTTTAGGGGTTTCTTTTTTTAGGATGCTTTACTGTTTCTTTATGAAGTTTCCACTTCCTCCATGGCCATCCGCTGGCCATACACCTCAGGGCATGAGAAATGGAGGCAGCTGTCCAATTAGGCTTGGATAAAACTTTTGACATATGCATGCCATGTTGTGGTCCCATTAATATGTCTTTCTCTCAAAAGCTGATTTGGTTTTTCTCTTTTTCTCTCACATTTTTACTCAGTTTTCACTTTATGACTGAAGAGGCTGCCTCCTGATGAAGAGGCTGCCTCCTTATCCGAACCTAATTTGGACCACCCGAACCAAGATAAAGCTGCGAGGCAACACCCCTAGGGCTATGCATTGGCCATGCCCTCATGCCAATGTTTTCTACAGCCCAACTCTACGCACCTGCTGTTGAATTGCTTGGCCTAATGTATTCTTTTTTGGAACATGTCATGAAATATGTTCTTTTGTGGGAGCACAATAATGTTAGCAACATCTTAATTCTTCTGTAGTTGCTGAAGCACACTAGAAATCTGTTTTCACCATACTATGTTCAAGCCGGTCAGGTAATTACTTAGTTCATTTTTATCTTTCTACATTTCCAAACTTGCCTCTGGAGCTGGCCAAACCAGGTTTTGGATAGGCTTAAGTACTACTATAAAAGATAATCACATTGGATATAATTACTGATAATGATTTTAGCATAACCATGTAGGATTGCTTGTTGCTTAAGTACTGCTTCTTCATGGTCTTCATTTCATTTCTAATATATTTTCCTCGGTTGTTAATTATATGAGCAAACCTTTTTTCTCACCAATGATGAAGCATGGTTCTCTGCATTTTTGTAACAGCATAAGAGCTCATTTCAAGTTCTTATTTTAATCACAAATATCATTATTCTTCTTTGTCTTTTTCCATTGAGAATTGGAGAATGAATTAGTGAGTTTGGTGAAGGTTTACTGAATATAGCTATCTCATATGTTGAGCTCTCTGATAGCTATTCGGCAGATGAGGTAGCTGGAGGATTTGTGACAAATAATTTCTCAAAAATGAATCTTTTATCTAGTCAAGGTTTGTATTAAGTAATTATCTATTTTCTTTTATGACCTTGCCCGTATGACTATTAGGGGAGTCTATAGAGTTAAACTATTAATACTTTTATTCCCATACAGAAGTTCCCAATAACAACATTGATGATGGATTAGATTTTGCTACGCCTTATGATCAGTATCATGTGATGAATTTATATGGAGCAGGTAAATTTTCTAAGTGTCAATGTTTCCTTTATATCCAAAATGTCCTTATTGTGCTTATGTCAGATTTTGTACCTTTTGATGTTTTCCTGGAATTCTGTCATAGGAACTGGCAACCTTGCCGTCATTGAAATGCATGCAACAAGGACTGATCAGGATTGTTTTGATAAAAAGAATAGAAAGAAGTGTGCTGCTAAAACAACTTCTCCTGAGCGGAGCATGTAAAAGTTGGTATTAGATCCATTTATTGATGTTTTTCACAACAAGTTCCTCAGGATAAACAGATTCAAACAGTAAAATTCATAAGTCTTTTTTCCACATTAGGATTGTACGCCCAAGACATATGGTTGTTTCTTTGTGTGTTCTAAATTCCCTGTTTTCTACAATGATTCTATTTTTATAATATGATGTTTTCTGCTACATGCCCATTTGTTAATTTGGAAACAATCAGAACTAACATTTCAAAAAACATGACATACTGTATGAAACATGTTTTGTATATCCTCACTTTCTGCATTTGTTTGTTTCTTTTAGCGACAGTCCAATTGTTATTGAGATTAGGCGTTACTCTATGTCATCTGACGATTTCTCGATTCATTCAAAACTCGTGGTGAATTGGTGATGTTAATGGCGACACTATGTCCGTGTATGCTCAAATCTTCAACGACAAATCTACACACGATACACTATCTAAACCTTTTCTCAAAAAGTTCATTTTCACCACAGTCATATCTGTAAGCAATCTATCCACATGTTTTTAGATATCTGTTTGTATTCATTGCATCCTTCTATCTTAATTCTTGTTCTTTTTAATTCTTGTAACACAGGAAATGTTAATGAAAGATCCGAAGGTTTTCAACAAGATCTTCGTTTTATCAGAATTCAACTGGATTATAAAATATTTAGAGTTTGAAATTTCAGCAATGGACATTGTAATGAACCATGACACTTTTCTTTTGTCATATTTTGTTAACTTCATCTTTTTTTATTTCTTCCATCTGCACATGTCTCTTAATTTAATCTTCATTTTTTTTTTGGGGCAGCTGCATTTTCCAAGTGTTCGTTCTAAACAATGGGTTCTAATGTCCGTGAGCCCACTGTATGAAACCATAAATTTCTTCGATCCTACTTCAATGATTTCATGAGGAATATGGTATAGCTCAGTAGCATATAGCTTCTCATGGTTATGGTTTAATATCACATTTTATCTCTTTTATATTAATCAGCATTTCTTTATTTTAGTGTTTTTACCTAGGTAAGTAATCTGAATACTGTTTGTAAGGAACTCAATATGTTTGGGAAGGATATTGAGAAGTTCAAGAAACCAAAAACTGCACATTACCCTCCTCACTCCTCAGGCACCATTGTGAGTATTCAATATTTTTATATTTTAATTATTTTCTACAACTCTTATCTAGTGTCTCTCTTTTCCAAATTTTAATGATTTTTTTCCTTTTGTTTTTCCCCACATGATTCTGTCATTTTAGGCATGATGGTGGAATTTACACCATGCTTTATGCGGAAATTTGGACTGCCAAGTTTATGAAAGATTTCAGCAAGGTAGCTTTTCTATTACCGCATTCACAATGTGTTTCCCCCCTTCATCTTTCTTATTAAATTTTTCTGCAACTTGCTTTTTTATGGTAATTGCAGGAAATAGTGCAAAAGTACAGGATGCTCAAGGCCTATGAAATGTTCTACTGTATCCAGAATGAGATTCTTGTTCAGCAGTTCGAAAAGACCAAGAAAAGGAAACGCCAGTGCTAAGTGATGACAAGAATTCTCCAAAATCTTTTTTCCTGGTACGTTTTTGTTTTCTGATCATAGGCATTATACGATACTCTAGTAATTGATGTTTTTTTTTGCATGCTCTGCCAGCTGAATGAAGTAGACATATCATTTACTATTGTTTTAATTTTCGAAATATATTCTTCAAATCATTGCAAAAAAAAATTAGGAAAGGCTGCGTACAATGACCCAATGTGGTCCGACCCCGCGCAAAGCGGGAGCTTCATGCACCGGGCTGCCCTTTTTTATTGCAAGATTTTTTTTCATATATATATATATATATATATATATATATATATATATATATATATATATATATATATATATATATATATTTGCATCTGCTGAGAGGAGATGATACCAGTATAGGGTTTTTTTTGGGCAAACTGGGCGTTTTAAGTCTGTTATTATCCATAGTCTTTTATTTGATCTTTTTCGTATTCAGCAAACTGGTTTGTAGCAAAACTGGGTTTTTATATGATATTTTCACATATGATTAGTTTATTTACTTAATTTTTCACATTATAACAACAAAGAATGGGTGTGGGTGGTATGTTCTGGACAACTGCCCCTAAAATATACATAATTTTTTTGTATAATTGTTTTTTAAACTTCACATAGAACATTTTCATTAATAATTTTATAATAACATTTCTTTATATTTCTAATTTATGCAGGGATACATAATTCTGGGTTATGACCTTTCCTGGAACGAAAGTCGCCTGCGTCTTGAAGGGTCTGACCAGCAATGATTTCTTTTTTAGTATATATCAAATGAATTAACTATTAAGAACGAGAAGTTTATTTTGTAATAAACATTTTCCTTTTTCATGTTTGTAAATAGTGTACTTCCAGGAAGCAACAACTGCATGTACAATGCTCATGCGGCTGTATTCCGATGGCTTCTTTTTTCAAAACATGTGTTTACAATTACTCATATTGTGAGCAAATGCTTATTTATTATTTTTCCTGAATTATGATGTTATTTCTTCTCTTTCTTAACATGTGTTTACTATTTCTTAGCTGAATTATCTTCCTTTTTTCTCCGAATTTTTGTATGGAGTGGTGCGAATTGGCCAGATTGGGGAGGCCAAACCGCTCAGCACAACCCTACTGGGCTGCTGCAACAATCAGGGGGTCGAGAAGATGGGAAGAAGTCTAGACAAGGAAGAGGCAGGGTGGCTGATTCATTAGATTGTTGAGTTGCTCTGTTGGTCTCCCTTGATAGCCTTGGTTGTTTGTTTTCCTCGCCTTCGATGGGGCAGGAGACTAAGGACGCAATAATATACCGACCCAACACTATACTTTTTTATTGATCTTAATGAGTAGCTCACAAATATGGTTGGCTCGATTGTTTACCTTGTTAACCTTAACGAGCAAAAGTACTTGCTTAGCTCGGCTCGTTAAGTAAATAAGTCAAGCTAAAGCGAGTTGAGTAAACGAGCTCTCATTAAACTTGTCGAGCTTCGAGCTTTATGTCCAACCCTAATTCTGGTCATGCTTTATTTAATGTTCAAGTTTGAAAAATGTTCGTGCCAATAACCCGTTCATGGAAAGAATCTTCTTCACGCTAAGAATCCATTCATGGCAAGAATCTTCACGCTAAGATTCCGTTCATGGCAAGAATCCGTTCATGCTTCTTTTAATATACTAGGTAGGAAACTATTCATCACAAGGATCCGTTCATTCTTTTTTATTATGTTCTAGGTTGAAAACCGTTCATGCCAAGAAAACGTACATGGAAAGAATCCGTTCATGATTTTTGTAATGTTCTAGGTAGGAAACCGTTCATGCCAAGGACAAATTCATCCAAATAATCCGTTCAAGGTAGAAAACTGTTCATGGCAAGAATCTGTTTCATGGTTTCATGCTTTATTTTGTGTTCAATGGGGGAAACCGTTCATGCTAAGAATTCGTTCATGGAAAGAATCCGTTCATGCTTCTTTAATGTAGGAAGCCATCCATGCTAAAAATATGTACATGTTTTTGTAAATGTTCAAGTTAGAAACCTTTCATGCCAAGAATCCATTCATGCATTTTTTTAATGTTCAAGGTACAAACCTGTACATGCTAAGAAATCCATTCATGCCAAAAATCCTTTCATGGCAAGAATTTTTTCATGCTTCTTTTAATGTTCTAGGTAGGAAAACATTCATGCTTTTCAAAATTGTTCAAGGTAGAAAACCGTTAATGTCAAGAATCCGTTCATGTTTTTAAATGTTCAAGGAAGAAAACTGTTCACGTCAAGAATCTGTTCATGAGTTTTTCAATGTTTTAGGTACGAAACCGTTCATGCCAAGAAAAAGTTTAACCAAATAATCCGTTCAAGGTAGAAATCTGTTGATGGCAAGAATCCGTTTCATGCTTTCGTGCTTTGTATTATGTTCAATGGGGGAAACCGATCATGCTAATAATCCGTTAATGACAAGGATCCGTTCATTCATTTTATTATGTTCTTCGTTAAAAACCGTTCATGCCAAGAAAACGTTCATGAAAAGAATCCGTTTATGATTTTTTAAATGTTCTAGGTAGGAAACCGTTCATGCCAGGAAATGTTCATCCAAAGAATACATTCAAGGTAGAAAGTTGTTCATGACAAGAATCCGTTTCATGGTTCCGTGCTTTATTTTGTGTTCAATGGGGGAAATCGTTCATGCTAAAAATTGGTTCATGGCACGAATTTGTTCATGTTTTTTTAATGTTATATATAGGAAACCATTCATGGTAAAAATCTGTTCATGTTTTTTAAACGTTCAAGGTAGAAACCTTTTGTGCCAAGAATTTGTTCATGGCAAGAAATCTATTAATGATTCTTTTAATGTTCTAGGTAGGAAACCATTCATGCTTTTTCAAATTGTAAGAGGTCGAAAACCGTTCATGCAAAGAATCCGTACATGCTTTTTAAATGTTTAAGGTAGAAAACCATTCAAGTGAAGAATCCATTCATGAGTTTTTTAATGTACTAGGTATGAAATCGTTCATGCCAAGAAAAAGTTCATCCAAATAATCCGTTCAAGCTAGAAATTTGAAGAATCTGTTTCATGCTTTCGTGCTTTGTCTTATGTTCAATGGGGGGTTTCATTCATGCTCATAATCCGTTCATGGCAAGAATATGTTCATGTTTTTAAAATGTCCAAGGTATAAACTGTTCATGCCAAAAATCTGTTCATGCTTCTTTTTTATGTTTAAGTTACAAAACCCGTTCACGCTAAGAATTCTTTCATGGCAAGAATTCGGTCATAATTCTTTTAATGTTCTAGGTAGGAAACCGTTCATGGCAAGGAAACAAGTTCATCCAAATAATCCGTTCAAAGGTAGAAAACTTTTCATGGCAGAATCCGTCGTTATGCTTTCGTGCTTTATTTTTTGTTCAACGGGGGAAACCGTTCACGCTAAAAATCCGTTCATGGAAAGAATTAATCCGTTCATGGGAGGAATCCGTTCATGCTTTTTTTTAATGTTATATGCAGGAAACCATTCGTGGCAAGAATCCGTTCATGTCTAAAATGTTCAAGGTAGAAACGGTTCATGACAAAAATCCATTCATGCTTTTTTTAATGTTCAAGTTAGAAAACCGTTCACGCTAAAAATCCGCTCATGTCAGGAATCATTTCAGGGCAAGAATCCGTGCATGCTTCTTTTAATCTTCTAGGTAGGAAACCGTTCATGGCAAGGATCCGTTCATGCTTTTCAAAATAGTTCAAGGTAGAAACGGTTCATGACAAAAATCCGTTCATGTTTTTTTAATATTCAAGTTAGAAAACTAATCATGGTAAGAATTAATTCATGTCAAGAATCTTTTCAGGGCAAGAATTCATTCATGCTTCTTTTAATCTTTTAGGTAGGAAACTGTCCATGGCAAGGATCCCTTCATGCTTTTCAAAATTGTTCAAGGTAGAAAAACGCCAAGAATCCGTTCATGCCTTTTAAATGTTCAAGGTAGATAACCGTTTACGGAAAGAATCCGTTCATGAATTTTTTAATGTTATAGGTAGAAAACTATTTATGACAAGAATTCGCTCATGTTTTTTAAATGTTCAAGGTAGAAAACGTTAAAATCGTGAAAATGTTGCTTCACGATGGATATGGACATTTGTCTGAATATGTAACAGTGTGTTCTTTTTGGGTATCTATTTTTTCTACTTTGCTTTCATGTTCATTTTTTTTTGGAATAAAAAACCTTGCATTAATCTGCCGCCAGTTTGCAAAGCTACAACTTTTTCGTATTTCTTTCGGCGTCTGTTTGTCCGTATAGCACGAAGCAGTGGTAGACAATACCGTAACAGGGCAACTCCAGGACGAACGATCGGAAAATCCCGAACCAAGCCGAACCGATAATCACGATTGTGGGCCGAGCCCATATACGGCAAGGGGGTCTGCGGCAACTCCACTGGCGCCGACCAGGTCGGTGTAAAGGGTTCCCCGTCGGTGGCTACCGGCCACCGCACACTCCCTGGTCGGGTATGGGCCAGGCCCATTTGTGTTTGTTTAGCTTGTAGCACTTCGATTTTCCTTTTCTTTTTTTTCTTTTATGGTTTCTTTTTCCGTTTTTCTTTTCTATTTTCTGTTTTCGGTTTTGCTTATATTTTTCAGATTCAAATTTTTTAATTTTTAAAAATTGTTCAAATTGAGAAAATGTTTAAATTCAAAATTGTTCAAATTTGAAAACCGTTCAAATCTGAAAACCGTTCAAATTTGAAAACCATTCAAATTTGAAATCTGTTCAAAATATTTTTAAATGCGAAAATATAAATAAAATGTTTATATTCAAAAATGTTCAAATTTGAAAATCGTTCAAATATGAAAAATGTTTAAATTTGAAAACCGTTCAAATTTGAAATCTGTTCAAAATATTTTTTAGATGCAAAAATGTAAACAAAATGTTTAAATTATAAAATGTTCAAATTTGAAAACCGTTCAAATCTGAAAACCGTTTAAATTTGAAAACCGTTTAAATTTGAAAACCGTTTTAAATTTGAAAACCGTTCAAATTTGAAATCTGTTCAAAATATTTCAAATGCAAAAATATTGAAATTCGAAAAATATTCAGATTCTAAATTTGTTCAATTTTTCAGAAAGTTTAGATTCAAATTTTGTTCATATTCAGCAAAACATAAATGAAATAGCAGAAGAAAAAAGAAGAGAAAAGTTACTGGGTCGGCCCAGTGCCTCCCGCCTGGGTGTGCGGACGATCAGCTTAATGGGTCGAGCCCATATACGCCCGGGGGGGGTGGGTTCGCTGCCACCGACCAGCTCGGTGAATAGGAGCCCCCGACAACCTGCACCAGGCGTGTTTTAGCGATCGAACGATCGGTCCTGCGTTTAGTGCTTGTCATTTTCGTTGGGCCTCGGCCTGCCTGTTCTCACAGTTATGGCCCATGTGCCTCATCGGGGGAACGACGCCAGGGTCGACGTACACGTACGAACCAACGGGTTCCAATTTACAAAATGCGTTGGGTTCGTGGCGGTCCTGGCGGACATCCTCAAGCATCTACTCGGTGGACCGCGGCAGAACTGGTACGTCTTCTCGGTCGTGCCCTTCCTCCCACTCATGGCCGTACCGCAGGCATGTGCAGCCTGTTCTACCGCACAGGGCCTCCCGATTTAGAGGGCCTCCAAATTAATATGTTAAAGTAGTACTCTAATGACCCATTTTGTTTAATTGGACCTCAGTCATTTCGATGAGAGATTCTACAGAGTACTATACTCCATTAAGGCTAGCCATAGTGCTAGTATCTTAGCTAGTACGTAGTATATCATGCATATTGGTCCCATAAAAATGCTAATGTGATAACTAATTAAGGAGGAGAGAGAAGATTAGAGTAACATAGGTGGATTCTGTATCATAGCACATATTACGAGAAAACTTAATGCCTACAAATCTTGTACACAAATTTACACTGAGATTCTAAAAAATAATAAATATAACATATCTATGATAGTACTCTATGATACCACCCACTATAGAGATAGTATCATACACAAGTATCATACACAAGTATCATATGCATGATACTACTACATGATACTTAGCACTATGGTCAGCCTAAGGCAGTACTAGTGCTTAGGAAATTTGCAGTCGCATTAACTCCAAAGGCCCCCAAGCCACCCACGCCTCTTTAGAGCAAGAACAATAGTGTAGCCAGCAGTTGGCTATAGTGGTTTGCCATGTCATCTATAGCTAGTTTATAGCCACCATGCACAATAGTTGACTCTAAAATCTACTACTTTATCAAAATTATGGCCCACCTTTCACTCTCATAAAGTGCCTAGGAGCACGTGCTAGAGCTGTCTCTTGCATTAGAGCCCACTTCTCTCTCCTATTCTCACTCCTCCAACTAAACAAGATATAATATTTTATTTTCTTATAGCCAGCTAACTGTCTATACATTATTGTATCGAGCGATAAGCTTGATGAGCAACTCAAACAAAACAAAAAGACTGTACCTTATTGTATTTGCTCTTACCCGTATCTTCTCTTTCTCTTTCATCGCGAGTGCAACTAATTCAGTTAGTCTTCCAATGAATATTAAGATTTTGTCTCAATGATTTTTATGAAGAACTAATTGAAGATTCATTTTTGAAAGATGTCATGTTTCGACTAAAAATTAGCACTTTTGAATTCTTAGATTGCTTTTTCACATGATGCACTTCTTTTAATTTATTTTACCACATACTACCTCCATTCCTATAAATAAGACGCACACACATTTTTATGTGAATATTGACCAAATAAATAGGACAACAATAGCACGATCATATAATACATAAGCAACATTGTTAGAATCGTGTTGGAAAATACTTTCTAATGATACCAGTTTTATATCAAATATTTGTTATATACTTCATCCTGAAAAATATGTTTCAACTTCATCAAAACTTGCATGTATCTACAAACTAAACTTATCTAAATACATGTATATCTACATAAAATTGAAACATCATTTTTAAATAGAGAGATATATATTAATATTTTGTCAAAGATAAATTACGAAAAACAAGGGTGCATTGTTTATTGAAATGGAGTGAGTAGTATATATAAAATTATTTTAGTTGCCAATGATCATGTTAAGGTCCTCTATTTCTTATTTTGCTCAGGGCCTCCGTATTCTCAAGTACGGCCCTGCTCCCACTCCCACCATGCCAGCGTGGAACAACCACGCAGAGCAGCTGATAGAGATCCTACAAGGGCATGTGAAGTACTGGGAGCTGAATGTTGGATGCAGCGCTACGAACAATGGCCAGGCGTGGACGACTGACATATGGAACCCGGGAGCAGCAACTTCCGGAACCGTGGCGAGGCATTGAAAGGGCACCATCCCGCTGTTGCTGACGGCGTAGGACGCGGCCGTAGAGGTGTTCGGCTTCAGCTTAAGCCGATGCTGCATGCCAGCGTATAGCATATGTATTTCTACATGACACCTCATCGCGACATCATCATGACGTTCTTCTGGTCGTATGAAAATTCTTCGAGCTAAACTAGAACCTGACTTGAGTTCCGGTACCGATTGTAATCGTGCACCACCGCAAGATGTAACAGGATATATAGATGCTGTTAAAAAAATTATATATAGATATATGAGCACATCTGGGCAAACCATCATCAATCTATCTATTAATATAAAAAAATTTATGGCACCATGCCAAGCGTGGTATTATGATTACACGTCGGCTACAAAAAAAATGAATACTTTCCCTTTTTAAAAATAGCATGTATATAATTTTTAGTTAATGTAAAAAAAATTAAGTTAACATAAACATCTACAATATGATACGAACATAATACAAAAGTATTTTCAAGATGGTATTTGAGACTATAAATGTTGACACATTTTCCCTTTCCACTTAACGAAATGGGTCGGTGGTGCTATTAGGTCAAAAAAAAGGGATTAATTTTCGTCCGCCAAAAAACCCGGGACTCCCAAACCGGTTGTTTGTTCGTTCGCCTAACTTTTCCGATAAAAAAAAGGGAGACTCCCAAACCGGTCGGTCGTAATCGTTTTACTGTTTCGACCCACTATAAACATACAACCTACTGCTCTCGTTTTCCCACAAAAGCCAGACGCGAGTTTCGACTACTCCACGCTGAGTTCTGCCTAATCGACAAGTTCTGCTTAATCGACAACTTCATCCAACCGACAAGAACGTCCGTGCTGTTCCATGGAAGTAGAACCATCCAACCGACAAGAACATCCGGAAATTTGTCTAAAGGTACGAAATTACAATCATGCACACCCTCTCCTTCGCTCTAGACTGTTTCTATCCAATTAGAACTATAGTATAGCTGCTCTCTCCTTTACCGTGTAAATGTGATGTACAGAGCTAGCTGCCCTACCCTTTACGGCTTTAACGTCTAGATGAGATGTACAGGGCTAGAGTAGATCAAGTTGGAACGGAAGTACAATATGTACTGCACTGCTACAATAGATGAATTAGAATACAATGGTTTCCTTCCGCAAAGAATAACTGTTATAACAATCTGCCTATAATTTTTAAATTTCAGGAGATGGAACTCGGCATTCAATCAAACACCGTTGAGGATTTCAATAGCCAGCCTTTAAAAAAGGCTAAAAGTTCTGAATCGTGTGTTTCGGATGATCAATTGCCATCTCCTACAATTTCCACATCATCTATTGTTTTGGAATTTTCTGACTCAGTTAGTTCAGAATTGATGAATAAAGACCCATTGCCTCCATCACCAGCCAAGTCAGAGTTATCTCCAAATTCAGAGTTATCTCCAGATTCAGCACATGATAATAAGCAAAGCTTTCCAGAAAATAATGATAAACTACCAGAAAAGCATACAATAAATGACTTTACATACGACTATCTTCCTCAATAGGAGTAGGGTCTAAAATGTAGACTGTTCTGGTATCCTTGTCGAGTGTGAATAGAACAAAATCCTGGTTGGATTGTAATTTTTTGAGAATTTCTATGCACTCATATCATGGAAAGATACAAAGTTGTTGACCCTTACAAGCACAGAGAAACACAAACACAAAGAACCAAGAACACCCTAAGACCACCATAAACCATGAAGATCTTCGGAGCCCTGTGTCATCATCCCATAAAATTGAGAGAAGACCCCTACAGCAGAAAGAACTACAACCAAGCGCAAGCAGGTCATCATCTTCGACCACGATGCAATTGCCACCACGCTGCTTCCTCCTTCCTTGACACCAGCGCCGAGAAGGCATGGACACCAATCCAACACGCCTGCAGCAGCCGTCATCATCTTTGGCTTTGAGTATCGCGAAAAGTGTCCCTTCCGGAAGGAAGGGAACTCGAGTCAACCGACCGGTCCAGCACCGCGGCCGGGCCATCCGCCCGGGCAAACCAGGAACTCCCTCCAGCAGATCGCCGAGGAAGAAGAAGAGCAGCATCAAATCATATCGACAAGGAGGAAGAAGGGTCTTTCTCCCGACCATCTGGACGATTTTGGCGTCGCCACGTCGAACCGTCTCCTCCCCTCGCCACCAAGGCCGGCCGGAAGAATCTGCAAAACGTGATAGCCGCAAGCCACCAGAAGAACACAAACCCTAAAAAAGGAAGGCAGTGGTGCCATCTCCTTCCTCTCCCTCGCCACCACGGCCGGCCGAGGAGAAGGCAACAGCATCAGCACTCCTCCGAATCCAGAACAGACTCCGCAAACTCCACGGTAGGGTCGAAATTCGACCGTGCCCGGGGAATCCACCCTCCCCGATCCGCAGATCCGAGAGGAAACCAGGCCAGCAGCTCGCCGGCGCCGCCACAAGTGGCCTTGCCGAGATGGGGATCGAGCTCCAGCATCCTTATTCCGACGCGACGTCGCCTCCACCATCTCGACGCCGTCCCAGAACACCATGCGAAGACTAGGCCGGGCGCTTCCCGGCGCAGCAGAGGAAGACCCCCCGCCGCCGCCACGCCACCTGGGCTTTGCCCGGCAGCGCCACCGGCGGCGGCGGCGGGAGGAGGGGTGCGGTGGGGGCTAGGGCTGGGGTCGTGCGGGAGGAGGTTACGTGAGTTTAGACTTGAGCTCCAGGAGCACCACGTTTGCCAAGCGAAATATAATTTGTGGTTGGATTGTACTGGAATATGAATCTGAAATATGATAAATATTAGATGTATCAAAAATATTAATTGTGGTGACAATTATAGTAGGGTTGTTGACTTACCGATCTGCATGATGAAACACTATACTTGGTGCCAGGCCAGCTACGGACAGAATATGCTAACTTAAATACAAATACAATGGTCAAGCATACACATTAACGATCTAAATACAAATTGTTCATGAGGTAAGTCTTTTTTTTATATATGACATGACAAAGTATTTCACACATAAAAGTTAAAATGTTCGTACTATAAAGAGAAAATGGTCCTTGTGTAGCAGAAAAAATAAAAATAAACAAAAAAAGAGAGAAATATTGGAAGGAAAAAACTTGCAAACAAAGAAAAGGAGATAAATTAACAGAAAACCAGCAAAAAATCTCTAAACAGAAATTGACATAAAACCAGAAGAAAACTAATGAACACTAACTGAAAACCAGAGAAAGAAACCCACAACTAGATAATAGAAATACAACAGTCCCAACTGCATTGTTTCAAATGCATGTGTCTCACACCATGTACATCGGCCGCATCTTCTTAATTAGACCGCATCTACTCTTGTACTGTTTTTGCGTTTTGTACAAATTTACTCCAAATGAACCTCTATCAACATGTGTGATCTAGAATTCTCTTGAAAGATATTTAAGGATACTAAAAATGCCATGGACTTATTCAAATATACATTAATAACACACACTGATCTTTGAAGAAAATTGCCTTTTTTTCTCTATATGCTTTTAGATTTAGGGTAGACTCCGTTAAGCCAAATAATTCTGAGGAACAACTGAAACTACATTAAAAACATACACTATCATGCAATTTACTGACAAAATGAGTCAATTTGATGCAATTGTATTCGTGAAATTGTACCATAAACATTGTATTAGAATATGTTGACAATGTTATTACCTGGTTAATTATCCTACATATGACAAAACAAAATACATGACTAGAACATATGTTCACAAAGCATGTTACAAGTAAGTAAAAATAATTAGTATAAATATGTGAGAGATCGTATTTTAACTCAAAACTCGAAAATTAGTTCTCATGTGCACATGCCCACAACTTTGTATGGCTACGTTGTACAAGCAATTTAAGTCGTTTAAAAAATGTCACGTTAACTAAAGTCTTTCATATAATCAGCACATGTGGGTACATGCTGCGAGGTCGGGTGGAGCTCGACGCGGATGGTGAAGTCTCCCGCATCGGGCTCAGGCACCCCTCGATCGTCGCGCCGGTAGAACAAAGAGAACCAATGGAGAACGGTGCGTCACGTACTCATGGACAAAACAATCCTCGTCGACAATATGTAGCCAGTTGTTGCTCCCCGGCCGATACTACCGTGTGTTGGTGACCAAGTGCTGCGGAAGGAACTCCCAAACCACCTTATTGGCGAGATCGGCATGTGGAGAGTTGGATCTATACTGTCGTTTGCCATGCCGGCTAAGGGTTACGCGTATGCTAATTTCTTGGTTTTGCGGGGTTATGCAAGGCGAAAGGTTTTTTATGGAATTGCCTTTGTCTTGTTCGTATATTATGTTTTTCTATCTAACCATCATGTTTCTCTAAGTAGTAGCAGAACATTGATGGATTACAACAAGATATCTTTTTTATTCTTAGGCTTGAACACTTGTTTTCTTATGGCTCTGCTCAGTAAGTCCGACGCCATACAGTTACATCATGATTCATGTGTATGAGTTGTAAACTGAATTGCAACTGGGTTTTCTTAGTTGCAATTGAGGTTGTAATGGGATTTTCTTCTCAGTTGCAAGTAAAATGCTTTGAACTTTTTTTATTTTAGCTTCGTGATTGCTGATTATCATGAGTTACATTATAGGCTGCAAGTGAAATTTGATCCGAACGAGAAATAAGTGCATACTCAATGGAGAACTAGCCACGCCCTTTTCTTATTATCTGTTTTTGGCCGTGCTCTTCCGTCCCGACACCTTTTTCGCGTACACGAAGGACATCTACGTCTGTTGTATTAAGCTCGAAGAGAAAGGCCGATGTCCATACAGGGGAACCCAGGTGTGTGTGGCCATGATAGACGGTGCCAGCAAGAACCCACCACTACTCGACTCGAAGGACCTACGTCTCCTTAAGTGATCCACATGGTATACGAAAACCTGTCCAGAGGCGCTAATCCTGGACGAATCGATTGGTGAAATGAAGGGACATCGACTTGCACGCGTCAACAACCCGAGCGTTGCGCTCCATCCAAAGGAATCCCATGACTAAGGAGATCAGAGAGTTAGCATTTTTTTGGAGAGCAACCGAAAGGGCGTCGACGTCGGCTGGCCACAAAGCGGAGAGCACCACCGTGGTAGGGAGAGGTAGGTGGAAATGAAGATGTGTGTTGACGCCAGCCCAAACTTCTTGAGCAAAGGGGAACACGAGGGACATGTGATCAATGGTCTCATCGTGCATCTTGCACAGAGGGCAAAGCACGTGAGACTAGAGACCATGTCGGAGCTAGCTGTCAGCGGTCCAGCAATGCCGGCCAAGCGCAAGCCACGTGTGGAACTTGTGCTTCAAGGGAGCGAAAGAGTTCCAGATGTTGATGGTTCCCGCCATCGGCATGGGAGCCCTCCGAGGCGTTTAGGATGGCACACACTCCTCCACGCGACAAGGCAGCTCCTACAACGTGCGCTTCCCGTGGCATATTCGACAAAAATAACCAAAATGTGCAACTAATTCAAAAAATAAACTTTCGTCAAAACTGTTTCACAGAACTAACCTCTTTTTGCCGCGCCTGTCTTCGTTGCGTTGCACCCTATTATACCATGCCATAGCGAAAGGCGCTGCACACTCCGCCACGCTGGCAGCGCAGGCCCCAGCTGCGATGTGCCGCGCCTTACATTGGGGTGCTGCACACTGAGATGCCACGCCCGAGGATAGGGGCGTTGCACACTAAAGCTGTTTTGATTCGTGTGCTGTTGTCTACCTAGCTAGCACCGTTTTAACCGCCTGCATGGATGGGCTTGTTCCATCCACGTACACTTTGGCGTGAAATCCATGCAGAACTTGTTTTACTAATCATATATACAAAATCAGCTAGCTAGCTTGCCGATCGTGCGTACATTGCATGCATGGACACATAGTCCAAATTTCTATGACGTTCATTTGGGAAAGCTAGTTAGCTAATCTTTTAGGTAGTTGTAAATATTGCGTGGACACATATTAAAATCATAGTCTTTCAAAAAACACTCTCCAACTAATTTTGGATAAAATATTGTTTATATAGACCCCTCATTTCTAATTATTTAAGAGTCATTTCACCAGCGTGCTCCATAGCGAGTTCAATAGTGTTTTGTAGGCTGTCGTCGTTTTTGGGCTCACACCAGCGCACCTAAAACATAGTAAGCATGTTTTTGACCTCAATATAATCACCGGCAACCCGCGCCGGCCCATGTGGACGAGGCTTCAATTCGGCGCACCGACTCGTAGCGACACGTAAGATTTCGTCCGTGGGCCCCGCTTGACGGTCACTAGCACCAAATCCCTACTTATTATATTCCCTAATTTTCTTCCCCCTCCCGCCGGTTCATTTGCCCCATGGCCAGGTATAGTCATAGTACACTCCCAAACTAATTAAGTAAATCACTGCATACGTAAAGAAGATACTAAATATTTTCTAAATTGCCAGCGTTGATAATAGAGGAAATTTAATACGTGTGTAGTAGATCATCGTCAAAATACGCTTTCATCCCCCTATATTAATATATCACAGTACAACTGCTAGGATCTCAACACAATCACACCAAAAAAAAAGAGAAATTAATGCCGAGAAGGTTGGCTTGCCGAAAATGAACATGCCACATAGCCGATGCGTCCTCCGGAGAACTCCCACCACGCTCTTAGCTAGGACTCTAAAACGTTGCGTACTAAGTAACATCTTCAAGAAGGAGTGTGATGACGATGACGATGCTGTGCCCAAACAAGATCCTAGGATTTCTCTCGGTACACAGAGAAGCGAGGAGGAGGGCTTCACCTAACGCCCTCCAGAAAGGAATGGTGGCGCCCGCGAGTGTCACCACGTCGGTGTCAGCCAAGTCAACAAGGATTCCTCCCAATCCCCGCTCCAGACGTTCCATCGTGCCTCATCAGACACGCCCCCCTTCAACGCGCGCCACGACGGCCTTGCAAATCTACTACGCATATTAGAGCATCTCCAGCTGTGTCCCCCAAAGCGGCCTTCAAAGGTATTTGGGGCGCGCCAGACATTTTTTCGTTCCCAGACGCGCGCCCAAAGCCTCCTTCCGTCCGGCGCGGCACAAAGCCTCGTCGGCCGGAGTAACACTTGGAACAGGGAGGGGCGCCTCTGCTTCTAGGGCGTTCCCGGGTGCACCCTCCCGAACATCGTCGACGACATCCAGAACCGCTCCCCAAGGCTGGAGATGCCGCCTTCGCCGCCACCATCTCCTCCGGCCGCAGTGCGCTGCTAGCCGAGGAGGACGTACTCGTCCTTCTCGAACTCTTCTTCCTCGGGGCCGGCGCGATCGACGCCTTCCTCGCACCGCGCCACGCCGTACAGTGTGTCGAAGCGCGAGGTGAACGAAGAGCCAGAGTACGCGACGCCACCCGTGGGAGAACGTGCAAGCCCACTTGTGCGACGTGGGAGAAGAGCAGGCATTTTGGACCCACAAAACAGTGGTCCACCAGCAGTCGTGTCTTCCCGAGGCGACAGCACATGGTCTTCGTCAGCATCGACGTCACGTTGCGAAAATATTCGAGTTACCAGAACAATATATGGCGATAAATATAAAATCTGGAGCATATGTCCAGCTACAAACTCCCGTGTTGGAGATATGCCCAAGAGGCAATAATAAAAATGGTTATTATATATCTTTATGTTTATGATAAATGTTTATATACCATGCTATAATTGTATTAACCGAAACATTGATACATGTGTGTTATGTAAACAACAATGAGTCCCTAGTAAGCCTCTTAACTAGCTTGTTGATTAATAGATGATTAGTTTCATAATCATGAACATTGGATGTTATTAATAACAAGGTTATATCATTGTATGAATGATGTAATGGACACACCCAATTAAGCGTAGCATAAGATCACGTCATTAAGTTATTTGCTATAAGCTTTCGACACATAGTTACCTAGTCCTTATAACCATGAGATCATGTAAATCACTTATACCGGAAAGGTACTTTGATTACATCAAACGCCACTGCGTAAATGGGTGGTTATAAAGGTGGGATTAAGTATCCGAAAGTATGAGTTGAGGCATATGGATCAACAGTGGGATTTGTCCATCCCGATGACGGATAGATATACTCTGGGCCCTCTCGGTGGAATGTCGTCTAATGTCTTGCAAGCATATGAATAAGTTCATAAGAGACCACATACCACGGTACGAGTAAAGAGTACTTGTCAGAGACGAGGTTGAACAAGGTATAGAATGATACCGATGATCAAACCTCGGACAAGTAAAATATCGCGTGACAAAAGGAATTGGTATCGTATGTGAATGGTTCTTTCGATCACTAAGTCATCGTTGAATATGTGGGAGCCATTATGGATCTCCAGATCCCGCTATTGGTTATTGGTCGGAGAGAGATCTCAACCATGTCTACATAGTTCACGAACCGTAGGGACACACAAGGGTTTGATGTTGTAATAGTAGAACTTGAATAAGGAATGGAGTTCAAGTATTGTTCGAAGTCCGGATGGGATCCCGGACATCACGAGGAGTTCCGAATGGTCCGAGAATAAGATTCATATATAGGAAGTCATTTTATAAGTTTAAAAATGATCCGGTGCATTTATGGAAGGTTCTAGAAGGTTCTAGAAAAGTCCGGAAGAAATCACTTTGGAAGGCGGAGTCCCGGAGGGACTCCACCACCATGGCCGGCCAACCCTAGAGGGTGGAGTCCCAGGTGGACTCCACCAAAGGTGGCCGGCCACCCCCTCCCAAGGAAAGGTGTGGGAATCCCACCTTGGGTAGGTTTCATGTCATATGGAAGGTTTTGGTTTGGGGTCTTATTCGAAGACTTGTAGACCAACTCTTGGGTGTTCCACCTATATAATGAGGAGCAAGGGGAGGGGGCCGGCCACACCAAAGCCATTGTGGCCGCACCCTCATAGTGGCCGGCCACCTCCCCTCTCCCAAACCCTAGCCGCCCCTCTCCTCCACCTCTCCCGCAAAGCTTAGCGAAGCTCCGCCGGAGTTCTCCATCGCCACCGCCACCACGCCGTCGTGCTGCCGGATTCAAGGAGGAGCTACTACTTCCGCTGCCCGCTGGAATGGGGAGAAGGACGTCGTCTTCATCAACACCGAACGTGTGACCGAGCACGGAGGTGCTGCCCGATCGTGGCGCCGTGATCAAGATCTTCTACGCGCTTTGCAAGCGGCAAGATCGTCTACCGCAGCAACAAGAGCCTCATCTTGTAGGCTTTGGAAATCTTCAAGGGTGAGTCTCGATGATCTCCTCGTTGCTCCGTCTTCTAGATTGCATCTTGGCTTGGATTGCGTTCTCGCGTAGGAAAATTTTTGTTTTCTATGCAACGAATCCCTACGTGGTATCAGAGCCGTGTCTATGCATAGATGGTTGCACGAGTAGAACACAATGGTTTTGTGGGTTGATGCTTTTGTTGTCTTTAGTTTGAGTACTTTGCATCTTTGTGGCATAGTGGGATGAAGCGGCTCGGGCTAACTTTACATGACCGCGTTCATGAGATTTGCTCCACGCTCGACATGCAACTTGTATTGCATAAGTGGCTTTGCGGGTGTCTATCTCTCCTACTATAGTGAAGATTCAATTTACTCTTCTATTGACAACACTAGTATCACCGTTGTGGTTCATGTTCGTAGGTAGATTTGATCTCACTCGAAAACCCTAAACCACGTAAAATATGCAAACCAAATTAGAGAACGTCTAACTTGTTTTTGCAGGGTTTGGTGATGTGATATGGCCATAATGTGATGATGACTATGTATGAGATGATCATTATTGTATTGTGGCAACCGGCAGGAGCCTTATGGTTGTCTTTAAATTTCATGTTGAGTAGTATTTCAAAGTAGTTGTAATAGTTGCTACATGGAGGACAATCATGAAGACGGCGCCATTGACCTTGGTGCTTCGCCGACGATGATGATGAAGATCATGCCCGTTGATGATGAAGATCATGTCCGTGCTTTGGAGATGAAGATCAAAGGCGCAAAGACAAAGGGCCATATCATATCACATATGAACTGCATGTGATGTTAATCCTTTATGCATCTTATTTTGCTTAGATCGCGACGGTAGCATTATAAGATGATCCCTCTCACTAAAATATCAAGATAATAAAGTGTTCATCCTTAGTAGCACCGTTGCCAAGACTTGTCGTTTCGAAGCATCTCGTGATGATCGGGTGTGATAGACTCAACAAGTGCATACAACGGGTGCAAGCAGTTTTGCACATGCGGATACTAAGGTGGCCTTGACGAGCCTAGCATGTACAGACATGGTCTCGGAACACGTGATACCGAAAGGTAGAGCATGAATCATATGATTGATATGATGAACACTTTGAGTGTTCGCCATTGAAATTACATCTTGTCTCGTGATGATCGGACTTGGTGTGATGGATTTGGTTCGTGTGATCACTAAGACAATTCGAGGGATATTGTTTTGAGTGGGAGTTCACCTAGTTTTTAATTATGTTGAATTAAAATTTGAACTCAATTTGTCATAAACTTAGTCTAAACTATTGCAAATATATGTTGTAGATATGGCGTCCCCAATCAATTTTAACCAGTTCCTAGAGAAAGAAAAGCTTAAGAGCAACGGTAGCAACTTCACCGACGGTTCCGTCATGTGAGGATCTTCCTCAATGGCGGAAATCGCAATATGTGCTTGATGCACCGCTAGGTGACCCTGCAGAAACTGAAACCGATGAAGTAAAGAATGTTTACGCGACTCGGAAAACTCGGTACTCTCAAGTTCAGTGTGCCATCCTATGCAGTCTGGAAGCCGATCTTCAAAAACGTTTTGAGCACCACGATCCACATGAGTTAGTCAATGAGTTGAAAACTATCTTTGAAACTCATGCGCCGTGAAATGCTATGAAGCATCGAAACACTTCTTCATTGCATGATGGAAGAAGGCAGCTCCGTTAGTGAGCACATGCTCGCCATGACCGGGCATGCGAAGAAACTCAGTGATTTGGGAATAGTGATTCCTAACCGATGGGGATTAATCGTGTCCTTCAATCCACCTAGTTACAAGAACTTTGTGATGAACTACAATATGCGAACATGAACAAAGAGTTACCTGAACTCTTCTCCATGCTGAAATCTGCTGAGATTGAGATCAAGAAAGAGCACCAAGTGTTGATGGTCAACAAGACCACCCGTTTCAAGAAACAGGCAAGTCTAAGGGAAAATTCAAGAAGGGTGGCAAGAAAGCTGCCACACCTCCTGAAACCTAAGACTGGCCCTAAGCCTGATGCTGAGTGTATTACTGCAAGGAGAAGGGACACTGGAAGCGTAATTGCTCCAAGTATTTGGCGGATCTCAAGAGCGGCCTTGTCAAGAAGAAGAAAGAAGGTATATCTGATATACATGTTATAGATGTTTATCTTACTGGTTCTCGTACTAGTACCTGGGTATTTGATACTGGTTCGGTTGCTCATATTTGTAACTCAAAACAGAACTAAAGAATAAACGAAGACTACTAAAGGATGAAGTGACGATGCGCGTTGGAAATGGATCCAAAGTCGATGTGATCGCTGTCGGCACACTTCCTCTACATCTACCTTCGGGATTAGTTTTAAGCCTCAATAATTGTTATTTTGTACCCGCGTTGAGCATGAACATTATATCTGGATCTTGTTTAATGCAAGACGGTTATTCATTCAAGTCTGAGAATAATGGTTGTTCTATTTTTATGAATAATATCTTTTATGGTCGAGCACCTGAAAAGAATGGCTTATTTCTATTAGATCTCGATAGTAGTGATACACATATACATAACATTGATGCTAAGCGAATTAAATTGAATGATAATTCTACTTATATGTGGCACTGTCGTCTTGGTCATATTGGAGTGAAACGCATGAAGAAACTCCATACCGATGGATTACTTGAATCACTTGACTTTGAGTCACTTGATAGATGCGAAGCATGTCTAATGGGAAAAATGACTAAGACTCCATTCTCTGGTATTATGGAGCGAGCTACTGACTTATTGGAAATCATACATACCGATGTGTGCGGACCAATGAGTGTAGCATCGCGCGGTGGTTATCGTTATGTTCTAACCTTCACAGATGATCTGAGTAGATATGGGTATATCTATTTCATGAAACATAAATCCGAAACTTTTGAGAAGTTTAAGGAATTCCAAAGTGAAGTAAAAAATCAACGTAACAAGAAGATTAAATTTCTACGATCTGATCGGTGAATATCTGAGTTATGAGTTTGGCATGCATTTAAAGAAATGCGGAATACTTTCACAATTGACACCGCCGGGAACACCTCAACGAAACGGTGTGTCCGAACGTCGTAATCGAACTCTCTTAGATATGGTTCGTTCTATGATGTCTCTTACTGATTTGCCGTTATCTTTTTGGAGTTATGCATTAGAGATAGCCGCATTCACTTTAAATAGAGCACCATCAAAATCCGTTGAAACGACACCGTATGAATTATGGTTTAATAAGAAACCTAAGCTGTCGTTCCTAAAAGTTTGGGGTTGCGAAGCCTATGTAAAAAAGTTACAACCGGACAAGCTAGAACCCAAAGCGGAGAAATGCGTCTTCAAAGGATACCCTAAGGAAACTATAGGGTATACTTTCTATCACAGATCCGAAGGCAAGATCTTTGTTGCTAAGAACGGAACCTTTCTTGAGAAAGAATTTCTCACTAAAGAAGTGACTGAAAGAAAAGTAGAACTCGATGAGATTGATGAATCTTCACTCATTGATCAGAGTAGCGAGACCGGAAGATGTTCCCGTGCCGCCTACACCGGACAGAGGAAGCTAATGATGATGATCATGAAACTTCAAACGAGATAGCTACTGAACCTCGCAGATCGACAAGGGAACGTGCCACTCCTGATTGGTATGATCCTTGTCTAAATGTCATGATTGTGGACAACAATGATGAAGACCCTGCGACGTATGAAGAAGCGATGATGAGCCCAGATTCCAACAAATGGCAAGAAGCCATGAAATCCGAAATGGGATCCATGTATGATAACAAAGTGTGGACTTTGGTAGACTTACCTGATAGCCGCAAGGCTGTCGAGAATAAATGGATCTTCAAGAGAAAAACAGATGTTGATGGTAATATTACTGTCTATAAAGCTCGACTTGTCGCAAAGGGTTTCCGACAAATTCAAGGTGTTGACTACGATGAGACTTTCTCACCTGTAGCGAAGCTAAAATCTGTGAGAATTTTGTTAGCAATAGCTGCATTTTTTTATTATGAGATTTGGCAGATGGATGTCAAAACGGCGTTCCTTAATGGAGACATTGAGGAAGAGTTGTATATGGTACAACCCAAAGGTTTTGTCGATCCTAAAAATGCTGACAAAGTATGCAAACTTCAGCGTTCAATTTATGGACTGAAGCAAGCATCAAGAAGTTGGAACCGACGCTTTGATAAGGTGATCAAAGACTTCGGGTTTATACAGTGTCATGGAGAGGCCTGTATTTACAAGAAAGTGAGTGGGAGCTCTGTAGCATTCCTGATATTATATGTAGATGACATATTATTGATTGGGAATGATATAGAACTATTAAGCAGTGTAAAGGGTTATTTGAATAATAGTTTTTCAATGAAAGACCTTGGTGAAGCATCGTATATATTAGGCATCAAGATTTATAGAGATAGATCAAGACGTCTAATAGGGCTATCACAGAGTACATACCTGGACAAGATTCTAAAGAAGTTTAGAATGGACGAAAGTAAGAAAGGATTCTTACCTATGTTACCAGGCAAGGTCTTGAGTAAGACTCAAGGTCCGGCTACGGCAGAAGAAAGAGAAAGGATGAGTCAGATCCCCTATGCCTCAGTAGGCTCTATCATGTATGCCATGCTATGTACTAGACCGGATATAGCACATGCTGTTAGTTTGACCAGCAGATATCAAAGTGATACAGGAATGGAACACTGGACAGCGGTCAAGAATATCCTGAAGTACTTGAAAAGAACTAAGGATATGTTTCTTTGTTATGGAGGTGACCAAGAGCTCGTTGTAACAAGTTACACCGATGCAAGTTGGAACACTGATCCTGATGACTCTAAGTCACAGTCTGGGTACGTGTTTATATTGAATGGTGCTGCAGTAATGGGCAAGCTCGAAGCAAGCACGGTGGCGAAGTCATCAACAGAATCGGAGTACATAGCGGCTTCGAGGCTTCATCGAAGCGGTATGGATGAAGAGGTTCATTGTAGAGCTCGGTGTGGTTCCTAGTGCATTGGACCCACTAGTCATCTATTGTGACAACATGGGTGCCATCGCCAATGCACAAGAACCAAGGTCACACAAGAGGCTGAAGCATATCAAGATGCGTTATCATTCGATTCGCGAGTACATCGAAGATGGAGAAGTAAAGATTTGCAAAGTACACACTGATCTAAATGTAGCAGATCCGTTGACTAAAGCTCTCCCTAGGGCAAAGCATGACTGATACGTCTCCAACGTATCGATAATTTCTTGTGTTCCATGCCACATTATTGATGTTATCTACATGTTATATGCACACTTTATGTCATATTCGTGCATTTTCTGAACTAACCTATTAACAAGATGCCAAGTGCCAGTTCCTTTTCTTGTTTTTGGTTTCGAAATCCTAGTAACGAAATATTCTCTGAATCGGACGAAATCAACGCCTGTGTTCCTATTTTACCCTAAGCATCCAAACACACGAGAACCGCCGAGAAGGGGGCAGGGCCACCACACCACACCCCGCGCGGCCAAGGGGGCGCGCCCCCTAGGGTGTGGGCCCCCAAGCCCTCCTGCGCCGCCTCTCGCCTATATAAAGCCCCCGACCTAAAAACCTCGGGCGTTCGACGAAACCACAAACCTTCCAGAGCCGCCGCCATCGCGGCCAAGATCCGGGGGACAGAGTCCTGTTCCGGCACCCTGCGGAGCGGGGAAGTGCCCCGAAGGCTTCTCCATCGACACCGCTGCCATCTCCACCGCCATCTTCATCACCGCTGCTGCTCCCATGAGGAGGGAGTAGTTCTCCATCGAGGCTCGGGGCTGTACCGGTAGCTATGTGGTTCATCTCTCTCCTATGTGCTTCAATACAATAATCTCATGAGCTGCCTTACATGATTGAGATTCATATGATGATGCTTGTAATCTAGATGTCATTATGCTAGTCAAGTGAGTTTTACCTATGTGATCTCCGGAGACTCCTTGCCCCACGTGTGTAAAGGTGACAGTGTGTGCACCGTGTGGGTCTCTTAGGCCATATTTCACAGAATACTTATTCACTGTTGAATGGCATAGTGAGGTGCTTATTTATATCTCTTTATGATTGCAATGTGTTTGTATCACAATTTATCTATGTGCTACTCTAGTGATGTGTTATTAAAGTAGTTTTATTCCTCCTGCACGTGTGCAAAGGTGACAGTGTGTGCACCGTGTTAGTACTTGGTTTATGCTATGATCATGATCTCTTGTAGATTGCGAAGTTAACTATTGCTATGATAATATTGATGTGATCTATTCCTCCTACATATGCATGAAGGTGACAGTGTGCATGCTATGCTAGTACTTGGTTTAGTCTTTTGATCTATCTTACACTAAAGGTTACTAAAATATGAGCATTATTGTGGAGCTTGTTAACTCCGGCATTGAGGGTTCGTGTAATCCTACGCAATGTGTTCATCATCCAACAAAAGTGTAGAGTATGCATTTATCTATTCTGTTATGTGATCAATGTTGAGAGTGCCCACTAGTGAAAGTGTAATCCCTAGGCCTTGTTCCTAAATACTGCTATCGCTGCTTGTTTACTATTTTACTGCGTTACTACTGCTTCGTTACTACTGCTGTGTTACTACTGCTTGTTTACTGTCCTGGGCAAAGCACTTTTCTGTGCCGTTGCTACTACTTATTCATACCACCTGTATTTCACTATCTCTTCGCGAACTAGTGCACCTATTAGGTGTGTTGGGGACACAAGAGACTTCTTGCTTTGTGGTTGCAGGGTTGCATGAGAGGGATATCTTTGACCTCTTCCTCCCTGAGATCGATAAACCTTGGGTGATCCACTTAAGGGAAACTTGCTGCTGTTCTACAAACCTCTGCTCTTGGAGGCCCAACACTGTCTACAAGAATAGAAGCTCCCGTAGACATCAAGCACTTTTCTGGCGCCGTTGCCGGGAGGAAAGGTAAAAGGCACTCATACTACGGTCTCAGGTAAAGTATTTTTCTGGCGCCGTCGTGTGTGTGCTCGAAGCTATTTCCTTTAGATCCTGCAATTGCATCTTGTTATTTCTTGTTTACACTAGTTTGGCATAATGTACAAGAGTGAGCTTCTTATTCTATTTCCTGATTTAAAACATGGATTGTTTGATGCGAAAATTAAAAAACCTATGAAATCTTATTTGCATGCTGGTAGTAATATTAGTATGAACGCTTTGAACACCATTGTTGATAATGATATAGAAAGTTCTAAGCTTGGGGAAGCTGGTTTGCATGATATTTTTAGTCCCCCAAGCATTGAGGAGAAAATTTTCTTTGATGATACTTTGCCTCCTATTTTGATGATGATAATGATAGTGGTCTTTTTGTGCCACCTACTATGGAGAGTAAATTTTGTTGTGATTATACTATGCCTCCTACACTTGATGAGAATAATAATGATAGCTACTTTGTTGAATTTGCTCCCACTACAACTAATAAAATTGATTATGCTTATGTGGAGAGTAATAATTTTATGCATGAGACTCATGATAAGAATGCTTTATGTGATAGTTATATTGTTGAGTTTGCTCATGTTGCTACTGAAAGTTATTATGAGAGAGGAAAATATGGTTGTAGAAATTTTCATGTTACTAAAATGCCTCTCTATGTGCTGAAATTTTTGAAGCTACACTTGTTTTATCTTCCTATGCTTGTTACTTTGCTCTTCATGAACTTGTTTATTTACAAGATTCCTATGCATAGGAAGCATGTTAGACTTAAATGTGTTTTGAATTTGCCTCTTGATGCTCTCTTTTGCTTCAAATACTATTTCTTGCGAGTGCATCATTAAAACTGCTGAGCCCATCTTAATGGCTAAAAAGAAAGAACTTCTTGGGAGATAACCCATGTGTTATTTTGCTACAGTACTTTGTTTTTATTTTGAGTCTTGGAAGTTGTTTACTACTGTAGCAACCTCTCCTTATCTTAGTTTTGTGTTTTGTTGTGCCAAGTTAAGCCGTTGATAGAAAAGTAAGTACTAGATTTGGATTACTGCGCAGTTCCAGATTTCTTTGCTGTCACGAATCTGGGTCCACCTCCCTGTAGGTAGCTCAGAAAATTATGCCAATTTACGTGCATGATCCTCAGATATGTACACAACTTTCATTCAATTTGAGCATTTTCATTTGAGCAAGTCTGGTGCCATTTTAAAATTCGTCAATACGAACTGTTCTGTTTTGACAGATTCTGCCTTTTATTTCGCATTGCCTCTTTCGCTATGTTGGATGAATTTCTTTGATCCACTAATGTCCAGTAGCATTATGCAATGTCCAGAAGTGTTAAGAATGATTGTGTCACCTCTGAATATGTCAATTTATATTGTGCACTAACCCTCTAATGAGTTGTTTCGAGTTTGGTGTGGAGGAAGTTTTCAAGGATCAAGAGAGGAGTATGATGCAACATGATTAAGGAGAGTGAAAGCTCTAAGCTTGGGGATGCACCCGGTGGTTCACCCCTGCATATTATAAGAAGACTCAAGCGTCTGCATGCCCAAGGCATCCCCTTCTTCATCGACAACATTATCAGGTTCCTCCCCTGAAACTATATTTTTATTCCATCACATCTTATGTACTTTGCTTGGAGCGTCGGTTTGTTTTTGTTTTTTTTGTTTTGTTTGAATAAAATGGATCCTAGCATTCACTTTATGGGAGAGAGACACGCTCCGCTGTTGCATATGGACAAATATGTCCTTAGGCTCTACTCATAGTATTCATGGCGAAGTTTCTTCTTCGTTAAATTGTTATATGGTTGGAATGGGAAATTGATACATGTAGTAACTCTAAAATGTCTTGGATAATTTGATACTTGGCAATTGTTGTGCTCATGTTTAAGCTCTTGCATCATATACTTTGCACCCATTAATGAAGAAATACTTAGAGCTTGCTAATTTGGTTTGCATATTTGGTTTCTCTAGAGTCTAGATATTTTCTAGTGAGGTGTTTGAACAACAAGGAAGACGATGTATAGTCTTATAATGCTTGTAATATGTCTTTTATGTGAGTTTTGCTGTACTAGTTCGTGCTTGTGTTTGTTTCAAATAACCTTGCTAGCCTAAACCTTGTATCGAGAGGGAATACTTCTCATGCATCCAAAATACTTGAGCCAACCACTATGCCATTTGTGTCCACCATACCTACCTACTACATGGTATTTATCCGCCATTCCAAAGTAAATTGCTTGAGTGCTACCTTTAAAATTCCATCATTCACCTTTGCAATATATAGCTCATGGGACAAATAGCTTAAAAACTATTGTGGTATTGAATATGTAATTATGCACTTTATCTCTTACTAAGTTGCTTGTTGTGCGATAACCATGTTCACTGGGGACGCCATCAACTATTCGTTGTTGAATTTCATGTGAGTTGCTATGCATGTTCGTCTTGTCTGAAGTAAGGGCGATCTACACTGAGTTGAATGGTTTGAGCATGCATATTGTGAGAGAAGAACATTGGGCCGCTAACTAAAGCCATGATTCATGGTGGAAGTTTCAGTTTTGGACAAACATCCTCAAATCTCTAATGAGAAAAGAATTAATTGTTGTCAAATGCTTAAAGCATTAAAAGAGGAGTCCATTATCTGTTGTCTATGTTGTCCCGGTATGGATGTCTAAGTTGAGAATAATCAAAAGCGAGAAATCCAATGCGAGCTTTCTCCTTAGACCTTTGTACAGGCGGCATAGAGGTACCCCTTTGTGAAACTTGGTTAAAGCATATGTATTGCGGTGATAATCCAGGTAGTCCAAGCTAATTAGGACAAGGTGCGGGCACTATTGGTACACTATGCATGAGGCTTGCAACTTATAAGATATAATTTACATGATGCATATGCTTTATTACTACCGTTGACAAAATTGTTTCATGTTTTCAAAATCAAAGCTCTAGCACAAATATAGCAATCGATGATTTTCCTCTATGAGGACCATTCTTTACTTTCAATGTTGAGTCAGTTCACCTATTTCTCTCTACCTCAAGAAGCAAACACTTGTGTGAACTGTGCATTGATTCCTACATACTTGCTTATTGCACTTATTATATTACTCTATGTTGACAATATCCATGAGATATACATGTTACAAGTTGAAAGCAACCGCTGAAACTTAATCTTCTTTTGTGTTGCTTCAATACCTTTACTTTGAATTATTACTTTATGAGTTAACTCTTATGCAAGACTTATTGATGCTTGTCTTGAAGTGCTATTCATGAAAAGTCTTTGCTTTATGATTCAGTTGTTTACCCATGTCATATACATTGTTTTGATCGCTGCATTCACTACATATGCTTTACAAATAGTATGATCAAGTTTATGATGGCATGTCACTCCAGAAATTATCTTTGTTATCGTTTTACCTGCTCGGGACGAGCAGAACTAAGCTTGGGGATGCTGATACGTCTCCAACGTATCGATAATTTCTTGTGTTCCATGCCACATTATTGATGTTATCTACATGTTATATGCACACTTTATGTCATATTCGTGCATTTTCTGGAACTAACCTATTAACAAGATGCCGAAGTGCCAGTTCCTGTTTTCTGCTGTTTTTGGTTTTAGAAATCCTAGTAACGAAATATTCTCGAATCGGACGAAATCAACGCCCAGGTTCCTATTTTACCCAAGCATCCAACACAAGAGAACCGCCAGGGGGGCAGGGCCACCACACCACACCCCGCGCGCGGGGGCGCCCCCTAGGGTGTGGGCCCCAAGCCCTCCTGCGCCTCTCCGCCTATATAAAGCCCCCGACCTAAAACCCTGGGACGAAACCACAAACCTTCCGAGCCGCCATCGCGGGCCAAGATCCGGGGACAGAGTCTCTTCCGGCACCCGCCGGAGCGGGAAGTGCCCCGAAGGCTTCTCCATCGACACCGCTGCCATCTCCACCGCCATCTTCATCACCGCTGCTGCTCCCATGAGGAGGGAGTAGTTCTCCATCGAGGCTCGGGGCTGTACCGGTAGCTATGTGGTTCATCTCTCTCCTATGTGCTTCAATACAATAATCTCATGAGCTGCCTTACATGATTGAGATTCATATGATGATGCTTGTAATCTAGATGTCATTATGCTAGTCAAGTGAGTTTTACCTATGTGATCTCCGGAGACTCCTTGCCCCACGTGTGTAAAGGTGACAGTGTGTGCACCGTGTGGGTCTCTTAGGCCATATTTCACGAATACTTATTCACCGTTGAATGGCATAGTGAGGTGCTTATTTATATCTCTTTATGATTGCAATGTGTTTGTATCACAATTTATCTATGTGCTACTCTAGTGATGTGTTATTAAAGTAGTTTTATTCCTCCTGCACGTGTGCAAAGGTGACAGTGTGTGCACCGTGTTAGTACTTGGTTTATGCTATGATCATGATCTCTTGTAGATTGCGAAGTTAACTATTGCTATGATAATATTGATGTGATCTATTCCTCCTACATATGCATGAAGGTGACAGTGTGCATGCTATGCTAGTACTTGGTTTAGTCTTTTGATCTATCTTACACTAAAGGTTACTAAAATATGAGCATTATTGTGGAGCTTGTTAACTCCGGCATTGAGGGTTCGTGTAATCCTACGCAATGTGTTCATCATCCAACAAAAGTGTAGAGTATGCATTTATCTATTCTGTTATGTGATCAATGTTGAGAGTGCCCACTAGTGAAAGTGTAATCCCTAGGCCTTGTTCCTAAATATCGCTATCGCTTGTTTACTATTTTATCGTACTACCGAGCACACTGCTGTTACTACGCTTGTTTACTGTCCCGGGCAAAGCACTTTTCTGGTGCCGTTGCTACTACTTATTCATACCACCTGTATTTCACTATCTCTTCGCCGAACTAGTGCACCTATTAGGTGTGTTGGGGACACAAGAGACTTCTTGCTTTGTGGTTGCAGGGTTGCATGAGATATCTTTGACCTCTTCCTCCCCGAGATCGATAAACCTTGGGTGATCCACTTAAGGGAAACTTGCTGCTGTTCTACAAACCTCTGCTCTTGGAGGCCCAACACTGTCTACAAGAATAGAAGCTCCCGTAGACATCAATGACCAACACCAGAATGCCATGGGTGTTAGGTACCTTACAATGTAATCTAGATTATTGACTCTAGTGCAAGTGGGAGACTGTTGGAGATATGCCCAAGAGGCAATAATAAAAATGGTTATTATATATCTTTATGTTTATGATAAATGTTTATATACCATGCTATAATTGTATTAACCGAAACATTGATACATGTGTGTTATGTAAACAACAATGAGTCCCTAGTAAGCCTCTTAACTAGCTTGTTGATTAATAGATGATTAGTTTCATAATCATGAACATTGGATGTTATTAATAACAAGGTTATATCATTGTATGAATGATGTAATGGACACACCCAATTAAGCGTAGCATAAGATCACGTCATTAAGTTATTTGCTATAAGCTTTCGACACATAGTTACCTAGTCCTTGTAACCATGAGATCATGTAAATCACTTATACCGGAAACGTACTTTGATTACATCAAACGCCATTGCGTAAATGGGTGGTTATAAAGGTGGGATTAAGTATCCAGAAAATATGAGTTGAGGCATATGGATCAACAGTGGGATTTGTCCATCCCGATGACGGATAGATATACTCTGGGCCCTCTCGGTGGAATGTCGTCTAATGTCTTGCAAGCATATGAATAAGTTCATAAGAGACCACATACCAAGGTACGAGTAAAGAGTACTTGTCAGGAGATGAGGTTGAACAAGGTATAGAATGATACCGATGATCAAACCTCGGACAAGTAAAATATCGCGTGACAAAAGGAATTGGTATCGTATGTGAATGGTTCTTTCGATCACTAAGTCATCGTTGAATATGTGGGAGCCATTATGGATCTCCAGATCCCACTATTGGTTATTGGTCGGAGAGAGATCTCAACCATGTCTACATAGTTCACGAACCGTAGGGTGACACACTTAAGGTTTGATGTTGTAATAGTAGAACTTGAATAAGGAATGGAGTTCGTATTGTTCGAAGTCTCGGATGGGATCCCGGACATCACGAGGAGTTCCGGAATGGTCCGGAGAATAAGATTCATATATAGGAAGTCATTTTATAAGTTTAAAAATGATCCGGTGCATTTATGGAAGGTTCTAGAAGGTTCTAGAAAAGTCCGGAAGAAATCACTTTGGAAGGCGGAGTCCCGAGGGACTCCACCACCATGGCCGGCCAACCCTAGAGGGTGGAGTCCCAGTGGACTCCACCAAAGGTGGCCGGCCACCCTCCCAAGGAAAGGTGGGAATCCCACCTCAAGTGGGAATCCCACCTTGGGTAGGTTTCATGTCATATGGAAGGTTTTGGTTTGGGGTCTTATTCGAAGACTTGTAGACCAACTCTTGGGTGTTCCACCTATATAATGAGGAGCAGAGGGGGCCGGCCACACCAAAGCCATTGTGGCCGCACCCCTCATAGTGGCCGGCCACCTCCCCTCTCCCAAACCCTAGCCGCCCTCTCCTCCACCTCTCCCGCAAAGCTTAGCGAAGCTCCGCCGGAGTTCTCCATCGCCACCGCCACCACGCCGTCGTGCTGCCGGATTCAAGGAGGAGCTACTACTTCCGCTGCCCGCTGGAACGGGGAGAAGGACGTCGTCTTCATCAACACCGAACGTGTGACCGAGTACGGAGGTGCTGCCCGATCGTGGCGCCGTGATCAAGATCTTCTACGCGCTTTGCAAGCGGCAAGTGATCGTCTACCGCAGCAACAAGAGCCTCATCTTGTAGGCTTTGGAAATCTTCAATGGTGAGTCTCGATGATCTCCTCGTTGCTCCCGTCTTCTAGATTGCATCTTGGCTTGGATTGCATTCTCGCGGTAGGAATTTTTTTGTTTTCTATGCAACGAATCCCTACAACCCGACCATATGCTCGGGGGCTACTTTTATCAGCAGTATAGATTATATTGCTGATAAGACAAGGTAAATGATGAAAAAATATAGAGTTGGTTAATAGCAAAGTTGAGCCTACACCCAAGTGCAAACACTCGGTTGTAGCCTCGGGGCTACTCCCATCGGGACCACTGGTTGCGCACTCGATGAATCTTGATAATAAAAGAAAGCAAAATAGTAAGGCAATATAGAATGGAACCGCAGAATTTCGGTTGTGGGCATACATCTTTGAGTTTCAAAACTCATCATGTACTCACATCGGGACCCAAGATATTATTTGGTGAAATACATCAACTCGAAAAAATGGAGTATTCCATCAGCCGAACAAAGGCACTCAAAAATATATTCTCAGAGCGCGTCTGTCGCGATAAAAAAAACTGTGAATGTCGTGACTCGCAAAAGGGTCACAAATGTAAGACCCCAGGATCCGTCCTATGTGACGTGACATCGCACCCGAATACGCTCTCCAACTTTATCCACATCAACAGATGTGAAGAAAATCCCAGCGGACGCGTTGGGTACTCGATAAAATAGCTGGAATTTGCTTGTGACGGTAAAGCACACGTCCGTTGGGAACCCCAAGAGGAAGGTATGATGCGTACAGCAGCGAGTTTTCCCTCAGAAAGAAACGAAGGTTATCGAACTAGTAGGAGATGAAGGCCACGTGAAGGTTGTTGGTGAAGGAGTGTAGTGCAGCGCAACACCAGGGATTCCGGCGCCAACGTGGAACCTGCACAACACAATCAAACTACTTTGCCCCAACTTAACAGTGAGGTTGTCAATCTCACCGGCTTGCTGAAAACAAAGGATTAAACGTATGTTGGAAGATGATGTTTGCTTGCAGAAAACAAAAGAGAACAATGATTGCAGTAGATTGTATTTCAGATGTAAAAGAATGGACCGGGGTCCACAGTTCACTAGTGGTGTCTCTCCAATAAGATAAATAGCATGTTGGGTGAACAAATTATAGTTGGGCAATTGACAAATAGAGAGGGCATAACAATGCACATACATATCATGATGACTACTATGAGATTTACTTAGGGCATTACGACAAAGAACATAGACCGCCATCCAGCATGCATCTATGCCTAAAAAGTCCACCTTCGGTTAGCATCCGCACCCTTTCAATATTAAGTTGCAAACAACAGACAATTGCATTAAGTATGTGCGTAATGTAAACAATACAAATATCCTTAGACAAAGCATTGATGTTTTATCCCTAGTGGCAACAAAGACATCCACAACCTTAGGGGTTGCTGTCACTCCCCCAGATTCAATGGAGACATGAACCCACTATCTAGCATAAATACTCCCTCTTGGAGTTACAAGTATCAACTTGGCCGAGCCTCTACTAGCAACGGAGAGCATGCAAGATCATAAACAACACATATATGATAGATCAATAATCAACTTGACATAGTATTCCATATTCATCGGATCCCAACAAACACAACATGTAGCATTACAAATTGATGATCTTGATCATGATAGGCAGCTCACAAGATCTAAACATGATGGCACAAGAGGAGAAGACAACCATCTAGCTACTGCTATGGACCCATAGTCCAAGGATGAACTACTCACGCATCAGTCCGGAGGCGGGCATGGTGATGTAGAGCCCTCCGGTGATGATTTCCCTCTCTAGCAGGGTGCCGGAGGCGATCTCCTGAACCCCCCGAAGTAGGGTTGACGGCGGCAGCGTCTCTGGAACTGTTCTCGTATTTTAGCTCTCGGTGCTAGGGTTTCGCGTCGGGAGGATTATATAGGCGAAGGGGCAGAGTCGGGGGACTCCCGAGGGGCCCACCCCATGGCGGCGCGGCCCACCGCGCCGCCCTATGGTGTGGCCGCCTCGTGGCTCCTCTTCGTCTCTCCTTCGGTCTTCTGGAACACTCCGTGAAAAATAAGGCCGTGGGCTTTTGTTTCGTACAATTCCGAGAATATCCGTAAACTAACTTTTCTGAAATCAAAACAGCAGAAAACAGGAACTGGCACTGCGGCATCTTGTTAATAGGTTAGTCCCAGAAAATGCATAAAAACATTATAAAGTGTGAATAAAACATGTAGGTATTGTCATAAAACTAGCATGGAACATAGGAAATTATAGATACGTTGGAGACGTATCAGAATTCAGTTGTCGCTAAGTCCTGAAGCGGCACGTGTTGAGTTGCACCAGTATCACAGGTTCGAGTTAAGGGACTTGAACTTGAAGTAGGTTTATGCGGATTTGCCACACGAGCATTTAATTGGTACCTGATCTGTCAGATGAACCAGCCTCGTTTACCATTATCCCTGGACAATATAGACATTAAGTAAGAATGGAACATAACTCGAAAATATTATCAAACAGATGAAATATGGAGATTTTGCCCGACTCTACGACTCGAGTAAAATCTCGGGGGCTACTAACATAGGTATACCTAAGGAGCATGTCGCATACATACCCCTGGTCTATTATTGGAGCAAAAGACCCATGGACTCGAAGTTTCGGAAGCCCAGAAGGATGAAGATGTTCGGATTAGGAAAGTAGAGTTATTGTAGGAAACTTGTAATCAATATAGGAAAGGCCCAGTGCAGCCCGATAACTTGTACTTGTGCGACACGAAAAAGCCTTGGCGTTCGCCTCCTATATAAAGAGGAAGCCGATGACGAAATAAGGATCGAATCATTGCAAACCCTGGCCACCGTAATATTGTTAAGTTGGACACCTTTGTTCGGCTTAACTTTCGAGATCTACTTGCCCTCTACTTTCTATGAAACCCCAAGTGTACAATCCGTAGGCATTTCCGAGTAGATACCTCGTCACCAAGACCCTGTCTTTGCCACTTTGGTGTAAAGACGGGATGAACGGCACTAGCTGCCAAAGAAGCCGTCACCACCTCCCTCACCCTCTGTCGTGGACCGTTGCTTTAATCGACTATGGACCGAGTCTATCTGTAAAGCGCGAGGGCGGGAGCTCGTGGGGATTGTGGGAACCCTTCCCGCTCAAGATATTTGAGGGAAGAGGACCAGCCCCCTATATAAGGACTAGCCTTGCTAGCGTAGAAGAGGTCGATCCTTAGTGACCTCTGTTAGATAATATGCTTGTTGCATTACCAGGGGGCCAAATGCCACAATATATAGTACATGTACAGGTGCACATATGCGATAGCCCTTATGCTCATCACTGTATCCGAGAAAAACACACTCAACAGACTGAGCGGTCAGTTTGGTGCGTTCGCGAGGAGGCAGAAGGACATAGCAGACGCAACCAAATGAACGGAGAGTCGAGTAGTCCTGAGAAACACCAGAGAGACGCTCGAGAGGAATGCCACCTCGAGAGCAGCGGAAGGCTGAATGTTAATGAGGTGGGCCGACGTAGCGACAGCCTCAGCCCAGAAATGTGGCGGAAGAGAAGAAGCAATCATCATAGCACGGGTGGTCTCAAGAAGATGACGATGCTTACGCTCGGCGACGCCATTTTGAGCATGCGCGCCGGGACAAGAAAACTGAGCGAGGGTGCCCTCCTCAGCAAGGACACCACGAAGGTGCTGGGAGATATACTCACCAGCAGAATCAGCACGGAACACGCGAATGGGTGAGGAATACTGAGTGCGGACCATGGCCGCAAAACGCTGATAAATAGAGAGCACCTCACTGCGAGAGTGCATGAAAAACACCTAGGTGTACCGTGAAAAATCATCAATGAATAAGATATAGTATCGATGGCCCCCTTTCGAAGCGAAGGGAGCCGGACCCCAAACATCTGAATGGACTAAATCGAACGGTCGCTGAGAGACAGACACACTAGTAGGATAGGGAAGCTGAATCTGTTTGCCTAACCTACAACCCTGACAATGTAACGACCCATCTCCAGAGACACCCCAAGGCCACGATGAACCAAAGACGACAAAGAGTCACAAAGGTGACCAAGACGATGATGCCACTGCTGAAAAGAGCCGGTGACAGAGGCAACAACCGGAGGAGAACTGAAGTGGCAGCGAAGGAACACGAAGCCCTAACTCCCAAAGCCCCGGAGACTTACGGCTACGAGGGCCAGCTCCAACCAGGGCCTGTGTGCGACGATCCTGAACCGCACAAGACTCAGCGTCAAGAATGACGCGACAACCGAATCGGTGAGCTGGCTAGCAGAGAAAAGGTTCATCTCGAAGGCGAGGAACATGAGAAACATCGGGGACAGAGAAAGAGGGAGTAGAAAGGTGTCTGTACTAGAAACAGGAATAGAGGTACCATCAGCCGTGACAACACGGACAGAGAAATAAGAGACCGAAGAGCAGAATAGAAGACTCGGAGGTCATATGAAAGGAAGCTCCGAATCCGATACCACCGGGACGACTGACCGTGTAGAAAGTGGTGGTCGCGCAGCTGCCGAAGAGTCGGCCACAGAACCAGCACGGCGAGGAAGAGTCCTGAGTAGCGAGCACCACGAAGACCCCGAGAATGTCCCGATCAGAGAGTGCAACCGCAGAAGATCCTGAAGAGCCAGCCCGCTGACGATCCTGGAACTGCCGACGTAACTAGGATCCCGCGTCCAGCAGGTGGACGAAGTGTGGCCAACCTTGCCACAGGGTGCAATGAGGACGAGGGCGGAGACTCGGACCGCGAGGCTGCTGACGTAAACTGGAATCCCAAGCATCAAGCAGGCAGTGAAGCTGCGCTATCTCATGCGCAGAGAGGGGCGCGACCGGAGAGGTCGACATACAATCAGGTGCCGACGAGGAGCTATCACCCACACGCACAGAGGCCACCAAAGGGGGCGACAGAGAGCAACACGCCGATGAAGACATAGTCGGCAAAGCGCGTCATAACCACGTGAAGAGGCCACGAAAGTCGGTAGAGCGGCCGGCCGACGTAGACGGAGTCGACGGCGCGGCCATAACCGCGGGAAGAGGCCGCAAAGTCGATGTAGAGCAGCGGGCCGACGTAGACGAAGTCGGCGGCGGCGAGCCGCATGAAGAGGCCGCAAAGTCGATGTAGAGCGGCGACGTAGACGGAGTCGGTGAAGCGCGGGCAGAGCCGCGTGAAGAGGCCGCAAACGGCGACGAAGAATGGCTAGCCGTCATACATGAAGGCAACGGACAAATACCAAGTATCGAAGGGAGGCCCAAAGATAAGGCAGGATCAGCGGAAGAAGACATCGGAGAACAACAGCGGACGAATTTTTTTTTTTCGATTCTTTTTTTATTTATTATTACTTCAGAGCGAAGTCAACTGGGCGAGACGGGCCAGCAAAACGGGCCAGCGGCACGGGAGCCTGGCGCTCCAATCTGGCGAGGCAGCGAAGCCGGCGGCGGGCGAGCAGGCCACGATGAGGAGCGGCCGGCCAGGGAGATCGGCAGGGAATCAGAGAGCAGGGGCCGGCGAGAAGAATCGATCCGGCGGGAAGAATCGGCCAGGGAGATCGGCAGGGAATCAGAGAGCAGGGGCCGGCCGGAAGAATCGGGCGGAATCGGCCTGGCGAGGGAGGAATCGATCCGGCGCCAGATGGAAGGACGGGCGGGCGGCAGGGATCGATCTCCAGGCGCCAAGAGCTCGAGCAGGAGGCGTCGGGCCAAGAGGAGGCGTCGGGCCAAGAGGAGCAGGAGATCCGGCGCGGGCCGGCACGAAGCAGGGGAGAGACGAAGGGCGACGGACAAGCAACGTCGGGAAAATTTAGAGAACCGATTTCGGCTCTGATACCATGTTAGATAATATGCTTGTTGTATTACCAGGGGGCCAAATGCCACAATATATAGTACATGTACAGGTGCACATATGCAGAAAGCCCCCTAACATATGGGGAAACTACAATAGACAGATATATACATCTAACAACCTCAAACCCTAGAACTTCTGTACGGTCATCTTCTCCATAGAGACCTGCAATACAACCACCAAAGCAGGACGTAAGGGTTTTACCTCTCCGAGGGCCTTGAACCTGGGTAACTGATGTGTCATTATCTGCAGTGCCACCGTTGGGAAGGCATCGACGTGATCCTGAGTCCGCAGTGTTCGAACCTCTCGAGTTCGGTGACACCCGTGTTCCTTCGAGGACATGAATCTCCGGCAGTATTAAAAATCAAAATAGTAGTAGCAGCAGCTAGAGGAACAGCTAGAGGAACAGAAAATAAAGCGTGCACAGATGTGTTGAGAACCCACCCATCCTACTTCACGTTGCAGCTTATTCATTACACGCTAGATATGGTCTAACCAGACAGCCACATCGAGCAGCCTCAAATCGATCGATAGTGTAGCGCCCCTTCCCTCGGCGTGACATCGGATTGTGCAACGTCCCACTCAAGGGCGCTACACAACTAAGACTAGTCACAATACATGTTACTATCTCCACAATGCATGGTATCATATACTAGTACCATAGTCTCCATATATTAATTGTCTTGTAGAATCTCAATGCAAATATATGTACAAGATTTACTTGACATTATTTTTCTAGTAGTATGTGCAATGATACAGTATCTACCTATGATACTAATACCCTCTCTCTCATCCATAATTGCAGTGCCACATCAGCGTTTTGCATGCATGAAATGCATGATACTACCTATGATACTCCCATTGTGGGTAGTCTAAGATGCGGGATCCGCGTGTCCACGCTGGCGAGTGTGCCACGCCAAGCACGACGGCTCGACACAGATGTCTGCAGCGCCCTACGTTCTGGCACGGCACAAAAGGGTTATTTTGTGAAATTATTTCGCCCGGAGTTTATTTCTCAAATCTGTTCTGAGGGTTAATTTTGTTGAAATTGCCGCTTCCCGCCCAGAAGAAGTCGCGTCGAAGCTTGTCGATGCCCTCTAAGAACCAGGGCTCGAGGTCCACCGCCAGGAGTTTGTAAATATATTAATGGGCCGATTTCCAAATAATCCCTAAATTCAAGCCAGCAGTTGACAATTAGCGATTTTCTGAACATAATATTTAAAATTATATTAATACTTAAGATTTTTTCTTGGAATTTATCATAAGGGAACTACATAAACAATGGATATTTAATAATTGCGTTTTATCCAAAAAATTAATTTTATATTTTACTTGGAGATATCTTATTTTTGTGACCAATTTGATAGGTCACATGTATTTTTACGATTTTTATTTATTTGGTTATGAATTTTCAAAGTTTGTAAAGTTTCCTCGAATTGAATAAATGCTGAAATACCATTTATACCGTGGTAAACACTAGCTACAACCACTGACTGGTGGGGTCAGCGGCCTCGTTTGTGGCCATGTAGGCGTTGATGTAGCAGGGATACGGTGGTCATGTCGGTTAGAGTTTTGGAAGCACGAATCATAGCAAAAAATGACTAGCAATGGATTTCTAACGACTTTGACGCGGCTATGGCAGTTTTGTTGCGTCTAGTAAGGGTCCAAATCAGCGGTGCGGAGACGTGGATCCCTCCATTATGATGGCGGTAATGCGCGAGAGGAAAGGTGGCGATGCCCTCCTTGGCACGTCCCCTTGTTATCAAGACAGTTGAATGCCCGTGCGTTACACGGAATAATACAGATAAGACGAATGAAAATATTTGAGAGATTGGCAGGTATGATCTCTCGTTGCATCGTGAGGCTATTCCAGAACTCAGTGGCATTTCATCATCAAAATGTAAGAGCAAAAAGTATAGTCCTTCCGTTCATGTATTTGTTTTTTGTAAAAAAAAATCAGAATATAGCATGTGCTGCCTTAAAAACATAGTCCTTCCTTTTCTAGATATAAGATGTATTGTTTTTTTTAGAAAAAACCAGAATATGGTGTGTTGTGTTGCACCATTCCTCTGGACAATCTTTTAGGAATTTGATTATGTTTTCTTATCTCATGCAAACTACTAATGTCAATTAGTCAAAGGTAATCCCACATAAATTGATGTAATTTTCCCTCCACGTGCGCCTTTTAATTTCCGTGCCAAAAACTATACACGGAAGGAGTAGGAGACTTGATCGAATGATACTTTTTACTTCTCAATCAATGAAAATGGAAATATTGTCATTTATTATTGCTAAAACAACATTTAACAATCACAAAAGCCCTAGAAATCGTAAAGTCCCAGTTAAACTTCTAATCAGTTTAATCAAGTTTGCCTTCGATCGAAAAATTCAAAGAAACAAGAAAAACAACTTTTGACTAATGGGCCCATGAGCTAATTTTATTTGCAGGAGAAGTGCATCAATTATCACCAGTTCCAGTCTTCATCCATCTTAGCGTGCTATGTCCTGAAAAATCCACAATAATGAAACTAATATATTCTACCAGGACGCATAAGAAATATCACAAATTGTTAGATTTACCAATATTTCCCCACATCAAAATTTTCATCGAAATCTCAACTCAAACCCAAGAAGATCTGCCCCACCCATACATTTAAGAATTTTTTTAAATTAATTGAGAACGTCAGTTCTGCCCCACCCATACGTTCTCCGCAATATACACAGAACGAAAGCAAAGCTTTCCCGATATGAAGCCTGAAACACAACCGAGTTCATAGAATCTCTACATTTTCTTGATCAGACACCAAGGATCAAGTCGTAAGGTTTAGTTTTTTACTTTATTTTTAAAAAATTCAAGTCGATTTGTTGTCTCTCTCTCAAACCCGAGTAATAGGTCATAGGAAATAAAAGTGAAATTCAGGATCAAGGGTTACTTGTTTTTTTGATCAAGGGTTACTTGCCTGTCAACAAGAGGGACTTCAGTGGCATGCACCACGCCGGGATGGTAGTGCGCCGCTGAAACCACCTTGATCTCATAGGATATCACCACCTCTATTGGTACAGATCCAAGTTCACCTGTAGTACTATCATGATTGGATGACCATGATCGCAAGTTAACAGCCCTGCATTCCACAAAGTCGATAAGATGTAGCATACCGACAATGTAAATATTCAGGGAGGGCAGTACATCATTTGGAAAGCAAAAGAACAAACTTAGGTCAATGTGGTACTCTTAAATATATTTCTGCAAATATCACATAGTTTACTGAATGGATTTTTCACACTTTTTTTTAATGTTTGGAGTATGTAATGGCCATGAGATGTTAAGATCTTGCTAATATGTATGGACGAGGATCCAAAGGCAAGGGCTTGCCGTAATGTACACACACTTGAATGTCATAAGTAGAGGTATCTTTTACGGTACCTTTTACCACAGCTAGGAATGATAGAGGTATGATTTGAGGAAGGGTCAGGATTAATCAATTTAGATTAGGCCTGGCAGCCCAGTAAAACGTTGATAAAGAAAAAATAAATAAAATTAGCAGTATTTGGCCCGGCCCAACAATTGGATAACAGATGTTTGGTAGAGCGGAGAGAAACGCCTGTTTCTGGGTCGAGGGCGGCCGTTGCTGCCACCGACACCCCATCTGCGTCGATGGCGACCGCCGCCGCTGCTACCGGATCGGAAGATACTGCATCTCCGGCGAGTGACGCCGCCACCAGGTCGTCCCTGTCCTCCATGGCCACGGGCGACCGCCGCCTCCACCGGATCGGACAGATACTGCATCGCCGGCGAATGACGACGCCACCGTCTCCATCGCGGGCGACCGCCGCCGCCAGCAGATCGGGCTTGTCCTGCATCGCCGGCGAGCTATGCCGCCACCACGTTGACAACGCCACCACGTCGAGGCCGCCGCAACATCGAGAGACGCTGCCAGGTACTCCGCCACCATCTGTCATTCCTTCATGTACTCCGTATTTGTCAGAACGAAAATCCAGAGTACAAACGTCATGTACCTGAAAATTTTGGCCTCCTTTGTTAAATAATCCTAGCTACAGAGAAATTGAGAGAGAGATCAGGCGGTCCAGGCCGGATCACAATGGACTGACATATATACTGTGGTACATATTCTATCTATGATGATGCATACTAGTAGTATATAGCCTGGGAAGATGCATGGACTTAAAAAAAATATTGATTTGGAATGCTCACACACGACCACGCCATTGCACATTAGTATTCTTCATGTATGGAGTAACCGCGTGATGCTATTTTCAGAACAAATGTATGCGCTGTAGAAATCAAACCATGTATAGTATTTAACAAGCTTTTCAAACTTGATGAAATGTGCTGCTGAATTATTGTGCTCATACTCATTTGATGAAGTTGTCAAAATCAAACCTTTACCCTTGTGGTATCTTGATGACATGAATTGCACCTGAATATGATACTGTTGCTTTTGTAGATGTTGTCATGCCTTCAAATGTTATCTTGATGCCATCAATTTTCATGGCTGCTGAATGTATGAGAGTGAAACAACAAATCCATTTTTTAACTGATTGTTGTTTATGCACAACGCCATCTTTCTGTAAGACATGAGTTCGTGGTTAGCAAGACTTTCAGAAGTGAGGATGAAGGATATGAGTTATATCTATATTTGTCCACCAATATTATTTCTGGTATACTATACATATTATTACCAGGTGGTTTGTGACTTGAGGAAAAAGCTCTGGATCGAGGTATCTACAAACCTCTGTTTCATGTCCTGTTTCGCTGAGTCAACCCACCTCCAATGTTGTAACTTCACCATGAACAATATAGCAGGAACTAAATTGTTCTTAACTTTTGCAGCCTCACGGAATCGATATTGGCTATGCAGTCCGTGGCCAATCTGCAGGTGCTGGTGCCTCGTCTTCCCAAGGTGGTGGCTACCACCGTTAATGCCTAACGGGATGAATATGCACAAAAAACGCTAGTCATGTGTCTACTAGACGTCGAGCTTTCTCGTTGCCGACTGGAGATTAGATATGTTGGAATAATGCTGATGGTGTTCTAGTTAAACTGACTGTAATTGGAAGAGTATTTTGGTTGGTACTTATTTGCAGTCAAATAGTTTGAAATAAAATATATTTATGTGATCTCTCCTGATGCTTGTTAACTTGTTTTGATGGAGCTCTGTAAGCAATCTCGACTGACGTAACAAGGCAATCCCAACTGTTGATTTGCGTGCTGAACAGTGTTGTATTCTGGTCTCACTTAAGACACCATTGTCACGTTTGTAGAATGGGTCATGTTAAGGTATCAGAGTGATTGCTTATATTTTGAAAAAATATCTAGCTCACAGTGAATGTATTTCAACTATGCCCAATTACAGTGATTAAAATCATCTAGAGAAACGGATCGGATGTCGCAAGGACTTTTTTGTTGATTCGGATGGTGGCCCGTGCTGTATACAATTTATTCACTTGTTGTGTCTAGTACAGAGCTTTTGTTGACAGGCTCGGAGCTTGTGTTTTCAGAGTGCAATTGAACTATTTCAAAATTAGGATAAAGAGTATGCTGAATCAAACAAGATAACTAACAAAATGATAAACTGAACTGAAGTAAACACGGGTAGTATCAAACTTGATATAAAAAAAACAGCTAGTCCGAAACATTAAAAACTGAAGTAAACACTGGAGAGAAGGATCATAGCAAATTTCAATCATGCCTTGCCATAAAGACCAGGACATGCGTCGTCGATCTTGCCGTGCCAGGTCTTAAATTTGTTCTTGCGGCTCAGGTCTTCGTCATCGTTAGGGTAGAAATCGGTGCCCTCCATCATCAAAGGGATGTACGAGCCTCCGCACAAATCGCACAAATCCAGTACTCTGGGAAACCCACTGAAACCAAGCAACAAGGTATTTCGTCAGTATACAATGAGATGTACTAGTTTTGATCTGTACTAAGCATAAGCTAAATTTCAATGATCTATAGTAAGACATGATATGTACTTCTAATGATCTTTACTAAGCACTGGAAAATTTGAAGTTATTGCGCTATTAGCATAAATGAAAGAATTAAGGAAAAATGAACTAATAACAAACCAACATGTTTTCTTTGAATCACGGTGGTGTAATTGCAATCATTATAAGCTACTAGAACCTAGATGTATTTTGCTAACACCTTTTTCAATCATGTAGGGAACTCAGAAATGCTCACAACATGCCTATTATAAACTGATCATATCGCTGACACACGATCAGAGAGCATTCATAGTAGCTGCTGACCTGGGGCTAATATTGCCAATCTTACTCGCAACAGGAAAAGTAGTGCTATCTTAACAACTACAATAGTCAACTATAGCCTAAAAACATTGCAAACTGAAATATGTCAAATATATTATGATTAGAATTTGAAAACAGACCATACCTTTTCAGCATTACCTAGGCCTTTAATGTAAGATGTAAGTGGCTCAGCATACTCCGAAGTACTGCTAATCTTGTTTGTACCAGAACAATTAATCCCGGAGCCTACTAAACATTGCAAACTGAAGGACCAACGACAAAGACGTGGAGAAGGCGACACGCAAGTGACCACCGAAACACGCGTCGGCGACGCCTCGCATTGACTCCTTCCATTTCACCTCCAAGCACCATTTCGTCGGCCTCCTCCCACATCAAGCACCATCGCCGGAATAGCACGGGCAGCGCACCAGGCACCACTTCCAGAACCGCGTGGTGGGCTCATCGACAGCGCCGCCAGGAGTATGCAGGTGTATTCGTTTGAATATTCAAGATTCCGAGGAACTTTTTTATACAAGTAGTCATATGGCACAACCCCATACAGGACACAACCACTAGCTAGCCCACAGGCCACAGCCACACGCCGTCTGCTCGCTCGCACGGTCGCACTGTCTCCAAGAGTCGAGTCGGTCGACGAGAGTACCAAACGCACTCATACACACAGCGGCAGGCGACGCGGTAGCCCTGGGGTCCCTAACGATTGCGGCAGCGACCGGCGGCGGAGCAGGCGATTGGTGCGGTGACCGGCGGGCAGGCGATTGCGAAGCCAAAGTACTCTTGAGCTCTTAAACAGCAACCTCTTTCAGCCGCATTGGCATATCAGTCTAGCAGATTAGCAGTAGGAGATTATAAATTTCTTTGTTTATCATAGTCGACAACTAAGCTATCAAAGTAAAGAAGCTACATAGCTATCATTGTGCAAATACGAAAATCGGTAGAAATCGTAGCAGGTACTTCCGGTGGCTTTGCGACAAAGCCGTGACTCTATATCAAATGTTTGGATGTCTGTGTTGTGCATCAATGCATCTTGTGTCCATGACAGTAAACGAAATGAATCAACAGGTACCACAAATCCAGGTTTTGAAGTTTGAAATGAATGAATGTTTCTTTTTTTGTGAAAAAAATACAATGGATACCTAGCATTTATCCTGGCGCCGCCACTGGGTGGCCTTGGCCGCCTTGGCGAGCGACGATGACGGCACCTTCGATCTTGGATCCACACCGAGGCCAAGGGCCAAGGCCGCCGCCACTGGGATAGTATTGGGGAAGGGGACGATGGACGGGGGAAAGTCTACATCAGGCCTTCATGCCGAACGAGGGGGCGAGGGGTGGTCGCCGGAGTTGGGGAAGGGAAGAGAACGGCGGCGGCACCTCTCCCAGTGACGGAAGAATGAGGGATAGAACTTTCGCCTTACCCTCTTCGATCGACAGTTGTTGGGCCTGGACCAATCTATTGGGCCAGACTGTCTACTGGGCCGAGTCCGTCAACGGTTTTTTTTCTGATGTACGAAAATTGCCTCAGGTATGTATCATACCGCTCAACTTTTGGAGAGTGGTATGAAACTTTTTGGACCACTGGATGGACGAAAATAAAGGGCTGTTATTTATTTGAGGGTACCACAAAAGAACTCGTAGTAGAAGCTGCTTCTATTCCAATTTAACCCACAAAATGGAATGTCACTTCCATACAGCTATTCCGGAAAAGGCTCCTTTGCAACCTTTGTCTTCAAGAAATATTGTGGGATAATACGACTACAAAATAAATATGTATCTCATTTAAAATATCATTATACATCAGATAGTTAATAAGAGAGAAATTGACCAAGAAATTTCCAATCATTTCAAACGCAGTGGCCAAAATATACTGAAGTTAGAGGGACGCGTTCATGCTTCTAATGAAGATTTACGTAATATCACACCGATATCTCACCAAGCTGCTAAAATATCTTATCACGCTCATTGTAAAGTATTTCATCAGGTATACTTGATAGTAGTGCAAGCCGAAACAAAATACATAGATCAGTTTGTGAAATGGTTTTCATACTGGATATAGAAGTTAGAACACAGTGGATCTTTTTGAATAATAGGAAATAGACCTGTGTGTTGCCCGGGGCCATACATATTCTTGCTTATACAACTGGGTAGAGATTTCATGTAAATGCAAAATTCATCAAGCAAAGTGGTGAGGCTTGCCAAGCAACATAAATATATTAATTTCACTGACAGATAAGAAACTATACATGAATAAATTGACACAACTTGTAGCAGAATAGCATAAGAGCACTATCCTCTCATTTTTCTCATCCACCTCAAAATCCCCATCACCTTTCAACAACTCTTCGACGGCACATGCCAAATTGTAATGTGCGGGTACTTACCTGATGATCAATCCTGGCACGACCAATTCCACAAACAGTTTATGGAGCACAACATCGAACGATTCAGTGGGCTCTTGCGTCGCTACACTCTACACACAGAACTGAAGTAAAGTTGCATTGAACATAAGTTGCAAATTTCAGTTAGAAGAAAACATGGTCTTATACTGAACTTTACTGAAGAATTTGATGTTTTTCAGTTAACCTTCAGGTGGTATACCATAGTGACCATGCTCATTTCTCAATTAGCAAAGTAAGAAGGGAATAATGAACCGAGAACCTGGTGTGATTCATAATTCACGTACCTTCAGTTTATCAGTGGTCCACGGGAGACATTGTGCAAGCGGGCTGCGCAATCTCTCCTCCAGCAGCATCCTCCTTATCCTCTCCACAAAATTTCTTTCCTTAGTTTGTTCACTCACCAGCTATATGCAATTTCTGAACCCACTCTCCAAAACATATACAGCGAGATGAACAATTTTTCTTTTGTTGTTGTGGATACCTGACTACCTAAGCGCAGACTGAAAGGATGTTGCCTCGTTACCTTCTTGCTCCAGCTACTCTCTGATGACCCAATGCTCTGTGCCAAAACATTAACAAAAGAATTCACCCAAAAAACATCTCTCATAATAATTCTGAATTTCATCAAATTTGACTATTCCTAATACGCAGCTTATGTTGCATCTCCTGAGCTGACGCTCGTCTCCCGGACTGCTGCTGCTCCTGTTGGGGTGGGGGAAGTCGGCGACGGAGTAGGAGTTCTTGGACGACGACGACGACGACGACGCGAGGGAGGAGTATGACGCCATGTCCATCTCATTGGCCTTCTGAGCGACGACGACGCCGATGCCGCCTCCTTCGGCATCATCCTTGTCCCTGCGCCGCCTCTGCTCTGAGCTCGGGGTTGCCGCCACGGGATAAAAACAGGAGCCGCTCGAACATGTCCAAAAGTACCTGACGCGGCTCTCGCCGGGCTCCCGGAGGCCGGCCATGGCTTTCTGGAGCGTCACGTCCCACGCCGCCCTCTTCCACGAGGCATGCCCATTTTTCTCCGCTGCTGCATCGTCACCTCTTGCCTGACCCTTCTTCTCGCAGAGCTCCTCGGAGAAGTCGCACAGCTGCACGCGCGGCGCGTCGTACGCCGCCGCCAATGATTCAGCCGTTACCTTCCTGGAAGCAGGCGTGGGAGAACACCACATATTCCTGAGTACCACGAGCTTTCTGCCAAAGGGGAAGGCGGGCTTCGCCGCCGCCGCTGTTGATGCATCTCCAGCAGGGAGCGCCGCGCGCCGGCAGGTGGCGTGGAGTACGCGGGCGTGATGGGGAATTGAAGAAGAGGGTAAATTTGGGTACGGGGAGAGTGATTAGAGGTGGAATTTTAGAGGACTAGTAAACATGCCCGTGCGTTGCAACGGGTGAGGAAAAAATTGACAAAAATTCCGTTGCAATATAATTGTTGCGCCAAAGTGGATGTTTCGTCTTAATATTTATTCTTTGTTTGATCTACAACTTAACTCGCCATTTACTTTAAATTTTCTTTAATATACTATTTATAATATTTTTTTAGTTTAATAAGTATAGTAATTTACCTCTTTCTCCCTCATATGTAAAAATCCATTTCATGAAAAATTTGACGGTTCAATTGTAAATAAAGACACTGGTTGTCAGTCTTACCTTCATTTAACAAAGTTGTTATTCTTCTAATGTCCTCTCTTAAAAGATCAAAAATTTAGCTGATTCACATATTGGATAACTCTGTCATTGATGTTACACCATCATAGCTCGAGCTTCCTCAAAATAAAAACCAGGTGGCCCAAAAGAGGAGCACATAACTTGTGGGCTACATGTGTTGTAGTAGCTGACTAATAACAATAATTTCAGGTACTTTTTTCCTGTCCTCATCTTGTCATATGCAAATATACAAGAGCTACCGTAGAGAACCAAAGGTGGAACATGTCCGTCCTGGCTCATGATTTAGATATGGGATTTGCACACTCTCGATGATGATCACCGAAGTTATTTTCCTTAACTGAGTTCGGATCGACCCGCTGCACTGTTGTGGTGTTCCCTGTCCGTTGCTCGTACAGCCAAATAACTGAAACTGATGCTAATCCAGCCCATATCAACGTCGATCGAGACGACAGCTGCAGGGAGACATCCTTGTACGTTTTTCAAAACAGCAGTAGGCCAGTAAAAGTGTGGATTATGCACGTACATTTCCTCCTCTATTTATCTATCGGTAGCTTAATTTCCAACCCAATCTCTTTCTTGTAGCATTCGTTTTCCAGGGCCGATCACATTGACCCAAGGCAAGATCACGCTTTGAGTACACTTCTCTCATATGCATGTCCTACGCTGAGGACTTCTTCAATGCCGCGTGGAAGGACTGGGACCTCGACACTCTCTGAATGGAAAACCTGAGGGTGCCACCTCTTGCCTTAGTGCTGCCTTCCCCGTCCTCCGCAGCCTGCAACATACCAGGTCGTCTCTTCGCTCCGAGGACGCCGCAAGCGAACGACACCAGTGGCCTGCTGCACATGATCGATCTCCAGGCTCCAGCGGCGCCTTCGGCAGGTCGATCTTCGGGGGGCTGACCAGGGCGGGATCTCAGGGTTGGGCGGCATCCCTGGGACGTCTAGCATAGGTGGCGATGGTATGGTATAGTAGTAGGTTGCAGGCGGCGGCTACAAACTCAGAGGGGCGCCTCTAACTTGGGCGACCGCCAGATGTCTCACCCGGCAAGGACGAGCTCGGTCGACTTCTCAGACCTGTTGTTGGATTGGTACGTAGAACATGCCGGAGTTGTGCTCCGTGTACACGCCGATGTCAGGGGTCGGGCGGGTTGCCGGCGTTGCCGAGAACACGCGGTGGACGAGATTGCCGTTGTAGTTGACGGTGTTGGCTGCCTTGGCCTCCTCCTTGGCGCTAAATCTTCCTCCTCCCTGGAACTATCCGCGATACAGGAAGCTACCGGATCGTCTCCTCGGTAAACCCTTGTGGTTGCTATATATAGGCAATCTGGGATCAAGGAAACACGCCAGTTACCTAATCCATATGGAGTCCTTTTCTTCCACGAGATGCTAAACCGATGGGGACATGAAAAGAAAGAGCACGTATAGATAATTGGGCTGTTCCGATCTTTTAGAGGCCCGGTCCGCTCGTCATGTATTTTTTCTATAGATCGATTGAACTAACAACGGACGAAGCCAGGCTACACGGAAACGTTTTCTATCGATCGATTGAACTACCCACGGACGGACGAAGCCAAGCGCACACGGACCAAACCAAGGAAACACTATTCTCTTTATTATAATATAATAATAATAATAATAAATATAGGTATAGATTAACTTTGGGCCTTGGGCTGGCCCATGTGTCAGCGGTGTGAGATCGCTACGGAGGATAGCTTGACGAAGCGAAGGACGGACGGTCTAACGACGGAACGCCTCCCTACTTTTTAAGTACTCCCTCCATCCCGGTTCACAGGGCTCATATGAATTTGCACCGCGACCAAGAACGCATTTGATTGGACGCTAAAACTCTTCTCAGCTCTTTAAAAAGAAGAAAGAGAAGGTAGAGAGTAATTAGAGGGGTTACTACTTCTAATTAAATGCATGCAGGCCTTAGTGGAAAGGCATTATGGGACACATGTTTTTTCAGATTAGGCCCTGTGAACCGGGACGGAGGGAGTAGTAGAGATTGAAGCGGTAACCTAGGCTCGGCTACTTGTGGGCTAGTTCAGCATGTTGGGTGGCTAGGTAGGTAGAACTGCAGTCCATTGGCCGGTCCGGCTGGAATCACCCTTATTTTTATTTTTATTATTCTTTTCTTTTTCTATTCTTAGTTTTTAAACTTCCATTTGGATTTTCCATCTGATTTGGATGATTTTTAATGTGTGAATTCTTCTAAAATGTAGTAGAGATATTAACTAGGCCATTATCTTGTATTAAAATTATTTATTTGCACATTTATATTTAAAATTAGATTAGAGTTTGAATTAAGCATCTTAATACGGATGATTTCAAATACTCCCTCTGTCCAAAATAATATGAACAACTTGTTCTAGATATGGATGTATCTATAACTAAAATGTGTTTATATACTTTGTGATGTTCAAATTATTTTTCGATGGACTTATCTAAATTCATATTGATGTTTAGGACCTTTGTTTTGTATTAATTGCAGAAACGAAACTTCCTGGGATTTAAATTATTGCTTGGCTTATTATTCGTGAATAGAGTGCATTTGCTACCCGCATGGGTAGCTACACACCCATGCATTATACCAATATGCAAGCCATATTAACTTGTTTTAGCTCGGTTTCCTAGTAGAACGTGGAATTCTAGTGTACAAAAGTGGTTTCCGAATTTTGATATGAATATTTTTTGATCAAAGTCAACTCACCAACGTATTTTGCGTTGACTTTATGAATACTGAGTTGACTTTGACAAAAAAAAGTTCAAATCAAAATTCGGAAACCACTTTTGTACACTAGAATTTCGCGTTCTACTAGAAACCGAGCTAAAACAAGTTAATATGGCTTGCATATTGGTATAATGCATGGGTGTGTAGCTACCCATGCGGGTAGCAGGCTTCATCCCTATTCGTGAATTAGTGCAAAGCAACATTTATGTTGGATGAATAATATGTTCCTAGTACCTTGGGTATCACCTAGAATTATTGTAATGTTAGTAGTATTGTTTTCTTAGGTATTGGATTTGGTTATTTAGAAGTGATTCTTATTTCTTTCTTAAGGAAGAAGTGTGTTCAAGATGAAGATTAATTTCGATACAACACAATATTTGGGGTTTGTTACTTGTGTCAAAGACTTGGGGTGAACTCTACGAAGCGTTATGTGATTATAACACTACAATTTGCTTAGGATCACAACATTTTATACATGCTTGACTTGGAATTATAGATTAAAGTTCCAAGTGTGTTGATATAAGATATCCAATTTACCAAAGGTTCCCCTCCTTCTCATGTAAGATATGGATCAGTCCTAGTTGTGATTAGTGTGGATATAGTTTCGAAGCTAATTAAGAGTTCATCTAATATACTTGTTTTCTCCACTTGTCTCAACTATTTATTCTATCCACTAGTAATAGGCTATGGTTGTTCAAATGAGTTGAACACTATTCCTTTGATCATGTTTGTGTAGGATAACGTTGCATAGAAAACAAAAAATTTCCTACCGCGAACACGAAATCCAAGCCAAGATGCAATCTAGAAGACGGATGAATTATCGAGTCTCACCCTTGAAGAGATTCCAAAGCCTACAAGATGAGGCTCTTGTTGTTGCGGTAGACGTTCACTTGCCGCTTGCAAAAGCGCGTAGAAGATCTTGATCACGCGCCACGACGGCAGCACCTCCGTACTCGGTCACACGTTCGGTTGTTGATGAAGACGCGTCCACCTCCCCGTTCCACGGCAGCGGAAGTAGTAGCTCCTCTTGAATCCGACGGCACGACGGCGTGGTGTCGGTGGTGGTGGAGAAACCCGCGGAGCTTCGCTAAGCGTGCGGGATGTGGTGGAGGAGAGAGGGCTAGGGTTTGGGAGAGGGGGGCGCCGGCCACTGGGGTGCGGCCACCTTGTGGTCTTTGGGTGGCCGGCCCCTTGGCCCCTCATTATATAGGTGGAAGCCCCAAGTGTTGGACTACAAGTCTCCGAATAAGACCCGAACCCAAAACCTTCCATGTGATAGGGAAACCTACCCAAGGTGGGAATCCAACTTGGGATTCCCCCTTTCCATGTGGGGGGGTGGCCGGCCCCCATAGGGGAGTCCACTTGGGACTCCTCCCCTTAGGGTTGGCCGGCCATGGAGGTGGAGTCCCTCCGGGACTCCGCCTTCCTTAGTGGTTTCTTCCGGACTTTTCTAGAACCTTCCATAGAACCTTCCGGATCATTTTAAATCTTATAAAATGACTTCCTATATATGAATCTTATTCTCCGGACCATTCCGGAACTCCTCGTGATGTCCGGGATCTCATCCGGGACTCCGAACAAATATTCGAACTCCATTCCATATTCAAGTTCTACCATTCCAACATCCAACTTTAAGTGTCACCCTACGGTTCGCAAACTATGCGGACATGGTTGAGTACTCACTCCGACCAATAACCAATAGCGGGATCTGGAGATCCATAATGGCTCCCACATATTCAACGATGACTTAGTGATCGAATGAACCATTCACATACGATACCAATTCTCTTTGTCACGCGATATTTTACTTGTCCGAGGTTTGATCATCGGTATCACTCTATACCTTGTTCAACCTCGTCTCTGATAAGTACTCTTTACTCGTACCATGGTATGTGGTCTCTTATGAACTTATTCATATGCTTGCAAGACATTAGACGACATTCCACCGAGAGGGCCCAGAGTATATCTATCGTCATCGGGATGGACAAATCCCACTATTGATCCATATGCCTCAACTCATACTTTCCGTATACTTAATCCCACCTTTATAACCACCCATTTACGCAGTGGCGTTTGATGTAATCAAAGTACCTTTCTGGTATAAGTGATTTACATGATCTCTTGGTCATAAGGACTAGGTAACTATGTATCGAAAGCTTATAGCAAATAACTAATGACGAGATCTTATGCTACGCTTAATTGGGTGTGTCCATTACATCATTCATACAATGATATAACCTTGTTATTAATAACATCCAATGTTCATGATTATGAAACTAATCATCTATTAATCAACAAGCTAGTTAAGAGGCTTACTAGGGACTCTTTGTTTGTTTATAACACACATGTATCAATGTTTCGGTTAATACAATTATAGCATGGTATATAAACATTTATCATAAACATAAAGATATATAATAACCACTTTTATTATTGCCTCTTGGGCATATCTCCAACCTCCTTGCACTAGAGTCAATAATCTAGATTACATTGTAAGGTACCTAACACCCATGGCATTGGTGTTGGTCATGCTTTGCCTAGGGAGAGCTTTAGTCAACGGATCTGCTACATTCAGATCAGTGTGTACTTTGCAAATCTTTACTTCTCCATCTTCGATGTACTCGCGAATCGAATGATAACGCAGCTTGATATGCTTCAGCCTCTTGTGTGACCTTGGTTCTTGTGCATTGGCGATGGCACCCATGTTGTCACAATAGATGACTAGTGGGTCCAATGCACTAGGAACCACACCGAGCTCTACAATGAACCTCTTCATCCATACCGCTTCGATGAAGCCTCCGAACGCTATGTACTCGATTCTGTTGAGGATTTCACCACCGTGCACTCGCTTTCCGCTTTGCGACACCATTCAATATAAACACGTACCCAGTGTGACTTAGAGTCATCAGGATCAGTGTTCCAACTTGCATCGGTGTAACTTGTTACAACGAGCTCTTGGTCACCTCCATAACAAAGAAACATATCATTAGTTCTTTTTAAGTACTTCAAGATATTCTTGACCGCTGTCCAGTGTTCCATTCCCGGATCACTTTGATATCTGCTAGTTAAACTAACGGCATGTGCTATATCCGGTCTTGTACATAGCATGGCATACATGATAGAGCCTCGCCGAGGCATAGGGGATCCGACTCATCCTTTCTCTTTCTTCTGCCGTAGCCGGACCTTGAGTCTTACTCAAGACCTTGGTAACATAGGTAAGAATCCTTTCTTACTTTCGTCCATTCTAAACTTCTTTAGAATCTTGTCCAGGTATGTACTCTGTGATAGCCCTATTAGACGTCTTGATCTATCTCTATAAATCTTGATGTAATATGTCTCCGACGTATCGATAATTTCTTATGTTCCATGCTACATTATTGATGATATCTACATGTTTTATACACATTATATGTCGTATTTATGCATTTTCCGGCACTAACCTATTAACAAGATGCCAAGAGCCGTTGTTTGTTTTCTACTGTTTTTGGTTTCAGAAATCCTACAAAGGAAATATTCTCTGAATTGGACGAAATCACGCCCGAGGTCCAAACGAAGCTTCCGGAAGACCGAGGGGAAAGGAAGTGGGGCCACGGCGCCGCCACACAGGCGGCGCGGCCTTCCCTAGGCGCGGCCTGGCGTGTGCGGCCCTCGTGTGGCCCCGCGTTCCCTTCCGCCTGCTTAAAGCCTCCGTCACGAAACCCCGAGGGAGAGCACGATACGGAAAAACTTGAGACGCCGCCGCCGCCAAATCCCATCTCGGGGATTAGGAGATCACCTCCGGCACCCCTGCCGGAGAGGGGAATCTCCCGGAGGACTCTTCATCGCCATGATCGCCTCCGGAGTGATGAGTGAGTAGTTCACCCCTGGACTATGGGTCCATAGCAGTAGCTAGATGGTTGTCTTCTCCTCATGTGCTTCATTGTCGGATCTTGTGAGCTGCCTAACATGATCAAGATCATCTATACGTAATGCTATATGTTGTGTTTGTCGGGATCCGATGGATAGAGAATACTATGTTATGTTAATTATCAATCTATTACCTATGTGTTGTTTATGATCTTGCATGCTCTCCGTTATTAGTAGAGGCTCTGGCCCAGTTTTTACTCTTAACTCCAAGAGGGAGTATTTATGCTCGATAGTGGGTTCATGCCTCCATTAAATCTGGGACAGTGACAGAAAGTTCTAAGGTTGTGGATGTGCTGTTGCCACTAGGGATAAAACATTGATGCTATGTCTAAGGATGTAGTTGTTGATTACATTACGCACCATACTTAATGCAATTGTCTGTTGTTTGCAACTTAATACCGGAAGGGGATGATAACCCGAAGGTGGACTTTTTAGGCATAGATGCATGCTGGATAGCGGTCTATGTACTTTGTCGTAATGCCCAATTAAATCTCACTATATTTATCATATCATGTATGTGCATTGTTATGCCCTCTCTATTTGTCAATTGCCATGTAATTTGTTCACCCAACATGCTTTTATCTTATGGGAGAGACCTCTAGTGAACTGTGGACCCCGGTCCTATTCTTTACATCGCATACAATCTACTGCAATTGTTTTTACTGTTTCTTGCAAACAATCATCTTCCACACAATACGGTTAATCCTTTGTTACAGCAAGCCGGTGAGATTGACAACCTCACTTCGTTGGGGCAAAGTACTTTGGTTGTGTTGTGCAGGTTCCACGTTGGCGCCGGAATCCCTGGTGTTGCGCCGCATTACATTCCGCCACCATCAACCTTCAACGTGCTTCTTGGCTCCTCCTGGTTCGATAAACCTTGGTTTCTTTCGAGGGAAAACTTGCTTACCATCACACCTTCCTCTTGGGGTTCCCAACGGACGTGTGTCACACGCATCAAGCTCGGGCTCCCTGTCGGGAGATCAAGACACAAGGGAGTCTCCACAATCCAATCTCTTTACTTTGTTTTTGTCTTGCTTTATTTTATTTACTACTTTGTTTGCTGCACCTAAACAAAACACAAAAAATTAGTTGCTAGCTTTACTTTATTTACTGTCTTGCTTTCTATATCAAAAACACACAAAAAAAATTAGTTACTTGCATTTAGTTTACTTTTGTTATCATGTCTAGCTCTGTACCTGTTACTTCTTCACCCGAGGAATTAGTTTTTACTTTTAAACAAGGGGATGAGGAAAGTTTTAAAGATGCTTGGTCCAGGATTTTTACTTCTTATCGTAACTGAACCTCAAATGACTCTAAGTTTGCTCCTTAGTAATTTTTATTTTGGTCTTATGATTCGCTATAGATATGCCTTGGATGCTGTAGTAGGGGGAGATTTCCTTCATTGTAATGGGGATCAAGCTTTTAACGCCATAAAGAAGTTGGTTGCATCACATGATTCAGCTAATAACTTTGATTCAGCCCTTATTAGCATTTATAATAGATTAAACACTCTTGAGACAAGTGCATCTCGCTTGAATGAAAATTATAGATATGTTCGTAACCGTCTTGATCAGGTTTTAGTAAACTCTGAACCTTCATTATGGGATCCTACTATTAAAATTGATATCGGTAACCAAACTCTTCATGCCAATTGTGATATTATGTCTGAATTTTGCCTAATGCCTAAGAGTATTCATGAATCTTTGCAACTTTGGGGATTCGTTGAAGGGGAGAAGGAATAACTCTTATTGATAACTCTGTTATAATTCCTAAAGGAATAGCTGCGGGTGTGCATACAACCATTCTTGGTAGAACAATATCCATTGATTATCTTGTTATTGAATGCGCAAGAACAGGACAAATCACACTCGGAAGATCCCTGAAACTATTGGGAGCAGTCATAGATATGGGAGAAGGCACCCTAAAGTTCACCTCTACACCCGGGGGTAGACATGTATTCCCTAAACCAAAGAGTAAGAAAAGAACAAGAAGGGTAAAGGTAAAACCCAAGGTAATGTTGATGCATCATCTCTTGATAATACTTGATTCACACTTTCTGCCTAGCTGAAAGGCGTTAAAGAAAAGCGCTTATGGGAGACAACCCATGTTTTTACTATAGTACTTTGTTTTATATTTGAGTCTTGGAAGTTGTTTACTACTGTAGCAACCTCTCCTTATCATTTTGTTGTGCCAAGTAAAGTCTTTGATAGTAAGGTTCATACTAGATTTGGATTACTGCGCAGTTACAGATTTCTTTGCTGTCACGAATTTCGACCTGCCTCTCTGTAGGTAGCTCAGAAAATATGCCAATTTACGTGCGTGATCCTCAGATATGTACGCAACTTTCATTCAATTTGGGCATTTTCATTTGAGCAAGTCTGGTGTCATTTTAAAATTCGTCTTTACGAACTGTTCTGTTTTGACAGATTCTGCCTTTTATTTCGCATTGCCTCTTTTGCTATGTTGGATGAATTTCTTTGATCCATTAATGTCCAGTAGCTTTATGCAATGTCCAGAAGTGTTAAGAATGATTATGTCACCTCTGAACATGTTAATTTTTATTGTGCACTAACCCTCTAATGAGTTGTTTCGAGTTTGGTGTGGAGGAAGTTTTCAAGGATCAAGAGAGGAGTATGATATACTATGATCAAGAGGAGTGAAAGCTCTAAGCTTGGGGATGCCCCCATGGTTCACCCCTGCATATCTTAAGAAGACTCAAGCGTCTAAGCTTGGGTATGCCCAAGGCATCCCCTTCTTCATCGACAACATCATCAGGTTCCTCCCCGAAACTATATTTTTATTCACCACATCTTATGTGCTTTGCTTGGAGCGTCGGTTTGTGTTTGTTTTTGTTTTGTTTGAATAAAATGGATCCTAGCATTCATTGTGTGGGAGAGAGACACGCTCCGCTGTTGCATATGGACAAATATGTCCTTAGGCTTTACTCATAGTATTCATGGCGAAGGTTGAATCTTCTTCGTTAAATTGTTATATGGTTGGAATCGGGAAATGCTACATGTAGTAATTCTAAAATGTCTTGGATAATTTGATACTTAGCAATTGTTGTGCTCATGTTTAAGCTCTTGCATCATATACTTTGCACCCATTAATGAAGAAATACATAGAGCTTGCTAAAATTTGGTTTGCATATTTGGTCTCTCTAAAGTCTAGATAATTTCTAGTATTGAGTTTTGAACAACAAGGAAGACGGTGTAGAGTCTTATAATGTTTACAATATGTCTTTTATGTGAGTTTTGCTGCACCGGTTCATCCTTGTGTTTGTTTCAAATAAACCTTGCTAGCCTAAACCTTGTATCGAGAGGGAATACTTCTCATGCATCCAAAATCCTTGAGCCAACCACTATGCCATTTGTGTCCACCATACCTACCTACTACATGGTATTTCTCCACCATTCCAAAGTAAATTGCTTGAGTGCTACCTTTAAAATTCCATCATTCGCCTTTGCAATATATAGCTCATGGGACAAAATAGCCTTAAAAACTATTGTGGTATTGAATATGTACTTATGCACTTTATCTCTTATTAAGTTGTTTGTTGTGCGATAACCATGTTTCTGGGACGCCATCAACTCTTTGTTGAATATCATGTGAGTTGCTATGCATGTTCGTCTTGTCTCAAGTAAGGCGGTTTTCACAAACAAATGGTTTGAGTATGCATAATGTTAGAGAAGAACATTGGGCCGCTAACTAAAGCCATGAATCATGGTGGAAGTTTCATTTGGACATAAAACCTCAATCTCTTATGAGAATATTAATTTGTTGAATGCTTAAGCATTAAAAGAGGAGTCCATTATCTGTTGTCTATGTTGTCCGTATGGATGTCTAAGTTGAAGAATGATCAAAGCGAGAAATCCAATGCGAACTTTCTCCTTAGACCCTTGTACAAGCGGCATAGAGGTACCCCTTTGTGACACTTGGTTGAAACATATGTTATGCAATGATGATCAGTGTTAACCCAAGCTAATTAGGACAAGGTGCGGGCACTATTAGTATACTATGCATGAGGCTTGCAACTTGTAAGATATAATTTACATAACTCATATGCTTTATTACTACCGTTGAGAAAATTGTTTCATGTTTTCAAAATAAAAGCTCTAGCACAAATATAGCAATCGATGCTTTCCTCTTTGAAGGACCTTTCTTTTACTTTTATGTTGAGTCAGTTCACCTATTTCTCTCCACCTCAAGAAGCAAACACTTGTGTGAACTGTGCATTGATTCCTACATACTTGCATATTGCACTTCTTATATTACTTTACATTGACACTATCCATGAGATATACATGTTATAAGTTGAAAGCAACCGCGAAACTTAATCTTCCTTTGTGTTGCTTCAATACCTTTACTTTGATTTATTGCTTTATGAGTTAACTCTTATGCAAGACTTATTGATGCTTGTCTTGAAGTACTATTCATGAAAAGTCTTTGCTTTATGATTCATTTGTTTACTCATGTCATTACCATTGTTTTGATCGCTGCATTCATTACATATGCTTACAATAGTATGATCAAGTTTATGATGGCATGTCACTCCATTATCTTTGTTATCGTTTACCTGCTCGGGACGAGCAGAACTAAGCTTGGGGATGCTGATACGTCTCCGACGTATCGATAATTTCTTATGTTCCATGCTACATTATTGATGATATCTACATGTTTTATACACATTATATGTCGTATTTATGCATTTTCCGCACTAACCTATTAACAAGATGCCGAAGAGCCATTGCTGTTTTCTACTGTTTTTGGTTTCAGAAATCCTACAAAGGAAATATTCTCGGAATTGGACGAAATCAACGCCCGTCCTATTTTTGCAGCTTCCAGAAGACCAGGGGGAGTGGGGCCACGGGCGCCGCCACACTAGGGCGCGCGGCCCCCCCAGGCCGCGGGCCCCGGCGTGTGGGGCCCTCGTGTGGCCCCCGCGTTGCCCTTCCGCCTACTTAAAGCCTCCGTCGCGAAACCCCCAGTAGAGAGCCACGATACGGAAAACCTTCGGAGACGCCGCCGCCGCCAATCCCATCTCGGGGGTTCGGAGATCGCCTCCGGCACCCTGCCGGAGAGGGAATCATCTCCCGGAGGACTCTTCATCGCCATGATCGCCTCCGGAGTGATGAGTGAGTAGTTCACCCCTGGACTATGGGTCCATAGCAATAGCTAGATGGTTGTCTTCTCCTCATGTGCTTCATTGTCGGATCTTGTGAGCTGCCTAACATGATCAAGATCATCTATCTGTAATACTATATGTTGTGTTTGTCGGGATCCGATGGATAGAGAATACTATGTTATGTTAATTATCAATCTATTACCTATGTGTTGTTTATGATCTTGCATGCTCTCCGTTATTAGTAGAGGCTGGCCAAGTTTTTACTCTTAACTCCAAGAGGGAGTATTTATGCTCGATAGTGGGTTCATGCCTCCATTAAATGGGGAAGTGACAGAAAGTTCTAAGGTTGTGATGTGTGCTGTTGACACTAGGGATAAAACATTGATGCTATGTCTAAGGATGTAGTTGTTGATTACATTACGCACCATACTTAATGCAATTGTCTGTTGTTTGCAACTTAATAAGGGGTTCGGATGATAACCCGAAGGTGGACTTTTTAGGCATAGATGATGCTGGATAGCGGTCTATGTACTTTGTCGTAATGCCCAATTAAATCTCACTATATTTATCATATCATGTATGTGCATTGTTATGCCCTCTCTATTTGTCAATTGCCCGACGTAATTTGTTCACCCAACATGCTTTTATCTTATGGGAGAGACACCTCTAGTGAACTGTGGACCGGTCCTATTCTTTACATCGCATACAATCTACTGCAATTGTTCTTTACTTGTTTTCGCAAACAATCATCTTCCACACAATACTGATTAATCCTTTGTTACGGCAAGCCGTGAGATTGACAACCTCCTGTTTCGTTGGGGCAAAGTACTTTGGTTGTGTTGTGCAGGTTCCACGTTGGCGCCGGAATCCTGGTGTTGCGCCGCATTACATTCCGCCGCCATCAACCTTCAACGTGCTTCTTGGCTCCTCCCGGTTCGATAAACCTTGGTTTCTTTCGAGGGAAATCTACATCCATCACACCTTCCTCTTGGGGTTCCCAACGGACGTGTGTCAACTGCACGCATCAATGCCTAATATATACGATGCTTCACCAAGGTCTTTCATTGAAAAACTATTATTCAAATAACCCTTTACATTGCTTAATAGTTCTATATCATTCCCAATCAATAATATGTCATCTACATATAATATCAGGAATGCTACAGAGCTCCCACTCACTTTCTTGTAAATACAGGCCTCTCCATGACACTGTATAAACCCGAAGTCTTTGATCACTTTATCAACGCGTTGGTTCCAACTTCTCGATGCTTGCTTCAGTCCATAAATTGAACGCTGAAGTTTGCATACTTTATCAGCATTTTTAGGATCGACAAAACCTTTGGGTTGTACCATATACAACTCTTCCTCAATGTCTCCATTAAGGAACGCCGTTTTGACATCCATCTGCCAAATCTCATAATCGAAAAATGCAACTATTGCTAACAAAATCCTCACAGATTTTCTCGCTAGTGAGAAAGTCTCATCATAGTCAACACCTTGAATTTGTCTGAAACTCTTTGCGACAAGTCGAGCTTTATAGACAGTAATATTACCATCGCATCTGCTTTTCTCTTGAAGATCCATTTATTCTCGACAGCCTTGCGGCTATCAGTAAGTCTACCAAAGTCCACACTTTGTTATCATACATGGATCCCATTTCGGATTTCATGGCTTCTTGCCATTTGTTGGAATCTGGGCTCATCATCGCTTCTTCATACGTCGCAGGGTCTTCATCATTGTTGTCCACAATCATGACATTTAGACAAGGATCATACCAATCAGGAGTGGCACGTTCCCTTGTCGATCCGCGAGGTTCAGTAGCTATCTCATTTGAAGTTTCATGATCATTATCATTAGCTTCCTCTGTTGCCGGTGTAGGCGGCACAGGAACATCCTCCGGTACTGTGCTACTCTGATCAACGAGCAGAGATTCTTCAATCTCATCGAGTTCTACTTTTCTTCCAGTCACTTCTTTAGTGAGAAATTCTTTCTCAAGAAAGGTTCCGTTCTTAGCAACAAAGATCTTGCCTTCGGATCTGTGATAGAAAGTGTACCCTATAGTTTCTTTAGGGTATCCTATGAAGACGCATTTCTCCACTTTGGGTTCTAGCTTGTCCGGTTGTAACTTTTTTACATAGGCTTCGCAACCCCAAACTTTAAGGAACGACAACTTAGGTTTCTTATTAAACCATAATTCATACGGTGTCTTTCAACGGATTTTGATGGTGCTCTATTTAAAGTGAATGCGGCTGTCTCGAATGCATAACTCCAAAATGATAACGGCAAATCAGTAAGAGACATCATAGAACGACCATATCTAAGAGAGTTCGACAACGTTCGGACACACCGTTTCGTGTGGTGTTCCCGGCGTGTCAATTGTGAAAGTATTCCGCATTTCTTTAAATGCATGCCAAACTCATAACGAGATATTCACCTCCACGATCAGATCGTAGAAATTTAATCTTCTTGTTACGTTGATTTTCTACTTCACTTTGGAATTCCTTAAACTTCTCGAAAGTTTCGGATTTATGTTTCATGAAATAGATATACCCATATCTACTCAGATCATCTGTGAAGGTTAGAACATAACGATAACCACCGCGCGAGGCTACACTCATTGGTAGTCACACACATCGTATGTATGATTTCCAATAAGTCTGTAGCTTGCTCCATAATACCAGAGAATGGAGTCTTAGTCATTTTCCCATTAGACATGCTTAGATCTATCAAGTGACTCAAAGTCAAGTGATTCAAGTAATCCATCGATATGGAGTTTCTTCATGCGTTTCACTCCAATATGACCAAGACGACAGTGCCACATATAAGTAGAATTATCATTCAATTTAATTCACTTAGCATCAATGTTATGTATATGTGTATCACTACTATCGAGATCTAACAGAAATAAGCCATTCTTTTCAGGTGCTCGACCATAAAAGATATTATTCATAAAAATAGAACAACCATTATTCTCAGACTTGAATGAATAACCGTCTTGCATTAAACAAGATCCAGATATAATGTTCATGCTCAACGCGGTACAAAATAACAATTATTGAGGCTTAAAAAACTAATCCCGAAGGTAGATGTAGAGGAAGTGTGCCGACGAGCGATCACATCGACTTTGGATCCATTTCCAACGCGCATGGTCACTTCATCCTTTAGTAGTCTTCGTTTATTCTTTAGTTCCTGTTTCGAGTTACAAATATGAGCAACCGAACCAGGATCAAATACCCAGGTACTAGTACGAGAACCATAAGATAAACATCTATAACATGTATATCGATATACCTTCTTTCTTCTTCTGACAAGGCCGCTCTTCATCATCCGCCAAATACTTGGAGCAATTACGGTTCTGTCCCTTCTCTTCGATAGCTTTTCAGCATCAGGCTTAGGGCTCTTAGGTTTCAGAGGCGTGGCAGCTTTCTTGCCACTCTTCTTGTTCTTGCCTTTAGACTTGCCCTGTTTCTTGAAGTCGTGGTCTTGTTGACCATCAACACTTGGTGCTCTTTCTTAATTTCAATCTCAGCAGATTTTAGCATGGCGAAGAGTTCAGGTAACTCTTTGTTCATGTTCTGCATATTGTAATTCATCACAAAGTTCTTGTAACTAGGTGGCAGTGATTGAAGGACACGATTAATCCCCGTCTGTTAGGAATCACTATTCCCAAGTCAGAGTTCTTCGCATGCCCGGTCATGGCGAGCATGTGCTCACTAACGGAGCTGCGCCTTCTTCCATCATGCAGTCAAGAAGTGTTTCGATGCTTCATAGCATTCCACGGCCGCATGAGTCTCAAAGATAGTTTTCAACTCATTGACTAACTCATGTGGATCGTGGTGCTCAAAACGTTTTGAAGATGTTCCAAACTGCACAAGATGGCACACGAACTTGAGAGTACCAAGTTCCGAGTCGCGCAACATTCTTTACTTCATCGGTTCCAGTTCTGGAGGGTCACTAGCGGTGCATCAAGCACATATGAGATTTCCGCCATTGAGGAAGATCCTCCATGACATGAGGTGAAATGAAGTTACTACCGTTGCTCTTAGTTTCTCTAGGAACTGGTTAAAATTGATTGGGGACGCCATATCTACAACATATTTGCAATAGTTTAGACTAAGTTTATGACAAATTGAGTTCAAATTTTAATTTAACAAAATTAAAAACTAGGTGAACTCCCACTCAAAACAATATCCCTCGAATTGTCTTAGTGATCACACGAACCAAATCCACCACACCAAGTCCGATCATCACGAGACAAGATGTAATTTCAATGGCGAACACTCAAAGTGTTCATCATATCAATCATATGATTCATGCTCTACCTTTCGGTATCACGTGTTCCGAGACCATGTCTTGTACATGCTAGGCTCGTCAAGGCCACCTTAGTATCCGCATGTGCAAATCTGGCTTGCACCCGTTGTATGCACTTGTTGATTCTATCACACCCGATCATCACGAGATGCTTCGAAACGACAAGTCATGGCAACGGTGCTACTAAGGATGAACACTTTATTATCTTGATATTTTAGTGAGAGGGACCATCTTATAATGCTACCGTCGCGATCTAAGCAAAATAAGATGCATAAAAGGATTAACATCACATGCAGTTCATATGTGATATGATATGGCCCTTTTGTCTTTGCGCCTTTGATCTTCATCTCCAAAGCACGGAGATGATCTCCATCATCAACGGGCATGATCTCCATCATCGTCGGCGAAGCACCAAGGTCAATGGCGCCGTCTTCATGATTATCCTCCATGTAGCAACTATTACAACTACTTTGAAAAACTACTCAACATGAAATTTAAAGACAACCATAAGGCTCTGCCGGTTGCCACAATACAATAATGATCATCTCATACATAGTCATCATCACATTATGGCCATATCACATCACCAAACCCTGCAAAACAAGTTAGACGTTCTCTAAATTGGTTTGCATATTTTACGTGGTTTAGGGTTTTCGATAAGATCCAATCTACCTACGAACATGAACCACAACGGTGATACTAGTGTTGTCAATAGAAGAGTAAATTGAATCTTCACTATAGTAGGAGAGACAGACACCCGCAAAGCCACTTATGCAATACAAGTTGCATGTCGAGCGTGGAGCAAATCTCATGAACGCGGTCATGTAAAGTTAGCCCGAGCCACTTCATCCCACTATGCCACAAAGATGCAAAGTACTCAAACTAAAGACAACAAAAGCATCAACGCCCACAAAACCATTGTGTTCTACTCGTGCAACCATCTATGCATAGACACGCTCGATACCACTGTAGGATAACGTTGCATAGAAAACAAAAATTTTCCTACCGCGAACACGAAATCCAAGCCAAGATGCAATCTAGAAGACGGTAGCAACGAGGATTATCGAGTCTCACCCTTGAAGAGATTCCAAAGCCTACAAGATGAGGCTCTTGTTGCTGCGGTAGACGTTCACTTGCCGCTTGCAAAAGCGCGTAGAAGATCTTGATCACGGCGCCACGAGCGGCAGCACCTCCGTACTCGGTCACACGTTCGGTTGTTGATGAAGACGACGTCCACCTCCCCGTTCCAGCGGGCAGCGGAAGTAGTAGCTCCTCTTGAATCCGACAGCACGACGGCGGGTGTCGGTGGCGGTGGAGAAACCCGGCGGAGTTCACTAAGCGTGCGGGATGTGGTGGAGGAGAGAGGGCCACTGGTTTGGGAGAGGGCGCCGGCCACTATGGGGTGCGGCCACCTTGTGGTCTTTTGGGTGGCCGGCCCCCTCCCTTGGCCCTCATTATATAGGTGGAAGCCCCAAGTGTTGGACTACAAGTCTCCGAATAAGACCCGAACCCAAAACCTTCCATGTGATAGGAAACCTACCCAAGGTGGGAATCCCACTTGGGGTGGGATTCCCCCTTCCATGTGGGGGTGGCCGGCCCCATAGGGGAGTCCACTTGGGACTCCTCCCTTAGGGTTGGCCGGCAGGAGGTGGAGTCCCTCCGGACTCCGCCTTCCTTAGTGGTTTCTTCCGGACTTTTCTAGAACCTTCTAGAACCTTCCATAGAACCTTCCTGATCATTTTAAATCTTATAAAATGACTTCCTATATATGAATCTTATTCTCCGGACCATTCCGGAACTCTCGTGATGTCCGGGATCTCATCCGGGACTCCGAACAAATATTCGAACTCCATTCCATATTCAAGTTCTACCATTCCAACATCCAACTTTAAGTGTGTCACCCTACGGTTCGCGAACTATGCGGACATGGTTGAGTACTCACTCCGACCAATAACCAATAGCGGGATCGGGAGATCCATAATGGCTCCCACATATTCAACGATGACTTAGTGATCGAATGAACCATTCACATACGATACCAATTCCCTTTGTCACGCGATATTTTACTTGTCCGAGGTTTGATCATCGGTATCACTCTATACCTTGTTCAACCTCGTCTCCTGACAAGTACTCTTTACTCGTACCATGGTATGTGGTCTCTTATGAACTTATTCATATGCTTGCAAGACATTAGACGACATTCCACCGAGAGGGCCAGAGTATATCTATCCGTCATCGGGATGGACAAATTCCACTATTGATCCATATGCCTCAACTCATACTTTCCGGATACTTAATCCCACCTTTATAACCACCCATTTACGCAAAGGCGTTTGATGTAATCAAAGTACCTTTCCGGTATAAGTGATTTACATGATCTCATGGTCATAAGGACTAGGTAACTATGTATCGAAAGCTTATAGCAAATAACTTAATGACGTGATCTTATGCTACGCTTAATTGGGTGTGTCCATTACATCATTCATACAATGATATAACCTTGTTATTAATAACATCCAATGTTCATGATTATGAAACTAATCATCTATTAATCAACAAGCTAGTTAAGAGGCTTACTAGGGACTCTTTGTTTGTTTACATAACACACATGTATCAATGTTTCGGTTAATACAATTATAGCATGGTATATAAACATTTATCATAAACATAAAGATATATAATAACCACTTTTATTATTGCCTCTTGGGCATATCTCCAACAGTTTGAGGTATGCTCTATATATAGGATTCCATATTCTTCAATTAATCGTGCTACTATATTGGGTTTGTAATCATCTTTCTCTACCAGGGTATATTCATGTGATTAACATGGTCAACTCACTTATCCACTAATATCTCTTAATTACCTCATTTTCTTAAATTCCTTGATTGTCTTTATGAGCTTGACACTAAAGCTCTTCATATTATTCAAATAAATATAAATTTCATCTCTAAGACACTTTTAATAAATCCAATTTCAGCAGAGTGCTCAACTCCACTCCCGACATAATCTACTTATCTTTCTCACTTATCAATCTTAAAAGATGATTACTGGATCTCTCGGGTGTTCATTACTAACTCCAAAATGAATGACACTACTCATGATCCATATTCCTTCTTCATAATCCTAGAATGTGCAACCTTCATCCATTGGTTTATGATCTTCTCCTTGATTACATGTATCATCATGATTATGAATATCACCTCTCAATGTATATCCATATGGGATATATCTCCAATACATGGAGCCCTACTTCTATGGTGTAGCATCATTGGATCATAATTTAATTATGATGATCATGGCTCTAGCTATATAAAGAAATGACTAAAGATGTGTGGATCTCTCTTCTAAGCTTGGATAATTGCTCAAATGACTAGGATATACACTTAAGCTTGTGCTTAATTGTATAAGCTTAACTAATTCTAAGGTATGTCATGTACTCACCATATCTCTTTGATCCAATTGATTACCCAATGCAACTCTTCCATTTGAAGTATTATGATCATATGGTTTGGGTTCCAGTTCTCTAATAAAGGTCCATAGTTATACAAGAATACTCTTGTACTTCTCTATTCTCCTGGAAGTCTGGAACACCCATTTAGCTAAGTGATTTATTATCTCTTCTTAATTCCAAAAGACTACTCATAGGAACTCTTCCATAGGAATGGTTCTATCTCCTTGTGACATGTGTAACACTTAAAGTCGAGATATTTATTTAATTTACTAAGATTGGGTTGACCTCCCTAACTTGTATGTGAACTGGACTATATCCTAAATCTCTAAATCAAGGGATGACAATTCTCCCTTTCTAGTTTGTGGAGTGAATGGATTTGTATGGAATAGATCAAGACTTTATTACAAGACCTTTTTGTTGACTTTCTTGTTATGAGATCAAGAAACGGGTTTAAGAAATACATGATCATGGTGAGAATAAATATTGTATAAAGACATGTGAATGATAACCATATTTTGTTATTAGGTTTCTTTTTATTGGTTTCGCACTTAACACTACTAGGAAAAGGCCTATAGATGAAAATAGCACTACCGGCGCACCAGCAAATCCATGCGCCGGTGGCAAAATACCGCCGGCGAGCCATGTTAGGCGCGCTTCAAAGGAATATGGGGCATTGGATAAGTAGGCAAACGGAAGAAAATTGCTAACTGAAATTCACATCTATGGTGGTGGTGACACATGTACGACCATTTACACCATAGAGGTGCGCCGGGGGTAAGGTGCCTAGATTTTTCTCCACACCCCCCCCAGGCCTTTTTCACTAAAAAAAAGAAAATGATAGAAAATTAAAAAAATAAAATCCTTTGAACTGCCCATGTATTATGTAATCTAGCTTTAATAAAAATTTGAAAAAATGAATTTCGATATATTATTCAAAATGGCGTCATCTTTCGGTAAAACGGGATTTCTGGTTGCATACGACCTCCGATGAAAAACTTTTTTATATCAAAATCTATGTACGCTAAATTTCCTATCCGATTCAACTGCCTACGGCCACCGATTTTTTGATTCCCAAAATTCGAAAAGGAAAACAGAGTTTTTTGAGGTTTTAGATTTGGATGAAAAAAAGTACCGGCGCCACCATACTAGGTGCGCCGGCAGTAACCTCTACTATATAGGCGCATACTAGCCTCCTCCTCCTCCTCTTCCACTTCTCCTCCTCCTCTCCTCCTCCTCCTCCTCCTCCTCTTCTCCTTCCTCCTTTTCTCCTCCCTGACGGGCTCCTCCTCCGACGACAACGACCTCCTCCCGGCGACCTCAACCTCGCCTCCTCATGACCTCAACCTCGCCTCCTCCTCCTCAACCTCAGGGCTCCTCCTCCTCCTCTACTCCGGTGACATCCTCCTCCGGTGACATATTCCTCCTCCCTCCTCCTCCTCATACTACACATCGGCCTCCTCCTCCTCCACCTCCTCCTACTCCTCGTGACATCCTCCTCCGGTGATATCCTCCTCCTCCTCATACTCCACCTCCGGTCACCTCCTCCTCCACCACCACCTCCGGCCTCCTACACCTCCTCTTACTCCTACCTCGGCGCAACAACGACAGGCCCACATTCATGGTTTTCGAGGACGAACCCGACCTAGATCTAGATCGAGATCTAGATCTAGATCGGCCTTTTTTAAAAAAATTGAAAAATCATACCGCCGGTGCACCTGGCCTGGTTCGCCGGGGATAATTCATGTTACTGCTCATTATCACCGGCCTGTTCCCACCGGCGGGCTCTGGTGCGCCGGCAATAGCCGTTTTTGGTGCGCCGACAATAAGGCTTTTCCTTGTAGTGTAACTCTTTTATCCATGTGTTGTGGTAAGGAATACCATGATATGATATATGGAAGATCTGGTATTTGATCCTTAAATAATGTGTTGTTGTTATAGTTCTTTTCCAACTTGATCTAACCAATTGATCAAATCACCTTTACCCAAAACAAGTTTTAACAAAGTTTATGTTGAAGTTTATCGCACTCAACTTGATGATCTACTTCAGTTTCATGAACTCAACTGAAACTTTAATTACTTTGATAAGTTTTAATCAAATGTGCAAAAAATTCTCAGATTTTCTATGCATGAATGCAATGCACACATATGTGTTCTTTATATTTGTAGTCTCTAATCTTAGGATGTTACATACAACCTACCAGATGCGCCTTGTTTAAACCATCTCCTTACTCTTCTTCGTCATTCGTCCTTCTCTCTTTCCCTCCTTGTTCCTTAAACACGCCCGATACTTGTGAATTAACCACAATTGCACATGTATATGAGAGTGAGCCGAGAGGACGACAAAGGGTTATCATAGAAGCTAGTACATTTTGTATCGCTTGTTTTCGCGGGCAACACAAATGTCCTCCATCCAATGACATTAGTTGCAGAAATCTTGACAAGCATTTTGACATCTAGGAGCATAAGCTCTTGTTTTTTTTAAATGAGTTTAAAACGTGTTAGGAAATGTTATAAAATTTTGACAAAAAATATTGATGTGAACTAGCAAAGTCCTTTTAAGAAAAAGCCTATGGAGAGGTTAAAGAGGAGATTGGGACTCAGCGGTTTTGCTGGCTGTAATAGCGATGGCATGAGTGGGGGTCTGGCCCTTTTCTGGCATGATAGTGTTATTGTGGAGGTTAAGGAGATCACTGCATGTTTCATTGATGTGCATATGCGGGAATCGGTTTCGGCCCCAATATGGAATGCTACATTTGTATATGGAGAGCCGAGGACTGACCAACGTTTTCGTATGTGGTCTGCTCTGTGCGATCTGAAAGCATCGTCTATGTTGTCGTGGTTTCTGGTAGGCGATTTCAACGAAGCCCTTTGGCAACATGAACATCTCTCGGTGTGTCGACGTCTAGAGAACCAGATGGCAGTGTTCCGGGACACGCTTATGGAGTGTGAATTAAAGGATCTTGGGTTTAAGGGCGTTCCGTTTACATATGATAACAGGCGCCGCGGGAATGCAAATGTGAAAGTGCGGCTTGATCGAAGGCTAGCTGATGATCGCTGATACGTCTCCGACGTATCGATAATTTCTTATGTTCCATGCCACATTATTGATGATATCTACATGTTTTATGCACATGTCATATTCGTGCATTTCTGGAACTAACCTATTAACAAGATGCCGAAGAGTCAAGGTTTGCTGTTTTTGGTTTCGAAATCCTAGTAACGAAATATTCGGAATTGGGCGAAATCAACGCCAGGGTCTGTTTTTGCCACGAAGCTTCCGAAGACCGAAGGAGAAGTGGGGCCACGTGGCGACACCATAGGGCGGAGGCCTGGCCGCGGACCTATGGTGTCGTGCCGCCTGACCTGCCCTTCCGCCTACAAATAGCCTCCGTCGCGAAACCCCGGTACCGAGCCACGATACGACCTTGCGAGACGCCGCCGCCGCCAATCCCATCTCGGGGATTCAGGAGATCGCCTCCGGCACCCCGCCGGAGAGGGGATTCATCTCCTGGGAGGACTCTACACCGCCATGGTCGCCTCCGGAGTGATGAGTGAGTAGTTCACCCCTGGACTATGGGTCCATAGCAGTAGCTAGATGGTTGTCTTCTCCTAATTGTGCTTCATTGTTGGATCTTGTGAGCTGCCTAACATGATCAAGATCATCTATCTGTAATACTATATGTTGTGTTTGTCGGGATCCGATGGATAGAGAATACCATGTTGTGTTAATTATCAAGTTATTACCTATGTGTTGTTTATGATCTTGCATGCTCTCCGTTATTAGTAGAGGCTCTGGCCAAGTTTTGCTCTTAACTCCAAGAGGGAGTATTTATGCTCGATAGTGGGTTCATGCCTTCATTGATACCGGGACAGTGACTGAAAGTTCTAAGGTTGTGTTGTCTTTGCCACTAGGGATAAAACATTGATGCTATGTCCGAGGATGTAGTTGTTGATTACATTACGCACCATACTTAATGCAATTGTCTTTGCTTTGCAACTTAATACTGAAGGGGTTCGGATGATAACCTGAAGGTGGACTTTTTAGGCATAGATGCAGTTGGATGGCGGTCTATGTACTTTGTCGTAATGCCCAATTAAATCTCACTATACTTATCATGTCATGTATGTGCATTGTTATGCCCTCTATTTGTCAATTGCCCGGTGTAATTTGTTCACCCAACATGCTTTTATCTTATGGGAGACACCTCTAGTAACTGTGGACCCCGGTCCATTCTTTTATACTGAATACAAATCTGCTGCAATACTTGTTTTTTGTTTTCTTGCAAACAATCATCTTCCACACAATACGGTTAATCCTTTGTTACAGCAAGCCGGTGAGATTGACAACCTCACTGTTTCGTTGGGGCAAAGTACTTTGGTTGTGTTGTGCAGGTTCCACGTTGGCGCCGGAATCTCTGGTGTTGCGCCGCACTACATCCCGCCGCCATCAACCTTCAACGTGCTTCTTGGCTCATCCTGGTTCGATAAACCTTGGTTTCTTCTGAGGGAAACTTGTGCTGTACGCATCACACCTTCCACTTGGGGTTCCCAACGAGCGTGTGCTTTACGCGTCATCAAGCTAAATTTCTGGCGCCGTTGCGGGAGATCAAGACACGCTGCAAGGGAGTCTCCACTTCTCAATCTCTTTACTTTGTTTTTGTCTTGCTTTATTTTATTTACTACTTTGTTTGCTGCATTATATTAAAACACAAAAAAATTAGTTGCTAGTTTTATTTTACTTAATTTTGCTCTCTATATCAAAAACACACAAAAATTAGTTACTTGCATTTAGTTTACTTTTGTTATCATGTCTAGCTCTGTACCTGTTACTTCTTCACCCGAGGAATTAGTTTTTACTTTTAAACAAGGGGATGAGGAAAGTTTTAAAGATGCTTGGTCCAGGATTTTTACTTCTTATCGTAAAACTGAACCACAAATGACCCTAAGTTTGCTCCTTAGTAATTTTTATTTTGGTCTTATGATTCGCTATAGATATGCTTTGGATGCTCTAGTGGGAGGAGATTTCCTTCATTGTAATAGGGATCAAGCTTTTAATGCTATAAAGAAGTTGGTTGCATCACATGATTCAGCTAATAACTTTGATTCAGCCCTTATTAGCATTTATAATAGATTAAACACTCTTGAAACAAGTGCATCTCGCCTAAATGAAAATTATGGATATATTCGTAACCGTCTTGATCAAGTTTTAGTGAACTCTGAACCTTCATTATGGGATCCTACTATTAAAATTGTCATAGGTGACCAAACTCTTCATGCTAATTGTGATATTATGACTGAATTTTGCCTAATGCCTAAGAGTATTCATAAATCTTTGAAACTTTGGGAATTCGCTGAAGGGGGAGAAGGAATAACTCTTATTGATAACTCTGTTATAATTCCTAAAGGGATAGCTGCGGGTGTGCATACAACTATTCTTGGGAGAACAATATCCATTGATTACCTTGTCATTGAATGCGCAGGAACATGACAAATCACACTCGAAAGATCCCTGCTGAAACTATTGGGAGCAGTCATAGACGTGAGAGAAGGCACCTTAAAATTCACCTCTACACCCGGGTGTAGCCATATATTCCCTAAGCCAAAGAGTAAGAAAAAGGACAAGAAAGGTAAGGGTAAAGCCCAAGGTAATGTCGATGCTTCATCTCTTGATAATACTTGAATTACACTTTCCGCCTAGCTGAAAGCGTTAAAGAAAAGCGCTTATGGGAGACAACCCATGTTTTTACTACAGTACTTTGTTTTATATTTGAGTCTTGGAAGTTGTTTACTACTGTAGCAACCTCTCCTTATCATGTTTTTGTGCCAAGTAAAGTCTCTATAGTAAGGTTCATACTAGATTTGGATTACTGCGCAGAGACAGATTTCTTTGCTGGCACGAATCTGGGCCTAATTCTCTGTAGGTAACTCAGAAAATTATGCCAATTTACGTGAGTGATCCTCAGATATGTACGCAACTTTCATTAGTTTTGAGTTTTTCCATTTGAGCAAGTCTGGTGCCATTTTAAAATTCGTCTTTACGAACTGTTCTGTTTTGACAGATTCTGCCTTTTATTTCGCATTGCCTCTTTTGCTATGTTGGATGAATTTCTTTGATCCATTAATGTCCAGTAGCTTTATGCAATGTCCAGTGTTAAGAATGATTGTGTCACCTCTGAACATGTAAATTTTTATTGTGCACTAACCCTCTAATGAGTTTGCTTGAAGTTTGGTGTGAAGGAAGTTTTCAAGGATCAAGAGAGGAGTATGATATACTATGATCAAGAGGAGTGAAAGCTCTAAGCTTGGGGATGCCCCGATGGTTCACCCCTGCATATTCTAAGAAGACTCAAGCGTCTAAGCTTGGGGATGCCCAAGGCATCCCCTTCTTCATCGACAACATCATCGGGTTCCTCCCCCGAAACTATATTTTTATTCAATCACATCTTATGCACTTTGCTTGGAGCGTCGGTTTGTTTTTGTTTTTTGTTTTGTTTGAATAAAGTTGGATCCTAGCATTCACTTCATGGGAGAGAGACACGCTCCGCTGTTGCATATGGACAAATATGTCCTTAGGCTTTACTCATAATATTCATGGCGAAGTTTCTTCTTCGTTAAATTGTTATATGGTTGGAATTGGAAAATGCTACATGTAGTAATTCTAAAATGTCTTGGATAATTTGATACTTGGCAATTGTTGTGCTCATGTTTAAGCTCTTGCATCATATACTTTGCACCCATTAATGAAGAAATACATAGAGCTTGCTAAAATTTGGTTTGCATATTTGGTTTCTCTAGAGTCTAGATAATATCTAGTATTGAGTTTTGAACAACAAGGAAGACGGTGTAGAGTCTTATAATGTTTACAATATGTCTTTTATGTGAGTTTTGCTGCACCGTTCATCCTTGTGTTTGTTTCAAATAACCTTGCTAGCCTAAACCTTGTATCGAGAGGGAATACTTCTCATGCATCCAAAATCCTTGAGCCAACCACTATGCCATTTGTGTCCACCATACCTACCTACTACATGGTATTTCTCCGCCATTCCAAAGTAAATTGCTTGAGTGCTACCTTTAAAATCCCATCATTCGCCTTTGCAATATTTAGCTCATGGGACAAAATAGCCTTAAAAACTATTGTGGTATTGAATATGTACTTATGCACTTTATCTCTTATTAAGTTGCTTGTTGTGCTATAACCATGTTTCTGGGGACGCCATCAACTATTCTTTGTTGAATATCATGTGAGTTGCTATGCATGTCCGTCTTGTCTGAAGTAAGAGAGATCTACCACCTTAATGGTTGGAGCATGCATATTGTTAGAGAAGAACATTGGGCCGCCAACTAAAGCCATGAATCATGGTGGAAGTTTCAGTTTTGGACACATATATCCTCAACCTCATATGAGAATAATAATTGTTGCTACATGCTTATGCATTAAAGAGGAGTCCATTATCTGTTGTCCATGTTGTCCCGGTATGGGTGTCTAAGTTGAAGAATGATCAAAAGCGAGAAATCCAATGCGAACTTTCTCCTTAGACCCTTGTACATATGGAGGTACCCCATTGTGACACTTGGTTAAAACATGTGCATTGCGATGATCCGGTAGTCCAAGCTAATTAGGACAAGGTGCGGGCACTATTAGTATACTATGCATGAGGCTTGCAACTTGTAAGATATAATGTTCATAACTCATATGCTTTATTACTACCGTTGACAAAATTGTTTCATGTTTTCAAAATAAAAGCTCTAGCACAAATATAGCAATCGATGCTTTCCTCTTTGAAGGACCATTCTTTACTTTTTATGTTGAGTCAGTTCACCTATCTCTCTCCACCTCAAGAAGCAAACACTTGTGTGAACTTGTACATTGATTCCTACATACTTGCATATTGCACTTGTTATATTACTCTATGTTGACAATTATCCATGAGATATACATGTTATAAGTTGAAAGCAACCGCTGAAACTTAATCTTCCTTTGTGTTGCTTCAATACCTTTACTTTGATTTATTGCTTTATGAGTTAACTCTTATGCAAGACTTATTGATGCTTGTCTTGAAGTACTATTCATGAAAAGTCTTTGCTTTATGATTCACTTGTTTACTCATGTCATTACCATTGTTTTGATCGCTGCATTCATTACATATGCTTATAAATAGTATGATCAAGGTTATGATGGCATGTCACTTGAGAAATTATCTTTGTTATCGTTTTACCTGCTCGGGACGAGCGAACTAAGGGATGCTGATACGTCTCCGACGTATCGATAATTTCTTATGTTCCATGCCACATTATTGATGATATCTACATGTTTTATGCACACTTTATGTCATATTCGTGCATTTTCTGAACTAACCTATTAACAAGATGCCGAAGAGCCGGTTCTTGTTTTCTGTTTTTGGTTTCGAAATCCTAGTAACGAAATATTCTCGAATTGGACGAAATCAACGCCCGGGGTCCTATTTTGCCACGAAGCTTCCGAAGACCGAAGGAGAGTCGAAGTGGGGCCACGAGGTGGCGACACCACAGGGCGGCGCGGCCCGGGCCCTGCGCGCCGACCTATGGTGTGGGCCCTCGTGCCGCCTCTTGACCTGCCCTTCCGCCTACAAATAGCCTCCGTCGCGAAACCCCCGAGAGAGCCACGATACGGAAAACCTTCCCGAGACACCGCCGCCGCCAATCCCATCTCGGGGGATTCAGGAGATCGCCTCCGCACCGCCGGAGAGGGGTTCATCTCCCGGAGGACTCTACACCGCCATGGTCGCCTCGGGAGTGATGAGTGAGTAGTTCACCCCTGGACTATGGGTCCATAGCGGTAGCTAGATGGTTGTCTTCTCCTAATTGTGCTTCATTGTTGGATCTTGTGAGCTGCCTAACATGATCAAGATCATCTATCCGTAATACTATATGTTGTGTTTGTCGGGATCCGATGGATAGAGAATACCATGTTATGTTAATTATCAAGTTATTACCTATGTGTTGTTTATGATCTTGCATGCTCTCCGTTATTAGTAGAGGCTCTGGCCAAGTTTTTGCTCTTAACTCCAAGAGGGAGTATTTATGCTCGATAGTGGGTTCATGCCTTCATTGATACCTGGGACAGTGACAAAAGTTCTAAGGTTGTGTTGTGCTGTTGCCACTAGGGATAAAACATTGATGCTATGTCCGAGGATGTAGTTGTTGATTACATTACGCACCATACTTAATGCAATTGTCTGTTGCTTTGCAACTTAATACTGGAAGGGGTTCGGATGATAACGAAGGTGGACTTTTAGGCATAGATGCTTGGATGGCGGTCTATGTACTTTGTCGTAATGCCCAATTAAATCTCACTATACTTATCATGTCATGTATGTGCATTGTTATGCCCTCTCTATTTGTCAATTGCCCGACTGTGATTTGTTCACCCAACATGCTTTTATCTTATGGGAGAGACACCTCTAGTGAACCGTGGACCCGGTCCATTCTTTTATCTGAAATACAAATCTCAAATACTTGTTTCTGTTTTCTTGCAAACAATCATCTTCCACACAATACGGTTAATCCTTTGTTACACAAGCCGGTGAGATTGACAACCTCCTTTGTTTCGTTGGGGCAAATACTTTGTTGTGTTGTGCAGGTTCCACGTTGGCGCCGGAATCTCGGTGTTGCGCCGCACTACATCCCGCGCCATCAACCTTCAACGTGCTTCTTGGCTCCTACGGGTTCGATAAACCTTGGTTTCTTCCGAGGGAAACTTGCTGTTGTACGCATCACACCTTCCACTTGGGGTTCCCAACGAGCGTGTGCTTTACGCGTCATCAATCGCTGGAGGGATATTTTCTCAGATGCCTCGGTGGTGCATATTGTGACTCCATGCGCGGACCATTGTGCCCTTCTAATCAAGCTTGCGCGGGAATCTACCAAAGGGCCCATATGGAAATGCAAGAGGTATGAAATTATGTGGGAAAGAGAGCATGCTCTCCTAGAAGTGGTAGCCAATGTGTGGCAGGATAGTGGCTCAAAATCTGACCTTGGAGAAATCAACGAGGCCCTGAAAAAGTTTATGGATGTGTTACATGCCTGGGGAGGAAGGAAATTTGGTAATACTACCCGGGAATTGGATGGCTTATGGAGGAAGTTGGAGAAACTACAACATGATAGTGCACCTAGAGAGATTATACGTGAAACGATGGATGCAATGAATGAACTTCTCTATAGAGAAGAGATGCTATGGTTGCAGCGGTCCATAATATCTTGGTTGGAGGAGGGAGATCGAAATACCAAATTCTTTCATCGAAAGGCGGTATGGCGAGCACGAAAAAATCGGATTGCTCCACTCAAGGACCAAGATGGTGTGGTACAGGATACTCCAAATGAAATGGAACGCATGACAACATCTTATTTTCGGTCGGTGCATACTCGGGACCTGTCTATTCAGCCTAGGCCGGTGGTGAACTTGTTTCGGGAAGTGATCTCGGAAGAAGTAAATGAGACCTTGTGTAGGCCATTTTCAGAGCTGGAAATTTCTGATGCCATCTTTCAAATTGGGCCACTTAAGGCTCCCGGACCAGATGGATTTCCGGCACGAGAGGCCTAAGACAAGGTGATCCATTGTCTCTATTTTTATTTCTCTTTGTTGCTGATGGTCTTTCTTCCCTATTGCAATCAGAAATTAGCACAAGAGGTATTTCCCCCATCAAGATTTGTCGGCGTGCACCTGGAATTTCTCATCTCCTGTTTGCAGATGACACACTGTTGTTCTTCAAGGCAGAGGGTGGCCAGGCGGAGAGGGTTAAGTATGTAATTGATTCTTACGCAATGGCTACGGGGCAACTTATTAACCCTTCAAAATGCTCAATACTATTTAGCCCACAATGCCAGGGGGAAAGTACAGGAGGAGATCAGAGGCACTCTTAATGTCCAGAGAGATAATTTTGAAGAGAAGTATCTTGGGTTACCTTCACCTGCGGGAAGAATAAATAAAGGGAAGTTTGATAATCTACAATCCAAGATCTCTAAGGGTTGTTGATGTGGGGGGATTTATCACAAGGAGGAAAGGAAATTATGATTAAAGCAGTGGCTCAAGCTTTGCCAACATACATTATGGGCGTCTTTAAGCTGCCAATGTCTGTGTTCGATGATTTGACGAAACTGATCCGAGATTTTTGGTGGGGTGCTGCGAGAGGGAAGAGGAAAACCCACTGGGTCAGTTGGGATGTGCTGATACGATCCAAACCCCATGGTGGCCTGGGGTTTAGGGACATGAGGATTTTTAACTAGGCTTTGATAGCACGCCACAGACCTGATAGCCTTTGTGCTCGTGTGCTACGTGCTAAGTACTACCCGCAGGGCAACTTGGTGGATACAGTTTTTTCTGGTAATCCGTCACCTACATGGACTGTTGTTACCTATTGACTAGAGCTGCTTAAACATGGTCTTATATGGCGAGTTGGAAACGGTCGCTCGATCCGTATTTGGCGCGACAATTGGATCACACGGGAGCATGAACTTAAAGTTATTGGTAATAAGGGGAAGTCACATCTTATTCGAGTGGCTAGTGTGCTGGATGATCATGGAAATTGGGATGAGGCGTTAATAGGTAAAACATTTCCACATATAGACGTTGAAGTGATCATGCGTATTAAAGTTTCTGGCCACAGGCCAGATGATTTCTTAGCATGGCAGATGGAGAAGAATGGAATATTCTCAACAAGAAGTGCATACAGTATCGGTTGGTGGATAGCTCAACAAGATCTGGTGGTGAGAGCGTCTAGTACATTTCCACATGGAGATAAACCCATCTGGAAGAAAGTCTGGAAGTGCAATATACCAGAAAAGGTTCGAATATTTGCATGGAAGGCGGTTTCAAACGCTCTAGCGACGGAGGCAAATAAAAAACGAAGACATCTTCCAGTCGATGGAGGGTGCCGTATATGTGGAAGTTTGGTGGAAGACTCTTATCATACCTTGATCCAATGCCCACATGCTGCTGGCCTGTGGGAGGCAATGAGAGAAATATGGCCGATACCGAAGATTGTGGCTCCTATTCAGGATGACTGGCTGGAGGCCTGGATGCTGGGAGTGCCGCTTGAGATATGTGGCCGCATATTGATGATTGCTTGGAGGGTATGATATGCTCGCAATGAAGTCACACACGATAAGATTCTTCCAACGATTGAAGGATCTAGTCGTTTCATATGTAGCTATATCCAAAACCTCGACAATATTGGTCGGCTCACACCTGAAGAAATTGTGAAAGGGAAGAGGGCTACTGATACGTCTCCAACGTATCTATAATTTCTGATGTTCCATGCTAGTTTTATGACAATACCTACATGTTTTGCTCACACTTAATAATGATTTTATGCATTTTCCGGAACTAACCTATTAACAAGATGCCGAAGTGTTCTGTTTTTTTTGGTTCCAGAGTTGTACGGACAATATTCGGAATTCGACGAAACAAAAGCCAAACATCTTATTTCACCGAGACGGACCAGAACACCGAAGGGAGCCGGAGAGGAGGCCCAGGGACCCACACCATAAGGCGGCGCGGGTGGCCCCCGCGCGGATGTGGGGAGGAGCCCCCTGACTCCGCCTCTTCGCCTATATAATCCCTCGCGACCTAAAAACCCTACACCAATTGATGAAACTCCAGAAAGACTCCAGGGGCGCCGCCGCCATCGTGAAACTCCGTTTCGGGGGATAGAATCTCTGTTCCGGCACGCCGCCGGGACGGGGAAGTGCCCCCGGAAGTCATCTCCATCGACGCCACCGCCTCCATCATGCTCCGTGAGTAGTTCCCCCATGGACTACGGGTTCTAGCTATAGCTAGTTGGTACTCTCTCTCCCATGTACTTCAATACAATGATCTCATGAGCTGCCTTACATGATTGAGATCCATCCGATGTAATCGGTGTTGTGTTTGTTGGGATCCGATGGATTGTTACATTATGATTAGTCTATCTATATAAGTTTGTGAAGTTATTGTTGCTGCAATCTTGTTGTGTTTAATGCTTGTCACTAGTGCACGAGTGGCATGATCTTAGATTTGAGCTCTATAATTATTGCTTAGATTGTATCTACAAGTTGTTTGCACATGTCTATGTCGAATCCGAGGCCCCATTGACAAGCGGGATAACGGAGGGAAGGCGTAGGTATGAAGATCACATGTTTTCACCAAGTGTTAATGCTTTGCTCCGATGCTCTATTAAAAGGAGTACCTTAATTGCCGTAGATTCCCTAGAGGCCCGGCTGCCACGGTAGGACAAAAGATGTTATGCAAGTTTCTCATTGCGAGCACGTATGACTATATATGAAAACATGCCTACATGATTAATAGACTTGATGTTGTCTTAATGCTATTTCAATCCTATCAATTGCTCAACCGTAATTTGTTCACCCAACACTTGTTACTTGTTATTTGAGAGTTACCACTAGTGTAGATGGGGAACCCCGGTCCATCTCTTATCATCATATACTCGTTCTATATGTCATTGGAAGTAGTATCAACTATTTTCGGTGCCATTGCCTCCGTGTTATCATTATGCCTATGTTTGTTACTATTGCTCTCATATTACTCTGCTTTCACATCCCTTGTTACTAGTGCTTTTCAGTGCAGCTGAATTGACAACTCAGTTGTTAAGGCTTATAAGTATTCTTTACCTCCCCTTGTGTCAAATCAATAAATTTGGGTTTTACTTCCCTCGAAGACTGTTGCGATCCCCTATACTTGTGGGTTATCAGCTACTAGTCAGCCAGTGGATGCTAAGCTACAACAACAACCATCTAATGCTAGGCTTGGTCCAGACCTCCAAATGGTACGGTCAAGCTTAATATAGATGGTGCTTACATTGCACAGACCGGCTCTGCTGGGACTGGAATGATCCTGAGGCGCGATGATGGCTCCATCATATTCTCGGCATGTAGATCCTTGAAGTTTTGTTCATCGGCACTGGAGTCTGAGCTACAAGCATGTTTGGAAGGCGTCTGCTTGGCCCTTGATGGTTGCACGGACGATATCATCGTGGAGACTGATAACCTAGAGTTAGCTTTGATGGCACAGTCTATGACAAGGGATGCGTCTACTTTGAGTCATCTGATGGAGGACCTAAGGATGTTAATCAAGTCTGAGCGTATTATATAGCGTTTAATAAAATTCCTCGAGGGAAGAATAGTGCAAGTCATGAATTAGCTAGATTTGGTATGTTTCAAAATAGGACTGAAGTTTGGTTAGATGCGGCTCCAGATTCTCTTATGAGTCATATCCTTCGGGATTGTAATCACATTGGTACTAATTAATACAATCTCCTTTGCCCCGCATTATTTATAGTGTCACGTGTAGAAAAGATAAAATTTGGGGCTACAAAAACTCTAAATAAGACATCGGAAGTACTTATGTAATTACACCACATGGGTGTGGCTGTGTTTCCGGCGCCGTCCATTTTGCTTTAAAATTCAGATAAAAGAAGGAGAGGGCTACTTTTTCATGTACCAAGTCAAGCTTCAATCTTGAGAAATAAATCAACAGTGACGAAAACACCCACAACCCGTGTACAAAATTCATTCTCATTAAGACATTTCTTTATTTTTTACACGTGACATAAAAAATGTCGATTTTCCGCGAAACATGGTGTGCGCACAAAGAATGTTGAGATGTACAAAGAATGTCGAGAGGCACGTGCAATTTTTTCATTGGATTTCTTTTCATTTAGAAAAACGGTGGTAAAAGCATATGAATTCAAGAGCAAAATTGCATTTCCCCGAAAGTCCCCGTGTTTTTTTTTATGCTAGCTTCTTATTCTAGTTGCGGGTATACCTGCCACATGTGCACTCTTCATTCTCCACCTACTTGCTCTGTACACACCGAAGTCCGAATGCATCGTGATGGATCAGGTCGGTTGACTTGCACGCCAAAGTTCAGTGACCACAGTACTGAACTGTTGCCGATGCACTTGGCTGAACAATTGATGTGATGAAGGTCAACCTACACTAACGGCCCACAGATTGATTGAGCCGACTTTGACATATCTGCCGTTCCCATTTACAGGCCACAGAACTGAATATCTCACTTTCAGGTTTCCGCTGGCCGTCCCAATCTAGCTCGCCGCAACCAAATCCGAGAAAGTCAGAAAACTAATAACGCCGCGCCTCAACCGAACCCTGATTCCCGCGCTGCACCACCGAAACACATGCCGGCGGCGGCTTCCTGCCCACCACCGCCCCACCCAAGTCAACGCCCCCGCCGATCGCCTACTCCACCTCCGCCCACCTCTAGCGCCCTGCGTTCCCACGTTTCACGGGCGGCAGATGCCTCGGCTCCCTCCTCCCGCCGCGCCGCGCTCTCTCCTCGCCTGGGCGTGCCTGCTCCTCCTCCTCCTCCCCGCGCGCGCCGCGGACGCGGGGCCGCTGAAGAAGGAGCTCCTTAACCCGGACTTCATCGCCTCCAGCTACGACCACATCGACAACAACGGCGGCGCGTTCCTCGAGTCCGCCAACGGCGCCTTCCGGGCGGCGCTCCACAACCCCGGGAAGCAGCAGGACAGCTTCTACCTCGCCGTGCTCCACGCGCCCACCGGCACGCCCGTCTGGTCCGCCAACCGCGACGCGCCGACGGGCTCGTCGGGCCGGGTCCAGCTCACCGCGCGCGGGCTCGCCGTGACCGACGCCGATGGAGCCACGGTGCTCTGGTCAGCTACCCCACGCGCGCCCGTCACGGCGCTCCGCCTGCGGGACGACGGGAACCTGCAGCTCCTGGACGCCAAGAACGCCACGCTGTGGCAGTCCTTCGACGAAGCCACCGACGCGCTGCTCCCGGGCCAGCCGCTGCCCGCCGGCGCGTACCTCACGTCCGCGAGGAGCCCCAACGACCTCGGCCAGGGGGACTACCGCCTGGCCGTGTCCGCGTCGGACGTCGCGCTGACGTGGCAGGGGTCCACGTACTGGCGGCTCTCGAACGACGGCCGCTCGTTCAAGGACCGCAACGTTGCCGCGGCGTCCATGTCCTTCAACGCGTCGGGGCTGTTCCTGCGCGCAGCCGACGGCGCGCTGGTGTTCCGCGTGATCCTCGCGCCGGCGGAGTTCCGCGTGCTCAAGTTAGACTCTGACGGTCGGCTGCGCGTCACGAGCTACGCGCTGCTCAACTCCTCGGCGCCGCTCGGGGGCGACTTCGTGGCGCCCGGCGGCGACTGCGACCTCCCGCGGCCGTGCGCCTCCCTCGGGCTCTGCGCCGAGGCTGGCAACAGCTCCAGCTGCACGTGCCCGCCGCTCTTCGCCGCCTCGGCCACCGGCGCGTGCACGCCGGGGGACGGCGGCGCGCTCGCGTCGCCAGACTCTTGCGGGAGCGCGTCGACCCCTGCTTCGTACCTCCCACTCATGGCGAAGATCGCCTACTTCTCGACCAGATTCGACGATCCCACGAGGACCCGCATCAACAGCACGGCGTGCCGCGCCCTCTGCACCGCCAACTGCACGTGTCTCGGCTACTTCCACGACGACTCCGCCATGACTTGCTACGTGCTCGGAGGAAGGCAGCTCGGCTCGCTCCATTGGAGCACTCGCGCTACATCGCCGTTGGGATACATCAAAGTGTTCAATCAACCGACCAGAGCTTCAAACGACAAACATAAAGATGCGTCGATGAAGCGCGCTTTACCGATCATACTGCCGTCCATTGCCGTGTTTCTTCTCCTCGCCCTGGTGGCAGGGTACTTGGTGCGGCGGAGGTGGAAGGCGAGCAAGAACGGCAAGAAAGGGAAGGCCAAGAACTCAGTTCGGAATCAGTTGAATCACCTGGGACATCAGAATCCGCGGTCGAGGGACAGCAGGTACGACGAAGATCCGGACAACGACGACGACATCGTGATACCGGGCATGCCGGCGCGGTTCAGCTACGCGGAGATCGCGGCGATGACCTCGAGCTTCGAGACAAAGATCGGCTCCGGCGGGTTCGGCTCCGTGTACAAAGGGGAGCTTCCATTCGGCGAGGGGCACGTCGCGGTGAAGAAGCTGGAGGCGGTGGGCGTGCAGGCGAAGCGGGAGTTCTGCACGGAGATCGCCGTCATCGGCAACATCCGGCACGTGAACCTCGTCCGCCTCCGCGGCTTCTGCGCGGAGGGCTCGCGCCGGCTGCTCGTGTACGAGTACATGGACCGCAGCTCGCTGGACCGGTCGCTGTTCGGCGGGGCCGGCCCGGCGCTGGAGTGGGGGGAGCGCATGGAGGTGGCGGTGGGCGCGGCGCGCGGGCTGGCGTACCTGCACACCGGGTGCGACCAGAAGATCGTGCACTGCGACGTGAAGCCGGAGAACATCCTGCTGGCGCACGGCGGGCAGGTGAAGGTGTCCGACTTCGGGCTCGCGAAGCTGATGTCGCCGGAGCACTCGGCGATCTTCACCACCATGCGCGGCACCCGCGGGTACCTGGCCCCCGAGTGGCTCAGCAACGCGGCCATCTCGGACCGCGCCGACGTGTACAGCTTCGGCATGGTGCTGCTGGAGCTGGTGCGCGGGAGGAAGAACCGTGGCGAGCAGGGTGGCGCCGTTGTGGGCGACGGCAGCGGCGATCACTCGGCCTTCCCGTCCCCGTCCGGTGATAGCAGCGCGATGACGTCTTCGACGCTGAGCGGCGGCGGCACCGGCGCTGGCGCCGACGAGTACTTCCCGATGGTGGCGCTGGAGCTCCACGAGCAGGGGAGATACCTGGACCTCGTGGACCCGAGGGTGGAGGGGCGGGTGAGCGAGGCCGAGGCGGCGCGCGTCGTGCGTCTCGCGCTGTGCTGCCTGCACGAGGACCCCGCGCATCGGCCGAGCATGGCCGCGGTGGTGCGCGTGCTGGAAGGAAGCGCGCCGCCGCCGGAGCCCCACGTCGGCGGGCTCGGCTTCCTGCGGCTCTACGGGAGGGGGCACGCCATGCCGGCCCACGCCACGTTGGAGTCCGCTGGATGGTCGGCGGCGTCGACTACCGGCGGCTCGCAGCTGAACGATTCGTTGCGGGACACGTCATTGCCAAGATAGTTCAGGTCTACGTGACACGGCATGATTCAGCTCCCATGACGTGGCGTCGATGACACTCTGCATCATGGCGCCAACGTGGCACTTAGCAGTCCTGGTCAAGGGCGTATGCCATCTTTCATCTTTGGTTATGCGCGGACACGGCAGACAGTAGGTAGAAAAAGAAGAGGAATAGTCGCCGCAGACGATAAACAAGTTGCTCTACTCACCATATTGTAACATTAGATTGATGATGAGATTGGGTGGAGACGACAAAGCCAGTAACGTGTAGAATGGGACAAAGATACAATACAATACTCAATACAATGTAAATATACCTAAATAAAGGATTGGTTAAGAGCATCCCCACTCGTTGGCGCTCCCCACGCCCAAATCCGGCGAAATTTTTGTCCGGATTGGAGGAAGATTTGGCGTGGGGGGCAGTATATTTCCAGTCGTGTGCTCCCCAAGCGGCGTTTCTCGGGGAAAAAGAGGACGGCTCGGGGAACGGACGAAAGAGGAGACTGGTTGGTTTAGCTTCATCATCCTCCGGGGCGGGGATATGGGAGTCCGGACGAAAATAGGCTCAAATCCGGATCAAAACGAGGAACCGGGGGCCTGACTGGGCCGTTTTTCGCCGTCCGGATGAAAAAAAGTGGCTGTAGGGGGCTCTGTGGGGAGACGAGTGGAGATGCTCTAAGAGTCATTCATACTCCAAGGTAGGTTAGGTCCAACAGTCTCTGACCAGTCTAGACTCTTGACTCTTGTACCTTCTCTTGGTTCGGTAGATACTCACGAGCTAACGCTAGCTGTGTCTTAATCAATTTGTCTACATAACAGGAGTATCAGGCACTCTGTTTACAACTCTCGCATTTGACCGCATTGCTTATCTAATCATGTAGCAGCACTACACAAGTCGAATCAACAAGGAACCAGCTGCCCATGAGGATGCAGTACAGTTTCTTGTAAGGAATAAGTAGAACTCGGATGTGAGTTTATTAATCACCACATATAGCTTAGTTGTTTATAAGTTGGTTCAGCAAAAAAAAAAAAGTAGGGATCTCGTCATCCCAACTACAAGAAAATCGAACATGAAAATACTCTTTCGCTGGCTCATGAGCAACTTTGCTGGCTCATGAGCAACTTTATTTGTTTACCTCGGACAGTGATCCACATTACCTATAGAAAACACCCATGATAGCAATTTGATTTGTTCCATCAACCAACCTTGTTTGCGAGTTCTAATCCATCTTTCGTTGCTATGGCTTCTGCCATAGGTGTTGAAGCAACATTTGGTAAAACAAATAGTAGATGCCACTATAAAACGACCTTTATAGTCCCGAAGAAATGCACCAGTATAGCCCTCACTTCGATACGAATGGAAGGAGGCATCGACATTGAGCTTGATGTGATGAGGTTCAGGTCTAACCCATCTCACGTCATTACCAATACCATGTGGTTTAGATACAAAAGCTACATTAACTGTAACAGAAAGGATTGACATCTTACACTGATGGAGGGTGAGCACATCCTCATTATGAGTTCGCAACATCGGATCCACCATAGATACCATCATACCACTTGAATTGTTTCCTTCAGACCTATCGCATGGATAGATAGGAAGAGGTCGTGGGCTAGCAGATGGAGTTGTTACTCAGCCAGATCAAGACTGCGTGAAGTTGGACATGGAGAAAACTGCCGGGCAGAGGAAAGAAAAATCGCGGAGACACCCCACCGCCGCCGTCCACCGCCGGGCGGCCTCCTCCGGCGGCGGCAGGGTGAACGTCGTGATGGGGAGGGAGCTGTTTGGCGACTGGATTGGATCCAGTCGCCAAACAGGATCCAATCCAGTCGAGACCAGAAACGCCTCGTCTGATGGAAGACCAAAGAAACTTCAAAAAATGGGGAGAATTTCACTTCCCGGCCTCTGCATCAACCAGGGATGCACACAGCCATTTGACATGAGTACTAAGATTTTTAATCTTGGTTAAGCTTAAAGCATAGTCCTCAAGATAAATTGCGTGAGTACCAGGTCTAGCCTGGGCCTCAAGTATAAATAGGAACCTAAATTCGCGTCCGTGGGGATTTGAACTCAGGTGCTGGGTCCGTAGGGATGGCTTTATATATTAGCCAATTACAGAATTTGCATCTAACTCTAACTCTAGTTTAGGTAATTGGCAGGGTAACCTTCTTCGGGACTAAATCTTTTCAATTATACCTAAACTCTACTAACTTAAACTAGGAGGACTCTAAGAGGCCGCAGGGCCCTTGCCCTTGCGACGGCTGTAGGCTTGGCCCCACATGACAAGGGAGTACATGACAACTACGTTTCATGAGCAAATGGCAATACAGGGAGTAGGTACAAATTTGAACGATCCATTGAGTATGAATGTATGATCCACTCTTTTGGCCAAGTAACTTATAACTTCGACCTGTTGGTGGTTATTTGCAGGAGAAGAACCATAATAACAAATCTAATGAAAAATTTCGCCAACCAGTTAGTGGTGACAAACTGTGAGGCAAAAAAATGTTACAACCACCAATATACTACTACTGTACGTTGCAATCTGGATGGTAGAAGCATATTTTCTCTCGAAGTTCCAGAAGATTAAGCAGAGGCTTGCCCTTCTGTCAGTTCTTCCTTTCGCACGGCAGCAGGAGCTCCGCCGGTTGTTGGGCTGCAAAATTACCCATCGTTATCAGAATTCTCCCGGAGAAAGACGGCCTTAGAAAACCACAAATGTAAAACTATGAATGTACTCACAATCCAGCCATGACTTTGAATGCATCATAGATCACCCACTGAGTACCAGTGAGTGTACCGATCATGAGGATGCGAAGGGGAAGACCGCGCGTGAAGAGGCCCCATACGCCAAGGTTCTTGACAGCCTGATGGGAATCAGCAGAAAAACAGATAGTGAGTATACACTATACAGTATGCACACAAATTTTCATAGAAGAGCAGCAAAGTTGAGTTCAGATATGCATTGGTGTTTACATCTGCAACGGTGGCGCCCTTGGCGTTGTTGAGAAAGGAGACCAGGTTGTCCGCTGGGTGCGAGATGGCAGCGCAGAAGACTCCGGCGACATAGCCGCTCCCGAAGCTCACGCCGAGCTGAACCGGCTTGCTGGTCTGGTCCTTTGGGGTGGGGATGAGGTGCTTGTACGCCATCTCCACGATGTTCTCGTAAGTCGCGAACTTCATCATGGTGTCTGCAAAAGAATTCGGAAAGTTCAGTCTGGAAAGTTCACTTGTAGTACTTGTACTAGTAAAATGTACGTCTCCAAGACTCCAATGCAGATTTCAAGCATCTCTGAAAATTCAGTAACTTACATGGAATCTGTCGCCCCCAAAGGGGAACCATTCCTCTAAACAGCCTGCAAATCACAAGCAAAAGATCAGGTTATCCCTTACTCAATTGGATCAATTAAAACCAGTAGTAGCACCATATAGTAGCAGAGGAAGGCTGATGATCTGATACATTGCACGTACCCTGCATAGCCTTCGGACCTGACGATCTTGGGGAACCCGTCGCGCAGCCCCCTGGCGTAGCCGGGCTGCGTCTGCACCCTCACCTTGACGGCCTCCATCGGGCAGAGCGCGACGTCGGCGATGACCTCGGCGGAGGCGGAGCCGGCGAGGTAGATGAGGGTCTTGTACTGGGCGGCGTACTCAGGGCCGGCCATGTCGCTGTACTGCTTCTTGAACACCTCGTACAGGCCGTACTTGAACGCGCCCTGGGCGCTGTACCCCAGGAAGGTCGGCGCCCAGCCACGGTAGAAGCCGCGGAACCCCTGCTCCTTCAGCACGATGCCGAACGCCGACGAGATGCTCTTGTACTTGGCCGGGTCGATCTGCGACCATGTTTCGTTTGCAGAAAATAAGTAAAAGTTTTGGTCGAGCTTGCTACGTGGATTTTTTTTGTCAAGCGGCGCAGTTTGAAATGTCAGCTCGTTTCGTCCATGTATTTTGTAGGATTCAATTTTTTAGGAAATTTTCATATAAATTGCCTTTACATCAAAAAAAAAATGATGTTAGCATCATTCATATGGCTCAACTCCACAGAAAATTGGAACATCCACTCGACCATCCGATCTTATTAATACTCGCTCATGTAGTATTGATGCATTTTTCTGTGTTTTTTCTATGTTCCAATTTCCAAATGACTAGTAGTAGAGATATTTAGGGGTTTTGCAATTCTTTGTCTGCACCAAACCACTAAGTATTTTTTTTGTTCATGCTTCTCAATCCTTCTTATTTTTTAGAACATGCTTTTTAATCCTAAATTCGTAACGTTCAAGAAACCGTTAATCGTTAACTTATCGGTCGGCCATAAAATGGAGATTGATCACTTATTGGCCGATTAGTCGATTTTATCGACCAGACACTTATCGGCTTATTTTTTTGTAAATCCTAATTTTCAGCACTAAATTTTCTATACATGCTATGTAAACATAATACTGTATTAAAGCTTTGATTACTTGCATTTGAATCAATAGGAATGAAAATTTTAGCTAATGCATAATTCTATAATACTATAAGATGAAAATATCGACTACTGGACATAATTTTAAAGAAATTCCACTGAAAATCGGCTGAAATATTGCCCATCGGACTCAAAACCGAGCGAAATATCGGTTATCGGACTGAAAATCGGCCAATATATCGGTGCGACGATAAATTAGCTGGTATGCCGAAATCTTATCGTTACCACCCGATTCACGATAAATTGACCGTTAAATCGATATCTTAGAGGATGTTTGAACAATTGGTAGCACGCAAGGACCTTTAATTTGGACCTGCTAACAATTGCACGCCAACAGATGGGTCCTCTGCTTCGAAAAGGAATTGGCACTGCCCGAAAATTTCTCTTCATTCCAACGACGTCACGGATGATGTGCGCACACTCAAGCTCCAACTTTCGCGGCAGACAGCTTCGTTCGACAAGGAAACGCCCCCAATAATTTAGCTCCAACAGAAAAGTCCTCCCGTGCGTGCTCGACCCAAGAAGCAAGTTGCAACAGGCATCTCGACTCGTAAAAGTTCATGTAAATTTCACCCGCACCCGAGCATCAGGGCAGGGTACGCGAGTAACATACCTGAATGTTGCACTTGATGACATCCAGCGGCGTGACGGCGGCGTGCGTGAGCCCGCACGCGGCGGCGCCACCGACGCCGCAGGCCGCGTAGTACGCCGGCGAGAACATCTCGATCTTCCCGAACGGCGGCTCGCTCGGCGACCCCGCGACGACGCCGCTGGCGCCCCTCCCGTCCGGCATGCCGGCGCCGCCTGACCTGGACGGCGAGTAGAGGAAGCTCGGGAGCAGCGACTGGCGCGCCATCGACCGGTTCCCCTCCCTCGCCGGCGGGCAGAAACTGAGATGTCTGTCACGATCAGTTCTTGAATTGCTTTTCAGGTAGCTCGGTGGCTGCTAGCTCTGCGGCTTCCTGGTCGCTTGGAGGCTGCAGCCGACCTGCCCGCGCGCTGCCGCCATTTTATACTGAGAATCAACCGCCAGAGAGTGGTTGCAGCCGTGCTCGTGCTACCTTTTGATGGGTTTGAATGTTCGACGGCTTGGGAAGCAAGGTCGTGCAACCGGAGAGGCGTGTGGAACAGCGTCTCGATCGTTGGGTTCTTTCGAGGAACGTGAGTGGATTCTCGATAGCCATGATGCCATCCGTTGCACCGGAGGGGGGTCGGTGTCTGGCCTCGCTGAATTGGCAAAGCTCTCTAGAACCATAGAATCTGCCACGATACTATGTACCCTGCTTTGACCATGCGCTGCTTTCGTTTCGTTGTAAACTTTTCTCCTGGTGGTGGACACAGAAACTTCTCCAAACCTGTGTAAACAGCAGGTCAACGTGCTTGAGATACTGCGCTGTAAAATTTTCCCGGTTGCCTGCCACCTGCGGCAGGGAATGCCAAGTAAACTTTTCTGAATTTCTCGACCAGAAAAAGCAGAACGGTCAACAAGAAGATGGAAAACGCGAACTGGATTCGGCCTTCCAAAATATTGACCAGCTGGTTGCCTTCACTGGGATCTATTGGGCGTCCTAGGCATTTAGGTGCCAGTTTTTTTTTGATAAAGGCACTCCGAATTTGGCCGAACGGCGAGATTGATCTGAAAGTCACGCACAGAACACACACACCACGAACTACCAAAGAAGCTACAGGCGAAGCGCCACCAACAAGCTCAGCCAACGCGCTGCGAGGACTCGGAGGAGATGTGGAGTCTGATGTCGGCCGGAGCTCACTCGAGAGCGAGCCATTTTCACGCGCGCCTCAACAGACCTTCTCCGTCGCAGCACCGCCGGAAGCCGACCACCCCGGGGCCGAGCCAAGATGCTCACAAACCGAACCGCAGCGCCAAGGCTCGACAAGGGGAGGGCACGGAGCAAGCCTTGCCGAAGATCGCCGAAGAGTCATCTCGACACGACCGTCGGAGAGCCTTGTGATGTGGGCTCCAAGACGGTGTCTTCAAGAAGAGCACGACACGGAGTGCCGCCACCGCCGATCCGGGATCTTGGGTTTTCACCCGGAGCACGAAAGGGAGGGAGAAGCCACGACGCCTTCAAGAAGGAGGCGACGTCCGTGGACGCCGCCGTCGTGGCCCTGGAAGAGCCAGGGCGAGAGTTTCCTCTCGGCATCACCTCTCCACCACCCAGACATGGCGAGGGCCACCACCGAGGTGACAGCCACCACGCCCCCACAGAACGCAACTCGCTAAGAACCATGACATCCCCATGTCCATGGCCCCAGCCCACCAGAACCTCGGGCTCGCCCGCCAACCCACAAGGTTCCCACCTTCCAGGGCCGCCGCCCCGGCTCCCAACTCTGCACACTGCCGCACTGAAGAAAGACGGTAACTTTGCCGTGAGGACACCGGGCGCCGACCAAGGAGCCGGCCGGCCACCGCACCCTTGCACCGCCGGGGGGAAAGCCTCTTCCAGAATGGCAACCAGCAGCCCCCATGGCCCTGGCGCCCGCAGATCTGGGGCGAGGATGGGCTCGAGAGGTGCCCGGGGCCCCTGCCCCGGCCCGAACTCGATGCGGCCAGATCTGGTACCAACACCATCTCGCCAGGCTCCACCGAACCGGGCCGGACAGGCGCTACCGCCGCCGGCCGAGCTGCTCGCCGCGTCGGACGCCACACGCGCCGCCACCTTCTTCCTCCGTCCGTCAGGGTAGAGCCCGCGCCGCCCGCCGCCGGAGCCGCTCCAGGGAGCCGCCGCCGCCACGAGCGCGCCGAGATCGCGTCGTCACCACGCCGAGGCCGAAGCTCCACGCCGCCGCGCCCGTCGCCCAGCGCGCCGCCCTCACCAGCCGCCCGGTCCCGCGCCCCGGCCGCCGCGCGAGGAGGTAGAGAGCCCCGCCGCCGCCGGCGCCGCGCGGGCTTTGCCCGGCGACGCCCTCTGGCGGCAGCGAGGGGAGGGGGAGGAGAGGAGGGGGGTCGAGGAGGGGCGCCGCCGGGGGAGCCCTCGCGTCGCTCGCGGGAGCGACCGAGAGGCTAGGGTTTTCAAGGCCGTGACTTCTGGGGACTCTTAGGTGCCAGTTCGGAGGAGTCATTCTGTTGTCCTTGGTGTTGTTGCTGCCACACACAGAATGAGAACCCACGTTCAGTTTAGGATGGTCTTTGTGTTTATGTCGTTGTTCCTGATGACATTGGTTCGTGGGCGGCCTTGACACAAAGAAAATTTGAAGAACTTGCATGTGTCTTGTGGCTGGAAATATCAAAATGGCTGACAACCTGGCTTTGTGTGGATGGCCTCATGATCTGATATGCAAGCTATGGTTCATCCACACGAAGACACGAATGCTCATCCTTGGCGAGGTCTCGGACTCCCTGCTTGCATCTTGCAGTCTACATGTGTTGCCCGTGAATGCCACAGAGAGCTATGATTCCGATGCAAAAGCGATAGTCAAATGTTGCAAATTTCCCGAATAACGAGAAGCACCCCGCTAACGGAATCATCACTAATATCATTTGGGAGATCTGGAGGGAGAGGACATGAGGATTTTCACAAATGTGGTGTTGCCCCTTACTTGATGTTACCTTTCTACCTAGTCCCTCGGCAGGAGATAGCGCAGCTAGCCTTTGCTATCACCAACGATCCCGGAGGCGGGGCGAACTAGTGGTCTTGTGTAAATATTTCAGTTTCTTCTAATCGAATGGCACCTCAAAAAAGTGCTGAGCAACAGCTATGGTCTTACGTGTTATAGATCAGCTAGAAACCTCTATGAGGAAAGATCTTTGAAAGATACTAAAATACATACACATCTACACACTCACCCATATAAGCAAGTTTCCCAAATAAATTGCTGTAAGCATGTAATATATTTTTTCTTGTTCAAGGGGTTCATCTGGAGTAAACAAAGCTAACTGGAAAACAAAAAATGTAAACATTTTCTACAAATGTGGCTTAAATATATCAAAAGTGTGTATTTTATCATAAATTCTAGTACTATACAACTAAGACCGCCGTATCTTGTCTTTACTGGTATGTGGCTAGGCATGCTAAACAATTAAAACAATATACTAGTTAAGAAGGTAATAAAATATATGAGGTACAAAATTTTAGTATAAACAATTTTTGTAACTCGTAGCATGTAATTCGGACCGACCCTAATCCTAGAAGTCACATACTTGAAAAAACTACCCCCACCGCCGAACAAGCTTTTCCTAACACCCCACCCCGATAGCACATCCTTCATGATACTTCTCGCCGCGAACAACGTGATGGGAGCCGAAGCGGGAGGAGCAAGAATGCCAAAGAGAGAGTGGAACCCACACAAAGCGGAAACTTGAGTTCAGCTAGTTCTAGCTTAGAAGAGAAGGCTGGGAGAATTATGATTGATGAAAGAAAGGGGTCCTTCTCCAGATACTACTATAAATCTGGTATCGGGGTTTGGTTTTACCGAATGTGCAATTAAGCTTAGAGACAAGCAACACTGGTATGCATATATTAATTGCCATAAGAGTGGCCTGCATACTATTAATGTGGAAGATGATGAAACTAGGATTTTTGCTCAAATTTTTTGTTGTAAGCTAGCTGAATTCTCATTTGTTTACCCTCGGATGTCTTTGCATTTTTCAAAATCAAGAAATTATAAAAAGAATTGCCGATTGGCGAGGTAAGCTGCTTAGGCGGGCTGATCCTTTGGAAGTGTGTATTGCTAGCATCCCAGTGTATTTGTTATCCTCCCTCAGATTCTCAAAGTGGGCGATTAAACTGAATAAGAGCATCTCCAGACGAGTCCTCCAAAGCGTCCTCTAAAGAGATCTGTGGCACGTCAGACAACGCCCCAAAGCCTCTTTCCGTCTGGCGCGGCTCAATACGGTGTTCGGCACTCCGAGCCCGTCCCCGCTACAGGGGACGTTCCGGGCACGCCGGGCACAACGAAAAGCGAGGCAAGGAGACGCGAGCCCGACGCGTTAGCGACTCGGAAGCCTAAAACCCCGTCATCTACCTTTGGTCAAGCGACCTTAATGACGTCCCGGCTTTCCCAGGTGACGCAGGGACGCGTCTCGTCGTGCATGGCTGCGTGGCCATCCGCGCCGGTGTTTATTGCGTACAACGCCCCGCTGCCGCTTCACCTAGCGACGCTGCATAATAAGAGCGCCCCTCCTTTCGTCCCCATCACAATCTGCCGCCGCTCCAACCTCTCGTCGCTCCCAACTATCCTCCTCCCTCGCCAATGTCGTCCCGCAAGATCACCGCGGCGAACGGCTTTGGCCACAGCAGCCTCACCGTGGCGGAGGCGTGGGCGTTGTACCGCGCGGGATATCCCGTCCCGCCGGACATGCGCCTGCCAAGCAGTAGCGGGTGGAGGATGGCCGTCAACGGTGTAGGCGTCCCGTCGCCGCCGTCGACGGGCATGGAGCGCTGGAGGGACGCGATCAGGGCCCAGTGGTCTCGCCTCACCGCCGAAGAGCGGGCCGATCCAACCTTGTGGGTCGACTACTAGATTATGGTTTAGTTTAAATTTCATCCAATTTCGTTCGAATATATGTAATATATAGCAAGTTTGAATGAATTGTCTTAAGTTTAAAATATCTGAAATTTTGTTTGGGGGATGCGGCTGGGGAGCGATATCCGCCAAACGCGGCACGAAGGAAACACGTCCCCAAACGCTCGATCCGGCGCCGTTTGAGGGACGTTTTGGGGGACGCGACTGGAGATGCTCTAATTCTCAAATGGGTAGCTCACTTATTTTGGAACAATCTGGGGAGATCTCGTAAATACTACTTGGTACATTGGGACTTTGTTTCATGTAAAAAAAGAATATCGGGGTCTAGGTATCCAAAATATGAGAGATCTTAATCTCTGCTTTGTGTCTTCCTGGATTAGGAGATACCATTTAAATAACAATGAAGTTTGGAAAATGATTGTCGATTATAAATATAATCTCTCTCCTAATATGTTAAATGCCAAACTTATACACTGCTCCCCTTTTTAGAAAGGGATTATGTGGGCTGCTTCGTCGGCTAAGGTTGGGTACATATGGAATATTGATAATGAAAAAAGGTGTTGTCTTGGGAGGACACCTCAGTTGGCCACTGTTCGATTTTTATCCATTTTTGGATTCATATGTTGTAGTTAACGAACAACAATGTACATTTGTCCATGCTTGGGATGTTCTATCCTGACGTTCACTTCTAGAAGTACTATCTCCCAGGTTTTGTATGAGTTAATTGGCTTGGTTCAGACTATTTCTTTCTCTGATAATGATGATTGTCCTATTTGGTTTTTTCCACCCATCTGGCTCTTATTCGGTTAGCTCTTTCTACGGAGTAGTAAACGATGGTGGTGGTGTACCAATTCATACTCACACGGTCCTGCATATTCCTCCGCGTATTCGTATTCTTTTGTGGCTGCTTGCGAATGATGGGAAACTACAATATGCAACTAGTTACGGTGCACCTCTCTTTTTTTGTGACACTTCCAAGTTTTGTGACTACACCTGTTTTTTGAATGTAATTTCAGTAGGCGCATATGGACTTATTTGCAGATTGATTGGTCGAGGGGCAGTGATATTCAGAGTTATGTGGCGAATGCAAGGAAAGATTTTGGCAAACCCTTTTTCATGGAGGTTATGATTCTTGCATGCTGGCACATTTGGAAGCAGCGTAATGGGAAGATTTTTGAGCATCAAAGACCCACTTTTGCAAAGTGGAAATGTAATTTTATTCATGACATATCTTTACTTCAACATAGGATTAAAGATAGGCATAGGGATAGTCTCTTAACTTGGATAGGCAGCTTACCTTGAGCTCTTCTTTTGTTTTTCTCCAGCTAGGTAGGATCTCTCTACCTTTTTGTACTCTTTTTTGTTTATATAAGTAATAAAATAACTGTGGGGCTTTTTGCCTCACAGTCAATAGTCAAAAAAAAAAAATATTGTGTTGTATCTTGTGTATTTGTAAAGTTTCATCCAAAAATATGACAATATGTGATCTAATAAAAAAAACAAATGATGTGTAAATAGTACTATTCACTTATGTCTTCTCTTTTTCGCACAGGTCACATATGGTCATATTTTGCCACAAATTTTTGCAGGTTCCAACATATAGCATAACCAATGCCCATAATTTTAGTTTATATTTAAAAAAAAACTCCAAAATTGTTCCAACAAATATGGGGTGCACCCGCAACTAGTTTCGGAATATTTCCTCTCGCGGATGACAAACTTTTGACCAGAGACAATCTTTGAAAAAGAAGAGATGTAGTGATCCCACCTGATTGTGTTGCAATAAGCTGGAAAAGTCTTCCAATTTGTTCTTTGATTGCATGGTGGCTATATATATCTGGAAAATTATTTCTGACATATTTGGCAAGAAATTTGGGGATAGTTTTTGAATCTATTGCTAGATATGGTTAAGTGAGAATAATCATTTTGTCCTTAATATCTTTTCTTCGGTTGTCCTTTGAATCTTATGGCCTGCCCGAAATTATATGTGTTTTCAGATGCTAAGATGGCAAGGTGTCAAGGAACTTCTACGAAAAAAATGTTGTGTTAACCAGAAGCTGGGGCCGATTGTGCTTGAAAAAACATACTACCCTGCTGGATGCAAACTTGATCCGCTGGATCATCACCGCAGGGCACTCTTGTGGATAGCATGAATATGACGTGTTTGCGGATGGGGCTGGCCGGCAAAGACCATGCAAGTCTTGGACCTGATGAGCTAATAAATCGTTGGCGCCAAGAGATTGCTTGTGAGAAGCTAATTGATGGTGTTCGCTTTTCATATACAAATGTGTAATTCTCATGAAGTTTTTCTTCTTGGTGCATTTCCAGTTTCCTACTTTTGTAAGACTATGCCTAAAGTCGAGTCCACAACACGCTAACCCTTGTGACATTTTGGTTGAATTTCAATGGAACCAAGGAGGTTCACCCCTTTTTATCTAAAAATATTATATGCAACACAATTTGAAAAGGAGGGAATAACATATGTTGTCAAACTGAAATTAACTCCAAAAATGTTGAAGTATTGCACCGGGTGTAACTAAGGAAGAATGATGATGTTCAATTGGCTCTTGATTGGCAGTACCAGAAAGTGGAATTCGAAACTGATGCTAAAGAAGTATTAATTTTGATGGACGGCTCTAGCGGTGGGAGATCCAAATTGCATGCATTTGTCAGGAGATAATGGAGCTTTGTGGGTTTATTCCTAATGTTAAATTCTCTTTTGTTGGTAGGCATGCTTGTGCTAAGAGAGCCAATAGTAATAGAAGAAGGTGTTTATGGGTGAATTAAAAAAACGTCTTCGAGCAAACCCTCCACAACGATTGTAATTTCACAAGTTAAGTTATAAAGTTTCATATTCGCAAAATAAAAAAGGAAGAATGAATCAATGATCAAGCTTTACCTCTTTCTACATACACGAACACCCCACAAAAGCTGAGGCCCACTAGTCACCCGCGTCCTACTTTGAAGGACCCCCGCTCGCGCACGCTGTGCGGCCTCGATCTGCTGCTGCTTTCTCTAATTCTCTCTGTATTGCAAGCGGTCGGTTCCAGATCAGGTTTGGTTAGCTACGATCGATCCCTCCATGACAACGGCTCGCCGGAGACACGCTCGTGTCGCCGCCCAGCCGAGCACCGCCTTCACTTCAGTGGCCCTTGCGATCCTGGCCTTCTTTTCCTCGGCATCTGCAGAGTTGCCGGACCCGACTCCAGCGCCTGGGCCAACGGTAGCAGCATCACGTACGCACGGATTGGTGATTTCAGTGGTAGTTTGAGATCATCATGCTAAATTGCCAATGTGTTCGTAAATCAAAGTTAGATCTCAAAAAATCTCCCCAAGAGGACATTTAATTGGCAAGATCATTTTAAAACACTTGCAGTTTCCCTGTGGCTTGATTTTCCTTTTAAGAGGGAGAGATTGGAAATCGATTGCTAACTCCTAAGTTCATTTTGGCGATCATACAGACTCTCTGTTCAGCTACGAGGAGAAAACCCTGACCGGGCCAGACAAATGGGGCTCACTAGATCCGGATTGGGCCATATGTCGCGACGGCAAAGAGCAGTCCCCGATCGACATCTCCAAGGTGGAAGCCAAGCAGGACATGGGACCCCTAGAGCACACCTACAACGCCGGCGCCTGCATAATGCAAAACCGAGGCCACGACTTCATCGTAATATACTTCTCTTAAGAACCAGAGATTTGTTTTCACCGGTTTAACCCTTGAGGATTTCTTCTTGACAAAATATTGTTGTTGTCGTCGTCGTCCTCTAGCTGAAATGGAAAGATGGTAATGGCAAGCTGACGGTGGAGAAGAAGGATTACGTGCTCCAGCAGGTGCACTGGCACGTTCCCTCCGAGCACACCGTCAATGGCACCAGGTGCGCATCCATGCCAAAGGTTAGAGCTGAAAGTTAGCCTAGGCTAACTAGGAAAGAAACCCTCCCTCCTAGTGCAAGATCGAAGTAGCTAGATCGATCTGTCCAAATTAATGGAAATTCAGATGTGAAAATGCAAGACGATGCAAGAATGAGTACCTTCAATTCAAGCACAGCATCGTTGGTCTTACTAGCCAGCGGTATGATGACAGGTTCGACATGGAAATGCACATGGTCCACCAGGACTCCAGCGGTGCCCGCGCCGTCATCTCGGTGCTCTTCTCCACCAAGCAAGCCGGACATCCCAGCAAAACCTTGACCAGTGTACGTACTGTCGTCCCACCGGCCAGCAAGGCGTGCACCATTGTTATAGCGCTGATGTTTCACTCCATGGATTCCTGCTGCACAAATTCACGGATAAACAGTTGAAAGAGAAAACGTGGCGCTCTTTATCGGAAAAAAGGTTATTGAGGTGTTTTTTTGCTGGTATGCATATATGTGTGCAGATGGGGCCATATTTCAAGAGGCTTGCCGGTAAGGATAACGAGGATGAGGATGTGAAGGAACCGGTGGATCCATCCCACTGGGTAGACGAATCTTCAGGCTACTACAGATACGAGGGCTCCCTCACGACACCGCCCTGCACCGAAGGCGTTATCTGGACCATCATGAGCAAGGTATTTGTTTAGGTTGTGTGCAATATGGGGTAATACGAGAGCATTTTACTGAATGTGTCTACCTGCAGGTAAAACACGTAACAGAGGAGCAGATCAAGCTGCTGGACGGAGTCTCCGAGGTACGTACGTGGTGAAGTGAGCATGCACCCTGAACAAAAACCATATGGTTCACCTGACTTGATCACACAGGCTATGAATGATCATTTGCATTGGACATGTCTTGATGGCTTCCCCCTTATTCTCTCACGCAGAAACCGGAAGAGAATGATCGCCCGGCTCAGAAGATCAATGATCGAGTTGTTCGCTACTACGAAAGCGAGTCAGCAAAGAGTGGGATGGAGAAGAAAACATAGTTGCGGTACTGCTCTCCAGGACCGCGGAACTGTGGCTCTGTACACCTTTTCCCTCCGATTCATCTCGGAGAACTAGGCCGAGACTAACTATAAGCACATATATACCCTATATAAAAGTTGGACTGTTTCACGCTCTTGAATTGATCGGTGCACTGTTGAAACACATTTTCTATCCAATTATCTTGTGACGCGTCGTGATTGTCCTATTAAATCGGGTGCTCAGCTTTTCATTTTTCTTTTTTGTTTTGTCGCTTTGCTTCCCGTTTCCTGCCGGTTTCGTTCCTTTTATTTCCGGTTGCCGGTAGCCTTGGTCTGGTCAAAGCGGTACACGCTCAAATGATCCAAGAGGCAACACGCGTCCTTCGTGGGCTCCACCCTGTACAGGAGAGGCCTTGGCCCATCCGCCCCTCATGGCCTCATCTCTCCCGAAGCGTCCGCCTGGCTCCCTCATCTCTCGCCTCCCCGTGCGTTCCCGTCGTCCTTCTCTTCCTCACGGTCGGCCGGAGAAGGTGCCGAGGGAGAGCGTAACGGAAGATGGCCAGCGGTGGGGTTGGAGCGGCGCTGGGCAAGCTCGAGGCGAGGAAACGGCGGCGTCCAGCGCTCGGCGCGGGAGCGGGGCATGGTCGCCGGCGGCGTCCAGCGCTCCACGTGGGAGCGGGACATGGTCGCCGGCGGCCGGAAGCAGTGGGAGAGATCGACTAGGTCCTCCCCGTGCTTGTGCTCCCTTCAATCAGTGCGCGAGGTGGCGCGACCGCCGTGGGTGTGTACGAAGAGAAGAGGCCCGCCATGGCCGGCACGGCGGCACCACGGGGCAAGCAATGCCCCCGCCTCAGGCGCTGAATGCGTTAGAGGAGCTACGTTCGGCGGGTCCCCCGGTGTCTGTTCTCTGGCGGAATGTGTTCGCCACCGGCGGGCAGCGACGGGCAACACAGTAGAGCCGGGAACAACTTAGGGCTGCGGCTGGCCCTGGTCCCTCCGAGCGACGGCCCGCAAAGCCTCTGGTACACACGTCCGATGCTGATGCAAGCGGCCACCCGACCTATACAGGTCGGGAAGGTGATGGAGATGCCTCGCTTAGTTTCTGCATGGCATACACGTAAACATTAAATACGAGCCTCGATCGGCTCTCGGGTTATCTGTGAATCGGCTCAAGGAGCCGATCCACCCATGATTCGTACGAGGTGCACGAATATATGGTGGTCTGCTTGATCAAGATAAAGCTAATGCGATCTACGACGATTTAGGGTTTTCACCGCATAATCGGATCATCCTACTCACGATTGGGCCTCGCGGCCACGCACGGTGATCGTAAGCCGATCCTAGACAAGGCCTAAAAACCAACACGAGGTTGATCCCCGGAACACCCTGTCTAGGACTAGCAAACGACACCCTACGTGCCGCTGGATCCTCCAACCCTTTGTAAGGCCTAACTATTGCAGATATCAAACTAATCCTTGAAGAACAAGGAGCAACCGTAACGGATCGGATCTACTAAATAATGATCAAGCGGGGTGCCGCCCCCACACCTAAGATAGGTGTGAGGGCGGCTAGATATGCAAGGGTTGCACTACGATAGCATATGATACGAAGAACAATGCTAACCCTAACATATCTAAGATAACTACGTTGCTCGCCATCAAAAAGGCTTCAGTACGAGCAACGCGTGAACAACATGAAGCTTGTCTGCCTAGATCGCAAGATGCGATCTAGGCAGCATGATGCTTACCGATAGAAACCCTCGAGACGAAGGAGTTGGCGATGCGCCGAGATTGATTTGTGGTTGAACGTTGGTAGGAAGTGGGGGTCTGTGGGGTCAATGATGGCAGGCGGTGTAGATGTTTGTGTGGTGTCGGCATAAGGAAAAGTATGTTCATCGAACGTAACATGTCGGGAGATTAGGATGTGTCGGGAGGACACGTCGAGACACCTATAGCCTTTGTGGCGGGATGGACAACCGAGAAAAATACATTTGGTGGCGCGTGGGGCTAGTTTGTTGGGACTAGTGGAGGAGACGTTGACAAGGTATCAACTTGTCAATGCCTATGGATTATAGGCTAGGGTTTAGTTAGAAGTAGAGGGTAAGTAGATCTCGAAGGTTTCAGCCGAAAAGTACTCGACGATCGTGGAAACTAGGGTTTGCAATAATGATTTGATGATCTCTTCGTCCCTCGACTCCCCCTTTATATAGGAGGTGGAGCCGAGGGATTCGTGTCGTACAAGTTACAGAGTTCGGGACGGTTTCCAACTCATCCCGCCAGATTACAAATAACACTTCCTATTATAACTCTAGCTTTCCTTAATATATCTTGGGCTCCCGATTCTTCTTATTCTTCGAGTAGTGGGCCTTCAGTAAACCCGGGTACTATCTTCGGAGGCCCATTTGGGATGCCTATGTCGGTGCCCGAGATTTTGCTTGAATCATAGAGTCGGGGAAAATCTCCTGTTTATTTTTAATCGACAGCTTTATCTTTTCTATATTTCTTCTCACAAAATTCTATATTGTACGGGGATAATGGTAGTTGGGGCTAGTTCATCGACGGATCGGGTACTAGTTAACTGCTCTAGTGGCAATCCGCAAAAACCTACTTCAAGATCACGTCCCTGGACATGATCTCGGGATGGTGTAAACTTCGGTGCCGCTTAAGGTCTTACCATTATCGAGTCCCGGTCAAATTTATCGAGTACCTAACGCGTCCGTTAGGATTTTCTTCGTATCTGTTGATACGGATAAAAGTAGCGACGCAGTCTTTGGCGATGCTACGCCCAACATAACGGATCTGGGGTCTTACCTTCGCAAATCTGCGGCATTCAGAAATTGATCGCAACTTTGGCGTTCTGAGAATATATTGTCGAGTGCTCTTTCGGCTGTTGGAATGGCACATTTTATCGAGTCAAATATGACTTGTATTGCTCTCCCGATGGGAGTATATGTAGAGTTAATTATAACTCGAAATATACTCTTTTGCTCTTCTATTTTTCTTCTTTTTAAATTTCATCGGGCACGCGAACAGCGTTCCCGATGGGAGTAGCCCCCGAGGCTACAGCCAAGAACTTGTGCTTGGTTGTAGGCTCAACATTTTAGTCCACCTTGTCGCTATATTGTCATTATTTCCCGATATGATCTTCTTTTTATCTCTCGGGTGCGCGACAGCGCTCCCGATGGAGTAGCCCCGAGGCTACAGCCAAGAACTTGTGCTTGGTTGTAGGCTCCTCAATTTCTATATTGCCATACTCGAAATTTTACTTTTGTCGGAGTAGCCCCGAGCATTTGGGCAAAAACTTGTATTTGACCAAAGGCTCTCGAATAAATAACTTCTGCTGTCGCCAATCTTCTATTATTTTTCTTGTCGGCACGCTTCCCTTATTCAAATTCACTTCATCTCTGTTAATAATCGGGATATTTCTGCCTTGTGGGTCCATTGTTTCCACCACGTTGACACGTCGTGCAAGTGGGGGACACACGTCCGCTTTTCTGGCGCACGTACGGTAACGCCTATCTCGGTAAAAATACCTTTTTACCCTTTATCTAGAAGATCTTTTTTCACACGATTTCTTCATCCAACGGTGCATTGCTTCGCCCGATTCTTATATAAACCTTTCTTCAACCTTCGTTCACTCCTTCGTTTGCGCCGCACATCTATCCCTCTTTGCAAAAACTTCCCCTGCGCCCAACTCTCGTTGATCTTCCGCACGAACGATCATTGCTTTTCCAGTGCCTCTGATGCCACCGCGCACGCGCCTCACTCGCCACAGCACTCCAGAATCCAAGATGGCCGCTGAAGACCTTGAGTGGGAGAGATCCAAAATCTCCAACCAAGATGTCAACACGCTGAAGAGGCTTGGCCTGATGAAGAAAGAGGACTCCATCCGCTTTCCCAGCGAAGAAAGCTACCCAAACCCTCCAATGGAGTACCGGGTTAGTTTCGTTGATCATCTCATTCGCGGCCTTTCTGCCCCTATTCACGATTTCCTCCGTGGCCTTCTTTTTGTTTATGGGATTCAACTGCACCAGTTGACCCCCAATTCCATCCTCCATATTTCCATTTTTATCACGCTATGCGAATGCTTCCTTGGAATTCCTCCTAACTGGATTCTGTGAAACGCATTTTCTGCCTCCGCCGCAATGGCTCCCACAATACCACCTATAACATAGGCGGCATTGTTATACGTGTCCGGCGACGTTGATTACTTCGACGTCAAATTCCTGATTCTGTCCAAGGATGGCGCAAAAGGTGGCTCTATATACACGAAGAAAGTGCCAATTCCGTGGAACACAACATAATCCCTTTCGATGGAAGTGCCAAAATTCAGCGCCGCCGCTCCTGGGATGCTGAAGCTTCCGAAGAAGAGAAAAAGGCGATAGAAGCACTTATGTCTCGTATTCATCAGCTTCAAAATACTCGAGGCAAAGAACTATCTGGTGTTCAAATCACTGCCTATTTCCTTAGGATTAGAGTGCAGCCTCTTCAGGCTCGCAAAAATCCCCTTTGGACGTATTCTGGTGAAAACGATGCCAATAGAATCTCTAGTGATCTTTCTGCAAAGGACTTGGAGAAGTTGATTCGAAGAGTTTCTCGCTTGGCCAAGAAGGATCCTATTCCCTCCTCTTGTCGCGTGGAACCATACAGCTCCGCCAATCCTCTCCCCGAGGTATTTTGTCTTCTCGAGTTTCTGTCTTGTTCCGAACTTTTCCTGCATCTCATTGTATTGATATCTCTCTAATTTTTCTTTTGTCGCTATTTTCTTGCAGAACCATCCTACTATGGCTTCCCTTCCTCCTCTTCCTGAGGATGGAGAAGTCGAAGAAAGGCTATCGTTGCCGAAGACACCCAAGGTTCTTCTATTCCCGAAAGTGAAGTCGCAGGTTCTCACAAATCTGCGGCTTCCCATGAATAAGTTGAATCTGAAGCCAGCGAATCGACGCAATCCCTTCCTCCTGCTGTTTCCCCAAGGAACAAAAGGAAAAGGAATAATGCCGAGGATTCTGGCACTTCTAAGGCTGAAAAAGTTGTTCCTTCTCATCCGAAGGCAGCTTATGATCCTTATATTGAATCCTTCGTCAGCTCGTAAGTCGCCTTTATTTCTCTCTTTTTCTGTACTCGAGGAGTTTATCTTGTCTTGCTTTTTATGCTGCCGATTTTTGATCAACAGTAATGACGAAGAAGAAGTACCAACTGTTGACGCGGCTCCTCGGACAAGCACGTCACATACTGTACGTGCCTCAGACACGCTAGTTGAAGGAGAAGAATCCTCGCCTCCTCAACAAAACGTCGTCACCACAATTCCGCCGGCAAGCCCCCTTGCTCCTTCACCAAAAAGGACAAGGATTGAAAAAATTGTTGAACCTGTTCCTCAATTGGGCAGCTCGTCGACTCTGCTCTTAGATGATGTAAGTTTGTCGATATCTTTATTTCCTCTATTTTGCTTTTACACGCCTTCACTATCTTTTTCATGTCGATGTTTCTCTTGCTGTGTTCTTCTTTAACAGCCTATGATCAAAGAGCTTCTCCGCATCGGATCCCAATTTATTGGGTATCGTGAGTATGCTAGCAGAGCCGAAGGTAATCAACTTTTATACTTGCCGTTTTTCTTGACTTTTTGCTCCTGTTGCTTGTCGCGATTTTTGATCTTTCTTCTTTCTTTTTATATCTCGACAGAGAAACTTGCGAGGCCAACAAACGTGCCGACGCACAAAACTTGAGCAGAGTGAGGCGGCTCGCAAGAAAGCCGAACTTGTTGCTAGTGAAGCCAAAGCCGAGGCTGATGAAGCCAAAGCAAAAGCTGCTAGTGTCGAGGAACTGCAGAAAAAACTTGAGGATACTACATCTGCCTTAAACGAGCACAAAGCTGCAAAAGCTTCTCGTGAACAGGGGATCCTCAAGCGCCTGAAATCACAAAGTCGGCGCACTCACAGTAATATTATTGATCCCTTCTATTTTTATGAGAACCGCTATTTCTTGTTGCTGACCAACGTTTTGTTTCCTTGGCAGACCAAACAAACCAAGATTTTGATCTGGAGAATCCTGTCGATGACCCTCTCCTTGACGCACTTTCCTATCTGGAGCTTCATGGGTCCGAAATTCGTGAAGGCGTGGCAAATGCTAATGCATGTTTGTCGGCGCTGTTACTTCTTCCCGAAGAAAGAGGAGCCCCCGACTTTCCTTACCCTTGCCAAGATGTTCAATTCACCAGAAGACCTTGGACTGAAGATGCGCCAAGAAAATATGAAGATTGATGTCGAAGGCACTGTTGCTCTGTTGCTGACAGCCAACAGTGTTGATTGGACAAAAGTTGGCGACACCGATCAGATAGAGCAATCAAGGTGGAGGTCCCTGATTAAGGCAGCCAAGCCCAACACGAAGAAAATCTTGGCTTATCTCGGGATCAAACCAGCTTCGACTCCTAGCTCATCAAGGCCGGAGGTCTAGTTGCATGCCTCTTTATTTTTCTTACTCTGTTTCTTTTGCTCCTGTCGCCAAAGTAGTTATTTGGCGACACGTACTTCGTTAGCTCCGTTGTAAGGCCTTTGTAATTATTCCGAAAGATTAATGAAGACTCTATTTTTTGCTTGTTGATTGATGTTGTCTTGTTTTACTATATTTCAGTTGGTATTTGATAACTATACTCCATCTTCCGCTCCTTCCAATGTTTCGCCTTCTTCCTCTTGCTTGAAGAGAATTCTTGCTGATGCCACACCTGTCGAAGATTCTTTGCCACGAGAATTGGATGAACTTCGACAGCAACTTCAATATGCAAAGAAGCAAACTCTTGTAATGATGGAACAATCTCGTAAGTCATCTGAAGCCGAAAAAGTTGCACTTCAGCAAGCTCGCGAGGCCGTGGCTGCTAAGGAAATTGCTGCTTCCGAGGCTGGCGACTACTCGAGAAAATTTCATGCTCGAGTTACTGAATGAAGCCAGTGCGGATATGTCGGGTATGTTTGTTTCATCCTCCGATATCTTTCGTCTTCATGCTATGTCTCTTAAAATATTCTACTCCGTTGTTTCTAATAGGTTCCTTTGCTGATGCTGCTGCCGAAGAAGAGAGGGTAAATACTAGGACGAACTTCCTTGTTAACCTTTCCCTTGACCATGGTTCTTTGTTTTGGGCTACCCCGGAGAGGACCCGCCAGATTGTCAGATTTCAGGATCGCACCTCTCAAACTCGTGACTTCCTTGACTTCTGTACCAAGACCCTGTCTATGGTTTATAACTCCATGTTTCCTCGGAACGTTCAACCAAAAACTCTTCCCGAGTTAATGGAGAAATTTAAGGATGCCCATAGGATCCATGACTTTGTCAGAGCCCAACTGGTAGCTGGCGCCAGATTTGCCCTTATCATGCTTCAGATTTGCCACTCGAAGCTTGACTTGACCCAAGTCGTTGCGAAAGTTCACGAGAAGGTGAATCGCCGAAGAGTTGGTGTCGACCGAATTAACACGAAGGTTTCGCCTATAGCCGAGGAAATGATTGAAGACCTTCTTCGGATGGATGCCGACTTTTTTGCAGATGGTCATTATGCTGATTTTCTTGGCGCTGCTCCGGAAGAAAACAGAATTACCCTTGATAACATATTGAATCATGACTGATTATTTTCCTTTGGTAAATAACTCTTCTTTGTAACCCATGATTGTGATTATATTGTGAAGCGATCATCAGACTTCTATATTTGTATAGCCCCCGAGTGTTTCGGTGGCTGTTTTCTATATTTGTGTGTCGCGAGGTTTTGAACCAAGGCGTTTATTCAATATGTAGTTTTGCCGAGAATCGGCCTTCGGGCTTTTTGTTGAGTACTATTTTATATCTTTTTGACTCGCGAGGTATTTTGATACCAAGGCGAAGTTTTTCTTTTTTCGAGGAACTATATTGAAATTCGTCGGGTCGGAGACTTTTTGATCGTGTCGATGAAGAAAAGCTATATTGACACTATCTTTATTATATTGCAGCACCACGAGCCCGCCTCATTAAAAACCTTTCCCGGCCCCACTCGGTGCCCCGAAAAAGGAAAAGAGTGCGTCTGAAAACTCGTGGGCGTTTCAGAACATTGAAGTTTTACAAGGACTATATTTCGACTCTAGGCGTAGAACCGCCTGAGTTGCGCTACGTTCCAAGGGTTTTGCTCCTCCACTTGTCTTCTTGTCCTTTATCTGTATGCTCCTCCTCCGATTACTTCGTGATGATGTAAGGGCCAAGCCATGGTGATTCTAGTTTTTCATGACTTTTTGCGTGAGCCGAAGAACTAGGTCTCCCACCTGAAAAGATCTTGGCCGTAAACGTCGACGTGGTAATTCTTCAAGTCTGTTGGTATTTGGTTACCCTTGATAGTACTTCATCTCGAGCTTCATCAAGTGCGTCGACGTCGTCTTTCAATGCTATCTTGGAAGTTTCTTCATTATACTCGGTGACTCTGGGGGAGTCGTGCTCTATTTCTATTGGTAGTACTGCCTCTGCTCCATGGACCAGGAAAAACGGGGTCTCCTGCGTCGCCGTATTTGGTGTTGTTCGGATGCTCCACAACACACTTGGTAGTTCTTCTGGCCAGGTATGTCGAGCTTTTTCCAGTGGTCCTAACAGGCGTTTCTTGATGCCATTGCAGATAATGCCATTGGCTTTCTCAACTTGCCCATTGGTTTGAGGATGTGCAACTGACGCAAAGTGCAATTTGATACCCACTTCTTTGCAGTAATCTTTGAATTCGTGGGATGTGAAATTACTGCCATTGTCTGTGACGATGCTGTGGGGCACTCCAAATCTAAAAACGAGGCCTTTTATGAATTTTACTGCGGATGCTCCGTCTGGTGAATTTATCGGCTTTGCTTCTATCCACTTTGTAAATTTGTCGACAGCTACTAGCATGTACTCCTTTCCTCCTGGCCAGGATTTGTGTAACTTGCCCACCATATCAAGTCCCCATTGGGCAAAAGGCCACGACAATGGTATTGGTGTTAGTTCTGCTGCTGGAGAGTGAGGTTTTGCGGCGAACCTTTGACACGCGTCGCACGTTCTTACTATTTCCTTGGCGTCCTCGATTGCTGTCAACCAGTAGAATCCTGCCGAAAACCTTGGCTGCAATAGCTCGACTACTTGCGTGGTGGCCACATATTCCTTCGTGTATATCCCTCAGAATTATTCGTCCTTCTTCGGGTGTGACACACCTTTGCAGGACGCCTGAAATACTTCGTTTGTACAATTCTCCTTTGACCACCGTGAAAGCTTTGGAGCGTCGAATTACTCGCCTTGCCTCAATGGATCGTCGGGTATTTCTTTCTGCGGATGTATGATATGTACGTCTGCATCCATGGTATCTGTATCATCATGACCAGGTCCTGATCTTCTTCTTCTTCTTGCTCATCCTTGGTAGCCCCCGAGGGTTTCTTCTCCTTCTTTTTTGATTTTGTTGATTTAGTAGATCTCTGTTATCTCTTCCCAAAATACACCCGGAACTGCAAGGCATTGCGACCCGATGTTTGCAAGAACGTCAGCTTCGTCGTTGCTCAATCTACTAATATGATTTACTTCGCATCCATCGAACAACTTCTCAAGCTCGTTGTACACCTCCTTGTATGCCATCATGCTATCATTGACTGCGTCACATTGGTTCATTACTTGCTGAGCCACCAATTGTGAGTCGCCGAAAATTTTTAGTCGAGTTGCACCGCAAGCTTTCGCCATCTTCATCCCATGTATGAGAGCTTCATATTCTGCTTCGTTATTGGATGCATTAGGGAACGTCATCCGAAGGACGTATTTTAATTTGTCGCCTTCGGGTGATATAAGTACTACTCCTGCGCCAGCTCCTTCAAGTCTCTTGGACCCATCAAAGTTCATAGTCCATGTTCTCGACAAGTCTGGGGGTCCTGTGTTTTGCAGCTCCATCCACTCTGCGATGAAGTCTGGCAGAACTTGCGACTTGATTGCTTTTCTTTTTTCATACGTGATGTCCCGAGGAAAGTTCAATTCCCCAAAGGGAGACACGACCCGTAGCTTCGGATTGTTTAGTATATTTGACAAGGGAGCTTCATTGACCACTATGATCGGGTGTGCCGAAAAATAGTGGCGCAATTTTCGTGCTGTGAACACTCCATATGCTAGCTTTTGGTACGAGGTACCTTTGTTTCGAGGGTGATAAAACTTCGCTAACGAAATACTGGCCTCTGCACTCCATGGATTTTCCTTCTTCTTCTCTTTCAACGACCAGCACCGTACTAACCACTTGAGGGTGGCTGCAATATACGACGAGGTTCCTTTTCCTTGGCGCCACCAAATTGGTGGTGTCGAAATTGTGCGTTCAAATCCTCGAAAGCTCTATCGGCTTCTTCGTTCCACTGAAATTTATCTCCTTGTTTTATCGGAGCGTAAAATGGTAACGCTTTTTCTCCTATCTGGCGACAAATCTGCTCAAGCTGCGACTCGCCCGATTAGCTGCTGTATCTCTTTCAACTTTGTTGGCTTTCTCATCGTTACTATAGCTTGTATTTTGTCGGGATTTGCTTCAATCTCTCTTGCTGAAACTAGGAACCCCAGAAGTTCTCCTGCTGGGACGCCAAAAGAACACTTCGTCGGGTTTAGCTTGAGGCAGAATTTGTCGAGGTTGTCAAAAGTTTCCTTGAGATCTTCGATCAGCGTTGCCCCCTTTTTTGACGTTATGACGACATCATCGATGTATACCTGCACGTTTTTCCCAATCTGTGTCGCCAAACACTTCTACATCATCCTCTGATATGTTGCTCCCGCATTTTTTAGACCAAAGGGCATTGTTCTGTAGCAAAACACGCCGTATGGTGTAATAAACGCGGTCTTTACTTCATCTTCTTCTTTCAATCTGATCTGGTTATAACCAGAATATCGTCCGGAAGGAAAGACGTTCGCATCCAGCCGTGGAGTCGATAATTTGATCGATCCTCGGGAGGGGAAAGTGATCCTTTGGACAATGTTTATTGAGACACGTAAAGTCGACGCACATGCGAAGGACTATCATGTGTTTCTTCGGCACCATCACTGGGTTAGCTACCCATGTGGCTTCTGTGGATATCTCTTTGATAAAACCAGCATCCTTGAGTCGATTTATTTCTGATAACATAGATTTGCGGTTTGGTTCCGAAAAACGCCGCAAGGGTTGTTTGATTGGTCTCGCGAGAGGATCTAAGTTGAGGTGGTGCTCGGCAAGTTCCCAGTACTCCTGGCATGTCAGCTGGACACCATGCGAAGATTTTCCAGTGCTCACGGAGGAACTTGACGAGCGCGCTTTCCTATGCGATATCCATATTTGTTGCAATGGATGTCGTCTTTTTTCTGTCGGGTGAATCTGTACCTCCTTAGAATTTTTCTCGGTATTGAAAGTTGATTCTTTATTTGGCCTTCCAACATCTAGCAGTACGTCGTAGTCAGTCATACTTTTTGACGCCAAGTACTCAGCTTGCATCCCGAAAGTTTCTGACAGTCGATGAAAATCCTTGTCGCACTTATCGGCTAGGGCAAAGCTTCCTTTGATTGTGATTGGTCCCTTTGGTCCGGGCAATCTCCACAACAGGTATGTATAATGTGCACCGCCATAAATCTAGCGTATCTGGTCGTCCCAACAAAGCGTGGTCTTGTGATGGAAAATCCACGACTTCAAATTCCAGCCTCTCGATTCTATAATTCTCTCGAGTTCCAAACTGAACGTCGAGATTGATCTTCCCCAATGGATAATTTGGCTTCTCCGGTGTAATACCGTGGAACCTTGTGTCTGTTGGCTTCAGGTTCGCTAAGGATATGTTCATCTTCCTCAATGTATCTGCATACATGAGGTTTAAGCTGCTGCCGCCGTCTATGAACACTCGAGATACATCAAATCCCGCAATAACTGCTGGCAAAATAAGTGCTGACTGCCCTGTCGAGGAACTTGTTGCGGATGATCTGCTATGGTGAAACCAATATCTTGCCTTGACCAATTAAGATACTCTACAGTTGGTGGGGGCATTTTTCGCCATAAACACCTCCGTGAAATTACTTTTGAGCTCTATTTGACGGCCTTGCCTTCTGAATCATCGACAGCTCCGTGAGAGTTGGGATCAACATAGGGTGGTGGTGGTGGTGCGCTATTCTGGCTGATGTCGATTATCTTCGTGATCGCGGGAGGAGGTGGTAAGTGAATCTTGCTCCGGGTTCTCGAGGATTTCTCTGTGCCGAGCGTTAGCGTGCTCTGCATACGAACATTGCAAATTGCGACAATCTTTGCAGGTGTCTGACTGTCTTTTACCGTTCTTGTCGATGAAAAAGTGCATCTGTCACGGCACATTCATCATGTCTTCGGGGACATGAAAGGCCTTGGGAACCTAGGCCTGTTTCCTGCGTTGCGAGAATCATCTCTGTTATCAACTCATTCTTTGCTTCTCGATAGTCATCTCTGTTGTTTCCTCCTGTGTTTGTCAGAAAACCTGCGAAATTTGCCACAGGCGTCATAATGAGTGCAGAAATCGTCGCCTCGATTGATAGTTTCGACTACGGTCCTCCTCAGGGACCTGTGCCGTTTGTTGTGGACAGCGTCTTCTCCATCGCCCATTTGTTTGCTATCTCCATTAACGCGGATATTGTCTTTGGATTGGTCCTTCCCAAGTCCTCGACAAAATCTCCTCGCGACTCCTGCGACAAACGCATCTATTGCTCTTTCGTCGGATATATTTTCTGCGAGTTTTTAATGATATTCCACCTTTGGATGTACTTTCTCATTGGCTCATCGGCTTTTGTCGACATGCTCTCGGTTCCTCTAATGGCGGGTTTTTGCACGTGGATCGAAGTTCTTGGCGAACGTCTTGGCTTTCAGTGTCGATAGATCTGGAGTGAGTTTCTTTATCAAGATCGTGCGGCTCCACTCAAATGCACTTGGATGCTTTGCATGGCTGTTGCCTGGTTCCTCCTGTGAGCTTCACTGTCTCGAGATAATCAACTAGCCAATCCTCTGGATCTTGAAGGCCGTCGAATTTTTGAAGTTATCGGGTAACTTGAATCGGGGACTCGAGTTTTCGGACTCTCCTCGTGAAGCATGGCAAACCGCACATATCTTCATCGTTAAGCTCTGGGAGATTGCCGATGATCCCTTGCTTTGCCGCGCTCTATCGACCCTTGCTTGTCTTTGCCGTGTCTCTTGCTCCGCTTGGTCCTTGGTCTGCTTTGGTTGCTGCGGGTCGTGGACTATTTTGCCTTCTTTGCTCCCTCGGGAGCGTTATTCTGACAGCTGTCCCCATAGCTCCAACTCCTATCGCCATAGTGTATAGCGTTTCCCTTGGGTCACTGGAGGTGGTTTAGATGCGAGGATAAAAGCTTGTGTCGCCATATACCCAGCTTCGGTGTCTTAGGGATAATGTTCCCTCTTGTATCTATTGACATAAAGGACATATCGAGGTTTTGAACCAAGTGCTCTCTTTCAGCTTCGGGTATGTGTTGTAACCTTGATCTTCCTCTGTTCCGAGCCTCCCTGTGGCTATCACCCGAAGTTCTAGATTGTCGACTTAGATCTGCCCTTCTCTCTGGATGCAGAAGCTGCCTCCTTTCTCTGTTTAACTCATTGTCTGTTTTCCAATTCTCTGGCAGCTCGTGCTAGCCTATATTGATATGCTTGTAATTCCTCTGGTGTGGCCGTGGTAGCCATTGGTTCTGTACCATTCATAGCTCTCAACTCTGTCCCATCTGTTTGTGAAAGTTGAACTCTGTCTCTGGCTCCAGTCCGACGTATTTGTTGCCAGCCTTGTCGCAGTTAGAGGGATCGACATATGGATTTCCTAGATCGTCGAAAGCCTCGGATGTTTCCTCTTGATCCTCAATGGCATAAATCGATGATATTTTGTATTCGGATCTATGTTGGGTTTGGTGACATCGTCATTGAAATTGATGAAGACCTTGCCTTGTGATGGATTTGTCGATGAAGTCGTAACTGTCGACATCGCTTGAGCCATCGCTTATATATGAGTCCGCAGATGACTCAAACGACATGTCGTTGAAGATCTTGGCGAGTTTCTCTCTTGTTCTGGTGCTGGTGTAACGTGTCGACGAAGTTTCTTCTTCTGACTCGGTTGACGATGTATAGCTTGAAAAATCGGAATCGACCGCCGACGATCCCGACGAAATCGGAATTTCGACACGATACGATCCTTCCTTCTCGACGAAAGTGAAACCTTCCGAACGTCATCTCCATGGGCTCCGCCGGATACGCATATGCATCCAAACGGGAGGGTGGGTGAGGAACAAAATCGACAAGACCAGCAGCGATCTGTTTACCTCGATCCATTGTGTTGCTTGCGGTTGATGATGTCGAAGATCTTGAACGTGCCATCGAGATCAGATCCTTACGCCTCTAATTCCCACAGACGGCGCCAATTGACAAGGTATCAACTTGTCAATGCCTATGGATTATAGGCTAGGGTTTAGTTAGAAGTAGAGGGTAAGTAGATCTCGAAGGTTTCGTGAAAAGTACTCGACGATCGTGGAAACTAGGGTTTGCAATAATGATTTGATGATCTCTTCGTCCCTCGACTCCCCCTTTATATAGGAGGTGCGAGTTCGTGTCATTACAAGTTACGAGAGTTCGGGACGGTTTCCAACTCATCTGTCGTTACAAATAACACTTCCTATTATAACTCTAGCTTTCCTTAATATATCTTGGGCTCCCGATTCTTCTTATTCTTCGAGTAGTGGGCCTTCAGTAAACCCCGGGTACTATCTTCGGCAGGCCCATTTGGGATGCCTATGTCAGACGTTGACATAGCAGAGGCAACCGAACACGCGTAGGTGATCATAGGATGGATGTGTACCGTACAAGGTGAAGTGTGGGGTTTGTCGGCGGAGGGCTGCGGTGGGACGAAGGTTGAGAAGATGAGTGGCGGTGTGGAGGGCCTCGGCCCAAAAATTGGGAGGCAGGGAGGCTTGGAAGAGAAGGGTGCGGATAACATCATTGATGGTGCGAATGGCTCGTTCGGCTTTGCCGTTTTGTTGAGAAGTGTAGGGGCATGAGAAGCGAAAAAGGGTTCCATGGGATTGGAAGAAGGAGTTTAGTTTAATGTTATCAAATTCTTTTCCATTGTCACATTGGATGGTTAGAATAGGGAGGTTGAAGTGGGTGGTGACAAAGGCATGAAAAGTAACGAACGTGGCAAAGACATCGGATTTCTTACGAATAGGAAAGCTCCAAAAATAATGAGAAAAATCATCGATAATGACTAGATAATAGGCAAAACCAGACATGCTAAGGACTGGGGAGGTCCATAGATCACAATGTAAAAGTTCAAACGGTCGAGTAGTAGACGATTGCGACAAAGAAAATGGTAACCTAACATGTTTTCCTAATTGACATGCATGACACAGGGAGGATCCTGTTTTATTCGGCAAGCTGGTGGGTAGAGATGGCGTGGAGCTGTGGCCGGGGTGTCCAAGGCGGCGATGCCAGAGGTCGTGGGAGATGGTGGCGAGGAATGCAGCGGCGTAGGCAGGTGGGTTGACGGTGTAGAGAGGGCCTGGACTGTTACATCGGAGAATCACGATCCCGCTGGGAAGAGCCTTCACAGAAAAACCAAAATTATCAAATTCAATGGTGCAGTGATTATCGATGCAGAATTGACGAACAGATATGAGATTTTTGATGATTTGTGGGACTAGGAGTATGTTGTGAAGATAAAGGGGTTTAGTGAGGGTATTAAGAGTTTGGGAACCGACATGGGTGACAGGAAGGGTTGCACCGTTCCCGACGGTGACAAATTGTGATGAGGATGGAAGGAGGGAGTGGAGATTACCGGGATCGGATGCCATGTGAGAGGATGCACCAGTGTCCATGTGCCAATCGCTGCCGGGTAGCTGCAGGTTGTTGAGGGCAGCGAGGAGAGCCGGGTCGATCTGCTGTTGCTGGTGGGCGGTGGGGACGTAGGAGCCCTGGGCTGTGTACGCCTGTGGTGTCATGCTGGGGTGCGGGCCGAGGAGGCCTGGAGACGGCGGCTGCCATGCCGTCGGTGAGCGCGGCTGCCACTGTGTTGATGGAGGTGGCTGCCACAGGGCCTGCTGTAGCTGGGCGCGAGTAGGGGCCCCCGTCCAGGGATTGAACTGCCAGGGGTTGTCGCGGCCGCGCCCACGTCCTCGTCCGCTGCCGCGTCCGCGGCCTCCGCCGCGGAAGGTGTTGGTGAAGTAGTTGGTGCCGCGGCCGCCGGCGCGATCGCCCTCGAAGGGAGCAGGCGATGAGCCCCCGAAGGGAGCAGGCGATGAGCGATCGCCAGAAGGAGGGGCGCGGGCGCCCCCATTGTTGGGCAGCACGCTCTGGTCCATGGCCCAGAGTGCGGTAGAGGCGGCGTTGCGTGCGTCGGTGCGTCGCTGGGTTTCTTCCAGGATGAGGGCGGAGCGCGTCTGAAGAAACGAGGGGAACGGCACCTGAAAGGGGAGAAACGAACGCAGATGGGCGTAAGTGTCATTAAGGCCTCGGAGGAGCGTCAGAACCAGCGTTTCGTCGCTGATGGGCTGGCCGACGTCAGTGAGGGAGTCGGCGAGGTTCTTGAGCTTGGCGCAGTAGTCGCTGATGGAGAGATCGCCCTGTGGCGTGTTGCGGAGTCGGCCTCGAGCTGGATGGCGCGGTGCTTCTTGTTGTCGCGGAAGAGATTCTCGATGGCGTCCCAGATGGTGAGCGCGGTGGAGCCGGGACGCATGACGATGCCGAGGAGGTCGGTGTCGATAGAGCCGTAGATCCAGGAGAGCACGGTGTAGTCATCACGGCCCCAAGCAGAGGTGGGAGACGTGTCGGAGGGAGTCGCCTCGCCGGTGACGTGGGCGGTGAGGCCGTAGCGGCCGAGAGCGACGAGGAAGAGCTCCCTCCAGCTTGTGTAGTTGCCGTCGGTGAGGCTGAGGGTGATCGGCACGTGGAGTTTGATTGAGGTGGCGTAGGTGGAGGGACTGGTGGTGGTGGGTTCGGTGGGGTTAGGGTTTGGGGAAGGGGTTTGGCCAGCCGGAAGGGAGACGACGGCGGCGTTGGTGGCGGCGAGGATATGCTGGTTGATGGAGGCTTCGCGGTCATCTAGGGCTTTGGCACGAGCCTCGAGCTCGCGCTCCTTGGCGGTGATCTCTTCGGGAGTCATGGTGGGAGAGGTGAGGGAGGTTGACGGCTAGGGTTAGGGTTTTTGGAGAGGGAGGGAGAGGGTTTAGGCGGCGGGGAGGATGACCCGCTCTGATACCATGAAACAATGGGCTGCTCGATGGCACGCCTCCTCTCCCTCTGTTTCTATTTATATGCACAAGGACTTGAGGTACAAGTCAAGTTTACAAGTATTGTTACACAAGATATATCCCTAACTAATCTTGGTTAGCCGCACGGGAGGATGTCTCCCTAACAGCCTCGCGCAGGAACCGGAGAACAGATTGATAATTCATTGTTTTTCTTGATTCAGGTCTTTGATGGGTGAATGCTGTGTTGGTGCCCGCCGGCCAGGTCGTCCAGCTTCTGCAAACCATGGAGATGGATATTACCGGATTCCATCCGTATCTGCAGCACTGCAACAATTTTCAGCGAGTTGGTGTTTCGTATTGTACTTTCAGTATAAAGATGATAGGAATTTTTCAGCGATGCATTGGTTCGCCTACAAACTGATCTTTCTTTTGTGGTGACCTCAGATTTTGAGCACTGGAAAGAACACCATCCATCCATAAGTGATTGATTTGTTGGATTTGGAATCATAAACTAAGGTAAATCAATACCCTTGGTAAGCTATTTTCCCTTTTTCTTTTCCATATTGCAATATTTCTACATATATGCATTCCAGTGTGCAGATAGTTTGCGCCTTTTTCCTTCCATTGTGTGTTCATATATGATAGCTCTGATTGTGAGACAATATAGAAGAAAATATTTAGTATGCATCTTCACAGTGTTGTGACAGCCTACCGTTTGTAATATGTGGTTCAATTCATTAATTTGCAAACAGAAACTTTATCTAGAAAGGTAGGAAACACATTATCAGGCCCACCGCTCTACCTAAGTGGAGACTGGTCTATAGTTCTGAAAAGTAGAGCTTATTCTTGATTGGAGCTTATTTGATTTACTGGCAACCTCTAGAACCCAGGTAGCCAACATTGAGAAGATGTGAGAGGATAACAGCTACACAAGAGAAGAAAATCTACTGTAATAGCCAGCCTTTAGATTCCTTGAAATATAGAATGGGAGGAAACGAGGGTTTTTATGGGAGGCATACCAACCTGGCGTTCTAAAAGTACAATGGTGTACCCAAAATTACAAGAGTAGTATCCCCTTTTTAACGATAGTGTTTCCTAGATTCGTCAAGAGCACATAGAAAACTTCGTTAAATCCTCAAGGTACTATCCCCAATTACAAAATAGAGAAATCAAATGTGAGAACTTCGGCTAGGGTTGCTCCAAACTACACTAACAATATCTTTGATATCACATTTCAAGTTATCACTATTTTCAAGGACTACTCAAAACATCCAAAATAATAAATCAATTAATCAGCTTTTGCTCAAACAGTATCTTCTGTTTGAAGCAATCACAAATCACAGACCAAAATCTAATTTAGGTCGTTTCTATCTGACAGATTATATCACAATAATCTACTATGTATTACTGGAAATTCAGTAGTAATGTGAAAACATGTGTCTAGCACGACGAATGCCACTATCATAGGAGGAACCATGGAACGCTCTGTACCAGAGAAATTGGAGTTTATAGCACATTCATACTTCCTGATAAACTGATTGGTAAAATAGTTTAATATATATCCGTGTGTAATTACTTTTCCTTGCTCTCCCTAAAAATAGTTAGATAGTTTCAGCAACCAATGCTATTTTTCTACAGAGCATACAAGTCTTGAATCGATGACTTGATATATTATCAACAATTTGTTCTGTCATGAGTTTATCAATGTTCATGTACAGCTAACGGAGGTGGAAAGGTACTTCATCCGTTCCTAGATTACGACAAATTTATCAACAGCTGAATATGATATAATTTGGTGGACACCTCAAATTATTCGACACTATTACCTTAAATCCTAAAGAAAAAACCAGTTAAGATGCATCTATAATATAGTATGATCACAGAACTATCACATTTATTATGAGACGAATGTTGTACTAAACACTTTCAGATCTGATGTGCTTTGGTCTATTTGCTGCGGTTGAGAAATGAATACTGCTTTCAGGAAATAATATGGACAAGCATTGATTTGATCTGGAACAAGGTGGTCGCAAATGTTAGAAGATGACCGGTACTTTGCAATTGTTCTCACACTTCAGTGCTAGACACAACCTGCTGCTGGTAGCATAAACAAAGGGAAAATTATTGCGAATTGCCTGCATATAAACTATGCAAGCGTCATGAAGATGTTGGAGCGCTCCCTTCTTCTAGCTTAACTTTTCAGCTGGTTCTCCTTAATTCTCATGTGTGTTTTTCGCTTGATGGTTGAGCTTCACAACTGTAACTGAATGTTGTATAAGATCTATTCTGGTTACATCTCAATGAAACCAGGGGCAACTCCTATACTAAAAACACTACTGACCAACACTTAAGTCGTGGTGTCATAACCATGCAACACATCAAAGCTGGAGAAAGAGAGCACGAAAAGAGAGTACCTTCTGAATTAGTTTGGTTTTGGCTGTTGCATGTTTTGGTCAGCCACACCTCATGGTTCCGTGACATCACATCTGAGCAGTGGCACGTCAGTCTGGACTTGATTTGGGCTGCTGGTGCCTACCGGCGACTGCTCATGTCCAGCTCCAGCGCCGCTTTTCTCTGCTTCAGCCTCACAAACAAGATTGCCTCTTCCCATTGCTCGCAACGACGCCGCACCATGCCTCCCCGCCATGCCACAACTATCACATCCGACGACGATCGGCCACGCCAGTGCCGCGCTCTCTCCTTGGACCTTGAGCTCTTCACACGACCATGCGTCTGAGCTTTGGCATAGTGAGCCTCGATGGCACCATGCGTGCATGCTTTCAGCCACCCAAGCATCGGTCCATGGCCGCAGGCGCACTGAGCCCATGACTGCCCAGTCCCCGCCACAGCGGCGGCGCACGACACTGACTCCGAGTACGTGCTCGGCCACCGCTACCCGAGTCCTATCTGCTTGACCCGCCTCTCCAACACAGCCATGGTGTCACTGCGACAACAGATTTCGATGGCCATGCCGCCGTGGGTCGGATTTTAGAGAGGAGAAAGGGGATAAGGATGGAATGACAGCTAGAGTTAGGGAGTGAGACAGGCAGTGATGGGTGGCTCTAGGCTGTAGCGGCAAGCACTCGCCACAAACAAGTTTGTGTGTTACGGCCTCAAGGGACTTGCATAACACGGGCTAATAGTGTGTGGGTAACATCTGTAGGTGATACAGAGCGGAGGATAAACACGAACGATTGTGTTACCTCTATTTTTATCTCCCTATCACACTCAAATAATACAGTAAACATAGCTGAAAATAAAATTAGCCATCTGTGTTCGTTATTCTGTTACTGTTATCAGTTTACTAAACTTCCTAAAATATTGATTTACCCTTTTTATAGAGGAAAAAAATGCTCCTTCATAGGTTAAATGCAATCTAATTCTTCTTCCAACCTAATAGCTTAGTTTTTTTTTGGAGATTACTTTCAAATTTCACAAGCAGTACTTCCAAATGTGAGCGTATGCATAACCTTACCATTTACCATATTTATTATTTAATTTTGTGGTTGACTCCTTTAATTTCATATTCTATATCATTGCTTTTATGTGATGCTTAGAACATAGGTGGATAATTTTGGATGCCTAAATTTACAGATCTTTGATGCACGACTTTCTTTTTGTTTATGGCAGTGAACATGTGAAGCATATTCGTTATGATAGGCGAGGTACACTCTTACACTGACACTTCTCATATTGCTTATAGCTGATCCAGCATCAATAGGCTGTCTCCCACAATCCGTATACATGGCGAGGTCGACTGGATAAGGGAAAAGAAGGCATACATTTATACAAGTTATGTACATTTAAGTGAAGAAATATTCATTGGTATTATGAAAAAACACTTAAATTCAATATTCAATTATACAAATCTATTTACTTTGCTCTATGTTCTGATTTATTTTGAATACCATAAGCTCATGTGTTCTAATACAAAGAAACAACTACACAAAAGATCACATAAAATTGATGTGTGGTTTGTCTAATTAAGCTCAGATTTGCAATTTAAGTTCACAAGCTTGAGAGAACAATATTTGTAGTGGGATACATAATTAACCGTTATATACTATCTTCTGTTTTTTATCTGCCAAGCCCAACTTTAAAATTCTCAAGTTGAAATTATAGATATAGTATGTTTATCACATTTAAACACTTTTGTCCTGCATGTGGTAGCATGTATAACTGCTATGAACTTTTCAAATCTACTTCGCTGCAAATGATTTCTAAGGCAAGTATAATATTTCATTAATGTTTGTAGCTTATAAGATATACACCCAAGTTCAAAAGTGTGTTTTTTTCAAAAAGTCGTAAAAAAGGTAATACCAAAGGAGCGGCGTGCCGCCGCGCCAATGCTTCCTAGTAGAATAGATGATGATATGCACAAAACAAAAATCCAAGATAAGCAGATGATATGCTGATAGGTCAGTTTTTCCATATGCTTCATAGCTAATACTGGAGCTTGTAGTTTCACCGGCGGACACACAAAAAAAGCACACCGTGAACTTCCTTCATCTGTTAATGCTATGTTGATAAAGACATGAGAAAAGTTTGAGATGTAAAATGTTCTTAATGGGGTCCATATTACTGTGAAAGAGATTTTTTGGAACTTACACCCCTTATAATTTTCTGCCGATGTAAACAATTTTATGACCTGGAAATTTCCAGGAACATTTCCTCATCATTTCAGATAGTTTTTCTATGCTGGCTTGAGTAAAAATGCCACACCTTGTATGTAGGCAATATAGTCAATAGAAGGCGCAGGCAAGTGATGAAAACTATAATCTGATGGTTACTGATGCTTTTCAGAATTTGATATGCTGAACAGAGATACAGTACTTATTAAAGTATAGTTGGAATATGGGTGGTTAAACATTCCATATGTGATTGTGATATGGGGTGGCCCGATCTTCTCAGTAAGCAACGGTGGTGATGATGATCACGGGATGATAGCAGCGGAGGAACACGACGATGTAGTGGATGATAACTTGTATGATGCAACGAGATCTCTCGATTGGTCCCTGTCGCCAATGCAACAGCTCTCAACCCTGCAAGATATTCGCAACTCCACACACTTGCGCACGTAGCCGACCACGAAGCGGTAAGTTGCAACCGTCTAATTCCCAATGGAACAGCAGATCACACAAGACTTTATCAGGATCTACACAATATCAAGCAATATGGTGTAGGGATTCAATAGTTTTGCATAAGCAAACAACTAAGAACTAGGGTTTATCTTAACGTGGTCTAAATCAGCTAGGGGGCGTCCTGGGCACTTATATAGGCGTCCGGGACAAGTTCTGGTCGAAAAGATACAAAGAAAACCGACCCAGAATAGATCTGGTCGAGACAGACTCGGACGCGTCGATCGGAATCCGGTCGACCGGGTTGTGGACCGGCGGGCAGTCGGTGGTCGGTCAACCGGGCGGAAACCGGAAACCGCAACTTTCCGGTTTTTGCCCGGTACGATAAATCTCATCCGGTTGGCGGCCGGTTGCCGCCCGGTCGACCGGGCCAGGGACCGGGCGGTCCGGTCTGGAGGCCGGTCTGACCGGGTTCTGGACCGGCCTGGACGTCGTCTTCTCCTCTCGCGCATGCCTCCCGCTCCTCTCGCGCGTTCATGAGATATCTTCATGTCCAGCTCCATGTTCAGCTTCACGGCCATCTTGACGTCCGTCTCCATGTCCAGCTGCTCCTCTCCTCGTGCGATGCTCGTCTCCTCTTGATACCTGATGATACATAAGTAATAGGATTTAGGCAGTATAAAGTTCTCATCAATCAAAGTACCGTTTAGAAACAAGTTCACTGTTGTTTAAGTAGCTTCACGAGCCCTTGTAATTGGTCCAATCCGAACTTCATTGGACTTGAGCTTCACACAGGTTCATCTTCAACTTGCAATGACGGAGGTAGTAGTGAGTAGGGATGTCCTCATCATCTCCCCCCTTCAAAAGGCGTCGACCCGGACGCTCCAAGGTCTTCTCCGTCATATGGTGTCAAATCAGCCACATTGAAAGAATTGCTGACACCAAACTCATCAACTGGAAGATCTATCGAGTATGCATTATCATTGATCTTGGCAAGCACTTTGTAAGGACCAGCACCACGAGGCTTCAACTTAGACTTCCTCAGCTTCGGGAACCTATCCTTGCGAAAATGTACCCAGACCATATCACCAGGCTTGAACAACATCTCCTTACGCTTCTTGTTCATCCTTGCAGCATTGCTCTTGCCTTTCTTCTCTATCAACTCTTTAGTCTTCACATGGATCTTTCGCACAAAATCTGCCCTCTTGGATGCTTCCATATTAACTCTCTCATGTATGGGCAAAGGCAACAAGTCAAGTGGAGTAATGGGTTTGAAACCATACACCACCTCAAAAGGACACAACTCCGTGGTAGAGTGTACCGCCCTGTTGTAAGCAAACTCCACATGCGGAAAACACTCTTCCCACTCCTTTAGGTTCTTCTTGATCATGGATCTCAACAGTTGTGACAAAGTTCGATTCACCACCTCAGTTTGACCATCAGTTTGGGGATGACAAGTAGTACTGAACAGCAGCTTTGTCCCCAGCTTTCCCCATAGCGTCTTCCAGAAGTAGCTCATAAACTTCACATCACGATCAGAAACAATAGTCTTCGGGACTCCATGTAGTCGAACAATCTCCCTGAAAAACAGATTAGCAACATGCGACGCATCGTCGCTTTGTGTGAGCAATAAAGTGTGACATTTAGAAAATCTGTCCTACCACAAATATAGAATCATGGCCTCTTTTAGTACGCGGCAAACCCAACACAAAATCCATACTAATATCTTCCCAACGTGTAGTAGGTGCCGGTAACGGAGTATACAAACCGTGAGGCTTCAGCTTGGACTTGGACTTGTTGCAAGTAATACACCTCTTCACATACCTGTCCACGTCCCGCCTCATCTTTGGCCAATAAAAGTGGTCAGCTAGCATGAGTAGCGTCTTCTCACGTCCAAAGTGACCCATCAAACCTCCAGCATGTGATTCCTGCAATAAGAGCAAACGCACAGACGATTCTGGAACATAGTTTGTTAGCTCTAAACAAGAACCCATCGTGTATGTGATATTTTCCCATGCTTTACCAAGAGTACATAAGCGATATGGTTCAGCAAAATCATGATCGGTAGCATACAAATCACATAGCACTTCTAATCCAGGAATTTTAACATCAAGTTGAGTTAATAGCATATTCTTCCTAGATAGAGCATCAGCAACAATATTATCTTTTCTCTTCTTATGCTTAATAATGTATGGAAAAGACTCAATGAACTCAATCCACTTAGCAAGACGCTTATGCAAAGTAGATTGAGCTTTCAGATATTTCAAAGCTTCATGATCAGAATGTATGATAAATTCTTTTGGCCACAAGTAATGTTGCCAAACCTCAAGAACTCTAATTAAAGCATACAATTCTTTATCATAGATAGGATAGTTCAACTTAGCACCAGAAAGTTTCTCAGAAAAATATTTGGGCGACCCTCTTGCATCAACACACCACCAATTCCAATACCACTAGCATCACATTCAATCTCAAATTGCTTATTGAAATCAGGAAGTGCAAGCAACGGTGCAGAAGTTAACAATCGTTTAAGTTCATCAAATGCATGATCTTGGGCTGCGCCCCACTCAAATATAACACCCTTTTTAGTCAAGTCATTCAAAGGTGCAGCGATAGTACTAAAATTGGGCACAAATCTTCTATAAAACCCAGCTAGACCATGAAAACTCCTTACTTGACTCACATTCATGGAAGTAGGCCAATTTTGAATAGCTTCAATTTTAGACACATCTACTTCTACTCCATGCTTAGAGACAACATAACCCAGAAATATGACCTTATCTTTGCAAAATGTGCACTTCTCAAGATTACCATAAAGTTGATTATCACGCAACACTTGCAAAACATGTCGAATATGTATAGTATGATCAGATTCATTGCGGCTGTAGATTAATATGTCATCAAAGTACACAACCACAAACTTGCCAATAAATTCACGCAAAACATGGTTCATCAGTCTCATGAAGGTGCTAGGTGCATTAGTTAGACCAAAAGGCATGACTAACCACTCATATAAACCAAATTTTGTTTTAAAGGCAGTTTTCCACTCATCCTCTTCTTTCATCCTAATTTGATGATATCCACTACGCAAATCAATTTTAGAGAACACAGCAGCACCACTCAATTCATCTAGCATATCCTCTAAACGGGAATAGGGTGACGATATCGAATAGTGATATTGTTTATAGCTCTACAATCTACGCACATACGCCATGTACCATCTTTCTTAGGAACTAGAATAACAGGAACAGCACAAGGACTAAGGCTTATGCGGATATAACCTTTGTCGAGTAGCGCTTGTACTTGCTGTATCTCCTTCGTCTCTTCGGGGTTCGTTCTATATGGTGCCCGATTGGGTAGCGAAGCTCCGGGAATCAAGTCGATTTGATGCTCAATACCTCGCAATGGTGGAAGTCCTGCGGGTACCTCATCCGGAAACACGTCGCCAAATTCCTGCAGAACATTAGAAACACCAAGAGGAAGAGGGGTCATGTCGTTAGAAACCAAAACCGTACCCCTGTACAAAAGCACAAGAGGCATGGCTGTAGGATCCTCACTAAATTCTCTCATGTCTTCTTTGGTGGCTAATGAGACTAAGGAATTCACTCTCTCACTTTTCGTTATATCACTCACAACATTACAATTCTCTCGCCTATCTAGAGATGCATCCTCCAAGTTCACTTCAACTTTCTGACGAGACTCATTGACAATTTGCTTGTGGTGTCATAGGCTGTAAGTTGATTTTCTTGCCCTTGAACTCCAAGTGATATGTATTGGCACGGCCATTGTGTTGCACAGAACGGTCATAGAGCCAAGGCCGACCCAATAGTAGGTGACACACCGTCATAGGAACCACATCAAAATCAATGCAATCCTTATACGGTCCAATAGCAAATTCAATACGCACCATGTGGTTTACCTTCATCTCACCATTGTCGCTCAACCACTGAATATAGTATGGATGCGGGTGCGGTAGATACTTCAACTTCAGCTTGGTACACAACTCCTTGCTTGCTAAATTGCGGCAACTCCCGCCATCAATAATGACCTTGCAAGCCTTGTCAGGACCAACTAAAGCTTTTGTTTGGAACAAATTGCAGCGCTGAGTAGATGCACTAGGTAACACATTAAGAGCACGCTGCGACACAACAATGGTGCGAGCATCGGACGGATATGCATCTTCACCATCGGTGTCATAGTCATCATCGTCTGGGAGCATTAGGATCAACATCATCTCCGGTCTCATACTCATTGTCCTCATTGATAATCATGACTTTACGGTTAGGACAATCTCTCTTGAAGTGACCTTTGCCACCACATGTGTGACAAACCATATCACGGTTACGCGCGGTAGACACATTAGAGCCACTCGTACTTGTGCAGATTCGGACTTCTTTGTGTTAGACACATTGGAGACCGGCTTACTAGGTGGAGTAGAGTAAGGGGCGGAGCGTGTCGAAGGCGCCGGCGCCGTAGATGGAGCCGCGCGGGGTGTGAAACGCCCAGCTCCTGTAGCTCGTCCTTTGATCTTTGCTTCGTCAGCCAATTGTGATTCAGCTTCTCTTGCATGATGTAACAATTGATTCATATTGGTGTAGCTGTAGTGACGAACAATGCCTTTGATATCATACTTCAAACCAGAAAGAAGCATTGTCATCTCAAGAGACTCACGGACACGGCCACGCTGCATTAGCATCTCCATCTCCATGTAGTATTCATCCACAGTCTTCACACCTTGTCTCAATAGAGTCAGCTTATCATATATATTCCGCAAATAATTTGTAGGCACAAAGCGAGAAGTCATCGCCTCCTTCATGGCATGCCATGTACGTATAGGTTGCTCACCATCCTCGTCTCGGTTACGAACAAAAGCATCCCACCAACGCAATGCATAGCCATCAAATTCAGAAGAAGCAAGCTTGATCTTCCTATCTTCAGTATAGTGCGGATGTAGATTCCATAGCTTCTCAATTTTGAGCTCCCAAGTGAGGTATTCTTCAACATCAGCTCCTCCTTCAAACTTGGGTATAGAAAACTTGGGCTTACCCAATCCGTCTTCCTCATCTTGTCCACGACCATTGCGGTCAAGTGGAGCTCAACCGCGAGGACGATAACCACATGGCGCACCACGAGCATTGTGTGCGTCATCTTGAAGCTCAGGATCATCATCATCGTCTTGTTGTTGTTGCGCGGTCAAATTCTCAACAGCCAGGCGCAAATTAGCAAGACTACGCTGTACATCCGTCATTTGATCTCGCATTGTAGTGACGGTCACATGTGTAGCATCCAACTTTTGGGAGATCTCTTGGACCGTCCCCTTGAGCTCATCATCCTGAGCGCGGAATTCACGTCGCATCTCATTACGAAGAGCCTCATACTCCCTCCATGTAATGATATCTGCAGCACTCTTGTTTTCCTGGTTAACAAGTTTATGATCACTAGCATCGTTAGTAGATTAGTGCACTAAATCAAAAATATATGGTGGTAGTCTCACTACTCACTCAACAACTGATAAGAAAAGGAGATCTTACCGTTCCAAAGTAAATTAGTGTTGCTTACCACTTGTAGTAACAACTAGTGCACGGATGTAGCGAAGCGAATATCAAGGGTATAAGAACAAATCACACGGCAAAGCAGGATATATGTGGGGGTGTAGGTGGCTACCTATTTGCACCAATAACAAGCTCTAGCGCTGACCGTAGACAACCAATGATACTCACACAAGGCGATATAATGGGGCAATGCAACTATGTGGAGGAAAGATTGCAATGCACAAGAGAGACGCTAGCAAAGCTCAACGAGACAGGCACAAGATTGTTCAACTACGGATGCAGTAAAGTAAACTTAGGCCTTCACTTGATTCAACTAGCACTTCACTTTTCTTTTTTGGATTTTTCTTTTTGTATAACACACGCAGCTATGTAGCTCTTTTTGCTTCTTTTCTATTTTCTCTTCTTTTTTTTTGATTTTTCGGACTCAACTCCTTGATAACACGGCCAACAAAATATGCAAAGCACCAAACCCTAATGAGCAGCCTAACGAGCGGTAAAACTAGTATCTTCTGGGGAAGTTCCTAGTCACGTATATCGATAGGCTGTGGCTATGGTTGGGAAAAGCACACTGTACGCTATGTGGACTCGGAGTAACAAAAACTAAAACTAGATGATAAAGTAAACACAAGATGATGGTGGATACTCAAACCCTAAAAACTAGATGGAAGACAAAGATACGCAAAAACAACAACGAAAAGCAACTAAAACTCGAAATTAGTGCAATCTAAGGCTATGGCAAACCCTAACCCTAATATTTTTGGCTTTTCTGATAGGAAAACACTCACAACTCAACTATGGGGTGGATTGTGGATGGCTTACCGAGAAAACGAAATCTGATACCAAGATGATATGGGGTGGCCCGATCTTCTCAGTAAGCAACGGTGGTGATGATGATCACGGGATGATAGCAGCGGAGGAACACGACGATGTAGTGGATGATAACTTGTATGATGCAACGAGATCTCTCGATTGGTCCAGCCAATGCAACGCTCTCAACCACTGCAAGATATTCGCAACTCCACACACTTGCGCACGTAGCCGCCCCACGAAGCGGTAAGTTGCAACCGTCTAATTCTCAATGGAACAGCAGATCACACAAGACTTTATCAGGATCTACACAATATCAAGCAATATGGTGTAGGGATTCAATAGTTTTGCATAAGCAAACAACTAAGAACTAGGGTTTATCTTAAACGTGGTCTAAAGCAGCTAGGGGGGCGTCCTGGGCACTTATATAGGCGTCCGGGACAAGTTCTGGTCGAAAAGATACAAAGAAAACCGACCCAGAATAGATCTGGTCGAGACAGACTCGGACGCGTCCGTCTGGAATCGGTCGACGGGTGGACCTGGCGGGCCGTTGATGGTCGGTCCCGCGAAACGGAAACCGCAACTTTCCGGTTTTTGCGGTACGATAAATCTCATCTGGTTGGCGGCCGGTTGCCGACGGTCGACGGAGCCAGGGACCAGCGACCGATGCAGTGGCCGGTCTGACGGGTCTGGACTGGCGGACGTCGTCTTCTCCTCTCGCATGCCTCCGCTCCTCCCTTGGCGTTCATGAGATATCTTCATGTCCAGCTCCATGTCAGCTTCACGGCCATCTTGACGTCCGTCTCCATGTCCAGCTGCTCCTCTCGTGCGATGCTCGTCTCCTCTTGATACCCGATGATACATAAGTAATAGGATTTAGGCGGTATAAAGTTCTCATCAATCAAAGTACCGTTTAGAAACAAGTTCACTTGTTTAAGTAGCTTACGAGCCCTTGTAATTGGTCCAATCCGAACTTCATTGGACTTGAGCATCACAGCAGGTTCATCTTCAACTTGCAATGACGGAGGTAGTAGTGAGGTAGGGATGTCCTCATCAGATTGGTTTAATCCAGTTGCAGTATTCAAAAATCAAAATCCAGTCCAAACAGTTACCACCAATGTGATTCATAAAAGCAAAATCAAGTCCTGAACTGTTATCTTTCCTAAATTATTTGTAATCCTTGGGTGGAATATACGGTTTACTCTCTTCGTACTCCAAACATATAGCTACCAATTACCAAAGGAAGTGACTCAGAGCATCCCCACTCGTTGGCGCTCCCCACGCCCAAATCCGGCGAAATTTTCGTCCGGATTGGATGAAGATTTGGCGTGGGGAGCGCCGAAGTTCCAGCCGTCCCCGGCAGGAAACCCCCAACCTCGACCATTTGACATATTTCAAACAAATTCAACATAAAATTTAACAAGTTCGGCAAACAAGAGTACGAAAATTGCTGAAACAAATTCGGCGATAATCAGTACAATGTTTAACAAGTGCTGAAAGAAATGAAGCACACAATTTCACAATTTTTCAAACATTGGCGTTGCCTTGGAGCCTCCATATGTGCTCCACCAGATCATCTTGCAGCAGCTGATGCATTGTAGAGTCTCGAATCTCCTGGCGCATAGCAATGAAGGCGGCCCATGATGGAGCACCTGGTGATTAGGTGTGCAAGAGGACCCTCTCTCTCATATGGTGCTTCTTGCTCAGCAAGAGGAACCGGATGCTTTCGCTCATCTTCAATAATCATATTGTGTAGGCACACACCAGTTCATCACCTCCCACATCTGATCTTTGGACCAAGTCATAGCGGGGAACCGGACGACAGCAAATCTCTGCTGGAGGACACCAAATGCTCGCTCGACGTCTTTTCGGCAAGCTTCTTGTTTCTTGACAAACTCGCAAAGCTTGGGGGTGCCAGGGTTGTGTTATCACCAGAATTTGACCAAGTCAGAGGTGGGCCGCGATCAAGATGGACTTAAAGAAATATACATGGAAGAATTACGTGAATCGGCCTCGTGTACCAAGTTTGGGCTAGTTTGCCCTTGTACCTGTAATCTATTAGATCGTATTTTAAGTTAGAGTTTTACCCGTGCACGGTTAGGTGCCCATTAGAAAGTCCCCTGGACTATAAATATGTACCTAGGGTTTATGGAATAAACAACAACTCACGTTCAACCAAACAAACCAATCTCGGCGCATCGCCAACTCCTTCGTCTAGAGGGTTTCTATCCGGTAAGCGACATGCTGCCTAGATCGCATCTTGCGATCTAAGCTTACTCACGTTGTTCATGCGTTGCTCGTCCTAAGCCTTGTTGATGGCGAGCAACGTAGTTATCATAGATGTGTTAGGGTTAGCATTGTTCTTCGTATAACATGCTTACGTAGTGCAACCCTTGCATGTCTAGCCGCCCTCACACCTATCTCAGGTGTGGGGCGGCACCCCTTGATCATTATTTAGTAGATCTGATCCGTTACGATTGCTCCTTGTTCTACAAGGATTAGTTTAATATGCAATAGTTAGGCCTTACAAGGGGAGGATCCAGCGGCACGTAGGGTGGCGTTCACAAGTCCTAAACAGGATGTTCGGGGATCAACTTCGTGTTGGTTTTAGGCCTTGTTTAGGATGGGCTTACTAGCACCGTGCGTGGCGCGAGGCCCAACTGGAGTAGGATGATCCGATTATGCGGTGAAAACCTAAATCGTCGTAGATCTCATTAGCTTTATCTTGATCAAGCAGGACCACCATATATTCGTGCACCCCGTACGAATCATGGGTGGATCGGCTCCTTGAGCCGATTCAGGATAACCTGAGAGCCGATCGAGGCTCGTATTTAATGTTTACGTGTGTATGCCATGCAGGAAACTAAGCGAGGCATCTCCATCACCTTCCTGGCCAGGTATAGGTCGGGTGGCACGCCCTTGCACCCAGCATCGGACGTGTGACCAGGAGTGCTTTGCGGGCCGTCGCTCGGAGGGTCTCGGCCAGCCGCAGCTCTAGGCTCTTCCCGGCTCTACGGTGTTGACCCGTCGCTGCCCGTCGGTGGGTTTCTGACGTCAACACATTCTGGCACGCCCGGTGGGACCCCGAGCAAAAGAAAGCCGATGATGAGACATCGGCTGGTACGGACACGATGCTCATCCTCCCGACGGACCCTAATACTTCAGGATTACACAAGGGATATTGCAGAACCTTCATGGGGCGCTTCGATCCAGCGAATCGGCTAAGTTCATTCTCACCGCACGGTCTGCTTGGGTTCAACGGTGATCCAACGAACAGCGGCCACGTCGGCTACACGAATCCCAGCGGAACCGACGTACGAGTACAGTGCCTTGGCATAATACAGAGCCGATATCTGCAGTCACCCGACAGATTCGGCTCGGGGGATGATCAGCAGACAGACGCATGGCTAGTAAGAAATATTAGAAGCCGATGGAAAATCGGCCAGTAAAAAAAATTTAGCAAGTACAAATGTAGCAAGTACAGAAAGATCCGGCGAAACATCATCTGTCTCTGAAGGCCCTCTGAAGAAACACGCCGGCAGCGGTGTCGACACGGATGCGATCCGCCTCGGCGATCTCAGCCTTGTCATCCTCGTCCTTACCCGTCACCATGATTGCTCAGGGCGGATTTCAGCCAGATCGGTCTTCAGATCGGCTGTGAGCCTTTTGCTTCGTCTTGAGAACGGGCAACAAGGGCCTCCTTGTCCTGGATGAGCTGTTTGGTCACCCTTACCCTCTCTTCAAGATTCTCCAGCTCCTTGCGCAGGGTCTTGAGTTCGGCGCGAGTGGCAAGTGTCCGTCTTGGCGTCCAGAGCAGCTTTCTTCTCATTGAGCCGTCGACACTTTTCGGCAATATCCTCTCAGCGGAAGTTGGGAGTGGCGAAGAGTAATCCTTTGGCGAGCCGATTGCACCCTTGACTTAAAGACCGGCAGGGTAACAGCGGGCCAGAGCTTCACTTGCAGGGTCATAGGGAGATGAGGCTGGATATCCTCGAGGATGCCTTTGGCTTCCTCGGAATCTTCAATCAGAGTCTCAGTTGAGGCAGAAAGCAAGTCTTTGAGACGCTGGAGTGGACCACGGACCGTACTAGGGATCGGCTCTCCACTTGCCTTGGAAGGAGTTGGTTCGATGGATTCTGGGTCGAACGTAAGCAAGCTCGAGAGATCACAACCCTGGTAGGGCAAACAAAGTGAGTTTAGCAGGCAATGGTGGAATTGATGGAGCCAAGAAGGAGGGACATACCTCTCCCAAGGGAGGAGGAACAGCCGACGCAGTGACAATCGGCTTTTCTGTGGACTGAGATGGGTTAGCCATTTGGGCAGCCGCGATCACCGAGGTGGCTAGGTCCAGGGTGGCGGACGGCATCGGTATCTCCTCAACGTCTCCGCTAGAAGTTTCCTCGGCCTGCAAGAAGAAGTGATTAGCCGATCCACACATGAAGACGGGAAAGCATGAAGTATGACCAAGAAGATGATTACATTTGAGACCTCCTGGCTTGATGAAGAGGCTCGTGAGTTCTTGCGGGCCCTTTTGACGCAGCGGCGCTTTGTGCGTGACCCCGATCTGCTCGGGGCTTGGGGGGCAGGGGGTTCAGTGATCGACCTTTTCTTGGAAGCCGGTGCTGGTGAAGCCGTCTGGCTCTGGGTGGTGGACCTCTCGGAATTACCCGAGCTCGAGTCCCCTTGACTAGATTCTTCGGCCCCGCTGGAGGTTTCTTCAGTGGAGGCCTGTAGGAAAGAATACGAGCGTGTTGTAAACAAATGGTTGAAAGCGGACAAGTGTCTACAGGGTCTGAACCAACTTACACGCAAGCTTTCTTGAGCCGGAGCTTTACGCTTCAGGGTTTTGGCAGCCACTTTCCTCACTGCTGTCCTCGCCTGAGTCGAGGCTCGGGGGCAACCGGCCGTGCTTACTCTTGGGAGCGATTTCGGTGAAATCGGTGACCTTGATGACTTTCTTCGGGGTGGCGAGCTCTGGCGAAGAGAAACGGTGCCGGAGGGAGGAATACGAAAGGGGAACCGTCGGCTTGTGTGGGAGCCGGACCATCTTGTTGCTGCCAGGAGAAAGAGTCAGGTCGCAGACGATCATCATAAGGCGGATACAGGAAATGCTTAAGTAATGGTACCTGGTCTGCAGGGATGTCATACTCGGCGTCAAGCTCTCTCAGTAGCGGTCCTAGAGCCCTCCTGAAGACGTGGGTCTTCCACATAGACCACCAAGTTTCAAAACCATCGGTGGTGAAGGAGAAAACGTGAGGAATTGGGATGGCCAAAGCATCAAAGAAGGTATAACACCTTTGGGCAGTAAGGATGTCGGGCAGGTCAGCTCTACTCTGTCAGATGGTGTAAGAAGAAGTGTGGAGGCACCTGTCCGAGACCAAGCTGTCGGGCTGCCACTACCGGTTGGTAACACTCATAAGGGCTTTGTGATCCGGTTCGAGTACATGCCAACGGGGAGGAAGCAGGACGAATCATGAGGAGTACAAATGCGGGGTGCTGGCGTCATCGGCAAAGTCATCCAATCGGAAAGAGGCGGGTTTTCAAATTTGCCGATTCGGTATAAGGATCGAACAGGGGGTTGTCCAAGCCTTGGAAGAAAATCTTAAACCACCCTGCTGCTTCCTTGGGGATCAGCTGCTGCCGGGAGACCATACAGGGCTTGGCCGTAGCTGGTGCATCGAATCTCCTTTCCATTTATATCTGGAAAGGTGCAGGTGGTCAGCGGTGGGAAGTCTGGAATTTGGCTTCGGAAGTATAGTTGGGCCCACAACTGAATGAACCACCAGGGGCCGCCAGTTTTAACTGTCTTTCGAGAGAACAGTTTGACAGACATCAGTTGAAGGGATCGATAAATCTCTCCAAGAAATAGTTTGCCTAGGCCGAGTTGGGTGCCTTTAGCAAGTTCATAGGCCAGGGAGAGGTAATTCTTGGTGGGAGCAAGTGATGGGCCGCAGAATATGAAATGCTCCAGCCAGAAATTCAGGAAGGCAGCGTGTGATACGTCTCCGACGTATCGATAATTTCTTATGTTCCATGCCACATTATTGATGTTATCTACATGTTTTATGCACACTTTATGTCATATTCGTGCATTTTACGGAACTAACCTATTAACAAGATGCAGTGCCGTTTCTTGTTTCTGCTGTTTTTGGTTTCAGAAATCCTAGTAAGGAAATATTCTCGGAATTGGACGAAATCAAAGCCCGGGGGCCTATTTTCTCACGAAGCTTCCGGAAGTCCGAAGGAGAGACGAAGAGAGGCCACGGGGGCCACACCATAGGGCGGCGCGGCCACACCCTTGGCCGCGCGGCCTGTGGTGTGGGGCCCCCGTGCGCCTCTTGACCTGCCCTTCCGCCTATAAAAAGTCTCGTGTGAAACCCCCGGTGCGAGAGCCACGATACGGAAAACCTTCCAGAGACGCCGCCGCCGCCGATCCCATCTCGGGGGATCCAGGAGATCGCCTCCGGCACCCTGCCGGAGAGGGGAATCATCTCCCGGAGGACTCTACGCCGCCATGGTCGCCTCCGTTGTGATGTGTGAGTAGTCTACCCCTGGACTATGGGTCCATAGCAGTAGCTAGATGGTTGTCTTCTCCCCATTGTGCTATCATTGTCGGATCTTGTGAGCTGCCTAACATGATCAAGATCATCTATCGTAATTCTATATGTTGCGTTTGTTGGGATCCGATGAATAGAGAATACTTGTTATGTTGATTATCAAAGTTATATCTATGTGTTGTTTATGATCTTGCATGCTCTCCGTTATTAGTAGATGCTCTGGCCAAGTTGATGCTAGTAACTCCAAGAGGGAGTATTTATGCTCGATAGTGGGTTCATGTCTCCGTGAATCTGGAGGGGTGACAAGAACCTCTAAGGTTATGGATGTCTTGTTGCCACTAGGGATAAAAAATTAGTGCTATGTTCAAGGATGTAGTCACTAGTTACATTACGCGCAATACTTAATGCAATTGTCTGTTGTTAGCAACTTAATACTGGAGGGGGTTCGGATGATAACCTGAAGGTGGACTTTTTAGGCATAGATGCAGTTGGATGACGGTCTATGTACTTTGTCGTAATGCCCAATTAAATCTCACTATACTCATCATGATATGTATGTGCATGGTCATGCTCTCTTTATTTGTCAATTGCCCAACTGTAATTTGTTCACCCAACATGCTGTTCGTCTTATGGGAGAGACACCTCTAGTGAGCTGTGGACCCCGGTCCAATTCTCTTTACTGAAATACAATCTGCAATACTTGTTCTACTATTTTCTGCAAACAATCATCTTCCACACAATACGGTTAACTCTTTGTTACAGCAAGCCGGTGAGATTGACAACCTCATTTTTCGTTGGGGCAAAGTACTTTGGTTGTGTTGTGCGAGGTTCCACGTTGGCGCCGGAATCACTGGTGTTGCGCCGCACTACATCTACCGCCATCAACCTTCAACGTGCTTCTTGACTCCTACTGGTCCGATTAAACCTTGGTTTCTTACTGAGGGAAACTTGCCATGTGCTCCACCTTCCTCTTGGGGTTCCCAACGGACGTGCCAACCACACGCATCAAGCAAATTTGGCGCCGTTGCAGGGGAGATCAAGACACGCTGCAAGGGGAGTCTCCACTTCTCAATCTCTTTACTTTGTTTTGTCTTGCTTAGTTTTATTTACTACTTTGTTTGCTGCACTAAATCAAAATACAAAAAAAATTAGTTGCTAGTTTTACTTTATTTGCTATCTTGTTTGCTATATCTAAAACACAAAAAAAATTAGTTTACTTGCATTTACTTTATCTAGTTTGTTTTATTTACTGTTGCTAAAATGGCCAACGCTGAAAACACTAAGTTGTGTGACTTCACAACCACAAATAATAATGATTTCTTATGCACACCTATTGCTCCACCTGCTACTACAGCAGAATTCTTTGAAATTAAACCTGCTTTACTGAATCTTGTTATGCGAGAGCAATTTTCTGGTTAGTTCTGATGATGTTGCTGCCCATCTTAATAATTTTGTTGAACTATGTGAAATGCAAAAATATAAGGATGTAGATAGTGATATTATTAAACTAAAATTGTTCCCTTTCTCATTAAGAGGAAGAGCTAAAGATTGGTTGCTATCTACTGCCTAAGAATAGTATTGATTCATGGACTAAATGCAAGGATGCTTTTATTGGTAGATATTATCCCCCTGCTAAAATTATATCTTTGAGGAGTAGCATAATGAATTTTAAACAATTAGATACTGAACATGTTGCTCAAGCATGGGAAAGAATGAAATCTTTGGTTAAAAATTACCCAACCCATGGACTGACTACTTGGATGATCATCCAAACCTTCTATGCAGGACTAAATTTTCTTCGCGGAATTTATTGGATTCAGCTGCTGGAGGTACCTTTATGTCCATCACTCTTGGTGAAGCAACAAAGCTTCTTGATAATATGATGATCAATTACTATGAATGGCACACGGAAAGAGCTCCACAAGGTAAGAAGGTAAATTCTGAAGAAACCTCTTCCTTGAGTGATAAGATTGATGCTATTATGTCTATGCTTGTGAATGATAGGACTAATACTGATCCTAATAATGTTCCGTTAGCTTCATTGGTTGCACAAGAACATGTTGATGTAAACTTCATTAAAAATAATAATTTCAACAACAATGCTTAGGAACAATTCTAGTAACAACTATAGACCATATCCTTATAATAATGGCAACGGCTATGGTAATTCTTATGGGAATTCTTACAACAATAATAGGAATTCACCCCCTGGACTTGAAGCCATGCTTAAAGAATTTATTAGTACACAAACTGCTTTTAACAAATCTGTTGAAGAAAAGCTTGGGAAAATTGATATACTTGCTTCTAAAGTCGATAGTCTTGCTGCTGATGTTGATCTTTTGAAATCAAAAGTTTTGCCTAATGAGAATCATCATAATAAAAGTACTACTACAGCAAATGCCATTCAAGTTAGAATTAATGAGAATATAAGATTAATGGCTGAGCTACGTGCTAGGTGGGATAGAGAAGAAAATGAAAAACTAGCTAAAGAGAAGAATATAGCTAAAGTTTGGACTATTACCACCACTAGTAATGCTAATGCTACACATGTTGCTGCACCTCCTACTCATACTAATAAAAAAATTGGTGTTAGCAATGTTTCCACTTCTAATGCAAAGCGCGAAAAACTGCCTGAAACTGCTAAAACTGCTGAAACTGCCTGTGATAAACCTGCTGAAATTTTTTCCAACATTGGGGATGATGATCCCATTGCTTTAGATTATAATGGTTTGAATTTTGATGATTGCCACATCTCTGAAGTTATAAAGTTCTTGCAAAAACTTGCTAAACCTAATGCTAATGCTATAGTTTTTGGCTAATACATATTATTAAATGCTCTTATAAAAGCTAGAGAAGAGAAACTAGAGGCGAAGCCTCTATTCCTAAAAAGCAGAGGATGGTTGGGAGCCCATCATTAAGATGAAGGTTAAAGATTTTGATTGTAATGCTTTATGTGATCTTGGTGCAAGTATTTATGTTATGCCTAAGAAAATTTATAATATGCTTGACTTGCCACCGCTGAAAAATTGTTATTTGGATGTTAATCTTGCTGATCATTCTACAAAGAAACCTTTGGGTAAAGTTGATAATGTTCGCATTACGGTTAACAATAATCTTGTTCCCGTTGATTTTGTTGTCTTGGATATTGAATGCAATGCATCTTGTCCCATTATATTGGGAAGACCTTTTTCTTGAACTGTTGGTCTTGTTATTGATATGAAGGAAGGTAATATAAAATATCAATTTCCTCTCAAGAAAGGTATGGAACACTTCCCTAGAAAGAGAATGAAGGTACCTTTTGATTCCATTATGAGAACAAATTATGATGTTGACACTTCGTCTCTTGATAATACTTGATACACACTTTCTGCGCCTAGCTGAAAGGCGTAAAAAAAGCGCTTATGGGAGACAACCCATGTTTTTACCTACAGTACTTTGTTTTTATTTTATGTCTTGGAAGTTGTTTACTACTGTAGCAACCTCTCCTTATCTTAGTTTTGTGTTTTGTTGTGCCAAGTAAGCCGTTGATAGAAAAGTAAGTACTAGATTTGGATTACTGCAGTTCCAGATTTCTTTGCTGTCACGAATCTGAGTCCACCTCCCTGTAGGTAGCTCAGAAAATTAAGCCAATTTACGTGCATGATCCTCAGATATGTACGCAACTTTCATTCAATTTGAGCATTTTCATTTGAGCAAGTCTGGTGCCATTTTAAAATTCGTCAATACGAACTGTTCTGTTTTGACAGATTCTGCCTTTTATTTTGCATTGCCTCTTTTGCTATGTTGGATGAATTTCTTTGATCCATTAATGTCCAGTAGCATTATGCAATGTCCAGAAGTGTTAAGAATGATTGTGTCACCTCTGAATATGTCAATTTATATTGTGCACTAACCCTCTAATGAGTTGTTTCGAGTTTGGTGTGGAGGAAGTTTTCAAGGATCAAGAGAGGAGTATGATGCAACATGATCAAGGAGAGTGAAAGCTCTAAGCTTGGGGATGCACCCGTGGTTCACCCCTGCATATATCAAGAAGACTCAAGCGTCTAAGCTTGGGGATGCCTCCCCTTCTTCATCGACAACATTATCAGGTTCCTCCCTGAAACTATATTTTTATTCCATCACATCTTATGTGCTTTTTCTTGGAGCGTCGGTTTGTTTTTGTTTTTTGTGTTGTTTGAATAAAATGGATCCTAGCATTCACTTTATGGGAGAGAGACACGCTCCGCTGTAGCATATGGACAAGTATGTCCTTGGTTTCTACTCATAGTATTCATGGCGAAGTTTCTCCTTCGTTAAATTGTTATATGGTTGGAATTGGAAAATGATACATGTAGTAATTGCTATTAATGTCTTGGGTAATGTGATACTTGGCAATTGTTGTGCTCATGATTAAGCTCTTGCATCATATGCTTTGCACCCATTAATGAAGAAATACATAGAGCATGCTAAAATTTGGTTTGCATATTTGGTTTCTCTAAGGTCTAGATAATTTCTAGTTTTGAGTTTGAACAACAAGGAAGACGGTGTAGAGTCTTATAATGTTTTCAATATGTCTTTTATGTGAGTTTTGCTGCACCGGTTCATCCTTGTGTTTGTTTCAAATAAGCCTTGCTAGCCTAAACCTTGTATCGAGAGGAATACTTCTCATGCATCCAAAATACTTGAGCCAACCACTATGCCATTTGTGTCCACCATACCTACCTACTACATGGTATTTTCCGCCATTCCAAAGTAAATTGCTTGAGTGCTACCTTTAAATTCCATCATTCACCTTTGCAATATATAGCTCATGGGACAAATAGCTTAAAAACTATTGTGGTATTGAATATGTAATTATACACTTTATCTCTTATTAAGTTGCTTGTTGTGCGATAACCATGTTCAGTGGGACGCCATCAACTTTTCATTGTTGAATTTCATGTGAGTTGCTATGCATGTCCGTCTTGTCTGAAGTAAGAGAGATCTACCACCATATGGTTAAGCATGCATATGTTAGAGAAGAACATTAGCCGCTAACTAAAGCCATGCTCCATGGTGGAAGTTTCGTTTTGGACAACAATCCTCAAATCTCAAATGAGAAAATTATTAATTGTTGGTATATGCTTATGCATAAGAGGAGTCCATTATCTGTTGTCTATGTTGTGCCGGTGTGGATGTCTAAGTTGAAGAATAATCAATAGCGAGAAATCAATGCGAGCTTTCTCCTTAGACCTTTATAGGCGGCATAGAGGTACCCCTTTGTGACACTTGGTAAAAACAATGCATTGTGATGATCGGTAGTCCAAGCTAATTAGGACAAGGTGCGGGCACTATTAGTACACTATGCATGAGGCTTGCAACTCATAAGATATAATTTACATGATGCATATGCTTTATTACTACCGTTGACAAAATTGTTTCATGTTTTCAAAATCAAGCTCTAGCACAAATATAGCATTGATGCTTTTCCTCTATGGAGGACCATTCTTTTACTTTCAATGTTGAGTCAGTTCACCTATCTCTCTCCACCTCAGGAAGCAAAACTTGTGTATTTGTGCATTGATTCCTACATACTTGCTGATTGCATTTATTATATTACTCTATGTTGTAATATCCATGAGGTATACATGTTACAAGTTGAGAGCAACACGCTGAAACTTAATCTTCTTTGTGTTGCTTCAATGCCTTTACTTTGAATTATTGCTTTATGAGTTAACTCTTATGCAAGACTTATTGATGCTTGTCTTGAAGTACTATTCATGAAAAGTCTTTGCTATATGATTCACTTGTTTACTCATGTCATATACATTGTTTTGATCGCTGCATTCACTACATATGCTTTTGTTATCACCAGAATTTGACCGAGTCAGAGGTGGGCCGCGATCGTTTTACCTGCTCGGGACGAGCAGAACTAAGCTTGGGGATGCTGATACGTCCCCGACGTATCGATAATTTCTTATGTTCCATGCCACATTATTGATGTTATCTACATGTTTATGCACTTTATGTCATATTTGTGCATTTTGGAACTAACCTATTAACAAGATGCCGAAGTGCCGATTCTTTGTTTTCTGTTGTTTTTGGTTTTCAGAAATCCTAGTAAGGAAATATTCTCCGGAATTGGACGAAATCAAGCCCCAGGTTCCTATTCCACGAAGCTGCCAGAAGTCCGAAGGAGAGACGAGCGAAGGGTACGGAGGGGCCACCGCAGAGCGCGTGGCCCCCCTTGGCGCGCGGCGCCGCGGGTGAGGCCCAGTGCCGCCTGCCGGCACCTTCCCGCCTATAAAGTCTCGTGGCGAGCCCCGGTACCGAGAGGCCGACCCGGAAAACCTTCCAGAGACGCCGCCGCACCCGATCCCATCTCGGGGGATCAAGGAGATCGCCTCCGCCCTGCCGGAGAGGGGAGTCATCTCCCGGAGGACTCGCGCCATGGTCGCCTCCGGTGTGATGTGTGAGTATCACTGGACTATGGGTCCATAGCAGTAGCTAGATGGTTGTCTTCTCCCCATTGTGCTATCATTGTCGGATCTTTTGAGCTGCCTAACATTCAAGATCATCTATCCGTAATTCTATATGTTGCGTTTGTTGGGATCCGATGAATAGAGAATACTTGTTATGTTGATTATCAAAATTATATCTATGTGTTGTTTATGATCTTGCATGCTCTCCGTTACTAGTAGATGCTCTCCAAGTTGATGCTAGTAACTCCAAGAGGGAGTATTTATGCTCGATAGTGGGTTCATGTCTCCGTGGATCTGGAGGGGTGACAAGAACCTCTAAGGTTATGGATGTGCTGTTGCCACTAGGGATAAAATATCTTAGTGCTATGTTCAAGGATGTAGTCACTAGTTACATTACGCGCAATACTTAATGCAATTGTCAGTTGTTAGCATTAATACTGGAAGGGGTTAGGATGATAACCTGAAGGTGGACTTTTTAGGCATAGATGCGGTTGGATGGTCTATGTACTTTGTCGTAATGCCCAATTAAATCACTGCCACTCATCATGATATGTGCATGGTCATGCGCTCTTTATTTGTCAATTGCCCAAGCTTGTAATTTGTTCACCCAACATCTTTTTATCCGTCCATGGGAGAGACACCTCTAGTAATTGTGGACCCCGGTCCAATTCTCATTACTGAAATACAATCTACTGCATTACTTGTTCTACTGTTTTCTGCAGCAGTCATCTTCCACAATCGGTTAACTCTTTATTCTGAAGCAAGCCGGTGAGGATTGACAACCTCACTTTATTTCGTTGGGGCAAAACACTTTGGTTGTGTTGTTGTGCAGGTTTCACGTTGGCGCCGGAATCACTGGTGTTGCGCTACATCTCGCCGCCATCAACCTTCAACGTGCTTCTTGACTCTTTATTGGTCCGATTAAACCTTGGTTTCTTACTGAGGGAAACTTGCCGCTGTGCGCATCACACCTTCCTCTTGGGGTTCCCAACGGACGTGCCAACCACACGCATCAGTGTGCTCCCTCTCTGTCACGGGGCCTTTGGTTTTCATATAACGATTGAGATAGGCGCCCCAGCTGGTACACTCTTTTTTAGAGGAGAGGGTGAAAGGGACTTTTGGCAGTTTGAATGCAGAAGGGCTGGGAGATGCAATGTCTAGCCCTGTAATCATGGCCACATCTAGCAGGGTCGGTGTCATAGGGCCATGACCAAACATGAAGCAGTTCAGTGCATCAGACCAGAAGTAGCCGATGGTTTTCAGGATGTTCTCATTTTTCTCAAGAGGAGATAATGATAATGACAGGGCGTCGGCTATCCCTATGGTTTCCCAAGTGGCATAGTGGGATTTTGATACTCCTTGACACCCGCCACCCAGCCCCCGGGAGGGGAGTTAGGCCGGGCTCGTAGGCAGTCGGCGGGAAGTTAGATCTAGGTTCGCTCACAAAGGGGATTCGGTTAGCTTCGCACGAAATTAACAGGGCAGGACTCTCAGAAGAACGAGGACCGAGGCACATCGAATTTGCGAGAGAAGGGTGTGGCAGAAGGATGTCTGAAGCCTAAATTAGTAGTGGAGCAAAACATTAATTCAGGTGTTTGCCATTAATCTCATGTCAAGTCGAACGGCGAGAGGAGGTTGAGGATTACCTTCAGTCCGGAAGCCGTGGTATCGGTGTTGGATGATTCCGCCATGGGATGCGTTGAAGGAGTCGGGGGCGGCGTGGTCGAGATCTGTGTAGGTGGTTGTGGGTTGGAACTGCGCAGGCGGCGATTTGGGGATCTGAGTTTGCCTTTTCAGATGGAGGTCGCAGGTTACCGTTTGGAAGGGCGGCTAGGTCGACGTTCCTCGTGTTTTTATAATGGAGACCGGTGCGATGCCATCGGCTCTTTTTGGAAGATTGTGTGACTTTGACTATCGGCAAAACAATTGACTGGAAAATACTTCTTCATTAACAGAGGAGGGTTTTTACAATGAAGAGCCGATTGCTCAAAGGGGGACAAAAGAAGAGCCGATTGCTCGCATACTATTGATGCTATGTCACTAATCCTCACTGCCCTCGTCGTCGGCATCGTAGCTGTCGCCGGCGCTGCTTCCGGAGAATTCCTCGTCACCGCTGCTCCAGCCCTCGACCGGAGCTTCTTCCTCTGCGCCGTCGTCGTCATCTTCACTATCTGCCCAAAGACGGAGGCGCTTCGCCGGTGGGTATCCAGTGGAGGAGGAGGAGTCATCCTCCTCCTTTTCTTCCTCCGTATCTTCGTCTTCCCCTTCCTTATCATCGGAAGTGAGATTCCTCCAGGAGGAGAGGTCATCTTCGTCTTCGCTCTCCAGTTCCCCTTCAACCAGGAGGTGGAGGTCGCCCTCCACATCGGTCAGGGGCATGTCACCATCCGACATGAGGTCGAAGTCCTACTCGAGCTCCGACATTGGTTCGCTTGGGGAAGAAGATTGGAAAGAAAGGCCGGAGGAGACGGAGGAAGGAGAAGACATTGCTACCGGGAAAGAGGGTTTTTTAGTGCCAATAACAAGAACAGAGGAAGGGGGTGAAGGAGGCTAGTCAATCGGCACAGTTTAGTAAGGGGAAGCCTAATGAGGGATTTAAGGCCATTGCGGTCTCCAAGGAAATGGTGCTAAAGTTATCAAGTTTTGCAAGAAGTTGAGGAGACAAGACACCATGGTAAAGGATACTACAACGGTTCTGCCACGACATGACCCGACGATAGAAAGCGTAATGATTTTGGAAAATGTCATTTCCAAAACCAGGGGGGCATGTGTTATCACCGGAATTTGACCGAGTCAGAGGTGGGCCGCGATCAAGATGGACTTAAAGAAATATACATGGAAGAATTACGTGAATCGGCCTCGTGTACCAAGTTTGGGCTAGTTTGCCCTTGTACCTGTAATCTATTAGATCGTATTTTAAGTTAGAGTTTTACCCGTGCACGGTTAGGTGCACATTAGAAAGTCCCCTGGAGTATAAATATGTACCTAGGGTTTATGGAACAAACAACAACTCACGTTCAACCAAACAAACCAATCTCGGCGCATCTCGCCAACTCCACCCGTCTCGGAGGTTTCTATCGGTCGCGACATGCCTAGATCGCATCTTAGATCTGGGCAGCACAAGCTCCACGTTGTTCATCGTTGCTCGTACTGCATTGTTCTTCGTGCTACGTGGTGCAGCCTTGCATGTCTAGCCGCCCTCGCACCTATCTCAGGTGTGGGGGCGCCTGATCATTATTTAGTAGATCTGATCAGTTTACGATTGCTCCTTGTTCTGCAAGGATTAGTTTAATCTCTCTGCAATAGTTAGGCCTTACAAGGGGTCGGAGGAGGTGGCGTTCGCAAGTCCTAAACGGGATGTTCCGAGGGGATCAACTTCGTGTTGGTTTTTAGGCCTTGTTTAGGATCGACTTACGATCACCGTGCGTGGCCGCCGAGTCTTTGGAGTGGATGATCCCGATTATGCGGTGAAAACCCTAGTGATCGTAGATGGAAGGCCCAGCTTTATCTTGATCAGCGAGACCACCATATATTGATGCACCCCGTCTGATCGCGGGTGGATTCCGGGATAACGAGAGCAGATCGAGGCTGGTATTTCCATGTTACGTGTATGCCATGCAGGAAATTAGGGCATCTCCATCCTTCCCCAGCGGTATAGGTCAAGCTTGCACCAGCATCGGACGTGTGTCCAGAACCTCTGCGGGCCGTCGCTCGGAGGGTCTCGGCCAGCCGCAGCTCTAGGCTCTTCCGGCTCTGGGGGTGGTGACCGGGTTCACTGCCCGCCGGTGGGTTTCCGACGTCAACACATTCTGGCACGCCCCGGTGGGACAACATCGAGCTTGAGCTCGAAATCGGCATTGGTCATGTCTGCAGAGCCGATGTTCAGGTATAGTTCTGTGGATAACTGCAGAGCCGATATCTGCAGTAACCTGACAGAATCGGCTCGGGGGGCACATAATCAGATAAACAGATGCTATGAACATGTGCGATACATGTGCAGTGAAATATTGGGGGCCGATAGAAAAATCGGCCAGTAAAAAAAAATTCTCATGGATCTACCCGCTGCGTGTTCAAGACGCGGATTTTCACCAAGTCGGTCTTCAGTGCAGCTTCTGTATACCGCCATGGTAAAGACAAAGAAGAGAGCAGTCACTCTGGTGGCAAGGACAAAGAGGAGGCCGGTTCAAGCGATCGGCTTCGATATGATGATAACAACAAGGAAGGCGGTATAGAGTCTTATAATGCTTTCAATATGTCTTTTTTATGTGAGTTTTTCTTTGTACGGTTCATACTGTGTTTGCTAAGCAACCTTTGCTAGCCTAAACCTTGTATCGAGAGGGGAATACTTCTCATGCATCCAAAATCCTTGAGCCAAATACTATGCCACTTGTCACCTTACCTACCTACTACATAGTATTTCTGCCATTCCAAGTAAATTGTTTGATTGCTACCTTTAAAATTCCATTCTTTCTACTTCTTGCAATATAACATTCATGGGATAAATAACTAAAACAGGTGTTAGATATTACTATTAGCACATTCTATTAAAGTTGCTTATTTAATGCGATAACCATGTTTAGGGGCCTTGACAACCTTCTTTATTGAATATCATGTGAGTTGTACCATGTCAGTCTTGTTTGATAGGCTTTGATCACCACCTTATGGTTAAGCACATACATATTGTTAGAAGAACATTGGGCCGCTAACTAAAGCAGTCCATGGTGGAAGTTTCAGTTTTGGACAAATATCCTCAATCTCATATGAAAATTACTAATTGTTGTTACATGCTTATGCATAGAAGACATTATATGTTGTCTATGTTGTCCCGGTATGGATATCTAAGTTGAGAATAATCAAACGAGAAATCCAAAATACAGAGCTTTCTCCTTAGTTTCTTTATCACGGGCGGCATGAGCACCTTTGTGACACTTGGATTTAAAACATGTGCATTGCGATGATCGGTAGTCCAAGCTAATTAGGACAAGGTACGGGCACTATTAGTATACTATGCATGAGGCTTGCAACTTGTAGATATAATTTTATGATACATATGCTTCCTTACTTACCGTTGATAAAATTGTTTCATGTTTTCAAAATCAAGCTCTAGCACAAATATAGCAATCCATGCTTCCCTGCGCGAGGGCCTTTACTACCTTTTATTGTTGAGTCAGTGTACCCATTTCCTTCTATCTAAAAAAACAAACATTGTGTCAACTGCGTGCATTGATTCCTACATACTTTTGTATTGCACTTATTACTTTATGTTGATAATATCCAGAAGATGCCACCTTTTGCCCTTTCAGTCCAAATGTCATTTGGTTTTGCAATGTTCTTCCATAGATGATTTTTCATGACATACAGCCGATGCACAACCATCGGCTCTAGTACGATTACGCAAGATCTACCGGTTGGGGTGCAAGACACGGATTTCTTGAGGCCCTCTGCTTCCTCGAGGGGGCAAACGATGAGAGCTTCCTCAGCTGCAATGAGCCGATTACAACAGTGCTGTCAGAAGTCAGTTTTGGCGTACAACATCGGCTTTCAACGGGGGAAGAGGCAATCGATGGGGTCAAGAGCGGCTGAATCGGCAGGGTGGCTGTCTCAGAATTATCTGAGTTCCAAGCCTTTGGTCTGATCTGGCCATCTTCACCAATGTTCGCCTTGTGAGGCTCGGGGGCGGGCCCGGACTGGTAGATGCTGTTTAAAAGCGATTGGGGTCATCGTATTTGGTCCTTAGAGTAGAAACCTTCTTCCAAAAATGGGAGTTCAGTAGAAGTGGAAGAGGCAGGCATCATGATGGAGGATTAGTGCGACGGTTCTGCTTTCTGCCCGACGCCTTGACCCGACGGGAAAAGCAGGCAGTTTGGAATTGTGTTTCAAAACCAGGGGCATGTTATCACGAGTGGCGGATCGAGAGGTGGGCCGCGATTGGAGATGGGCTTGAAGAATATACATGGAAAATATACGTGAATCGGCCTTTATATGCAAAGTTTGGGCTAGTTGGCCCGTGTATACTGTAACATAGTAGGATACGTGTCGGTTAGTTAGAGTTTGCCTCATGCACGGTTGGATTTTTCCCACGTTAGAAAGTCTAGGACTATAAATATGTATCTAGGGTTTATGGAATAAACAACAACTCACGTTCAACCAAACAAACCAATCTCGGCGCCCGCGCCAACTCCTTTCGTCTCAGAGGTTTCTATCCGGTAAGCGACATGCCCGCCTAGATCGCATCTTGCGATCTGAGCAGGCCTGCCTCCGTTGTTCATGCGTTGCTGTGAAGCCTTGTTGATGGCGAGCAACGTAGTTATCATAGATGTGTTAGGATTAGCATAGTGCTTCGTATAACATGCTTACGTAGTGCCTTGCATGTCTAGCCGCCCTCACACCTATCTCGGGTGTGGGGGGCGGCACCCACTTGATCATTTATTTAGTAAGATCTGATCCCGTTACGGTTATGTATTCTACGGGGTTAATTTAATATACGCAGCCAGTTAGGCCTTACAAGGGGAGGATCCACGGCGACGTAGGGTGGATTCGCAAGTCCTAAACGAGGATGTTAGGGATCCAGCTTCGTGTTGGTTTAGGCCTTGTTTAGGATCGGCTGAGCACACGTGCGTGGCCGCGAGGCCCAACCTGGAGTAGGATGATCCGATTGTGCGGGTGAAAACCCTAAATCGTCGTAGGTCTCATTAGCTTTATCTTGATCAGCGGGACCACCATATATTCGTGCACCCGTGCGAATCATGGGTGGATACGACTCACTTGAAGGCCGATTCACAGGATAACCTGAGAGACGATCGAGGCTCGTATTTAATGTTCACGTGTATGCCGCAAGAAACTAAGCGAGGCATCTCCATCACCCTCCTGACCAGGTATAGGTCGGGTCTTGCATGCTGCACCCCGGCATCGGACGTGTGACCGGAAGTGCTTTGCGGGCCGTCGCTCGGAGGGTCTCAGCCAGCCGCGGCTCTAGGCTCTTCCGGCTCTCGGTGTTGACCCGTCGTTTGCCCGTCGGTGGGTTTCGCGTCAACACATTCTTGAAAGAGGACTTTTGGCAGTTTGAAGATACGGAAAGTGGGAGATGCAATGTCTAGCCTTTGTAATCCTGGCCACATCTAGCGAAGTCGGTGTCCTTAGGGCCATGACCAAAACATGAAGCGATTCAGTGCATGCAGACCAGAAGTAGCAGATGGTTTCGGGATGTTCTCATTTTCTCAAAGAGGAGATAATGATAATGACAGGGCGTCGGTATCCCTATGGTTTCCCAAGTGGCATAGTGGGATTTTGATACTCTGTTGTACCATGCCACCCAACCTTCAGGAGGATTAGGCCAGGCTCGTAGGCAGTCGGCCCAGGAAGTTAGATCTAAGTTCTGGCTCACGAAGGGGATTCTGTTAGCTTCGCACGAAATTAACAGGGCAGGACTCTCAGAAGAACGAGGACCGAGGCACATCGAATTTGCGAGAGAAGGGTGTGGCAGAAGGATGTCTGAAGCCTAAATTAGTAGTGGAGCAAAACATTAATTCAGGTGTTTGCCATTAATCTCATGTCAAGTCGAACGGCGAGAGGAGGTTGAGGATTACCTTCAGTCCGGAAGCCGTGGTATCGGTGTTGGATGATTCCGCCATGGGATGCGATTGAAGGAGTCGGGGGCGGCGTGGTCGAGATCTGTGTAGGTGGTTGTGGGTTGGAACTGCGCAGGCGGCGATTTGGGGATCTGAGTTTGCCTTTTCGGAGGTCGCAGGTTACCGTTTGGAAGGGCGGCTAGGTCGACGTTCCTCGTGTTTTTATAATGGAGACCGATGCGATGCCATCGGCTCCTTTTGGAGATTGTGTGACTTTGACTATCGGCAAAACAATTGACTGGAAAATACTTCTTCATTAACAGAGGAGGGTTTTTACAATGAAGAGCCGATTGCTCAAAGGGGGACAAAAGAAGAGCCGATTGCTCGCATACTATTGATGCTATGTCACTAATCCTCACTGCCCTCGTCGTCGGCATCGTAGCTGTCGCCGGCGCTGCTTCCGGACACCGCTGCTCCAGCCCTCGACCGGAGCTTCTTCCTCTGCGCCGTCGTCGTCATCTTCACTATCTGCCCAAAGACGGAGGCGCTTCGCCGGCGGGTATCCAGTGGAGGAGGAGGAGTCATCCTCCTCCTTTTCTTCCTCCGTATCTTCGTCTTCCCCTTCCTTATCATCGGAAGTGAGATTCCTCCAGGAGGAGAGGTCATCTTCGTCTTCGCTCTCCAGTTCCCCTTCAACCAGGAGGTGGTGGCCCTCCACATCGGTCGAGGCATGTCACCATCCGACAACGAGAGTCAGGAGTCCCTGCTCGAGCTCCGACATTGGTTCGCTTGGGGAAGAAGATTGGAAAGAAAGGCCGGAGGAGACGGAGGAAGGAGAAGACATTGCTACCGGGAAAGAGGGTTTTTTAGTGCCAATAACAAGAACAGAGGAAGGGGGTGAAGGAGGCTAGTCAATCGGCACAGTTTAGTAAGGGGAAGCCTAATGAGGGATTTAAGGCCATTGCGGTCTCCAAGGAAATGGTGCTAAAGTTATCAAGTTTTGCAAGAAGTTGAGGAGACAAGACACCATGGTAAAGGATACTACAACGGTTCTGCCACGACATGACCCGACGATAGAAAGCGTAATGATTTTGGAAAATGTCATTTCCAAAACCAGGGGGGCATGTGTTATCACCAGAATTTGACCAAGTCAGAGGTGGGCCGCGATCAAGATGGACTTAAAGAAATATACATGGAAGAATTACGTGAATCGGCCTCGTGTACCAAGTTTGGGCTAGTTTGCCCTTGTACCTGTAATCTATTAGATCGTATTTTAAGTTAGAGTTTTACCCGTGCACGATTTATTCCAAAGATAGAAAGTCCCTGGACTATAAATATGTACCAAAGGTTTATGGAATAAACAACAGCCAACGTTCAACACAAACAACCAATCTCGGCGCATAGCCAACTCCTTCGTCTCGAGGGTTTCTATCAGAGTAGCGACATGCGCCTAGATCGCATCTTTACGATCTGGGCAGCACAACTCCACGTTGTTCATGCGTTCTTCCGTACTTAGCATTGTTCTTCGTATAACATGCTATCCTTGCGTATCTAGCCGCCCTCACACCTATCTCAGGTGGGGCGGCACCCCGCCTGATCATTATTTAGTAGATCTGATCCGTTACGATTGCTCCCTTGTTCTACAAGGATTAGTTTAATATCTGCAATAGTTAGGCCTTACAAGGGGGGGATCCAGCGGCACGTAGGGTGGCGTTCGCAAGTCATAAACAGGATGTTCCGGGGGATCAACCTCGTGGTGGTTTTTAGGCCTTGTTTAGGATCGGCTTACGAGCACCGTGCGTGGCCGCGGGCCTAACCTGGAGTAGGATGATCCGATTATATGGGGTGAAAACCCTAAATCGTCGTAGATCTCATTAACTTTATCTTGACAAGCAGGGCCACCATATATTCGTGCACCCCCGTACGAATCATGGGTGGATCGGCTCCTTGAGCCGATTCACGGGATAACCTGACCGATAGGGTTCGTATTTAATGTTTACGTGTATGCCATGCAGGAAATTAAGCGAGGCATCTCCATCACCTTCCTGGCCAGGTATAGGTCAGGTGGCACGCCCCTTACCGACGCATCGGGACGTGTGACCCGAGTGCTTCGCGGACGTCGCTCGGAGGGGTCTCAGCCAGCCGCAGCTCTAGGCTCTTCCCGGCTCTACGGTGTTGACCCGTCGCTGCCCGTCGGTGGGTTTCTGACGTCAACACATTCTGGCACGCCCGGTGGGACCGACATCGGCTTGAGAGCTCGAGGAAATCGGCATTGGTCATGTCTGCAGAGCCGATGTTCAGGTATAGTTCTGTGGATAACTGCAGAGCCGATATCTGCAGTAACCTGACAGAATCGGCTCGGGGGGCACATAATCAGATAAACAGATGCTATACATGTGCGATACATGTGCAGTGAAATATTGGGGGCCGATAGAAAAATCGGCCAGTAAAAAAAAATTCTCATGGATCTACCCGCTGCGTGTTCAAGACGCGGATTTTCACCAAGTCGGTCTTCAGTGCAGCTTCTGTATACCGCCATGGTAAAGACAAAGAAGAGAGCAGTCACTCTGGTGGCAAGGACAAAGAGGAGGCCGGTTCAAGCGATCGGCTTCGATATGATGATAAAAGGTACAATAATGAAGACGGTATAGAGTCTTATAATGCTTTCAATATGTCTTTTATGTGAGTTGTACCGGTTCATACTTGTGTTTGCTTTAAACAACCTTGCTAGCCTAAACCTTGTATCGAGAGGGAATACTTCTCATGCATCCAAAATCCTTGAGCCAAATACTATGCCACTTGTGTCCACCATACCTACCTACTACATAGTATTTCTCGCCATTCCAAAGTAAATTGCTTGAGTGCTACCTTTAAATTCCATTCTTCACCTTTGCAATATATAGCTCATGGGACAAATAGCTTAAAAACTATTGTGGTATTGAATATGTACTTATGCACTTTATCTCTTATTAAGTTGCTTGTTGTGCGATAACCATGTTTAAGGGCCTTCGGCAACTATTCTTTGGTGAATATCATGTGAGTTGCTATGCATGTATGTCTTGTTTGATGAAGCGATCTACCACCTTATGGTTAAGCATACATATTGTTAGAGAGAAGAACATTGGGCCACGTAACTAAAGCCATGATCCATGGTGGAAGTTTTAATTTTGGACAAATATCCTCAATCTCATATGAGAAAATTACTAATTGTTGTTACATGCTTATGCATAAAAGAGGAGTCCATTACCTGTTGTCTATGTTGTCCCGGCATGGATGTCTAAGTTGAGAATAATCAAAGCGAGAAATCCAAAATGTGAGCTTTCTCCTTAGACCTTATGCGGCATAGAGGTACACCTTTGTGACACTTGGTTAAAACATGTGCATTAGATGATCCGGTAGTCCAAGCTAATTAGGACAAGGTGCGGGCACTATTAGTATACTAGCCATGAGGCTTGCAACTTGTAAGATATAATTTACATGATACATATGCTTTATTACTACCGTTGACAAAATTGTTTCATGTTTTCAAAATCAAAGCTCTAGCACAAATATAGCAATCCATGCTTCCCTGCCTTGAGAAAGGGCCATTCTTCTACTTATTGTTGAGTCAGTGTACCCATTTCCTTCTATCTAAAAAAGCAAACTTGTGTCAACTGCGTGCATTGATTCCTACATACTTGCATATTGCACTTGTTATATTACTTTATGTTGATAATATCCAGAAGATGCCACCTTTTGCCCTTTCAGTCCAAATGTCATTTGGTTTTGCAATGTTCTTCCATAGATGATTTTTCATGACATACAGCCGATGCACAACCATCGACTCTAGAACAGTTACGCAAGATCTACCGGTTGGGGTGCAAGACACGGATTTCTTGAGGCCCTCTGCTTCCTCGAGGGGGCAAACGATGAGAGCTTCCTCAGCTGCAATGAGCCGATTACAACAGTGCTGTCAGAAGTCAGTTTTGGCGTACAACATCGGCTTTCAACGGGGGAAGAGGCAATCGATGGGGTCAAGAGCGGCTGAATCGGCAGGGTGGCTGTCTCAGAATTATCTGAGTTCCAAGCCTTTGGTCTGATCTGTGCATCTTCACCAGTATTCTCGCCTTGGCTGAGGCTCGGGGGGCAGCTGGCCTGGTAGATGCTCTCTGTTTTAAAAGCCGATTGGGGTGTCATCGGCTGGTCCTTCGTCGAAACCTTCTTCAAAAATGGGAGTTCACGCAGAAGTGGAAGAGGCAAGGCATCATGATGGAGGATACTGCGACGGTTCTGCTCTGCCACGACATGACCCGACGAAGGAAAAGCAAAATGATTTTGGAATTGTCATTTCCAAAACCAGGGGGGCATGTGTTATCACCAGAATTTGACCGGATCAGAGGTGGGCCGCGATTGGAGATGGGCTTGAAGAATATACATGGAAGGAATACGTGAATCGGCCTTTATATGCAAAGTTTGGGCTAGTTGGCCCGTGTATCTGTAACATAGTAGGATACGTGTCGGTTAGTTAGAGTTTGCCTCATGCACGGTTGGGATTATTCCTAGAAAATCTACGGACTATAAATATGTATCTAGGGTTTATGGAATAAACAACAACTCACGTTCAACCAAACAAACCAATCTCGGCGCATCGCCAACTCCTTCGTCTCGAGGGTTTCTATCCGGTAAGCGGCTGCCTAGATCGCATCTTGCGATCTAGGCAGCACAAGCTCCACGTTGTTCATGCGTTGCTCGTACCGAAGCCTTGTTGATGGCGAGCAACGTAGTTATCATAGATGTGTTAGGGTTAGCATAGTGCTTCGTATAACATGCTACGTAGTGCAACCCTTGCATGTCTAGCCGCCCTCACACCTATCTCAGGTGTGGGGGCGTGTAAGCCCGCTTGATCATTATTTAGTAGATCTGATCCGTTACGATTGCTCCTTGTTCTACAAGGATTAGTTTAACTTATCTGCAATAGTTAGGCCTTACAAAGGGGGGAGGATCCAGCGGCAGGTGGCGTTCGCAAGTCCTAAACAGGATGTTCGGGGATCAACTTCGTGTTGGTTTTTAGGCTTGTTTAGGACCGGCTTACGAGCACCGTGCGTGGTCGCATCTGGAGTAGGATGATCCGATTATGCGTTGAAAACCCTAAATCGTCGTAGATCTCATTAGCTTTATCTTGATCAGCGGGACCACCATATATTCGTGCACCCCGTACGAATCATGGGTGGATCGGCTCCTTGAGCCGATTTTCAGATAACCTGAGAGCCGATCGAGGCTCGTATTTAATGTTCACGTGTATGCCATGCAGGAAACTAAGCACTCCATCACCTTCCTGGCCAGGTATAGGTCAGGTGGCACGCCTGCACCCAGCATCGGACGTGTGACCAGAAGTGCTTTGCGTTGCGGGCCGTCGCTCGGAGGGTCTCGACCAGCCGCAGCCCTAGTTGTTTCCGGCTCTACGGTGTTGACCCGTCGGCGCCGTCGGTGGGTTCGCGTCAGCACATGCGTGAAAGGGACTTTTGGCAGTTTGAATGCAGAAGGGCTGGGAGATGCAATGTCAACCTGTAATCATGGCCACATCTAGCAGGGTCGGTCATAGGGCCATGACCAAACATGAAGCAATTCAGTGCATCAGACCAGAAGTGCCGATGGTTTTCAGGATGTTCTCATTTTTCTCAAGAGGAGATAATGATAATGACAGGGCGTCGGCTATCCCTATGGTTTCCCAAGTGGCATAGTGGGATTTTGATACTCTATTGTACCATGCCACCCAGCCTTCAGGAGGATTAGGCCAGGCTCGTAGGCAGTCGGCCCAGGAAGTTAGATCTAGGTTCTGGCTCACAAAGGGGATTCGGTTAGCTTCGCACGAAATTAACAGGGCAGGACTCTCAGAAGAACGAGGACCGAGGCACATCGAATTTGCGAGAGAAGGGTGTGGCAGAAGGATGTCTGAAGCCTAAATTAGTAGTGGAGCAAAACATTAATTCAGGTGTTTGCCATTAATCTCATGTCAAGTCGAACGGCGAGAGGAGGTTGAGGATTACCTTCAGTCCGGAAGCCGTGGTATCGGCGTTGGATGATTCCGCCATGGGATGCGATTGAAGGAGTCGGGGGCGGCGTGGTCGAGATCTGTGTAGGTGGTTGTGGGTTGGAACTGCGCAGGCGGCGATTTGGGGATCTGAGTTTGCCTTTTCAGATGGAGGTCGCAGGTTACCGTTTGGAAGGGCGGCTAGGTCGACGTTCCTCGTGTTTTTATAATGGAGACCGGTGCGATGCCATCGGCTCTTTTTGGAAGATTGTGTGACTTTGACTATCGGCAAAACAATTGACTGGAAAATACTTCTTCATTAACAGAGGAGGGTTTTTACAATGAAGAGCCGATTGCTCAAAGGGGGACAAAAGAAGAGCCGATTGCTCGCATACTATTGATGCTATGTCACTAATCCTCACTGCCCTCGTCGTCGGCATCGTAGCTGTCGCCGGCGCTGCTTCCGGAGAATTCCTCGTCACCGCTGCTCCAGCCCTCGACCGGAGCTTCTTCCTCTGCGCCGTCGTCGTCATCTTCACTATCTGCCCAAAGACGGAGGCGCTTCGCCGGCGGGTATCCAGTGGAGGAGGAGGAGTCATCCTCCTCCTTTTCTTCCTCCGTATCTTCGTCTTCCCCTTCCTTATCATCGGAAGTGAGATTCCTCCAGGAGGAGAGGTCATCTTCGTCTTCGCTCTCCAGTTCCCCTTCAACCAGGAGGTGGAGGTCGCCCTCCACATCGGTCAGGGGCATGTCACCATCCGACATGAGGTCGAAGTCCTACTCGAGCTCCGACATTGGTTCGCTTGGGGAAGAAGATTGGAAAGAAAGGCCGGAGGAGACGGAGGAAGGAGAAGACATTGCTACAGGGAAAGAGGGTTTTTAGTGCCAATAACAAGAACAGAGGAAGGGGGTGAAGGAGGCTAGTCAATCGGCACAGTTTAGTAAGGGGAAGCCTAATGAGGGATTTAAGGCCATTGCGGTCTCCAAGGAAATGGTGCTAAAGTTATCAAGTTTTGCAAGAAGTTGAGGAGACAAGACACCATGGTAAAGGATACTACAACGGTTCTGCCACGACATGACCCGACGATAGAAAGCGTAATGATTTTGGAAAATTTCAAAACCAGGGGGGCATGTGTTATCACCAGAATTTGACCAAGTCAGAGGTGGGCCGCGATCAAGATGGACTTAAAGAAATATACATGGAAGAATTACGTGAATCGGCCTCGTGTACCAAGTTTGGGCTAGTTTGCCCTTGTACCTGTAATCTATTAGATCGTATTTTAAGTTAGAGTTTTACCCGTGCACGGTTAGGTGCACGCCTGAATTAGAAAGTCCCCTGGACTATAAATATGTACCTAGGGTTTATGGAATAAACAACAACCTCGTTCAACCAACAAACCAATCGGCGCATCGCCAACCTCCTTTCGTCTCGGGGTTCTACATCGGTGGCGACATCTTTGTCTAGATGTATCTTGCGATCTGGGCGACACAACTCACGTTGTTCATGCGTTTTCGTACTTAGCATTGTTCTTGGTATAACATGCTTACGTAGTGCAACCCTTGCATGTCTAGCCGCCCTCACACCTATCTCAGGTGTGGGGGCGGCACTTGCTCATTATTTAGTAGATCTGATCCGTTACGATTCCTTGTTTTACAAGGATTAGTTTAATATCTGCAATAGTTAGGCCTTACAAAGGGAGGGAGGAACGTAAGGTGGCGTTCGCAAGTCCTAAACGGGATCTGGGGATCAACTTCGTGTTGGTTTTTAGGCCTTGTTTAGGATCGACTTACGAGCACCGTGCGTGGCCGCGAGCCCAACCTGGAGGACGTTCCCGTTATGCGGTGAAAACCCTAAATGTTGTAGATCTCATTAGCTTTATCTTGATCAAGCGGGACCACCATATGTGCACCCCGTACGAATCATGGGTGGATCGGCTCTATGAGCCGATTCACAGGATAACCCGAGAGCCGATCGAGGCTCGTATTTAATGTTTACGTGTATGCCATGCGGGAAACTAAGCGAGGCATCATCACCTTCCTGGCCAGGTATAGGCCAGGTGGCACGCCCTTGCACCCGCATCGGACGTGTGACCAGAAGTGCTTTGCGGGCCGTCGCTCGGAGGGTCTCGGCCAGCCGCGAGCTCTAGGCTCTTCCGGCTCCTACGGTGTTGACCCGTCGCTGCCCGTCGGTGGGTTTGGTAACACATTACGCACGCCCGGTGGGACAACATCGGCGAGCTCGAGGAAATCGGCATTGGTCATATGCAGAGCCGATGTTCAGGTATAGTTCTGTGGATAACTGCAGAGCCGATATCTGCAGTAACCTGACAGATTCGGCTCGGGGGGCACATAATCAGATAGACAGATGCTATGTGCGATATATGTGCAGTGAAATATTGGGGGCCGATAGAAAAATCGGCCAGTAAAAAAAAATTTCTCATGGATCTACCCGCTGCGTGTTCAAGACGCGGATTTTCACCAAGTCGGTCTTCAGTGCAGCTTCTGTGTACCGCACAAAGAAGAGAGCAGTCACTCTAGTGGCAAGGACAAAGAGGAGGCCGGTTCAAGCGATCGGCTTCGATATGATGATAAAAGGTACAATAATGTATAGGGTCTTATAATGCTTTCAATATGTCTTTTATGTGAGTTTTGCTGTACCGGTTCATACTTGTGTTTGCTTTAAACAACCTTGCTAGCCTAAACCTTGTATCGAGAGAGAATACTTCTCATGCATCCAAAATCCTTGAGCCAAACACTATGCCACTTGTGTCCACCATACCTACCTACTGTATTTCTCGCCATTCCAAAGTAAATTGCTTGAGTGCTACCTTTAAAATTCCATTCTTCACCTTTATTATATAGCTCATGGGACAAATAACCAAAAACTATTGTGGTATTGAATATGTACTTGTACTTTATCTCTTATTAAGTTGCTTGTTGTGCGATAACCATGTTTTTGGGGGACGCCAGCAACTATTCTTTGTTGAATATCATGTGAGTTGCTATGCATGTCCGTCTTGTTTGAAGTAAGAGCGATCTACCACCTTATGGTTAAGCATACATATTGTTGAGAAGAACATTGGGCCGCTAACTAAAGCCATGATCCATGGTGGAAGTTTCGGTTTGGACAACAAACCTCAATCTCTTATGAGAATTACTAATTGTTGCTACATGCTTATGCATTAAAGAGGAGTCCATTATCTATTGTCTATGTTGTCCCGTTATGGATGTCTAAGTTGAGAATAATCAGCGAGAAATCCAAAATGCGGGCTTTCTCCTTAGACCTTTGTACGGGCGGCATAGAGGTACCCCTTTGTGACACACTTGGTTAAAACATGTGCATTGCGATGATCAGGTAGTCCAGCTAATTAGGACAAGGTGCGGGCACTGTTAGTATACTATGCATGAGGCTTGCAACTTGTCAGATATAATTTACATGATACATATGCTTTATTACTACCGTTGACAAAATTGTTTCATGTTTTCAAAATCAAGCTCTAGCACAAATATAGCAATCGATGCTTTTCCTCTATGGAGGACCATTTCTTCTACTTTTATTGTTGAGTCAGTTTACCTATCTCCTTCCACCTTAAGAAGCAAACACTTGTGTGACTTGTGCATTGATTCCTACATACTTGCATATTGCACTTGTTATATTACTTTATGTTGATAATATCCAGAAGATGCCACCTTTTGCCCTTTCAGTCCAAATGTCATTTGGTTTTGCAATGTTCTTCCATAGATGATTTTTCATGACATACAGCCGATGCACAACCATCGACTCTAGAACAGTTACGCAAGATCTACCGGTTGGGGTGCAAGACACGGATTTTCTTGAGGCCCTCTGCTTCCTCGAGGGGGCAAACGATGAGAGCTTCCTCAGCTGCAATGAGCCGATTACAACAGTGCTGTCAGAAGTCAGTTTTGGCGTACAACATCGGCTTTCAACGGGGGAAGAGGCAATCGATGGGGTCAAGAGCGGCTGAATCGGCAGGGTGGCTGTCTCAGAATTATCTGAGTTCCAAGCCTTTGGTCTGATCTGTGCATCTTCACCAGTATTCTCGCCTTGGCTGAGGCTCGGGGGGCAGCTGGCCTGGTAGATGCTCTGTTTTAAAAGCCGATTGGGGTGTCATCGGCTGGTCCTTCGTCGAAACCTTCTTCAAAAATGGGAGTTCACGCAGAAGTGGAAGAGGCAAGGCATCATGATGGAGGATACTGCGACGGTTCCGCTCTGCCACGACATGACCCGACGAAGGAAAAGCAAAATGATTTTGGAATTGTCATTTCCAAAACCAGGGGGGCATGTGTTGTTATCACGAGAATTTGGCCGGATCGAGGTGGGCCGCGATTGGAGATGGGCTTGAAGAATTATACATGGAAGGAATACGTGAATCGGCCTTATATGCAAAGTTTGGGCTAGTTTGCCCGTGTATCTGTAATATAGTAGGATACGTATCGGTTAGTTAGAGTTTGGCTCGTGCACGGTTGGGATTATTTCCACGTTAGAAAGTCTACGGACTATAAATATGTATCTAGGGTTTATGGAATAGACAACACACACGTTCAACCAAACAAACCAATCTGGTAGCATCGCCAACCTCCTTTCGTCTCGAGGGTTTCTACCAGGTAAGCGACATGCTGCCTAGATCGCATCTTGCGATCTAGGCAGCACAAGCTCCACGTTGTTCATGCGTTGCTCGTACCGAAGCCTTGTTGATGGCGAGCAACGTAGTTATCATAGATGTGTTAGGGTTAGCATAGTGCTTCGTATAACATGCTTACGTAGTGCAACCCTTGCATTTCTAGCCGCCCTCACACCTATCTCAGGTGTGGGGGCCCCGCTTTATCATTATTTAGTAGATCTGATCCGTTACGATTGCTCCTTGTTCTACAAGGATTAGTTTAATATCGGCAATAGTTAGGCCTTACAAAGGGGGGGAGGATCCAGCGGCACGTAGGGTGGCGTTCGCTAAACGCGAGGATGTTCGGGATCAGCCGTGTTGGTTTTTAGGCCTTGTTTGGGATCGACACGAGCACCGTGCGTGGCCGCGAGGACCAACCTGGAGTAGGATGATCCGATTATGCGGTGAAAACCCTAAATCGTCGTAGATCTCATTAGCTTATCTTGATCAAGCGGGACCCACCATATATTCGTGCACCCGTACGAATCATGGGTGAATCGGCTCCATGAGCCGATCAGGATAACCTGAGAGCCGATCGAGCTCGTATTTAATGTTTTTACGTGTATGCCATGCGGGAAACTGCGGGGCATCTCCATCACCTTCCTGGCCAGGTATGGGTCAGGTGGCACGCCCCTTGCACCCAGCATCGGACGTGTGACCAGAAGTGCTTTGCGGGCCTCCGCTCGGAGGGTCTCGACCAGCCGCAGCTCTAGGCTCTTCCGGCTCTACGGTGTTGACCCGTCGCTGCCCGCCGGTGGGTTTAGAGGAGAGAGTGAAAGGGACTTTTGGCAGTTTGAATGCGAAGGGCTGGGAGATGCAATGTCTAGCCCTGTAATCGGCCACATCTAGCAGGGTCGGTGTCATAGGGCCATGACCAAACATGAAACAGTTCAGTGCATCAGACCAGAAGAGCCGATGGTTTTCAGGATGTTCTCATTTTTCTCAAGAGGAGATAATGATAATGACAGGGCGTCGGCTATCCCTATGGTTTCCCAAGTGGCATAGTGGGATTTTGATACTCTATTGTACCATGCCACCCAGCCTTCAGGAGGATTAGGCCAGGCTCGTAGGCAGTCGGCCCAGGAAGTTAGATCTAGGTTTTGGCTCACAAAGGGGATTCTGTTAGCTTCGCACGAAATTAACAGGGCAGGACTCTCAGAAGAACGAGGGACCAAGGCACATCGAATTTGCGAGAGAAGGGTGTGGCAGAAGGATATCTGAAGCCTAAATTAGTAGCGGAGCAAAACATTAATTCAGGTGTTTGCCATTAATCTCATGTCAAGTCGAACAGCGAGAGGAGGATGAAGATTACCTTCAGTCCGGAAGCCGTGGTATCGGTGTTGGATGATTCCGCCATGGGATGCGATTGAAGGAGTCGGGGGCGGCGTGGTCGAGATCTGTGTAGGTGGTTGTGGGTTGGAACTGCTCAGGCGGCGATTTGGGGATCTGAGTTTGCCTTTTCAGATGGAGGTCGCAGGTTACCGTTTGGAAGGGTGGCTAGGTCGACGTTCCTCGTGTTTTTATAATGGAGACCGGTGCGATGCCATCGGCTCTTTTTGGAAGATTGTGTGACTTTGACTATCGGCAAAACAA